>JAUMTR010000002.1:4188754-4255293 GCA_032270685.1 Microctenopoma stevenorrisi | reverse complement strand
TCTATCTATCTATCTATCTGTCTATCTATCTATCTATCTATCTGTCTATCTATCTATCTATCTATCTATCTATCTATATATCTATCTACATTCAACTATGGTTTAGAGGAACACATTTCTTTCTCTATACATGTATTGCAGTTTCTTTCTATTTCTCCATTTCTTCACTACACATTTGCAGTCAAACCTCCCTGAATCTTTCTTTCCCTCTTCTTGGCTTTCTCACACCCACTCCTTTCTCTCTCTATCTCTTACAAAAGCCCTGACTGTACATCTAGAGCAGAAGACAGCCTTTCTGTATGTGCAGTTGTGTGTGTGCGTCTTAAAAAAACAACTCCTGATTTCTGTTGAATCTGAAGGGTGTATTTATACTTAAATAGTTCTTACTGCAGCCAAATGAACAATGTTCAACACCGGTGATGACAGACAAGGTCAAGTCAGTGTGTGTCACAACAAAAACAGAACGGGGAGGAAGGGAGTGATTTATTGACGATCACTCTTGTTACCACACACACATTCACATACTGCATGTTTTTCTCCCTCAAATGTGTGTGACAGGACACACACACAGTGTTCTCTGATTACAATGCACGCATGGAGGGCTGCCCTGGGCTCGGTAGAGCTGCTGTGCAGAGGTCAGTTGTGTGATGCAGCATTAAGGCCTGTTGTTGCTGCTGTCATTCAGCAGCCTATGTTCATTTCTCGCTATCTGTCCCCTCTTCTATCTATATATCCATACCCACACGCGCTCTGATTTCCCCATTCCCTCCCTCTCACGCACTCTTACTCTCTCTCCTACTCTTCCTCAATCTTATTTTCCCCTTTTCTTTCTGCTGTACATCCTCGCTCTCTGTATCTCTTGCTCCCTCCCCGGTTACCATGGTGACAGCTGTGCGCTGCAGAAATCACACTGATTGGAGAATTAGATAGAAGAAGCATCTCTTTTATACATGAACACACACGCAGGCACGTTGGTTCGCACATGCACACACACACACACACGACAAATGTAATACACAGAGTACATTTTCAGATCCCTTCGTTATGACACACATACCAGCTTCATCTCCGTACGCCGTTGTACATTTTATGAATGTACTATGTCTCTCCAGCCTGTCAGCTGACACAGACACACATTCTGCACACGTGTGCCTGCATGTTGCCGGCCGTGCCTTCGCAGGGTGTCATACCTGTCTGTGAACACACGTAATTGGTTTGGCTTCTATAACGTTGTCTGTTATTGGATCATGCTTAGCAAGAAATTAGATCAGTTTTGTGGACGCCTGCTTTGTTGGATAGAGAGACAAAGGATAGGAGGGAGGGAGCATCAGCTGACCTTGAAAGAAGGACCTCTTGATGGACGGAGAGCGCTGGTCACGTGTGATTGGCTAGTGGAACAGGCTGGTCACAGGCTATTGGTCAGACACTGCTGTCCATTTGTGGCTCCCCTGCCCCCCCACCCCTCTTTGCTCTCACTGAGGAATTCTCCCATCACTCAGTGATATAGAAGGCTTGGATCAGCAACTTAGCACACGCACACACTCACATGTGCCTATCAGTGCAGTGAATGAAAAGCGCATGTGCACATGTGTGCGTCTCTCATGTCACGTTTCTTCCTCTCACACACATTCATACACATTTGCAGCGCCGTGGAAAATGTCTGTGTGTAAATTGCAGCTGCAGAATTAGGCTTGTTATGGTTTGCTTGGTGCCTGCACTGTGTGGGATGTGTGAATCTACTCTAATTATGTTCGCGCACATGTATTTCAGATTCTCCCTCTTTCTCGTTCTCTCTTTTGAACTAAAAATGATTGTGCGGCTTTGCTTTTTTATGTTTACAGTCTTTAGAATAATTTATTACTAAATTAAATCTCAGCAGCAAACACATTTCCAAATTAAGGTAATTTATAAATGATCTCTGTTGTATTTGTAATATATTTTAAAAAGCAACCAGTACTTCCAAAAATAGTCTTTTTTATGAGCTCTCAAAGTAGATTTTGTCAGGATCTGTAGAATTTATTAGCTAACTTGTTGTGTTCTCCAGTCTATTTGCTGATCATTTAACAGGTAAAACACACAGAAATCCTTTTAGATATGTTACTATTTCTAAGGTCGATGTCTGATTTCAATGCAACATTGCGGTCACATTACCTTACAAATCCTGCTCAACAGTTTAAAAGGTTGTGCTTTGTGAAGTAGCATATGTTTTAAGTGACTACATTTCTTTATTACAACATAATAAAAGTATTTACTATTTCCTTCTTAAAAAACCCTGTTAGATGATAAATCAATATCTCCAGATTCACATGAATAACACCCTTTGTTCATTTTAGGTAAGGTAAGGCCTAATTAACATAAACCTTCAGAATAAAGCTCAGGGCATTAATGTGTAATTAGGTCAAATATACAAACATCTTTATGTAGGGTTTGTCTGGGAACAAAGTGCAAAATTTGGAGAATAATTTGGAGAATATCAACCTATGAACTTGAAAATAAGTCTTTTCCAAGTAAGGACTTTCTATTCTACAATAACATGGTATAACAACCCTGTAAATTTGCTCTGAAGTATGGAGAGTTTATATGTTTTGCAGTTTTTTAGGTCTATGAGTAATTAAAGAGTTGACCATTATAATTCATCAGTTTCTTTATGTATTAATCATGTTGTCTAAAATAACAGTTAATTCACGTGGACATGCTTGGTTAGAATACAATAACTGTAAAATAAACACAGAACTTCAGAGCCATTATGAAGGGCACACTCACAAGGATGTTTGAATACCCAGAGTGACTTACAGAATTAGTCAGATGCTTAAAATTAGTTAAAACCCCGGTGGGGATTTGACTCAATCAATCCGACACTGTCACACCCGTGAAATGTGGATGTGACATCCATGAAGGGTAATTTCTGTCCGGTTTTGAGCTTACCTTAGTCTGTGGAGAGCGTCCCACAGCTCACTGGTAACTATGTTCACCACTCACAGCCGCCCGGCTGACTTTCACCACTCATTTCCACACTTACCTGCAGAAAAGCTTGACTGTTTCACGTCAGACTCACCTGGGTGGTGCTTAAGTGGAGCTGCTTCTACTGTAGTCTAGCAGTCTTATTCTTCCTAAAACAAGAAATGTGGCAGAAGAGTAAAGTACACACTTTGTTTCAACCAGTGAAATAAGTTGTCTTTTTTTTGCCAAGATGGCTTCTAGAAAATGGATTTGATTCAGAGACAAATGGGATTATTAATCAAATTAGCAAAAAGCTTTTTGTTTGTTGTATATGAGCATGTATTCCAGAGTTTGACTGCAAGTGACTCATTCATTAATTGAGGATATTTAAAAGCACATTTATGTTTGTCTAATTAGCTTTGAATTAAAATGCAAATGGGATCATAGCATGTAGTAGATCGTATCTACAGCCACATTCAGATGTGTTTAGATGAGGTCATTTTGCTATATGCGTCATTTCTGTCGCTGGTCATTATTGGGCGCTATGATTCCAGAGTTGCCTTGTACTGCAATGGGCTTTAATAGCAGGAAATATTTCAGTTACCTTAAACATAGTGAGCAGTAAATGTCAGGTTTCAGGACATCAATGACGTAAACGAAAGACGTAAACCTTGGCATCATCTGTGGCTTTGAAGCTCGAGCAGCAGTGAGTGCTCCTACAAATGTGATTGTATTGACCAGATGAGGGGGTTTGGAGGATTGATTAACAGATTGACAGAAGGAACACTGGACACTGGATTTATGAACAAACTGGCCGTCTTCTCCTTCTCCTGTGCGCATGTTAACGTCCTTCTTGTGTGTGTTTTGCCGAGCTTTAGAAAAAGATTCCAATCTGTGAAGAACTGAATTTCAATTTAACACCACTCTCCCTTTCTCCCACACATATTTTAAATGAACTCCCAGTCACAGCCATCACGCTGTCTTTTTTTTTCTTTGGGTTGCTGCCTCGCGACAGAGAAATGATACAAATATGTTAACAGCTGCAGAGTAACTTTTCAGGACAACAGTTTGTCTCATTCAGACTTTGATATGTTTTTAAAAGATCAAATTAACATCTTCTGCTGTGTTATGGGTGTCATGTATTTGTATTTACTGACTGTGTTGCACTTCCTAACTTTTGTGAGCTTTTGTAAAGTGTAATACGAACACAGATTATTATTCTAAAGGCTGTTTTGTCATTGTGAGTCTAAATGTCAGATCTGTACTGCTGGAATTGGCCTCACGCCCCCCCCCCACAATGTAATCTCATCTCTTTTCCACATATGGTACATTGTTATTAAATTACAGATGCCCCGATTTCCTCATTGTCTCCCGCAGAATATCCAAAGCTAAATGCTGGATGAAAACATCAAGCAGGCTGCTCATTGTCCTACAGGAAACAGTTTGTCATGAGCGTAGTTAAGACAAATAAATAAACTGCTGCTGTGTGACTTAATGCTTTTTTTCATCCTAGTAACCGATTCTTGTTTTTAAAATGAGTTACACGCAGAAACTTTTGTTTAATGTCTTCTATAAAGCGCTGTCATTGATGCAGGACAAAGTAAAGCCTCAGCCACTTAGGTTTTATACTGCATTACTATACAGTAGTACTGTGTTTTACTCAGTACAGCTTAGTCAAAGTGAAGATGTGACCATCTATGATACTGAAGCTGCTGCCTGGTCCAGGGCCCAATCTCAGTGAATGTTTACCTGGTTAAATAAAGGTGATTCAGCTAAAGAGGCAAAAACGATGTGATTCTTTCTAGGTCTACTGTACTGTCCACCTGATTACAGTTTAATAAATCAGCAGCTAATAATTAGTTCCTGTGATTTGTTGACTGACCACACCCCAAACATAAGGAGTGTAAGGAGTAAAATACAAAGCAAGAGACAGAAGTTCAATGCTTGACAAAGCTGGCGTATCGTCACGTGAAAGGACAGTGATTCATCTATGGATCTGGTTCTAAGTGAGACTGTAACATCTGGAGTCTCGTTTGATAAAATGCCAAAAGGGCATGCAAATTATTACAAACAATTATATGATGACAGCGACTCTCTCAGTGTTTTTCTTTACTTTAACTAAATACAAGTCGGGAGACATGGAGGAACAGCATCTGGTAGTGTTATTTACTTTGGTGTGACAGGACTGGATTTAAGGATGTTCTGCTTGTTCGTTTATGAGTCTAACAATCATACTTAATTCTTACTTACATAAATGCAAGCTGTTCGAGGACATGGAGGTTCTTCTTTTCTTTTGTTTTTCCTCTATTAACTTATCAGTGTGTTTTTGATATGCGTTTTATGAGCACAGTATACATATTACTGGAGGTGCACTAGTGAGTGTGTGCAGCAGTATGCCGGATGTGGGAGAGAATCTAAATGAACTTTTTCTGTTAAAATGTGCTTTATGCTTTGTATGCCATAACAACTAAATATTAACTTAGCTCTACAATCTGAGCTAGATGGCACATGATATTCACTGTGCTGTATATAATTCACAACATTTCCAGCACATACGTAGAAATGCAGAACGGCAGTGTCCTATATAAATGCACGAAGCTCCACGTCTACAGTATCTAGTGCACATTTATGAGGCGTAAATGGAAGATGCAGCTGGGCTGCGAGGAGCTGGGCCTATATAACAGTTGCCATGTAGTTGATCAAGCATGTCCTATCACTACAATACTGTGTGTGTGTGTGTGTGTGTGTGTATTCACATGCGAGTATTAGACCCCCGTTTTGCACATAGACAGCTGTGTAAGAGTGTACGCTGTGTGCTTCATTGGTTGTGTGTGTGTGTGTGTATAAATGGTACTAGATGGTGCTGACTTATCTCTTTGCTTTAGCTTCTAGGTGCTTGTGTTGCCTGCGCCGGTGTCAGTGATGCAGTCGGTTGTAGTTTGTAAGCTGAGAAAAGAGAGAGTGAAACTCTCCTGAGACTGATAAAGCACATGCATGCACCAACACACACATACGTGAACACACGCACACACACACACACACACACACACTGAGCCAGAGTCAAAATCTACTGCAGTTTCTGAGGAAGGTTTTTTTTCTATAAGCTCTCTTTGCATTTTAGGATTTTATGTGTGTTAAATATCACTGATTTTTCTGCGTTTAGTTGTTGTCATGTCTGATGTGAACTCTGACCTGTTGCTTCAGGTTTTTGATGCAAACTTTGTGACACATAAACACACACATATGCAGACGACTGTATGGATGTATTAATTAAATGTTTCCAGCCAATTTTCAATAATGAAAGCTTTGATTTTCTCTCTCTCTCACTTCCCGTCTCCCTGTGCCTCTTTCTGTGCAGCTTCTGCTCCTAAGCTGCGGCAGATGCGAGGCCAATCGCTAGTGGAAGGAGACAAGCTGTACTTGAAGTGCGAGGCGTCGGGGAGCCCTAGCCCGTCCTTCCGCTGGTACAAAGATGGGCATGAGCTCCAGAAAGGCAGAGACCTCAAAATAAAGACCAACAAGTGAGTGTGTTACACTACAGTTACTACTGGTAGAAATCTGCATCCTGAATGAACAGTGAGTTAAGCTACGAGTTAAAGCTGCTTCAACAATGTTTTTAGAATAACGGGGGATCAAACACCTACCCTGAGTCAGACTCACAGCTTTACTATTTTGGTTCAGTCTCATTAACTGAGAACATTTTGGAGAATCAGGGTAAGTGTTGCAGACACTGAGACATTCATCAGCCAGAGTAGATGTTGAAGAAGTCTATTGCTGTGATCATCCTTCGTCTTCATACTGACCATGAAGCGATATGATTGGAAGGTTCAGTCAAAGCTAATCTCTTATAAAGATCTTTTTAGCATAAAGTTTTGTCTGACCTGAAACTGACACTCGCTGAGCCATTGCAGGGAGGCAACTTCCTGGTAGCTGCACATGACAGAAACACAGAAAATGCACTCGGCTTGGCAAAGTCTAGTCACTAAAATTGTAAATTAGCTCAACTTGTATATGACGATCAGATATTACTTGTTCATCTGGGTTTAAATTAAAAGAACATTTCCCGTTCAGTCAAAGAAGAGTCTGCTGCTGTTTTGTGACTCTAGCTCACTGTCTTTATCTGCTGTGTATCACCCGCCTCTCTGCTTCTCTCCTCTCCTCTGCCTCTGCATCTCTTTCCCCGTCACTGAAGAAAAAACTCAAAAGTGCAGATCAGTCGTGTCCGCGTGGAAGACTCCGGCAACTACACCTGCGTGGCTGAAAACTCACTGGGACAAGAAAACGCCACGAGTATAATCAGCGTGCAGATCTGTGAGACACGACACATCGCAGCATGGCGTGATTTGACATGTAGTGATGTTTGCATTGCTAGGTTAACAAAGTTTCTGTTTCCTGTCTGTACACTCTGTAGTGACCACCACCACCCCATCCGCGGGTGTTAGTCACGCGAGGCGCTGCAACGACTCGGAGAAGGCCTACTGCGTCAATGGAGGAGACTGTTACTTCATACATGGTATTAACCAGCTGTCCTGCAAGTAAGTTGGTTGCTCAGCTGGTCTCCATCCCCTCAGTCATCTCTATGTACGGCTCCCCCTGTCTCTCCTCCCTCCCTCCCTCCCTCTCTCCCTCTGTCTCTTTCTGCCTCTCTCTGGTCTCAGAGTCACTGGTTCGTGCATTACCCTGTCTACTGTTCCCTGGTTGTACCCTCCCCACGTACATGCACCTTCCATGCACTCCAAGGGCTTGTTGTTGTCACTTTGTACCAGAACATAAGGGGGGTTTGTGTAGAGTGCTTCGATAAGTCCACATACATTTAAACGCTGTTGGAGAAAATCACGTTTGTTTGCATGAAGTGAGATTTGCTTGCGTTAAAAATGCTTTCTGTAACACAAAGTCTACAAGGATAAATTTAAAAACAGAATGGATAATGAAATGATTGCCCTCTAATTGCATTTACATGGTTTAAATAACAATGTGAGGGTAAATTCCTTTTACAGTCTGTACATTTCATTTTTATTTCACTGTAATTATTTTACATGATGTTACCAACGTGCTAATTGAAACAATTAACATTCTCGTCATGAAAAACAGTCATTGGAACTGAATTAGTTTTATTCTACTGATTATTACTAGCTGATTACTATTGAGGCTACGCTGTTGGGTCTATGTTAGCATTCACTTTATGAATTTGTTCAGTGTCACGATTATAATCAACATCATGTATCTTTAGCTACCGTTAGCAGCTACGCTAGATACAGTACTTTGCTTATTCCTAAGGTATTGAACTTTGTTGTGCTGTAATAAGGGTGATCCAAGTACAACTGATAATCTGTTTTTACTAACACATTTAACAGTAGAAAGGCCAAATGCAGTGTAGTCAGTGCAGACTGGTATGTCCTTCACAGCTGTGCACTTGGCCATGTGCAGGAGATTATGCGGTGAAAGTGAAGCCATTTTCTAGTGTTTAGTAAAAATAACTGCAACAGCACAAGTGTTATTTACTAAAGCACAATCACAAAGAAATACTTATATGCATTGTCCATGAGTTCTTTACTTCTGGTGCTACTAAGAAATAACCCATTGAGCTACCAGGCCACTTTTTCTGTCACTGTTCTCACATCTTTAACAAAAAAACAACAAAACAATTTACAGTATCGTCTTATTTGTTTTCCAGCTTTTTGTTCTGACAAGAGAATGTGTAATTGCTGTGTTACTTTCTTTGGGTGTCGTGAGCTTAGACGAGAGCACGATCGCATCACACGAACGACCCTTTAGATGTGTGTTTTTACAGCTCGGCTGAACTCACACGTACTGTAGTTTTCTGTAGTGTACACATTAAAGCTCAGCCCTTTAATTATCTCCTTCCCTTTTATTCCTTGTTTCATTTCCTTTCTTCTGTGACTGTGTGTGTCACTGTGTCGTCCCACTGGGGAGGAGACAGGGCGAGCAGCTTGATAAACTAATGGTCCATCCGTGGCACACTGAATCTGAAATATAACTGCAGTGGTCCTGTAGTTGTGCTACTAGACCTGGTTTAAACAAAGCGTCCACTGCTCATGCTTGATTATCGAGATCTTTTCCTAGTGTTTGCTCGAGATAGTCTGTAAACACAAATGCATCACTTCCTGTGAGTGGGAGGACTTTTTTCCCCAGGAAAGAGCTTCCAAACTGGTAGGTGTTTAGAACAACAAGTACACACATTTTTATGATCTGGATGATACTGCTGATGAATCACTTTTGTGTTATATCAACTTATTACAGAGAGCGCAAAACATTCAGGTAGTTAGCAATGGGAAAATGTCACACGCTTCACTTTCAACAAATATCATTATGTCATGATTAACTGCTGATATCAATGACTTGGCAAAGTGCTATAACACACGCCGAGCGCCTCACATTACTGAGGTACAGAGGGAGAATTGTGGTGGTGTAGATTTTGAGATAACATAAGTGGAGAAATCTAGCTTTGATTTTCAGGTTTTGAAATGTATATTCTCTACACTGGAGGTTAAACTCTTTCAGTTCCAGCCTGCCCTGCAAACTAGGTCATTTTGTAGATGTGTAACAAACACTTCCCCTGACACTGTGGATAACAGATGGTGTATATAGTTGCTTGATCAAGAGCTTTGTTCTTATGCTTCCTGTACAATTGGATGTATCTGCTAGAGATCCATCCTTAGATCTTTTGGCGTCTGTTCCAGAGCTAAACTCTTTATTTCTTTGTTTCCCTATTTCCATCTCTCTCTCTCTCTGTCTCTCTCTCAGTATTTCTATTCCTTTGCATCTCCACTCTCTCTACCTTTCTCTCTATCTCGCATCTGATGAACCTTTCCGGTCACTGCTGAAGGATAAATCGGGATCTTTTTAATGGTGCTGACAAGCAGAAAACAAGGATGTTTGCAAGGGTGCATATACTGTGAGCTTAGCCGTTTAGGGGCACCGGATTAGAGCGCAGGACTGTACACGCCTCACCGCATCATTGTGTTACATATCAACGTAATGGATATGTAAAGAAGCTACAGAAGGCTGGCCAGCAGCGGCCAGAGAGTTACTGTAGCTCCGCAGCTTTGCCATCCTTTGTTAGCCTGTCTGTTGGGGCCAGTGAATAACAGGATGTAAATAAGATTGCTGTCTGTAGACTGTCTGCACTGCTTGTTCATTTCAGAGATATGTGGACCTCCCCACTCCCACACGCCCTTTCTCTCTTTCGCGCACACATACAAGGAGATACTCCTGATTCTGCAACTGCTCCAAATGAGTGTACCGCTTGGCAGTGGCAGGCAGCAATAATTGTTAATATCCCTGAAATTGGAGGCGGCGTTTGCAAGTTCTTTTGCACCAGCCACACAAACATATAATCTCCTGAAATCTTAGGCAATGCTATATTGTAAAATGTTGAGCACAACACCCAGCAAAGACTCTAGTTGCAGATTCAGTGTGTGATTGATCTGTTCTCTGTTGGTAAACTCCAGTCTGATTCCCAGCTATAGGTTGAAAATGCCAAACTTAACCTCCTGGATCAATAAAGTTAATTTAATCTAATCTAATCTAGAAATGCCACCAGCTCAGGATAGTATTGATGCCCGGACATAATGTCTGTGGCTGTCTGTGTTTTTATATCTCTTACATTTGATGAGCTTTTGCATAATGAATACTCTCTTTCATTCAGATTCTTGGAACAAAAGGTGTGCTGGCCGCTTTTTTCCCCTTTCTGTGCTTGTTATCGGGACTGAGAGAACAGTACAGTCAAGAAAAAAAACATGAGCAGATAAAGAGAGGTTGGAGAGAAGAGGGTAAATGAGAAGCAGGGAGAGAGAGGAGAAAGAAAAGAAAGGGAAGGATACACAGTAAAAGCTCTGCCGGCAAACGGCTGCTTCTGCTCCTAGTGTCTCCCACCTCGCGCTCTCTCTCTCTCTCTGCTCTATTTATAACTCTGGGAAATTGCTGAGTGAGCTCTTCTGAGGGTTTTTGCTGTAATTGATTCAAAATGCAAGTTGTCTCTTTAGTGGTGAGAAAGAGGAGGAAAGGATACCCAGTCAGTTACAAGATAGTACCTTTGGTAGAACTAAGGTTTTTGTGTTGCTCACAAACTAGATTGCTCTCATTTACTTACACTTATTGTAATATTAAGCCAGAGAGCTTCTGCTGACCACACCCATGGAATCAAAACTGTCATGATCCTGCTCTCAACTTCCGGTTGAGACTTTTATTTTGAAATCCCAGCACCACTTCCGGTATGAGAACGCTTCATTCCCATTCATGCTTATCTGCCCAGCCTAATCATCTGCACTGTATCATTTGTGGAGCTCTGCTTGGATCTGGATCTTCTGAATTCTGCCTCTTGCGCCTGTCTTCTTTTTGCTTCTCTGTTTTGGATCTCTGACCTGTTGCTCACTCACTGGGATTCCCTCTACTCTGGTTTTTTGTATTTCTGGCCTGGAGACTCTACTGCTACCAGTGACAGCAGTCTTGCTGTGTAATGCTTGTGAGTGTGCTTCCCACTCTGTTCTCTCCAGACACCGCGCAGCAGATGCCAACTCAGGAGGCGGCCATCTTGAACTCACCTGCACCCTGTCTCCGCCTTCTTGTGAACTCCACTGCTCTACTGTTCCCCACACCTTGTCTAGCCCCTCTCCATTCAGTAATATTTGTTTGCTTCTCTTTAATAATGCCTAATTGAAATTCTGGGTAATATAAACACACAGGTCTGATGCAGTTGGATCAGATTTTGATCTGTCGATTAAAGCAATAAGATAAAATCAGTTGTGCTTTGCAGCAGTGAGGTTGTGACAGCCAGTATGGCTCGCCGCGACCTTTCAGGATTGTTACCTTAAAGATATTATTGTCCTCAGTGAGAGGTTGTGTAGTATTTCATTTAAAACAGAACATAATGAAAGTGTTAATACATGGGAGCAAAAGTACTAAGAAAGCCTGTGTGTGTGTATCAGTTTTCAGGTTTCTGATCTAGTGAGGCTAAAACTTGTTAGTTTCAGTCTTGTGAGCTTGATGGCTGCTGCCAGAATATGAATCATATTCAGCCTGTGGTATCGCTGACAGTTCACCACCCATCCAGAAACAAAACACCACATTCTGCAGCTGCTATAAACTGCTGCTGTTGTTTATTCCCTAGAAATACCCTCACCTATCCCAACCATTTTCATGCTCACCCACTGTGGATGGCTGTGTGTGTGTGTGTGTGTGCGTGTGTGCGCACATCTACTTTTACTTGTATTATAGTAAAATAAAATGGAAAAATATAAAAATATTTGTTTTAAGGTTTAGGTATTTGGTTAGTTGGAGACCAAATCACAAAAATCCTTCATTCAAAATCAATAATTTACTCAGAGAATCATCCAGTCAGCTATATCCCCATTTTCCCACTTCACAGTCTTACAGCAATGACACAATGACTCAAATTGGATTAGAAAAAATATCCCTAAAACATCTTTGGAAGCACCCTAAGGGGGAGCAACAGAGGACGAACCCCTCTCCTAGGACAGCCAGACAGGAAATATCTGACCGAGCAGATCAACTTGCTTATTGTGAGTGTGATTTACACACTGTCAGAATGACAGCAGCAGAAATATATATTAAGACTATGATTAGAGATGATATTGAACAACCTACGGAGCTCTCTGATCACACAGAAGCACATATACTGCAGCACTAATGCTGTATATCAATCACAAACACGCAGCATGCAATAATAATAATAATAAATACTTTACATCAACTTCTTGGGGAAATTCTTAGTGGACAGGCTGCCTCTGTGAGGGGCCAGGTATCGCTATGTCCAAGACATGCCGGGACTGGGAATCAAACCGCTCACCCTCGGGTCTAGAGGACGACTGCTACCCACTGAGCTATCATGCTGGTCTTGCAGTCTCTTAGTGGAACGAGCGACTCTGAAGCTCATCTCAGTATTAAGGTGGACAGTACAGGAAACCAGCTCACATATGTTATGTGGAACTTTTTATAGTTGCGCTTGTGATAGCTCATCAGGTTTTCACAACAAACACAGCATTACCTGAACACGGATAGTTTCTGTGCACAGTGCAGCTGCACTCTCTCAAACCACTGCTTGTACACGGCTAAGCAAGGAGCGCTGCGGTTTTGCTTGACTCTACAAAACACCTTCAACACAACGTCTCTACATTCCATCATAAAGTATTGCACAAAATATCCACAAAACCTCTGATGCAGTATGTTCACATATGAAATTTCCCATTCATGTTCTGTAAGTAATGTTATGATGTTTCCACATCAGGTATTTTAAAGCTGCGCCATTGTTTTTATATTGACAGTAGATCAAGATCTTTGTAGCTCTCGCTGATAATAGGGTGGGACCTTTGCAGCTTTCACGAGTTGGACGTTCATGTTGCATACATCTCTAAATGAATTGCTACTGGCTTGGTGATGCACCTAAGCACAAATCTATTTGCTGATATGTTTTGCTTTATTTCCTTTATAAGGTGATATTGTGTAAATGTTATGTTTACAACCTGTTGTGTTGCTTCCATTTGGCAAAATAATAGAAATACAATGTAATTTTCATGTGTCAATAACAGAATGTAAAGATTTCCAAAGGATTTAAAAACTACAGTGAAGGGAATTTGTGCAAAGACAACATACAACCAGTGCTGAAACTGAGACTTCTCATTTTGAATTTGATGCCAGCAACATGTCTCTAAATAGTTATATTTAGGGATTAGGCATGTTTACCACTGTGTTGCGTTGCCTCTTCCTTTAACAACACGTGTGGACCTGGGGAGAACAATAGCTTTAGTTTCCAAAGCAAAGATTTTCCCCATTCTTGCCTAATGCAGGTTTTCAGCTCCTCAGCAGTCGGGAGGGGGCTTTATGATGCTGCATATGTTTTCAGTGAGGGATAGGTTTGGACTGTAGACAGGCTTCTTTAACAAAGACCTAATGACATCTATATATGTTTTTTTTCTTTTGCATGGCAGAGTTTTATTTTGTAGATTTCTAGTAATACTGTATATATATATATATATATATAGATATAGATAGATATAGATAGATATAAATAGATATAGATAGATATGTATATGATGAACCCCCCAGATTCTCAGATGAGTCGTTGCTGGCTTCAAATTCAAAATTAAGCAAATACTTTTTATAGAACAATGCGACTTCAGAGTTACAACTTTTGATGATGTCTCTGTAACATTTCCAATCCCATGATTCAGATGTCATTAAAATATGTCCTCTACTTTGCTCTTTTATTCTATAATGTGTTTGGTGAGATTAGGATGCACTAGAGAGTCTACTCTAAGACAACTGTGGGTTTGTGTGTGTTTGTTTGTTTATTCGTTTGCCTGTGTGCATTTGTGTTTGTGCGTGAGAGGGGCTGGAGGTCAACAGCTGTTTGACCCCTCCTGTTTCCTGCCCCACCATCACCTGACCCTTTGTGAGTGTGATAACGTCTGTTGACTGTAGCAGTGATGTCATATTGATGGCGGTGATGTCACGGTATACAGGTCATCTCTCTCTCTGTAGTTGGTGGACTGTGCTGTTTCTAATCCCTCATCTTTCTGCTCTCTTATGTCTCCCTCCTCCCCTTCCCCTCTCTTTCCTCTTGTTCTATCCTCTCTCCTCCTCCCTCTGTATCTTTAACCAACACCCCCACCCCCCTTTCCCCCCTCTGTGTCTTGTTTTCCCTTCATCAGGTGTCCCAATGACTATACGGGGGACCGCTGTCAAAACTCCGTCATGGCCGGTTTCTACAGTATGTCCATTTGCTCTTGTCTGTCTCCTTCCCACCGAGATGCTGCATGCTACATTGGAGGGGTTGGATGGAGGAGTGTGTGTGTGTGTGTGTGTGTGTGTGTGTGTACGTTTGCATACTTGCTCTTCAGTGAGTTAATCTGTAGTGTGTGTGTATGTGAGAGAGTTGGCTTGCTTCTGTGTCCACCCCTTCTTCTCCCTGTCTCCCCTGGTTCCTCTGTGGTGCTCCTCTGGTAGCCAGAAACAACAAACACCAGATATCATTTTTTCTCACTACTTCGTCTGCTTGAAATCTAGAAAGCCGTTTTATCCAGAGAACTGCACATAAAGAAACAGAGGAGACAGAGATAAGCAAAGGAAGAACACTTATTTGCTTTTGTCACTTTTCTTTGTAGATGGTCCATTGATGCTGCTCTTATTCTAGTAAACATGTGATCAGTGCAAACCTATATAGCTGCAGATACAATGAATATAATGTTTGTCCCTACTCTGTGCTGCGCTGTAGATTTACGTTTGTGGAGTTGAAACAATTGAATGCTTTATACGGAGAACAATCTTAAGTCCCTCTGACATTGTTTTGAACAACTGCCAGTCATTTCTAAGCGCTACAGCGTGTCCAAGATCCACATAATTTGGCAAGTGAATGGAAATAAGATTTAGAGTTTGACTGTGTTCAACATTTCAGTTCTTAAGGTAATGAGATTTGAAAGCATCACTCATGGTTATTTATTTGAGGGTCAGGACCCTAGTGATATTGATCCTCATTTAAATTGAGTTTCTTGACATTAAGTGATCAAAATAAAACCCATAACCTGTTTCTTTTTGTTTTGGTTTGCTCTGAGCATCCATGGACCATTTGACAACTTTTCTCATTGTGGCATGTGTCTAAATGCTTCTTAACATCTTTTAAGGGATGACCTCTAACACAGTATGTTCTAGGTACTGAATTAAAAGGAATAGTTTGGCATTTGAGATAAAATATTTACCCATCAGTCATGATCTTTAATCCACCTGGTGGTTTTGATGTTGTGGTGCACAGCGGTCACAAACTATTTGGCAATGTCCTGTGCTGGAAGGCAGATGTTTCCCTCTGTTTCCAGTCTTTACCTAATACTAAGCCAAGCTAACACTCTCCTGGCTGCAGCTTCACACCGGTCAGGCGTGGTACTGATCCTCTGATTATCATCAAACCCCCGAAAGGAAAGCAAATATGCAGTTTTTCCAAAAATGTCAAACTGCTCCTTTAAATTCAGTAAAAATGAGGCCTGTTTTGTCCTTCATCTGTGATTGCATTGGCAGTGACACTGAAACACATTTAGTCACAGCTGGATAAAAACCACAGATCACGGGACACGTGCAGAAACCTGTAGCAACGCACAGAAGTTCAAAATACTCCTGTTTGCTTGGCTCTGCTACTATGGGCGTATCACGCTGCTGTCCAAGCAATCACAGATAAACAGAAGTGAAAAAGATCCTCTTCTTCTGGTTTCCAGGGCTTAAACACCGCTGCTTCATGTCTCGCTCGTCTCGCTTTGCTGTTTGTCTGTTGTGTCCACAGAGAGTAATGTCACTTTTTCACCTTTACATCCTTCGATTTCCTGTGTCTGATCATTTTAACCCCATCATCGAGCCTCGTCTACTTGCTGAAATGTGTGTGATTTTTTTTTTTTTTTTTTGCGTCGTGATGCTCCCTGATGCTCAGCTGAAGAAACACCTTCTGTTGTTCTGAATCTATGTTTGATTTGTGACCGCTTGCTTCTCCAATGATCCGAACATAAAGCACTGTTAAAATGTGGAGTTGGAGTTAGGGTGGACAGGAGATTGGCTGACTTCTCCTCTCTTCATGGCCAGTAATGCATGCACAGCCATGGAAGCTGGGGATGCTGAGATGATTCCTCTGTAAAACATATGAAAGGTTATAATAGCTGTATGCAGCGGTAGTGGGACAAAGTGCATTATAAGAGGTATGCTGTAATCAATACAGAGGCACACAACTGCCATTAGTCAAACGAGTTACAGCACCCGCCCCCATTTGCTGCGCCAGCCTCATCGACTGTACTGTGTTTTTTTGTTGGAGAGTAACTCACTGCTTTTTATCTTTTGTTTTCTTTTTTGTCTTGTGTTTTTTTTCTTTTTTGTATTTCTGTCCTATGTTGTTTACTCCAGAAATGAGGTCTAGTAAATATAGCAGTAAGTGATGTGGCTTCTTGTCTTGCTGTCTTCGTCCGTCTGTCTCTGCATGCCTTCTCCTGCCTGCTGGCTTCTCTTTCCTTCTGCCTTTGGTTCATTTTCTCCATTTGCTTTTAATTCTGTTTGGGTTCAAGTTGTCTCTTTTTTCTTTTTCCTGTCATTTCTGGGGGGGGGGGGGTCACGGAGCTGAGGCTGTCTGAGTTTTATATCTGTTACTGGACGTATACATATCAATCGCTATGACTGACAACACTAATTCACTTATATCCTGGTTACGTGTATACAGGACATGAAAATAATATATCTGCTCCAAAGTGGACATTACACCTGACCAATGTGTCTGTTTCCTTTTACCTCAACAACTTTCTGCGCTGGCAGAGCTTCTCAGACTTGAATTTATGGGTATGGAACATTATTATTTATTTTACTGTTGCTTAATGGGTTTGCCAAGATCCTCTCACAGTCACGCATTACTGTGCCATCTTTTTCTAGAACCAACAACTGGGTCTCTCTCAACCTGTCCCTCTTTTTCTCCTGCCCACTAACCTGGTTCTGCATGCTCTCTCTTCCTTCACTCTGACAAATGTGGGAAGATACATGTAGATATTGAAGTCAGAGACAGATTATCTGATACATTGATGAAAAAAAGTGCAGAGGTGAATCCATTCACAGTATAATGGGCCTTGATACAAATCAAAGTTGTGTTTATTTGGACACTATATCAAAGTAAAAATGTCTAAAAATCAGAGAATGTTTCACATCATCGATAAATACAAGTATCTGGCTCATCCTCTGGGCTTTGGCAGTGTGCATATTGGCCTCAGCAGCCTGTCGAATAAAAACATGCAAGCTGCGAGTATTTTTGCAGAGCATTGCCAAAAACCAGCAAAATGCCTGACCACATAGTCTGTGCTTATTATTCTACCCTTGATTGACTCAGTGTCAGAGTCAAGAGCTCGCCTGTCCTAAATCACGATTGCTGTTGGCTCCACTGTGCCAGCGAGCTCGCCTTCCCATTTCCCTTTGCCTTTCTGTATCAGCACCCTGTGACACACACACAATTGCCGCGCCAAGGCTCTCGTAGGCTTGTCAATCCCTACAGAGGCCTTTTATTTAGAAACGCTCCCCCCTCTCCCCTCTCCTCCCCTCCCGCGAGCCCCTTTCCCTCCTGTTTAGTGTTGTGTCTAAAGCTTTTCAAGGGAGGAAAGAGGGGGAAAGGTGAGGCGTAGAATTACACTGTTTTTCATTAGTCGTTCCCCTTTTTCCACATTTCAGAAATGTTATCAATAAACCTAATTTTTATGATGTATTCTGCCTTGTTTTTATCTAACATTCTTTATTAGGACAAATATGAAACATATAAACATTGACAGATAATTTTTTGTTTATTGTTGCTGCTTCAGCTTTGTACAAATTAACAGCAAACACTGAAAGTACAAATATTTGTCTTTGAGAAAGTATATGACATTGAAAAGCAATTATTAGCCTGTTTGGAGTTTAATTTGGCCATAACTAACAATCCAAGGACTTTTATAATCCAGTTATAATTGATAGGGGGACAGTCAGACCAGTCCCAGGTTTCTGGAAACTAGTTTCTCCCCAGGCTTTTTCCTGGATATGTCCCTTCCCTCTCAGCCCCCTTCCTCTCCCTCTGTCTATGTTGTTCCTCCTTCCTCACTACTTTGCTTTTCCCCTTTTATTTCCTCCCTTGTCCCCTCATGTCCTGATCTGTTTGTTGCTCCCTCTATCACCGTGTTGTTGCATTTGCAGTTCAGACAGAGTGTTACACCACAGCAGTCCTTGAAATCTAAATTAACCTACATAGGATGGTGTAGTTCACATGGCATCACCTAAGACCACTTAAAAACTAACACGCTTCTAGTGGGGAAGTGTAATGTGGTCCACATCTATGGTGAGATATTTTTCAAACGAGTTCTTGATGTCATCACCTGTGTGAATTCCTTTCAAAAATGTTGTTTGAAGATTTGCAAAGGAAAAATATGATAAACTAGTCATTTAAAAATATGATAAACTACTACTTTAAAAGTTATTTAATGACGTATTTCAGGTTGGTTAAATGACTTATATTAAAGAGATTAATTGCTTTTTCTCAGCATAAATTCACTGTAAATTTGGGATCAGAGTAAGATTAATAAATAACGGTTTAAAAACCAAGGTAAACCCCATGAAAATCCTCTCTTTGTGGCTTCCAAGTGGTTTACAATTAATCTAACTCAGTTTGCTGCAGGATGCCATGACATCACTGCTGGACATGGTTAGAGGTGCAACACCCACATGTGTCAGAGAGCAGAAAACAATGATTTTCAGTCTGAACTACGTTACCACGGATGTAAGAGGCGACCGACAGGAAAAGCCCCCCATTTGGCCTTTTACAGGCACATCAACCACACGCCAACATTCCACAGAAAGCTTACCTCACACTTTAGGACGGTAACGGTGAACTTACCAAACATCCATGTTACTTACAAGTCACTGTGGTGCTAACACTGTTTTTTTTTTTTCATCTGCACAACTTGTCTTTTTTACTCCATCCATACAGGCATGATGCATTAAGAGCCCAGTCACCCGTATGACCACTGTAAAAACACTGTAGGGCGGTAGAGGAAGTGTGTGTTTCTGCTTTTCATCACAACATGTATGAACTCGTAGATTGACTCATCTTTAGCAGTAACTGTATTAGTGCAGCACAGTTAACACTGAAGGTCATGTGTCATGATAGAGCAGGACTTGTCCGGACAGCACAGGGCATAGTGAGAAGACTGTATTTATAGATGCCACCAATGGTGTAGCGCTCATGCTGTATGTGTGTGTATTTTTGTTTGTTTCGTATGAATGACTGCATCACGTGAATGTGTGCGCGCGCCTGAACACGTGCGTGTTTGTATGTGCGCGTGTTTCCGTCCTCAGAGGCCGAGGAGCTCTACCAGAGGCGGGTGCTGACGATCACAGGCATCTGCGTGGCGCTGCTGGTGGTTGGCATCGTTTGTGTGGTGGCCTACTGCAAAACCAAGTAAGTGTCTGGTGAGCGAGCTCGATTCCCAGTCCCAGCAGGTTACATGTCGAGGTGTCCTTGGACAAGACACTGATACCCCGTAGTAACGCAGTCACAGGTCTAGCAGCTGTCCTAACAACAATTTCCCCAAAGTATTCCTTAGTGTTATTATATGTATACTTCATTTAGTTTTATTTCTTTCATAATGACATCTCCACACTGTTTTACGTACAGTTCATCAGTAAATGTCCTTTTTATCATTTGCTGACTGGAAATTTGGTTAGTTCAGCCACAACAAGGAAGAGAACAATCTGATGCTGGTGATGGTCAACAGGTGTCAGTACTCGATGTATCCGAGCCTGCTAGGTATGAGGCTGTGTGGCCACAGATCAGTCAGTCAAAGCGTCCACAATGATCCATGTGCACGACTCATATTAACAGTTAAAGTCAGTGACAGCATCATCTAAAATGACACAGAGGTTTGTCCTACACAGTTCTTACAAAAAGCCTATTTATTGCTGTTGTTCATAAAACTCAACTGCTGATCATGTTTTGCTGAGTGAAATCAGTGATAAGAGGAAGAAATGATGACAGCTAGAAAGGAAAAAGACAAGACAGGTAATTACACTGTTTCCCTGATAACGTATTGTTCCTTCATCCTCACCATCTGTCCAGGAAGCAGAGAAAGAAAATGCAGAATCACCTGCACCAGAACCAGAATCAGTGTGTGGAACAACCCAACCGCATGCTGGCCAACGGACCTAACCACCCCGGGCCCGGTCCTGAGGAGATCCCCATGGTCGATGTGAGTCCAGACAGCAAAAACACTCAGCACAGTACAGGTGATCACGTGGAAGTAAAGTCACTTGGGCTCCAGTCTTTCTGAGAGGTAGAGCCGCAGAACTAATTAAAAAAAACACAGATATACAAATTTAACTGGCCAGATTCAATGTAGAAACATGGACATTTGTTTATTTCAGAAAAACACTGATCACGTGCAATGTTGATGGAATTTATGGCATCTGTGATTTCTTGTATCCAACAGAAACAACAAGACGTTACAAATTTAATTCAGTTATTATTAATGATAAAAGTCATGTGAGCTTTTATTTTTTGAAACTGCTGCTGAAATAAAAACACATTTGTATATGCTTTTAATTTGCTAAAGTAGAGGCAGAGAAACTGGGTGAGAATTTCACCGGAGCAAACTGGAAGCAGCCTCAACTTCTTAGTGAATACATAGTGAATGTATTCAAATGTGCTTCTATGTGTTTTCTTTTGCAGTACATCTCCAAAAGTGTGCCCACAACAGAGTGTGTGATCAGCCACGGAGCCGAGGGGGCTGGCAATTATGCAGGCAGCCGAATGTCGACCCGATCCCACCACTCTACCACTGCCTCACATGCGTCCAGGTGAGGTGGACCCAACACACACACACACAGATACAATGACTAGATTTCAATACAGCTAGGTAAGAAAATGTTTTTGTGGGTAAATAAAACCTAAGTTTATATTTAAGTGTAGTTCATATTTCCACAAATGTTATGATTTATAAAAATATTCATATTAAGGGGAGAAAACATCTGGAGAGACAGATACATGCGCTGGACGTTTGCCACATGACTGGTTTGCCTGTCGACCAGCGTTGGGAGTTTACTTACTTACAGATTAGTAGTTAATGTGTTGATCATTCTCAAACTACCTCTAGATCTGTCCTCATATGTGACACAGAGCATTTTAATGATCTGCACCTATTTTTTCACCGCTGATTAACAAACTTTATACTACGTTAGAGCTGTTCTCTGGTTTCAGGTTGTTGTTGAGAGTCCTGAAAAATGCACGGCAGACTCATGTTGCTTAGCAATGTGCATTGATTTGACTGGGAGACATAAGGCGGTGACATGTCAAACAAGACAACCAATCAAAAACATTCCTCAGTGAACAGAGCGTATCTAGGAGTCTGATCCTACCCCTGATAAATCCTAGCTCTGTTTCGGCCTGCTGTGGTTGAATAATGAAAACACAAGAATGACTTTGACTAAGAAAATGGATTCAATCTGGATCTGCCACATCGTGCATAATACACAAGCCAGATAATAGAGTCAACATTCCTGCCAATACAGAATCTGCATGCAGGATAGTGCATCCCTATTAAAATTATGCTTTGATGGTTCTTTAACTCTCTTCATTTTTTATTTTATTTTTTTTTTGCCCAGAATTCACTTGACACCTGAATCCTCCTATCTCCCCGGTGCTGTTGTAACCTTTTACACATGTTCTGCTAACACCCACACCTGCAGACACGAGGAGCAGACGTGGAGCATGGAGCGAACAGAGAGTATGAACTCAGACTGCCAGTCAGGGCTGTCCAGCTCTGTGGGAACCAGTAAGTGCAGCAGCCCGGCGTGCATGGCGAGGAGGGCCGCTCACTGGGGCTGTGCGGACACGCCTGGACCAGGAATGCAGTACGGGGATTCCTATGACTCTCTTAGAGACTCTCCTCACAGTGACAGGTAGGTGAGGTGGCTGCCCATGACTTTGCAACACTTTGCTTCATTGTTTTTTGTCACCTCAGGCCGCTTTACTCTTTGGCGACATCAAGTGGCAGTTAAATATTAGATCTTTCCTTGTGTGTTAAGGTCTTCATCACCCAGATAGTTTGATGTGACTTTATAAATCAATACAGACCTGGAGCATAAATATATGAGCACATAATGAGAGAACAGGGCCCAGACAGGCCCACCTCTCTATAACCCCCAGACTGACAGAATTTATTTTTGGTTGTTATGTGTCTTGGTTTTTGGAGTCTGTTTAGCTTGTTTGTCGTCTCCCCTTTGTGTCTATTTGTGTTTATTGTGTGTCTATTTTAGTTGTTGTGTGTCTGGTAGTGTTTTTACACCTCTGTGACCTTCTGACCTCTCAAATCCCTGACCCTGATCCTGGTCCACTGATTGGTCCATTAATGCCAAAAAAGTATAAACAGTTTAATGGTGTAATTCAAGCATTCAGTGATTCATGTCAGTGTTTTGGATTTTGTTCATAAAGACACTTATACACTTTCATTACTATGTCAGATGTCAAACAAAATCTGCTGTTTGATTCAACCTCAGTTTGTGAAGCATTCCAGTCATGAGAGGTTTCCTTTATTTAGCTTTGTTAAACCTGTGTGAACCCGTGTTATTAGATCAAATAGGTAAGGTATAGGTTTGTGTACTAAAATGTATGAATTGACTTTAGACCCTTTTTGATATACTGTAGCTGAATATTGAAAACAGTGCTCATCTGCTTTGTGTCTTCCTGTCCACTTCGAGTCATTTCGAGTTTCCATGTTGGAGATTTTATTGCAACACAATTGTCATGGTGATATGTTGTGTTAGTATTTAAAGTGAGTCAGTCATTGTTTCACAATTTAGTACTTATGCAATTGCAAAACTTTGCATTAACTAGTTAGGGTACACACACACACACGCAGTGATGTCTGCTGAAATTCCTATGACTGACTGGGTGGACTGGAAACTGCCTGCAGGTGTTAACATGTGCAGAGTCAATCTATGTTGTGATCTTCATAGATTGATAGTTTAATTTTTTTATTGGTTTTAAATTGTTTTTCAATTGTACATATATTTCCTGTTCCCTCTAATTTTGTAATCATTATGTGACAAACAAACAGAAATTGTCAGTAGTATCTATTCATGAAAATGAAAAAATTAGAAAAAATCTAAATTGCTCTCCTTTTTTTTTAATTTGTCTGAAAGAAAAAACAATGAATAGGTTTATGAAGAACCAGACAAAGCTAGTGATACAGAGTCAGCTAGCATTAGCATTAGCAGCACCTGTAATTCAGAAGAGGAGCTGGAGGGGCAGCAAACAGGACCATCATATTACTACAAGTATGAACGTCTACAGATATTATCAATTTTTTTGCTCAAAGAAAAGCAGAAATGAAATCACACGTTGCTAAGAATGTGATCATCAGTGCTTCACCATAAATTGATCTAATCTTATGGGACTCAGATTACGTTATCTACACGTAGGATGGTACCTTGATATCTTGTTCTTCTTGGCAGTACAGCGATCATTTGCTGACGGTCAAGTTTTTAGTCGTCTATAGTTGTGGTAACACAAGTAAGGACATTTGTTAAAATTAAATATTGTTCAAAAGACACCTTCACCAATACCTTCATGCACTATTCAAAGTGCTGGTTGTCTCTGACGCCCTCTCCTCTTGCCCAGTGCATGCTGGGTAGGCTCTAATGCCGTGGCCCTGAAGAGAACAAGTGGTTAGAAAACAGATGGATGGGACTCACTGAGTGTCTGATTCTTACTAGCTACTGCTATCAGTCTGAATCAAGTATGTTGGCATCAGAGAAGTTCACCCCATCCTCTGCTTTTGGACCAAATGACCTAACAATGATGTGTGTGATCTTTATTCTGACATTCGGTCACTTTTTCCTTTGTCATCCTTCCATTGAAAAGACCAACACACAGTTGTTAAATAGTAAATTGGGTGTCTCCAATGGTTTGATGAGCTCTTATTGTGGAGCTGTGAGTGCAGTTATAAAGTGAATGTGTTCTATCAGCCAGATTAATTATTTGTTACCAATGTGGAAAGTTCGTGCTTGGTGTTGGTGGATTTGTAATCCAGACGCTGTCATAATCAGTTGACATCTTTTCCATCCAGGTACGTGTCAGCGCTGACCACGCCGGCGCGTCTGTCTCCA
The DNA here is from genome assembly GCA_032270685.1 of Microctenopoma stevenorrisi. Taxonomy (NCBI): domain Eukaryota; kingdom Metazoa; phylum Chordata; class Actinopteri; order Anabantiformes; family Anabantidae; genus Microctenopoma; species Microctenopoma stevenorrisi. The sequence goes on along the minus strand of JAUMTR010000002.1, from coordinate 4,230,681 downwards.
GTAGAGTTCCACTACCCCCCTCTGCCACCCCAGGTGCCCACCTTCCAAATCACCTCACCCAACACAAGCCACGCCCTTTCCCTCCCCCCTGCTGCTGCTGCCTACCGCGCGGATGACGACCAGCCGCTGCTACGATGCCCTGACGTACGTCTACAAGTACAGTGTACCACCTGCATGCACATGACTTAAACACAAATAGACGCTGCCTTTGTCGGGGACGGCTGTGAATTAATACACATATAGTCCTGCTGAATTTTGTTTTTTGGGGGGATGGGGGGGGGGGGGTTTTGGCCACAATAATACAATTATAATGCTATTGTCATCCCTTCTGGAGTTCCATTAAACAACCCACTGGCAAACAGACACATAAGTACAGTTCAATGCTGAATTCCTCCTCTTCATTTTCCTGTTCCTTTTAGAATGGGAGTTTATACAGGCAGCCGCGTCGTCCAAGGCGACCCTACCTGACGGAGAGCACAGGAAGCCTTCCATCCAGCCCCTACCACCTCCCTGATGAAGAGGCCTATGAGACCACGCAGGAGTACGCCTCGTCACGGGAACCCATTCGGAGTCGGCGCCGCCCACGACGCAACCGTATCAATGGACACATCTCCCAGCGTTCAGCGGGTGTACGGGACTACAGCTCACAGAGCTTCAGCCAGTCAGAGGAGGAAGAGGAGGAGGAGGAGGAGGAGGACGCTCACGGGGAGAGCACACCTTTCCTTAGTATGCAGAACATGAACGTGGACCCGCCCTTAACCATCCCAGGGCTCCGTTCATCATCTGGTGCGGACACACGGACTCACCGCGGGCTGAGTCGGCCGGGAACACGCAGCAACGGGCAGAACCGTGGTTCCCAGTCCCAGCGCTCCAAGGCTGACAATATGCCCCTTTAAGATCTAACCTGCCCCCAACAGCCACCCATACACCTCTGCCACCGCCCACCCCCTCCACATTACACACTCCCCTTCCTCCTACACACAACCAGTGGACTAGAGACCTGCACCTAGGAGAAATATTTTTATTTTGTATAACAGACAGATATTATAAACAAATGAAATATTTATTTTCATTTCAGCAAAAATTGTCTACTAGCTAACAGCAAAGACTTTTTTTATAACGGGGGGAAATATTTATATGTAAAGTTTTTTGATTTACAGCATTATGAGAAATGAAAAAATAAGAGAATTACGTGCCAATTTTTTCACGAGTTAGATAAATAGAATAATATTGTGGTGCCTTTTGCTGTATGCTGAAGTCGGAGGTCCCATTGAGTTTTTGTAGCCTTTCTTATAAAGACTCCTCGTTTTTATAGAGACCAACCCTCTTCCTTCCTTTTGCTTTGGTTTTCTCTCTGATTTGGGATCTTCCTCTTTTTGAACTGTGATCTGATCATGTCATCATGCAATATTGATTCCTCCTGTGTAAAAGGTGTCTGTTTACATGAGTATGATCCACACAATGTGCTCGTTTCACAGGGACATTTAGCCACTTACGCAACCAGATGGATAGTGACGTTTTCTCAGATTATATTCGGGCGAATCTTTCCAAATGAGTACACATCGGCCATTTATTTTCCTCGTTCACTACCTGTCATTTGTTGTTATTTCTGTGAAAAGTGGACAAAGTGTTAGGAAGTTGTTGAGGGAAAGTGACTCCTGTGTAGGTGTTCAGGGTGCTGACATGACATTGGTGGTGGTTGCAGTGTGTGTGTGTGTGTGTGTCTGTGTGTGTCTGTGTATGTGTGTGTATGCATGCCTCTATCTAAACCTCATGAAGCCTCATTTGGTTGACGCTTTTGTTCCCTTTGGAGGTTGTGGTTTCTTGTTTGACTGACATGCTCCTCACACCAATCCTCATGCTGCCAGAAGCTCCATTGCACTGTAAGAACCTCCCTCCGTGAGCAGTCATTGGCCAGGGAGCTGCCAATCCAAACCGAACCTAACCAATCCAGTTGTAATCCAGCCTGACTCTGGCCTCCCGTGGACTGCCCAGCCCGCCCGTTTCCTATGCCAGCAGCTTAGAGCCGCACTGTGTCTCAGGACTTCCCCATCACATCACAGCCAAAAGACTCAAAGCAGAGAGAGCATGTCACCTCAGTCACAGTTCAGTCCGCAGGCCAGACCCACATCCCCTCAGTCTCTTTTCTGTCCATCCATCAGGTTTGTTGCGTTAAGTCGTGGCTCCCCGTGTTGAAGGGAGTGTGGGTAAAAATCTCTTGGAACCAGGAGGGAGATTAAGTTGCTTTTTATTTTTACTTCCAGGGTCGTGTGTTTGTGTGTACGTGAGCATGTATGTAATCTTGTGATGAATATGAAAACATGTTGCGCATAGACCATGTGTTTGCTCTGATGCAGGGGCGTAGCTAGGATTTCTGAGGCTCCTGATAGGAGGATATCACTCTGGGTCCCCCCTTTTGTTTACTCATTTAATCCTCATGGAAACTTTCCCAGCCCCCTCCAGCTGGGGGCTTCTAGATTCGCCACCACGTTTCACCCCACTAGCGATGGCTCTGCTCTGGTGGGACAAAAATGCGTGCGGGTTTCCGTGTGCAGGTTCTTAGCGCTAGAGAGTCTGATTCAAATTTTTTTTTAGCTAACAGCCAAAATGGTGGTATATGATTACACTGATAAAAGCATCCTTGATTTGCATTCCTATACTTTATTGATTGAATGTCTTTTGCTTTGTCATATTGACTGATTGGTCTGTTATGTATGTGTCCGTCTCTGTCTGGCCCCCTCCACCCCACCTCACCCCCCCTCACCTTCACATCTTTTTTAACCCTTTATTGACCTTCGGAAGCAACTAGTGGATGAATTTACGCCCCATTTCCAGACAAGAATACTGAACAGCTAACAGTGGGCTGATCCTGTTGGGGACTCTTCTAATGTGTCTGGCAACGCGTGTCCTTATTAGAGTCAATATCTAATACGTAAAGTTGATTGTTTCTTTTTCTTTAGTTGTTTTCTTTTGATCACACAAGAGCTGCATGGATCACAGATATAGAAAGTTTCTTAAAAATGAAAAACACCCCCACAGATCCAGGGGAATCATACTAGAAATATATAAAAATATTATTTGGGTTTGTGACCCAAAGGTCTGGCTAGTTTTGTCTACTATAACTGTAATCAATCTGGGATTTGCAATGTGGAAATACTGCAAGTGAGGGTAGTGTGCTTCTAGAGCTAGTTGAATTGTTAACACCCCCCCCCCCTCCGACTCCCTTTCTCTTCACCTCCACCTGACCCCCCAGCCCCACACCCACCCCACCATCCTTTATATATGCGCACACACGTCGCACAAACATGATGACGTCATACATAATGAAGCACACATTCACTATGTATGATGCACACACACACACATGCAGACGTCATACGTAATGAAGCAAACACACAAACCCTCATGTGAATCACTGACACACAAAGCCCTTCCATATTTGTGTTTGTCAAGCAGTTCGCCTTTGTCTTTTTTTACCTACTGACTCCCTCACTCTTCTCCTCTCCCCTCCTCCCTCACCCCTCCGACCTCTCCCTACTCCTCTTCCCTCACCCCCTAACACCCCCCCCCTGCATGTCCTAGTGGTACTGGTAGTTGGGTGCATGGAAAAAGCAGCAAGCAAATCGTTTTCCATTCGGTGAAAAAATAAAAATGTGTCTTCATTTTAACATTCAGCAATAAGTCCCCTTCTCTTCATGTCCATCATTCTTGGAATATGCTAGAAGATTTTTTGCAAGTTTTATCAAAAACATACTACTTGTAAAAGAAGAAAAATCCAAAAACCACCACTTCATATGAAAAATAAAACTTTATTCCTACCATTTTGAAACAGTCCTGTCATCTTTGTCACACAAACTGTTGTTGCTTGTTTTTTATTTACAGAGATGAATATCCAGGTGATTAACCGTACCCCAGAATGTGAAACAATTCATTTAGTTTGTATGATCATAGTTTTAAACAGAGTTAAATAAAGATTTGATACTTAATATTCAAATAAACTGCTTTCATGGCAGATAATTTGAGATTTTACAGCAATGCACATGTGTACAACAACAAATGTAAATTAAATTTTATTATATTTTATATATATCGCTGTGATTCTGACTTTCAGAGGTGTCACTATCAGACCATTCAGAAAGCATTCAGGTTTATGTATGCTTACATAATCAAATTAACTTCATTACTGTGATTGACCTGAATACAACCTGTCTGAGTTTTAATTCTTGAAAATATGAATTTTCTGAAACGTTATCTCATCTATTGTACATGACCACATAGCATCACCATAAAAAAGGACTGTTCACAGCACCTCACCCATCACATAAATGGCACTACACCGTCATAAAACAATGCACAGAACATAACATAACATTACATGTTGCACACTGTACATACGCGACTTATAACAGACTTGTATAACTATGCATGTGACAAACAAAGAATCTTGATTCTTGAATCTACATGCATGGAACTGTGAAACACAAATGGAAGAAACTCAAAACTATTAACCTAATCTAAAAATTTGCTCATGGAAAAAAAAATACAAGTGCAGAAATGAGCCCTTATCTTCAGCACTGTTTAGCACTCAGGCTGTTTGCCACCAATAGATTTGCTTTAGATGAGCTGCTTTGACAGTGCTATTTCAGAATCTCAGAGTTTCTTCTTCGAGACACCTAACAAGTCCAGCAAGAACCTGATTCAGCAGCTTCATCTGGAAGATAAGCTGATCCTTCCATAGCCCCAAACAACCTGACTAGGTATGGTCTTTGTGGAAAGGATAGACACTGCTTTTTGTGTTTCTAATTGTTCTAATATAAAAACAGAGAAATATGGACATTCTGACATTGCTGAAAAACTGCTTAAGTAGTGGCCCAAGATTTGTTCACAGTAAAAAAGAGCTAACTAAAAATGATGTTTACTCATCGCCTCAAAGTGACAAAGAACACAGAGAGGTTAGCGCTGCTGCTGCTGAAAGATGGAGCAGGTTGAACTAAAACTGGTCATTGCCTGAAACTGGAAGAATTCTGGGTGGCAAATCCTGCTCTAGGGATTATTGTCACCAGGTGTTGCATAACGCTTTCAGCTTGACACCTAACCCACTTTTCCTGTTTGACTTGATGGCTTTAGGGTCAAAAAGATTCCGAGAGATTTACATTTCAAAGGGAGTGACATGTGCATGACAGATGCATGCCTGCCACCGGTAGTGTTTGAGAGACAGTGAGACGATTCTGCTTCGCTAGATGTACAACTGCTGAGAAATGTGTAGGGATAAGGTGATGAAATATGGTAATGGCGACATGATACAGTTGTCAGTCTGACTCATATTTATATTCATCCTTTCGCATACACAGGTAACAAATCTCAGTGCTGAAGCTATAACATGCCATTCTTGTTTGCTACCTGTGAATGGGTGTGTCCCCCTGACAGGTGTGTACCTGTGAAGCCTTTCTTTTCTACTGTTAACTCAAACCTATAGAAAGTACAGTCGTCTCTTCACATAGAACAGAGCATTGTGACTGACGGCTGGGATTACATCTTTGGCTCTTGGAGGTCCTCATTTCTAACTGTGTTACTTGGAGAAGAAGCCACAGATTACTCAACACGAGCACAGGCTCTGCTTGTAAAAAGACGGTCTTCAATGAATGGGTAGGTAACTAAGATGCTGATAGTTTATTTGTATTTCAGTAGCCTACTCTAAAGTAAGAGGATCTCATCACAGGTCATGTTATCTGTAATAACTGTTGTTGTCACCTTACAGATATGTGTAGAGCTGTATTAGGAATAATTATGAGAAATGGTTCATTTCATTCAAATAACTGTAGAAAAGTGTCAACGTTTATTCATGGGTCCATTTAGGTAGGTGATTCTGGAGCTTTCAAGTATTTTCAGAATGATCTTGCATGGTGCCAATGGATGTTTTCATGGAACATGTTCAAATTTGGACCTTTCCAGGAGATTGTTGTAAACTTTTAATTACAGTCTTGTGTTTCTTCCGTATATTATATTCTTGTGACTTTGTCATATTGAGCCTGTGTAAGTCTGTGTGCCCACACTAACTCTGAGTTTGTGCATTTAAAGGGCGATGGGGCGACGTCGCTGGCGCTTCTGGCGTAATGTGTGCATCTGTGTGTGCAGCCCATGCATCACATTGGCCCTGCTGTTTGTTTACGTGGGTCTCGTAGTATGCCTGAGAATGAATACTGGCTCATCAAGTCACTGGACTGAATATCAGTCAAGTGAGTCCGAAACATATCGTTTTGTAGCTCAGGGAGCTTTGAGGAACAAAAGTTTTGGTCCTGTACCTCAAAGTTTCTGGCAGCTACACCCTTATGAAGATGCCTTTTGGAATCGTCTACAGTCGTCCATCGATCTCTATTTTAGCCCCATACAACACTTCAACAGGAAAAAGAAACAATTTCCTGAGGCCATACTGACACAAAGTTTCACTAAGGTCACTGACGTGGAGAACATGATTGGCAAGTTACCACAACAGATACAAGACTTTGTCAGCCAGATGCATAAGAGAGACTACACAACCCTCATCCAGCCAGACGGGATATGTGGAGCTGGGGCAAAAGATGAAAAAGAGCCTCCTCTGCTTCTTCTGGCCATCAAGACAACAGAGCTGAACTTTAGGAACCGGCAGGCCGTTCGTCAGACTTGGGGCAAAGAGGGATGGGCAGAAGGACAGAATGGAAGTAGCAGTGGAGGATACATTCGCAGGGTTTTCCTGCTGGGCAGAGACCACGAAATAAATCACAGAGTGATTTCCTCTGAGTTGCTGCAGTTAGAGAGTAAACGATATGGAGACATTCTGCAGTGGGACTTCAAGGACACATTTTTCAACCTCACTTTAAAAGATGTGCTCTTCTGGAGTTGGTTCTCACGCTTCTGCGGCAAGACTCGCTTCGTCTTCAAAGGAGACGATGACGTCTTTGTCAACACCCCAAGAATGATCACTTATCTCCAGGACCAGCTAAAGACGCCACAAGTGAGGAAGACCATGAACAGCTTCATGGTTGGAGATGTCATCGGTGCAGCGTTACCCAGCCGAGTCAACGACTGCAAGTACTTTATCCCAGAGAACTTCTACAAGGGTCTGTATCCTGCATATGCAGGTGGGGGAGGAGTGGTTTACTCAGGGCTGTTAGCCAAACGCCTGCATGGTATGTCTAAAAGGGTTCACCTATTCCCTATTGATGATGTTTATGTTGGGATGTGTATGGTTCGGCTCAACGCCTTCCCTGTCCACCACCCCGCCTTCCTCACGTTTGACTTTTCTGAAAAAGAAGCAAAGGAGTCGTGTTCATACCACACAATTCTGCTTGTTCACAAACGAAGCCCCAGTCAATTGGTTCAACTGTGGCGTGACATGCGAAACACGCAGGCACAGTGCTGGAATGTGACTCTTAGGGATGCTGCTGAAGACACCAGACCTGTAAGACCAACTCCACATATCTAAAGTTTTTCTATTTGAGACTATTCTCACCATAATCTGATGTGATGAGCTGCTGAGCTATGCAGAGGTGACGGTGTTACTCAGTGTCTCAGTGTTTTGATTCACTCACGGCATCAGTGTTCTGAAGTTATAATTCTTCACACACACACACACACACACACAATGTGAAAACCTCAGTTCATCAATTTTGATATTTTAAAGCATGTTTTTGTCCTTTAAACATACCCACAATCAATCAGCAATCTACATCTTTACAACTGGTTATTTTAAGCATTTAAAAGTGTTTCTTGTTCAAGCTGTTGATTGTTATTCATCATACGATGACAATAACCTGCAGAGACCTATGACTGTAGATCTCTATGTCCACCACAATCTGTATTACTGCTAATCTATCTCCAGTTCTGTGCAGACAGCGTGACAGAAATAAATGGGGTAAAGTGAAGAGAGAATAATTAAACAACTGTCTTATGCTGCATTATGTGACTATACAATACGTCATTTAACAGGGCGTTAATGTGTACGTACAGCATAACTGTGTAACTCTCTGTAATGGTCCTGATGTTTGTGGTGTTTCATTTTATATTTATATTCTTTTTATTGTTCATACTGTATTTATACACACTAAAATATACAGGATATCTGATTACAGCAGCCCGTTCAGACATTTTCTGTTTTAATATTGTGCGTGAAATGTTGGCTAATGTAACATCTGTGACATCAGAAGCTCTGAGTGTTTGGAAATGAGCAAAGTTGTGTTTATGGCTTGTGAATTCAACCTTGTATGACGAGCATTTGTGACCTAAGCCTTTGCAGAATGTGCCTTAATGGTGGGCTGTAATATAAACCCGTGTATTTACTTGCAGGAACGGACATTTGCATGTTTACAGGTAGAGGTGTTCAGAATATCACCCGAGTTACGGGATTTGTATGCTTTGCATTGTTGAAATTTTCCTGTCTCCCGTATGACGTTCGTCAGTCAGCTCTCCGTCTTGTTTAAGGCTCCAATCCAGTTAGATGTGTTACAAAAAACAACCTGACCATCAACCATGTGGTAACATTTCGTACATTCTCTGATTTATTTCTGTTACTAACTCTTCCTTTAAGGCATTTTAGAAACAGAATAAAAGGCTGAAAGGCAAAAGCCCACTGGGTGTTTTTAACGCTGTGCTTCGTGTGATCATGTGTCATCATGAGAGACGATCATCCCAACTAAACTGAAGTCATACAGGACAGACTTCAGAGTTTGAAGCTGTGACAAGGAACAGTGTTCTGGTGAACACGTGACAGCTGATAAATGCCTTCAAGAAAACAGCACATCATCTGCCAGGGAAACTTCACCTGCCCAGCAAGTGCAATGAGTTTGTGTCAGAAAATATTTTGTCATTTACATATATGTTTTCATTTATAACTACTTTATTTTAAAAGATTTCAGAGATGAAACGGTCTGGTAGCTGAATGGGTTAAGCGTCAGACTGGGTTGCACAAGGTCGCATGATTATAGGGACCAAATGTAATTCATCATCATCATATATTTATATTATTATTAATACATTGGATATTTATATATATCTAATCTATTTAATTGTTGAGCAGTTGAGGTTTTGAAGAATCCCGATGACGCCCGACCAGTAACACCCTGGGGTTTGGCATTAGTTCTTGTAGAACTGGTTCCTCTGGATGTAGCTTTGTCACATTATGTTAAATATTGAACAGGGAAGTTATATGAAGACATTTAAGACATGATAGGTTTAATTGATATGTAGGACACAGACAGTAAATCCAAGCCACAAAAACATCTTTGTAACTTGTGGCTATGAAATAAGAACCGCTAACAAGGTCTCAGCAGGCACAACGAACTGCCCCCAACTCAAACATTACCCTGTTATGTCATTTTTATAGATTTCTTATTTCTAGGATTCAGATATATTTTGTCTAGTGGGGGGAAAACTGGGTATGATAATTATAGTGCTGTCTCCACTAGAGGTCAGTATAAGAACACAACAGGTTAAATGCACCAGAGATTATTTCCAACAGACAAAAATGGAAAGTCACTGAAGTCTAATCAGTTTCAGTCAAGTTTCAACATTAGAGATGTTTCTGGAATCAGATTCACTCCGTGATTTCAACCGTTCATCATCACACACTGCAGATGACCTGGTTCATAACAAACGATCATCTCATCCGTCTGTGCTGAAGGAAGCCCACCGCCTTAATTGTCCTGGTCCTCAGGGGTCTCCCCTACAAAACATTATCTGTCCTTCCTTCTCCGCCCTCGTTGTCTTCTTCACTGTCCTCCTCCTCCTCCTCACTCTCACTGTACTGGTAGTTACAGCGGTTGGTGTTGACAAAGAGGTCGCTCTCATCATCTTCAGAGGTGTTTGCTTCCTCGTCTCGCTCTTCCATTTTCTGCGGTTCATTTGTCTTGTCGTCCATAAACCCCTCTGGCCTGGAAGGAGCATCACAACAGTGTTCATATACACAAAATGACACCTGTTGCGTTTTAATGTGTTTTCACTCACCAGAGCTTTTCTTTTTGCAGGTACAGAATGTGATGTTTGTAGAGAATAAAGCTGATCTCTGCCTTCACCTTCTCTCCTTCCTCAATAGGATCCACAATCACATAATCACCTTGAGGATCGCAAAACAACGAGACAATATAACAAGTTTCACTATTTCAGAAAGAAGGATGTGATGCAATGTAAGATCTACATCTACGATAAGTTGTGATTTTGGATGGCCCTTGGTCACAGGTGGAAATATATCAGGTCCCATGCAGTCATCACAGAATCATGGCATAATATAATGGACATCCAATATTGTGTTCAGCTTTTTCCCTTGTGCACAGAGATTTCTCCAAATTCTTAGAGTCCTGATGATGATGATGATATTAAGACTTTGCAGGTTTATGTTGAGGACCATTATTCTGACATTGTTTGACACATTGTGTTACTGACCTGCTATGATTAACCAAATTAGTTTCAGAACTTTCTTCCAGTTCTTCCTTGATAGCACCACTTTTCCATCCTCTGTGATACTTTTTCTAAGGTTAAACATTTTTTATCATTTCTATGTAAATAAAAGTATGTTTATGAAATTTAAAAATAATTTAATTCCGTTTTTGTGCAGACTATACACATCATCCTAACTGTTTTTTTAGAAATAGGGTATAAAAATAATAATTAGGCTGCATTTCTCATTTTAAATACACTGGCCTTGTCGCGTTTTTCCTTTTTTGGTCAACTATTTTCAAAAAGTAGAGCTTTTAATAAATTAATCTGTTTTATTACCACAAACTATTTGGCTTATAGTAGAGTCCACACTGGCATGGACAGCAGTTTTTGGTTTTACTTGTTAAATGTCTAAAATTCTAGTACAATGGGTCATCCTCCTCACAGTTTTCTTGCTCTACTAGTTTTTATAGCCAAGAGTAAAAACTAGCGTATAAAGAATTGTAACAAAGATGCTGAGTTTGTCAGGGAAGGACCACTTTGCAATGAAGTGTTGCTGAGCTCATGAAAGGTTTCCCCACTGGGACAATAAATCTTGTCATTGCCAATCCAAAGAACTATAAATCTTAATTCAGCTACAACTAACCAATACATAAAAGTGACTGATGTTTCTCTTTTCTTTTAATGTTTTTCAGTCTATAGTGTTATCTGAAGAATGACTAGTACTGCCCATTTTAAACAGCATGTCACTTCTCTCATCACTGGGCTATGCTGAAGTATTTTCTGCAATAATGTGAATTATTCTTCCCTTTTCTTTGGTGGCAGGTGTTTGCTGGAGGCTAGAACTGTGGTTTTCTCTTCGGTAAGTTCTACCAGCGATAGCCTGGAGCCGCAGGAACACGTGGCAACCTCTTACAGTCAAAAACTCAAATCAGAAACAAACAAGAAGCAAACTAGCGCAAGCTGCTCACTCCAGCAAAGTCATGGCAAGACAAACAAATGAGCAAATCTGTTCATTTCTTTGATATATTTCTTGTGTTGATTTCAAATCTGAAGCACCTCTTTTTTACAAGAGGAAGACAGATTCTTTATTTTAATGTGAAATACATAAGGCTGCTTGTTTTTTGTTGTTTACAGGTTGAAATGCATTAGCAAAGCAGTAAATGTTTAGCTAAACCTCAGCACTGTGTTAAATAACTGATTTTTTCCTATTGCCTTTTTTTCCCCTATTTTTTTTCACATGCACTACATATTAAATAAATATAATATTAAATATGCTTAGAACATAAAAACAAGAAAAAAGCAATGGAAAAAACTCTAGGAAAATACAAAACTGATTTCATAGGGCCCTACACGGAGCAATCTGCAAAGAGACAACCCAGTGTTATAAATAAGAACTGATGAACAAAAGAACTACAACATGGGGCCAATATGTGGCATTACTCTGAATCTAATTCACACAAAACATGATTTAAACTTAAGAAGAAGATTTGTATAAAACATTATTTTAAACCCTTTAGGCCTAGAACAGGAATCCAGAAGATTCCTGGATCTTTTCATATAATAAACTTAATTTAACAAAACCCGTACCTATATATTGCATGGAGATGTGATGCCCTTTAATCTGGACAGAGGACAACAGTTCCACATCATCACGTCACATGTACATTCACACAATATGCGTTTATATATGGCATCCATGACTTACCTCTTTTGATCCAGATGTTCTTGCGGAACTTGGTGGGCATGCTCACCAGGAAGGTCTCACCCTGCGCCGTGACAGCTTCATGAAGGTTGTTACCACGGCTGCTGGTGACCTGTAGGCGCACAGAGGGAGGATGGAGCCATCCGACACATAAAACCACCTAGTTAAACACGGTGCAGTTCGTACATAGCTCACCTTCACAATCTGCTGATTCTCTGTGGGGGTCACGAAGTCTCCAAGGACCTCCTTCACGACGTGTTTGCGTTTGGTGGCTTGCGACATTATAAACGATCAACTTTAGTTTCTTTCGCCAGCTGAGAAAGGAGGAGAATCAATAAATAATGTGCTTGAGATAAATGCTGTACTCTGCTGGATATGTCAACTGTGGCCACCCAACCCTGCACTAAGAAAGTAATAGACTATTCACATTTTAAAGGTTTAACAGAAGTGACAGTTACCACGAAAACAAAACTAGCTACGCTCAAGAACTGAGAAAATCACGTCGTTAATTTCCCTCTTTAACTCTGAGCTTTTAGGCGAATGACAACATTTAAAAATCACTAAACATACTTTCCTTTTCCAAATAAACGCTACTAAGCACTTGCACTTTTACAATTAACATTACAAGTTGACGTTAGCATTAGCTAACTATGCTCTTACAAACGTATCCCCATGCTCTTCCATGTAAACATGTTACATAACTACCTTGAAAAATGAAAAGAGACTTGTTTCTCAATAAAGCAGAATATTTTCTGTACAATTTCAGAGCAACTAGATTGAAAAAGACACGTATATATGTTTTATCAGTAAATACAAGCCACATGCGTTCGTATGTTCCTAAAACTCAACAGAAAATATTCACTTCCGCTTCCGGCTCACCCCCTTCACAAAAAAATCTGTTTTACTAAATCTTAGTGGCTGAATAGCGCTCTAGTAAAAGCGTAAGTAAAAATTTCACATGAAGTGAAATATGTTGCCTTTATCATGTTCATATTTATTGATATTTATTTTCGGAATATATTACAAAGGCACAACGTTTTTGAAAATGTATTCGTTTGTAAAATTGTCCCAGCTCGGCACACTCTGCTCCTTCCGCCGGAAAGAACTTTGCATTGTGGGATTTCGGGTTTTCTTCGCACATTCTGAGTTACATTCAAGATCACTAGTGTTCAGTAGGCCTGTGTGTTTATAAATAGTTGCTCACACAAGTATGAATTTATATTCTACTTTTCAGTGTGGTTTCTCAGTAGATATAAGCACATTAAAACCTAGTATGAGACAACAAACATTTCAAATAATTCAATTTACTAGCTTACAATACTAAGCTAGTAAATTATATTCTTTTAAAATATTTATTTGATGAAAATTCATTTGTTTTTCAAACTGTTAAAGTAACAACGCCATAAACATCGAGGACACTTCCATACCTTTTTATTCACCCTTCACTCTCACTGTCTCACAGCAGAAATTACAGTTGCATTGCAGTTATGTTGTTTTTTCAGACCAGCATATGGCAAAATCCCGTCAAATATTTGAAACCCCCTCTGGGCTACATCACAATAATAGCACAAACATTGTTAATAATAAACCCAAGACAACTGAAAGGATTGAATCTGACTACAATCAGTGCAGACATGGGCTCATTTGCTGTTACGATGAGTTAAAAGCAATCTATCGCTAGAAAACAGTTTTAAATGCACACATAAATTATCTCAAAAAGAAGACAAACCTTTTTTAAAATAACCATAACCTGGATGACTGAGAACCTTCCCCGGCCCCTTATTTATATTTTACATTTTTGAGCAAGCTAGCTCTATCAGTACTGGTATGTTTCAGAACACTGACACAAGGGGAGAGGTATGACAGTGGAACACTAGTGTGGTTTAACGGAGAATTAACATCAGCAGGACTTAGTATGTGTTTTATTTTAATAGATCTTTATGCATTGTGGGTCAAATGTGTACTAGAAACAATAAAAGAGTAACAGTAAAACATAATAAACCACAATAAAACTTAAAAATGTCAACGTACTAAAAGCCATCCTAAACAAGTAGGTCTTAAGTTTGAGTTTAGAAAATGATACCAGATGTGCACATGCGGTTGATCCCACACGCATTGGACCCCCTGTACAGGTAGTAGTAACCCTGCATGACACACAGAGATTAAATCATTAACACACACACATAACTTTATCCTGGGAAATGTTACTTTTACCATGTGTCAATATGCTAATTTCTAAACCTATTACAGTAGACGACAACCCAAGAACTCCACTGTGGCCCTGTGACCACTGAGAAAAAGCAGCTCTTACAGATAAAGCAGCTGTTTGAGGTTTTGAGTGTTCATAAACTAGATGATTACTTAAAAAATCAGCACGTCATGTAATAATGAAAGTAGTTGTATTTGTCTTACCTGCTCTCCATAATCCTCTCCCCAGCTGTTTTTGATGGCCCAGTATGGGATTCCTTTGCCTAAAAATAAAAAGTATAAATCCAATAATTGTAGGCTCCAAACACACTGTTGTCACTGTCATCTTTTTGTTACTAAACAGGACAAGCAGATTTTTCTGTCACTTAATTTTAAGTAACAAGAACTGAGTAACAATGTGCAGACAAAAACACTTACGGTCTCCGTATCCCACCATCAGCACGGCGTGGTCGATCATCCAGGGGGGGCAGAAAATCTTCAGAGGGTGAGACACACCCTTCCTGTAGAACTTCACAAATTCATAAGACAATTGCAGTGAATGAAATATGGTTGTAAGCTCATAATTACATTTTAGGGAAAATAAGATGCACTTTGACACAATATTTGTTATTTTGTGTGGTTAATGAACAGCGGCGAGAGTTTGGTATATTCACTGTCAGTCATGCAATCATTGCTGTGGGGGATGAGTTATAGCAATGATGCTTACCTGCATGGCAAAAGCATTAAGAGCAGCAGAGACTGGTCCAAACTCAGCCAAAAAGGTTGCAATATCTAAGAGAAAGAAAATCTAATTCAGTACTTGTAACAGCCATGGACACAGAAATGACAAATACCACCTACCAGTACGATTACATTGTACATGGTTCTAGTGTTACCAAGTAGGATTTTCCATTGACTTTTTCTCACCCCTCTCATCTTTGGACACTACCACAGAGCTGTTGATGTAAGCAGCCACCTTCCCGGAGTTAAAATCACATTTCTGCTTGTGACCAGTGTAGGAGTAGTCCGACTCTGTCTCCAGACCACCTTTTCAATACACGAGGGACATATGCATTTCTATATATATAAATAGCCTGGACACAACATTAAAAACATAATGGTAGCACTTCCTCCTTCTCCTGTTTAATTCTCACCCAGCTTCTCAATGACTTCGTAAGCATTTGATGGAAAGCCTCCTCTGCACGCCTTGTCCAGCCCGTCACAGTCAACCAGCTCTGTCAGGGACAAATACATCAATACAACACTATAAAACAAATCTTTTCTAACTTGTCTTTGTTTGTGCATGTGTCCTTGTCACCTTGCTCAGAGAGTGACAGCAATTTTCCATTATTCAGAAACCACTGGCCTTCAATATTGCCTGTTACAGAGAATGCCCAGCAGGATCCACACATTCCCTGCAAGATACACACACACACACACACACACACACACACATAACACGCAACATGAAGTACGCAGTAGGTGTGTCACTTAGGTTGACTCTGTATAATTAACTCGGTTTGTTGGTACCTGGTTTTTAACAGAACTGACAGCGCCATGCTCACGCCAGTCCCAGCTGGGAGGGGCGGGACCTTTGGCAGGTGACGCCGGTTTCATTGGTCGATGGAGAGTCCATTGACTCAGCAGTGGGTTGAGGTAAGTAGAGTGAAACTCCTCCTCTGCACAAAAAGACACAAAGAAACAATGAAAAGCAGAACACACATGTCTACACAGGAAACTGTTTGGAAATAAATCACATGAGAATAATAACGGAATAACAGACGCGCACCAGTTAGGTCACTGAACTTTGTGACTCCATATTCAGCTGAGCCCTGATCCAAAGCCTGCAGCTTCTCAGCAGTCTTGAGGTTCTCCGAGAAGATACGCAAACGGCGATCTGCCTCTGCAGGGTCAAACATCAAATAAAAATATTTAATATTACTTTATCATACACATATTGTACACACACACATATATATATATATATAACGTTTCCAGTAACAAACAAATCAAGTTGCTGTTCAGTGGCAACCGGATTTGTCTATAAGTCCTTGCTTAATGTGTGACCTTCCACGCAAAAGACTTCATGTGTTCTGACTGAGTGGTTTGAGAAGCAGGTAAACCAGCTTTCTTATATCACTGTGACCACCGGAAACACAGTGTGATCACCTGGGTAAAGCTGAAAGAACTGCATCGTAAGTGGTTGTTCGATCCTGCCGGTCCTAGAGAGCTGCAGCCCTGCTTGTTTTCCAACCATCTCTGCACCTACAGCTTCTGATTGGCTGAACACACCTGATCCAGTTAATCAGAAGCTGTAGGTGCAGGGATGGTTGATGGCTCTCTAGGACTGGACCTGCCTACCCCTTCCTCACACCTTGTTTGAACCATTTGTCGTCCCTGTCTAGAATATGACCCTTGTTGCCTTGAAAAACAGTAGCTCTTGCCTTTCAGGTGCAGGTGAACTGCTGAGTGCTGTCCTGAGGACTTGGCTGTTGTCTAACCCTAACCCTTCGTCACCGCACTGTGCTGCTCACACCACACTGTTCTGCTGTTCTGTGTGTAGATGTTTTGTCCTCGGGGTGGACCAGTGTTTGTTCTGTCTGTACAGTGTACCTGCTATGTTTGGTATGTACACCGTAGGTCTACACATGTCCATCACTCACCCTCCTGGCTGCTGTAAATCTTATTGTATTTAACCGTGAACTCTTTAAACTGGCCCAACAGCTCCATAGGATCCTGTCACATATAGAAAAGGCAAACACAAAAAATGAAAACCACAAACCTTCATCAGTCACAGTCCTCAAGTGTAAATTCATTAGATCAGTTCTATTGAATGTTATAGCAAGACATTTTTACCTCCAGAGGCTGACTGGTTGATGGCTCCTCCACAGTGACAGTTTCTTCTACCTGAGATTCAGCTGTGAAAAGATATTCAGGAGTGTCAGTTTACAAACTGAGCCAGACACCCAGCGCTAGCTCCTTTTAAGTCGCTTTGGATAAAAGCGTCTGCCAAGCAAAGTAAAGTAAAGTTTCAGGTATTCACATATTCACTGACCTCTGGTTTTAAGCAGGACGGATAATAAAAGCGTAGTGGTTCTAACATTACTGTCCGAATGTGAGAAATAAACATCCTAACCACAAAACAGACGCAAAATATACAAGTTCACT
Source organism: Microctenopoma stevenorrisi (assembly GCA_032270685.1). NCBI lineage: Eukaryota > Metazoa > Chordata > Actinopteri > Anabantiformes > Anabantidae > Microctenopoma > Microctenopoma stevenorrisi. The sequence continues at coordinate 4,213,214 of JAUMTR010000002.1, read as the reverse complement.
ATGTAACGTTTTTTCAATTTGCAGGAAAAATCAAGTGAACATTCAAAGATGGACTAAAAAATATTTAACATTTTGCCTAATTTGTCCCACAAAGGGGAACATCTGTTATCAACCGGGCTGGTAAATATTAGCATTACATAAAACGTGAGGAATAAAGGTCAGATTGTGGAACATTTTTCCTGGAATCATGCTGCTGTATTTCAACATCCAAACTGAAGAATCTATGATCCAAATGAAGAGAATGTTTGTTCAGTCCTTCCTCGGGGTTCATGCACTAACCTGGTACCTGCTCTGCAAAGTCAGTGCCAATCAACAAAACAGTTGTGTAACAATGCTGCTATTGCAGAGAAGGTAAAGCATTATGGGTTTGCAGTGAACAAAAAGCCCATACATCTCATATTTTAAATGATTTAGGCTGCTGACTGACCTCTAGGCTGGCATTTCTGTTTGAGCAGAGTTGAAGTGCCCTGCCAAGGTATGTCCCACACTTCGAACACACAGACCTCCGTCTGACAAAAACAGAAAGAGAGAGAGAGAGATTTTAATTACAATCACCTCACTAACCTGATTATATCATCTGTAGAAATGTGGAGTGATGGAAACAAGTTGAATAATGTGTAGACAAGGTTATAACAGCAGGTTATTTACATTGGTGTTTGGTCATTTGGTTCAAGTTCAAGTAAGGTTCAAAACAAGCAACAAAGAACTTTTGTTATTTAGTATTTTTTACATTCAAAGTAAGGAAAGTGTTCAGAGTAAAGTTTTAATTGGTTGCTTAGATAATGTTTTGTTTTAAACTGGAAACAAGTCTAATAATAGAAAGTGTGTGTGTGTGTCAGCTGAATGTATGCTGGTGCTCCAGTCAGAGGTCTGATGACAGGTTTACATCTCTGCTGACCAAACAGAACAAGACTACTGCAGAATCAGTGCACAGGCATTTTCACAGCTTAGTGAAATCACTCTTTCTCACACACACACACACACACACACACACACCTTACCTTGAGTTTATGTGACTCGGGATAGAAGTCACATGTCCTGAGCATGACAGACTTCTTACACTGGGTGTTACTCAGTTCCACTGTTATCGTGTAGCGGATTCCCTTCACCAGCTGGAAAACACACATTTGCAAACGAGAAATCAGGCCCAGCACGTTTTCCCTGTGCCGCTGTAGCTGTGGAGAACACTGGTGGCCATGCGTGTGGATCTGGATAACATTTAACGACTTAGCCAGACTAAAACTGAATCCGTTGAACAGACACATGCAAGTTACACTACAGGAAAAACACTTCGGGCCACTTGTGTTATAAAGTGTTAAATTTAAAACAACAAGTCGATAAAAAAAACACGTTCATTGTTTGAAACCTCAATTTCACGCAATGACCGTTGGATTATTCTGAAGGCCTGTCGCGACTTCCCGGTCTCTGTTTAGCTAACTCTTGCTAACGTGACGCACATTTAAATCGTGTTTACACAAACTGAGTCCGTGTCTTTATTGCGATGTGATGAATCGTTAGGGAAATCAAACTCTGCATTCGTGTCAGTGTGCTAATCTGAAATAAGACAGCACCGTACTGTGAATATAGAAAACAATATGTGATATTTATCCGTGTTACCTGTTTGGTTGCGGAGATGAACCGACTGACTTTGCGCAGGTGAGCGCTGTTCGAGCCCCGGTTGTACCGCTCCTCGGCGAACTCCAGAGCCTTCTTCAGGCCGATGTCGGACTCGTGCAGCGGGACGGGACTACCGGGAGGCCCGAACAGAGGCCGATCAAGGTCCTCACCGAGCCCCAGCACCGAGCATAGCCCGGCGGCCAGCACCAGGCACAGGATTACCGGACAACAGCGGGATCCAGCCATCATGTCGAGCAGGAGGAAAGAGGGACTGGTGTCCAACCTGTACTGGGTTTAAACGAGGGATGTTTGCTTTGCTAGAGGAAATATCGATTTTAAGTTATCAGCAGCTGTGGCTGCACAAGAGGCGACCATACACTGCTGTTTCCAAACAAATGCAGGATAAGGCTGTGGGAGGAGACAGAGGGATAAATCTGTGTGTCTGTGTGTGTGTGTGTGGGGGGGGGTCCACATACAGGATAAAACTATACAGTCACTTATAAGTCATTACTAATAGACTAACATGTCACATTACTGCAGATAATATGATGGAAATCATATAATCCAGTAAAGACACGTTGCCCCTACATTAAAAATTTGTGATACAATAAAAGTTACCGTTACCATTCAAGCGTATTGTTCTGCATGTGTGCACATTCAAATTACTGTAGTACTCCTATCTTAATAAAGAACGTATTGTAATGTGTCATGATCTATTGGGGATTGATGCTCTTTTTTCTGAACCCGGGAAATGCAAGTCACTGCTCCAGTACCCACTCTGATTCTTCTGTTGTTTTTCATGTACATACTAAACACTAAACAATAGTATGAACAAATGATTACATTAGTTTATACATGTAGGAATAACTAATCGGCTAACATGTCACATTACTGTATATAATATGATGAAAAGCATATAATCCAGTAAAGACATGTTGCCCCCACATAAAGTATTGTTGATAGAATAAAAGTTACCATTACCATTCAAGTGTATTGTTCCGCATGTGTGCACATTCAAATTACTGTAGTTTCATCCATCCATCCATAATCTTCCGCTTCATCCGCAGTCGTGTCGCGGTAATTACTGTAGTTTCGCTATCTAAATAAATAATGTATTGTAATGTGTCATTATCTATTTTGATTGATGCTCTTTTTTCGGACTTTGAAATCACTGCTTCAGTACCCATTCTTTACTTGTGTTTAATGTACACACTAATACACTAAACAATAATATGAACAAATTATTACATTAGTTCATACGTGTATTAATTGTGGTTAAACTTTTTTTTGTCTATGATTAATGATATTGACGTGTAAAAATACTTGTACGTGCTAGTACTTGTACATGCAAGTACTAGCACGTACTTGGGGGAGACAAAATACTGTTATGGTTGGTATAGTATAAGTGGACCTTTATTTTGAAGTTTAGCATGTGCAGTATCTAAACATATTTACAGTTTTATACACGTTTTACACCAAGCTGAATTGTCAATCTGGCGAATTAAATCAAGACGGCTACGGACTATATTATCTTACCAAAAAGAGCTGAAGGGGGTGAGGCAGTCAGTGTGTGCTCATTGTCATTTACCTAACCCTAAATTTCTTTTGTGGAGATTTTAATACCGAGGGGTCTGAGCGGAAGTGCTCGTGTTGCTATTGGGTTCGTTAGCCTAGCGCAGTTAGCTCTGCGGGCAGACTGTTGCTAACATTTTAAACTTACGGCCAGAAAACATTATCATCCCAGAAAGAGTGGTGGAAGCTGTCAATTTACCGTCGTGAACGTTATGACTAATTTAGTTTTAGGAATCAGGTTGTGGTCTTAGCATTAGCCTCTGAGTAAAGGTCTGAGCTGCAGACATGGAGACTCGGGGGATTGAAGACATGTTTGACTTTCGTCGGTAAGTCGGATAACGACAGTGAGCTAATGAAAGCTTCCAAGCTAGCATTTAGCTTAGCTATTGTCAATTAGTCACAGTTATTTTGTGTGTTGCAGAAATGTAGTCTAATGTTAACGGTAACATTTTCTACTCAACTGCTGTGTGCTGCTACACGCACGAATACCAAAGCCTTTATAAAACGTCCAACTAGCTAAGATAGCTAATCTAGCTGTCTGGAGGCAACGCTAACGTAAACGTTGCATTGCTATCATTAATTGTGCAACCTTGCAGTGTGCAATGCTAATTTTAGTGTGTCACTAGCTGTAACTAACACGTTATTTGTTGGGCCTATCTAGCTCAACCTTGGACTGTTGTTGAGCTTAACGATTAAAATTTTTATTAATTTTTCCATACAGCATGTAATTTTAATGAAGCCAACTTATTCAAATTGAAAAAGTAAGAACGTAAACAGAAGGAACATTAGTATAGCTGTGTAGTAAATAAACCTTGAATGTCCATTATTTAAGATGATCACTGGTGCAAGACCTGTACATACTTAGGATTAAGGGACGACCCGTGTTGGTCCCCCAGATGTTCCCCAGTTCTTACTTTATTAGTCAATTCCTGAGTGACACGTGTAACAACATGTAGAAAACGAAAGTTAGGGACTGTGGGGTAAAGACACGATAGAAACCTTACTCTGCATTGAAGAAAACAGTGATTACTTGAGAAATGAATTATTCAGTAGTTCTCCAGAAGATGCAGAGCTTGTGTAGGTGGGAAGCCATTTATAACTCCTGCTGATTTTTGGACCATAATTATTATGTATTATGAGTTTTTTATGAGTATTATGATGTCCAGCATACCCAAAAGAGTTATTTAGTCAAGTCATTCATCCACACATCCAAATAATCTAGAGCAAATTAATTGCAGTTGCCTGTAAACTAATTTACCCACCCATACATAAAGTAATACCATGAATGCAGCACATACATAGCTTGTTTTTTAACTTGTGTGAAGGGTTTTTATCAATGTGGTTTGTCAGTGGGATTTTTGTGCCAAGGCATCAGTATTAAAATACCCATTTTTATGTTTTATGTACTGCATGGAGAAAGTTATGTTTACACATGTGATTCTTTCCTTGTACAGGCTCCCCAAAGATGTAGTTGTTCTCTTGCTGCTGCTGATTTACTTTCCAGTTGGCATTTGTTTGATGTTTATACGGATTTTTATTGGTGTTCACGTGTTCCTGGTCAGCTGTGCACTTCCAGAAAGTTTTGTCAGAAGGTATGTATCAATTTTTCTTTTATTAACTCTCAACAGAAATAATAGTTGTAGTTGTGGCAGCTGTAGCTCTAGTACATCACGTGTTTGTCATTAATAGTAATCAGGATAGTAGTAGTAGCAGTAGTGCTGGCAGTTAATTACACTTATTCAAATAAATTATTAAGTATACAGTTAATACAGTTAAGCAAAATCAGTATATTTCATAGTGTGTCTAACTCAGTGAACCTTGAAAATGTGACATTGTTTTGGGCATATTTTCAATATTAAAGTTTGGTTTTCCATTTTTTTCCATGTATTATTCACTGTGACCCCTTCATGTAGCTCCTGTAGTGCAAGACAGTGATCAAATGTCCGTATAACCTCGGCAATCACCCAAGTAATTTCCCAGCTGTATTTGATTTGCATTCATATGGAGTGTTACTATTGAACACTGTGATGCCTGCAGGCTGGTAGACAGCCTGGCTCACCCACTGGAGGTTGGGGTTTAAAAAGACAATTATTTTAAATTGCAGCTTTGTGTTCTATTAAATTGTGGTATTGATTTGAAAATGACTAATTTCGTAGCCGTAATTGTAACATATTGTTGTTACGTTTGCTGTAGTGAGAATTAAACCATAGTCTTTATTAATACAGACAGTTATGATTTTTTGTTGTAATTTCTTGCTCTATAAATGATTAAATTCAACTAAAATTCCATTTAAAATAGTATTATCGAGGACTTTAGACTGCATGTTGGTATAAATCATTATTTTTGCTTGTTTTTGCTCTATTTGAATTTATTTATGCAAATTATGGTTTTGAAAAAGTGCCATATACTGTTTGACTGGAAATGTGGTTTTGGCAACACCAGCTACTTCTTTATGAGGAAATATTTTATCCTGTTTACATCAACTTCTCTTTGTTTGCTTTCAGATTTATTGTGAGGGTTATGTGCTCAGTCCTGGGAATGCACGTGAGACAGAAAAACCCTCGTTCCAGAGACAAAAACACAAAGCTGAACATATGCAATCATGTGACAGAGTTTGACCACAATATTATCAACCTCCTGACACCCTGCAATACTGTGAGTGGTTTACTTATTTCTTTATAAAATAATAATTGTACTATTCTACTATTTTATTGAGAAAATATTCTCCACATCTACTACATGTATCATGCATTTGTTAACACCTTACAGCAGGGAGCAAAACCCATCATTAATTGTGGACATCCCTGTGACAGAACTATTTGCGTGTTTTTATTACCTTTGCCTATTTTTGTAAAACCAATACAGTTTCACGTATTTTGCTTATAAATTTAGCAACTACAGAGTTTTGTGAGCTAGATCAATCTGTTTCTGGTTATTAGCCCCAGCTAGAGGGCTCCAAAGGCTTTGTGTGTTGGGCCAGAGGCTTTATGGAAATCCATGCAGCATCTGGCCAGGGAGCAATAGAAGAGTCGCTTCAGAGATACTGCTCATCTGATGGCACCCCACCGTTGCTCCTGTTTCCTGAGGAGGACACCACAAACGGCCGTGCCGGACTGCTCAAATTCAGGTGAGTTCAAACATTTCTTAATGCAAAGACACATACTTGCCTGGTGTGTTTTTGGTTTTGGACAGTGGTTCACAACTACCTACTAAACCTGCTGGACTGTGCTTTCCACTGATAAGGCCTCGCACTCATGACTGTGCTTGTAAAAAGAAACTAATTTAATCTAGGCAGCCACAAATGATCATCCCTCATTCATGGAACTTTGAGATAGAGAGGAATTACTTTGATGATGTTTTCCCTTGCTAATTTCCCTCTAGACTTCTATTAGGAAATTAGTCTAAGGAACTGAAAACAGCTGCAAACGTGACTCATCTCTACAGTTTATTTGAGTAATTCATAACCAAGTGTGCTGTATGTTCGGCTGAAGTCTCCTGGAGAGGCACAGGAAGCATAAAAGCTGTGAGCAACACTTCAGAGTATCCAGCATTGCAGTGGTTTTGTTTGCTGAGTTGTGACGTTCACTTTACATCAGTTTTTACACTCCACTTTACTAGTGCCATGAAAGATAGCCTCTGCTGTCTGCTTTACATTTCTCTGTGTTTTAATAACGACATAGCAACCTAATGCACACTTTTTAAATAAAATACATTTCACGTGTATAAATATTTTACTCAAGAGTCAGGTTCAATTAAAGTACTATAAATATATTTTATTTGTCTTTACTTTCAGTTCCTGGCCTTTCTCCCTGACAGATTCTATCCAGCCTGTGGCCTTAAGGGTAACCAGACCACTGGTTGCTTTGGTAATGTCATTTAAACTTCACTGATAAGACGAGAAAGACATGCCACTACTGTGTTGTTGATCGTTTGATATGTGAACCACATATATTACTTCAGTGTTGTGTGTTTGAAGTACACTGAGAAGATATTTTTTGGTGCGACTGGTAGCGACAAAACTAAGAAGAAACTGTTTTCACGCTTACCTAGATCCACACACAAAATGTAGATGAAATATGCTCAAATACAGGGAAATAATATATAATGCATTTTATGTACAAAGTGAGAAATAGTGAAATTTCTTTGAGGCAGCACAAGCTGATTAGTGAGTACCAGCTAAATCTAATCCAGCAAAGAATAATTCAGTCTGGTTATGCTGTGAGCAGCAATGTTGGGCTTTTGAATTCTGTTCTGGGTTGTTTGAGTCATCGCTGCAGCTACTATTGTCCATTTCCTGCCTGCGACTGTCCTGACAGTATAATATGTCAGTATTGTCGGCTTCATTGTGTTTTCTCTGTTCACAGAACACACCAGAGTCTAGTTGGCTGATGGAGCTGTTGTGGACATTTTTTGCTCCATGTACAGTGTATCATGTAAGGTACTAAATAATTTATATCATTATTTGAATCAGCAGTTGTTTCATCAGAGTAAACCATCACATTCAGCAGCTGAATTATAAACGTTTTTGCAGAGACGCCAGCTAAGTAAACTAGATCCACTGAGTACAAATGAACAAAAACTCAGCTTTGGTGCAAATAACAACCCCAGGCACATTTTCTCAGTAGCGTTTTTTAAGTTTTTAAATTAAACAGCTTTTCTTTTTAATACTCTTGTGTTCCAACAATTTTTAAATAGTGTTTTGATGACATAGAACATTTCTGTCGCCCTGATTGTTGCCTTGTTTACATGTTTTGCTTTTTTCCTTTGCATCTCAGTTGGCTCCCGCCAGTGTTCAGACAAGATGGAGAATCCACGCAGGAGTTTGCCAATAAAGTCCAGGAGGTAAGATCCAACCATCCCAGCTTGCCAGTATTGTGGATTCAGCCAACAAGTAATAATAGTAGTTCCAATAGTTGCCAATCAGTTGTATTGATTGGTTAAATTGTGTGTTTTATGTGTCTTGATTTGAAGCTACTAGCAGGTGAACTCGGCTTGGTCTCTACAAAGGTCACTAAGGCCGATAAAGCAGAGCACATCAAAAGGAAAAGGCACACTGTACCACAAACATCTACAGGTGAGTTCATAGTATTGCTTTAGGATTCAGGTGATCAGTATTCAGTTTTGGAGATGTCAGTTTTTCCTTTCCTCACTCTAGGTGTCAGACCCGGCTCCATTGGTCTTGGTTTCATGGTCCAGAGTTTGGGCACAGACGATCGTAGAATCGCTAAGATGGCCCAACAAGTGAAGGATGTGCTGCCTCATATCCCGCTGAATGTCATCACAAAGGATCTAGGTAGGGCACAGTTTCAATGCACATTTACATTTTGACTCCATTTCTATAAAGTATTTCCACTCTGCTCTACTTGCTATTTGCTCTTAATTTACAACCCATGTGCCACAAACTTTAATACTGTCTTAGTGTCTGTGCACCTAAAAAGTTGTCTCCTTGTTGGTCATAGTGAAAACCAATTGTGTGGACACCACCATAACAAATCTGTTGGAGAACAAGGAGGACGCTCCAATGGAGGCAACTGGGACGTCTACATTTGAGTCCAAGATCAGTTCCTGCTCCTCTGGTTCTGTTCCCACCGTTAAGGTCAGAATGTTTGATTCTTCATTCTCCTGTGTCGGAGCTCTTGACATGAAAAATATATCATTCATTTACAATAACAAAATAAGTTTGTCACCCAGGATTTAAAAATTGCATTGATGGCTGTTTGTCTTTGGGAATTTCATGCTAATAACCCATTGTAATTAATTCCACTTAGTTTGTGTAATGCAAGCATCTTCTGCTAAAATAACAATCTGTTTCTTTTAATCTGTAGCCTGCTGCCAAATGTTTTGGGAAATCACCAGCTGACAGACACTTGTCCCTGCAAGAGAGAAAAGAAGCACTGTATAATTTTGCAAGGAGGTGAGAACCTATTAGCAGTCATCTCATAAAGAGATTTTTTTTAAGAAGACATTCTTTTTGTTAATGTGGAAGTGGTAGAAGTACAGCCATAAACTTTTCTGTTAGTCTCTTAGGATTTGTGTAACTTTAAAATATTCCTTGTCTGTTTAGTTCATGTTAATAAGACACCTCAGACAGAAAGTCAAAGCTGCTTCATTATGCAGAACAATTGTGCAGAAGTGAATTCATTTCTAGGGTTGTCCGTCATTTAAAATTGATTTTACACAGTGTTGAAGCTGAACTAGGCACAGGTCTTATGTAAAACACACAGAGGACAATTATCTAACTTCTTTCTAACTCCACTCCTTACCAAAAGACTTTTTAAAATATGCAGTAGCACTTCAGTAGCTCATGCGGTCAGCACACTTAAACTGACTTTAATTTACTTTATTCTAGGTCAGAGAATTCCAAATTATTGAGCTGAAACCGAGTGGGCAAAGATACAGTTTACATTAGGAGCTACACTGATCAGTATTTTGACATCAACAGTGGGTCAGAGGCCATGTTTAGTGTGGAGTTAGTGCAGAGAACAGATTTAAGAGTTAATATTTGACTTATGTGACTCTAAATCAATGTTGCTGTGTAGCTATTGCATATGATGTGTGATTGCACAGTTCATGGACTACAGCTTGTGGAGTTATGTTTCTAACACCTACTGTTTTTCTCTACCAGACGCTACATTGAAAAACATGGACTGAATCAAGAAGAAAGTCACTGAACACACTTTGGGTCAAGTCATTATTGACAACTGGTCAGAAGGAAGCATATTCAACTTGCCTAGCAGTCTAATTTGAATGGTGATTTTATATTCTGTCAACAAGTTCTGTTATTAAACAGATTTTGTTATTTGCAAATAATGGAGACAAATATCCAGACCATGTATAAGTTGTTGAAATGGTAAATATGCATGTGTTAAATTCTTCATTCTGGCTGGTACATAATTTTGATAACAATTTGTATTACAATCCCCCTGACTGTGAATCATCTATTTATTTTTATAATGTCCAGATCCGTTGATGAAAATAAAGTGCAGCTTGACCTTGCTTTCAAAACATTATTTCCACGTAAGGTTTTTGTGTTCTGTGCTGCCATTTTGGGATTGGAGCTTCAAATAGACTGGCTTTTTCAAGAAAACTTTCCTATTTTTTATTTCCGTTATGATACACATGCTTTCCAGTACGTCTATACTGCAGTACCAGGTTCTGCCATCGGATGGAGCGAGCGGGTCATTTATATCACTGAACCTAAGCGGTCCCACGACAAATGTTGTGAAAAATAGAAAAGAGTCTTTTTTTTTTGGTCTTTTATTAAAACAAGATTAAATACCTGTGAGATAAGGAGACTCGTTTTCTTTGACCATATAAAACTGGTAAAAGCAGACATGTGAAGGCTAACACCAAGTAATTCAAACACAAATTTGCAACGCTTAGTCTAATTAACAGTTTTAAAAGTCAACAGTGATATTTTACTGAAAGGGATCACAGTACTATATATTAGTACTTTCAGTCATTCCTACATATAATCAAGATAATTTATATTGCCCCAGAAATTCCCAAACGTTGTGCTGTGACAAACTTAACTAAAAAGTCAATTGTGGAAAATGTTCCTAAAGTCACTTTATTTGGAGGGAAAATGTAATTTTAATGACATTTTTAAAACAAAACGATAATAGTTAAATCAAATCAACATGTCCCGCAGTACCTAAAGGCCACACCGGATGTTACGTTTTAGTTCTTCCGCTCGAACAACAGACGCGATTGATCTAAGCTAGCTAGTTAGCAATGTCCGGTGTCGAAGAAACTTCAAATGAACCCGTTGAAGTTAAAGAAGACACAGAGTTTGATGTAGCAGCTGAAGACCACCTCGAGGATGGCTACGCTGTTGATCCGACTCGATATCTATTTTACAGGTAGTGCTTAGTCAGGTAATGTCAAATGTTTCGGTGGTTAGCTTGGCAGTTGTTTTAAGTAGCTAGCTCACTTTAGTTCCTGCCATTACTTTGATAAACATTTACTAAATAACAATAATGCTTGCGCACAAACAGCAAATAGCAGTAACAGTAAAACAGAGTATTTATTAAAACTAGCGTCGTGCTAATTGAATAGGAAACGTCTTCATCTTTTCCATCCCCACCCACAAATGGACCGATTTAAGAAATAAGTGTGCAAATATAATGTCCCGATAACGTTGATGTTTAAACTTGTGTGGTTAATTAATACATTACTAATACCATCTTAATATAGAGTAATATTTACGGTTGCACTGCATTTGTTTAACGAGGTCCTTCGCGCCGTGATCGCACGTCCTCAGACCCCTTGAGGCGGGACTGCAGGTAAATCAGCCTCTGGCTCTTTTTGTGTTGCAGAGACAGAAAGGAGTGGGCTGACCTGGAGCCTGTTCCCCAGGATGATGGACCAAGTCCTGTAGTGAAGATTGCCTACTCCGATAAGTGTAAGATTGTTATAATTGTTAGTAAGTAATTGGGGTATTGGTATTAAAAATTATAGAGATGGGAAGAAGTGTCAAGCAAACACAGTCTAACTGGCGTTGATATAAAATAATTTTCTATATTTGTATGTGATCTATATGTTAAATGATTCAAATTAGCCAAACATATCATTAATTCTATAATTTCTGTCCCGGTTTCAGCAAATGTCTGTAGAAACACCTAATATTCAGGTGCAGACAAGACCACAGACATGTCCTGGCCACATTTTAATAAATATTGTTCCTATATGTCTTTTAACAGTCTCTGATGTTTACGATTATTTCCGTGCACTTCTGAAGAAAGATGAAAGAAGCGAGAGGGCCTTCGCCTTGACAGCTGAGGCCATTGAGCTAAATGCTGCCAACTACACAGTGTGGTGAGCATATTTAAACAGGAATGTTTTCTTTCTGTTATCACATTTTACAAAAGCTTTTCAAAATGGTATTGGAGCAATAAAAGGACTCATCCCTCCTACTGATGCAGGGCTGTGATTCATAAAAGCTTTTATCTGTGGATGTCAGGATGTACTTGGATTGAACTGCCGTCGTGAAGAAAAACTCACTTTGTATTTGTAGTCAAGTTTCACATTGTCATGTAGTCACTTAAATTACATATAATGTGTCTCCTGAATAAAAGGAAGGAGCAGTACATGAGTTTGTGTTTACACATGCCACTGTCTGTGAAAATGTTACATAACTTTTCTTGGCTGTGGGCCTGTGCAGGCACTATAGACGAGTACTCTTGCAAGCCTTATCCAAGGACCTGAGGGAGGAGATGAGGTACATTACTGCTATCATCGAAGACCAACCCAAAAACTATCAAGTCTGGTGAGTGCTGTCATATGTCTGTCAATTTAATTCAATGGCACAAATTGAAGGCGTATAGAGTAAAGGGGAAGGAAGGGTTCAGTGTAGTGAAAATGTTAAACACAAGGTTGGGTTTTCCAAACTTGCTTTCCAGGCACCACAGACGTATGGTGGTGGAGTGGTTGAATGACCCTTCAGAGGAGCTGGAGTTTATCGCAGACATTCTCAGCCAAGATGCAAAGAACTACCACGCCTGGCAGCACAGGCAGTGGGTCATCCAGGTAGGTGTTGGAGGTTTTGGCAGAGTCTGGCTATAAAATGAAGGACTGAGATCCAGTTTTCTTCCCACAGTGAGCCACTCTGCCAGACTGGCTCCTTTACTTATTCATTTGTTCGGGTGTTATTTCAGTCCTTTAGTCGGTATTTGTTCTAAGGCACCAATAAAAGCAACTGCATGATTACATAAACACATTTGTTGGATTTTCAGGAGTTCAAACTGTGGGAAAACGAGCTGGAGTTTGTGGAGATTCTTTTGGAGGAAGATGTGAGGAATAATTCTGCGTGGAACCAGAGGCATTTTGTAATTTCTCACACTACAGGCTTCTCTGATCCGGCCATAGTAGAGAGAGAGATTCAGTAAGTAAGATCTGCACATAAAAGGTTAATATAAAGCTGTTTGTTTATAATAAACACACTTCTCATGAATTCTTACCTAGTAACAAGATGTGTCGTGAACAAAGCCAAAAAAAGTGTCTTCTCTTTCAGTTTGTCTGCTCGCACTGCACACATGCAACTCACCTGAGTCATTGTTTTTGTGATTGCTTCAAGGTATTGTCTGAATCAGATCAAGAAGGCTCCTCACAATGAAAGCGTATGGAACTATTTGAAAGGGTAAGATGTGAAACATGTTTAACATAATAAGGTGTTTGTATTTTATGTGCAGTCTTCACCCAGGCATTCACAATATATGACATGCTAAAGGGGGAAAGTGGAGACTCGGTTATTAAAAATGGAAAAGCACCCTGACAATATATCCTGTTTTGTTTTTTGTTTTTCTTTCTAAGGATGCTGCAAGACAGAGGTCTGTCGTGTCAGCCAGGGCTGCTGGAGAGAGTCCTGGAGCTGAAGGAGACACACTGTTCACCTTACCTTCTGGCATTTCTCTATGATTGCTACGAGGATGCCTTGGAGAACAGCAGCCAAAAGGAGAACGGGGACGAAAAGGAAATATTGGCAAAGGCTCTAGAAGTAAGTGCTTGAATGTTTGTTTTTTTTTTTTAAAGAAAGTTTTGTTCAGTACAACCATATAAATAGTTTGTGACTATGACTTTGTGATTGATGTTTTCTTACTTGTTTGTCGCCCACCCCGTGAAGATCTGTGACAGCCTGGCACAGGAGAAAGACGCGATCCGCAAGGAGTACTGGCTGTTTTTAGGACGTTCTTTAAGGAGCAAATATGGCTTTGACGAGCCTTTGGCAGACAAAGCTGAAGCGTCAGCCCCAGCATCTGGACAGCAGGAGATGAGCTAGACCATGTCAGTGTTTGATGTTACTGTAAATTAAACTGAGGTTTCTTAAAATGATCATTAACATGAAGTCGGCTAGAGAAAGAGAGACGGCAGACAGATTCTCTCTTATTGCAATGATAATGAATGAATGAGGGTTAAAGGTAAAGTTGTCTGACCGTGTAATTACTGTTGTATGTCTGGAGTTCAGAACCATGTTACCAGTTCATCAGCAGTTCATGGCTTGTTGTACTGTTCTGAACGCATCAGTCTCAGTATGACTGTAGCCCACATGCTACAGTACTGCTAACACTTTAAGTAGTCTTTCAGTAACGGCAGGTGCACTCTGTTAGGAAATAAACCAGGGTCATTCTGACATGTAAAGTCCTTGTTATGTTTGCTTTAAATGTATTTTATTGTTTGAATGGATATGAATTAGTGACTCTAATGAAAATTTTACAATCCTGGACCATTTTCTTCTCGTTTGGTGATGTTGCTCCGAGTATTAACTGCGTTGATGGGGGGAAGCTGTGAAACACACAAATAAAAACAGCTTGGTTTGTATGAGGCGCGGTGATACTGTACGCTGCTGCATTCTGATCAATGAGCCACACGGCGTCTTTCCTCAACGTCTGTGTCGGCCACTCTTAAGTGGGCCACATTCTTGCTACTGGGCAGAGTTTGTCCTGTTTGGTCCTTTGACCTGTGCTGCCAGGAGAAGACTGAGCTAACAAGCCACTGTGCACACAGCACATGTGTTGACACACAGCCTCACGTCCTGGACTCCCTTGGAGCTTGAAAATGGGTTTAGTCCACTAGATGCAGCTGGTTCTACTTCTGCTGACACTACAACACAATCTATCCCCTCCAGTTTCTAATCAAGCAGCCAGCGCTGTGTAATTACAGCTTCCCTGGATGCTTCATATTAATGCAGCAAAGCTGGCTTTTCTCTGCTTTTCCTCATCAATGGGGAGGTCAATGTGGTGCAAGTTCACGTCATCAGCAGCTATGACACAACTCAGCATGTGGGCCGAGGGTGAACATTCACCTTTAACATGATGAAACACAATGGATCAGGTAACATCACTGCATCACTGAAAGCTTGGTTTTGAGGACAGTGCTCCCTAGTGGTGTAACCCAGAACAAAATAAAAAATAGAGGATGTCGCGTAGTTTCTAAATGAACCTCTAATTAAACCCAGCACAAGTCCGAACAACCCACCAGGCTCACTTCTCTGCGGGCTGTGGACGTTATTAAACACAGGTCAAGTCAGAAACATGTCTTCTGTTCACGTGATGCTCACAACAGCAATGCATACGCAGAAACTGTGGATCGACAAGAGGCCGGTGTCTCCAGGAGGAAACCCAGCTGAATTCTGAGACATCTGTCCTTTATAAATGGTGGAGAAAGCAGCTGATCCTGTGAGGGTTTCTGCTGGGTCAGCCACATGTCTTCTTTTTACAGTATGAATACCAGAACAATGCAGCAAATCAGATTTTTATGAAGGGCACATCAATGCATAAATTGCAACAATGCAACTCTGAAGCCAGCAGAAGCTCAGGGAGATGGAACCAGCAACTAACTGGTGACTCTGCGTGTCATCGTCTGTCTCACAGTTTTATCACCAACACATTAGAAATACAGGAGATGGTTTATTCTCCTAAACATTTTCTCCAGCAGCCTGAACATCTGGAAACAAGAGCCTATGTAGAGTTTAAAAAGGGAGAAACATTAATGAAGTAAATGAATGCTGGTCACTGTCCAACGATTCTTCATCCTTTCTAACGTACAGTATGACGATCAAGGTAATAAAAGGAATGCTGAAGAATCATGTATCAGCGCCTGACAGGACGTTTACTTCATTATTTATTAATGTCTCTAGATCAAATAAGTGACGTGAATCAATGACACAGCTCCAACACAAACAGCTGTCCGTCTGTAAAAGGCTGTGAATGTCTCACTGTGCTCATTAGTTTTCCTCTGGAAGACACAGTTTACCAGAAGCTCTCTGATTAAAAGTCACTTCCTGGAAAGCTTTTAAACATATTTCATAGCTGGGCGATGAAGTCTGCTGCTACATCAAGCAGTACAAATTCAAAGGACCAGGAAATAACTTTAAAGTTAGATTGTCTTTTGATTTTAATTATGAAGGTGCATTTTATTAATTTCCTTCACATTTCCTTTAGACAATGACTGATAATGGTGAGAGTAATGGAAACAGGGCAGATGATGGCTAGTGATTAGTTTCAGACTGAATCAGTGTTAACTTAATTTGTTTCCATTAAATAATAAAAGCTGAAGCAACCTGAGAGTGTTTACTACAAACACGGAGCCCACAAAAAGAGGATCCTTCTTCATATTTTACCTAAAACGTGTCATTAAAAGCTGCTTTCATTTATTTGTGGCCAAACGAGGGCAGCAGAGCAAGTTGAAAAGATTTTTACACTATCACCACAGTCACTGTTCACTTTTTTCTTTCATTCATGATTGAATTTGATTTGACAGCTGTTTGCTCCATTGGTAAATTTACTTCCAGTAAATAGAGTCAGCAACACCTTAAAAAATTGTTGATTAAGTTGCACAGACACAGATAAACTGTTGAGTTTGTATCAGAGGGTGATTTTAATTGGACCTAACTCTCCACGTTACACGCCGTCATGTGACCTACTGTCAGCACGAGTGCTCTGTTAATGGTACTGTTGGTAAAACACTGTCTCTCCTGCCCAGCTGACAGCTCCCATCTCTGGACTTTTACAGTCCTCTGTATTGATCCTGTACAGTTCTAAGTCAGCTCCTCGTTGGAATAAACATCGTCTCAGTCCCTCCCAGCTCCAGCCGGCAGCACTTCAGGCTGCTTTAGACTCATTAATATTTATAGGCTAACACAGGACTTTACAGGCTGACCTGTCACCGCTGGTGTAACTGCTGCTGTAAAACTGCATCTCAGATGCTGGAGCAGTCCCTCCACAGCTGACTCTTGGCACACACACACCACAATACAACGACTCCTACTTCCAGTAAGTGACTGTCTTCTACTGTCCTCCACACTGAAATTCCACCACTTTTAATTCAGCGTCTGCCCTCTGTGCAGCCTTGTGTGTGTGAGGGGGGATCTTAGCTATTAGGATGGGAATCAGTGGCAGCATCGTCCAGGTTTGTGACCATGACAGGGCAATTGTCTGTGTTATAGAGATGAGCGCGGCTCTCCTTGTACCGGGATGAAAGACATATGCTGGTAACAACTTCTGCTTCATCAGATTTGTCGGACAATTGAACTCAGCTGTTTTCCCTCCCGTTAAAATGCATGCTGCGTACCTGTGACTGCTCCTACTGTGAGTTAACTAAAGACATTCTCTGAGCTGGCCTGATCCAAGTTTATTTGTATAGCTCTTAATCACAGCTACACTTCCAAAGACTTCACAACGCCCACATAATGAAACAGCAAATGTGAAAAATGCTTTGAATTTGCCGATCAGCAAAGCGTGGACATCATCCTGCAGAGGGAGAAACTCAGAGCCGTGTTTTTTCCTGCTCGCCTCGATGGTGTTGACATCCACAGATCAGCAACTCATCATTTACTTCTCTTATCTGTAAACCCGTGCAGCAGGCAGCTAAAGACCCAATTAGACTCACACACACTTACTGGCAGCTTCACTGGTCCAGTCAATGAGGTGGCTCATTGTGATGAATGGTTGGACGAGGGCCTTCCCCGGTGTAATTCTCTCACCTGCACCCGTCAAGCGTTTGGTTCATTAAGTCAGAAACTTGTCCTCAAAACCGTTTCCCATCCAGGGTAAATGAATTGGAAACAAGTCAAATCCAACGGCTCCCAGTATTCTGCCAGGAGCTCACATGTTGGAAGCCTTTTACATATCCTTGAACTTTTTTCACATGGTTGCTCTTCGGAAACTAGTTTAGTCACTTTTTCGAACGTTTCCAGCTTGTTCTTGTTCCTTGATCTTATACTTTTAATCACGTCAGCTGGTTAGCTTGAGTTTAACCAGCTGAGATGAACACAGACAGCTGAGTTACTGAGCCAAATGTTAACATTATATTACATTTAGTATGTGCCAGGCATAGTCTCGTATGTCAACTGCAGGGTTGACTTTCAGGCGGCCTGGTAGCTCAGTGGTTACTGCTCACTGCCCCCCCCCCCCCCCCCTAGGGGGGATGGGTCAGATGCAGTAATGAAATTTTGTTGGAACACGCTGAAATGTATCAGTGACGTAATAAAGTGGATTCTTCTTCTTCTTAGCCTGTTGTGGACATCCTGCATGGACTCTCTGTATTTCACAGCAAATGAAGGGAGCTAAGCCAAGCACCTGCTTGTTCCTGTCCTTTAGGAGGAACCCTATTGGACTTCACACTCAGCACTTACTTTTAGACTGTGGGCTGCATCAGCCATGTTCCAGCTTGGACTTTGCATGAGTCACCCGACGTGTCCTTCTGCGTTTATTTAGGAAAGAAAAGCAGCATTTTTAAACACACGTTTCCTTAGAATAATTTCTCTGCCTGTCGTCTGCTCCTCAGACAAGGTCATTTGAGCCCAGACGCCACCTCCAGTCATGCCCCCACCCTCTACAACACGTAGACCTTCTACTACAAACGCCTGGTGGGTTTGTGAGGAGAGCAAAGATGTTGAGGAATCCAGTCAGTTGCCATCTGGCCCGAGAGGTTTCAGCACCACGGACAGCGCACAGCCTCAGCAGCTCTGCTCTATTATTAACGCCTTTCTTTATGACTTTCAGACAGATTTAGCAGGCTGACACGTTTCATACAGCACAGTATGGCTGTAACCTATATGAACGGGCCATGGGCCGGTAATAAATATCCATATCCTATTGTGTTATAGAGAGAAATTGTGATTCCCTGAAGTTGTCTACCTTTTTTAAGTCATAAAGTTGGTTGGGGGCTTTGTGTTATTTAAGTGAAATCCGTTCCTGCTGATGGTTGTTTCATCTCCCCAAGTCCTTTACGCATCTCTCCATTTGCCACCACGTTGCAACAAGCGTGCAGCGGGGCGCCTTCCCCGCAGTAAAGTCCCTGTAGGTGTGTTGCAGTTAATTGGAGGCCTGTGGGTCACTGGTCATTGGTCC
The DNA here is from genome assembly GCA_032270685.1 of Microctenopoma stevenorrisi. Lineage (NCBI taxonomy): Eukaryota > Metazoa > Chordata > Actinopteri > Anabantiformes > Anabantidae > Microctenopoma > Microctenopoma stevenorrisi. The sequence goes on along the minus strand of JAUMTR010000002.1, from coordinate 4,194,177 downwards.
ACAGGACCCTCAGGCATCTCAGGCTGTAGCAGCCGCCTCCTTCTCTGCCACAAAAACGCCACACGCCATTCAACTCGGCGACTTGGCGGACTGCGGATGAGAGTCTCCTCACGAGAGGAGGCAGGCAAAGAGAGAAACTTTTGGTGAGGAGAGTGCTTCAAGTTCTCCAGTGCTGTGTGGGATATGGATGTTCGATAAGTGCCATTAATTATTTATATATTCCTGTAAAGCGGCTGGGATGCGCGAGAGACGCCACAGCGGCATGGATCGCCCGCTCTGAACCGGAGGAGTCACCGGCAGATGATGTCCCGATGTGAGAGCGCTTCCAGAGGAGACGAAGGACGGGACGAAGGAGGATGAAGACGGGGGGAGCGGGATCGAGAGCGGCAGAGGCGGAATATAATGAAGTTGAGTGGGAAAGGACTGTGCACCGTGTTCTCCAGCACCCTCCTCTTCGTGTGCGCCCTGAGCGAAGTTGTCGTTGGATTAAGATGCGTCTCGCTGGGATCTACGGTGAAGGCGCATTTCCACCTGGGCGCCGCGGCCGGGGCTTTCTACTCCGGGCTACTCGTGGGGATCGGGCAGGTGCTGCTGGGCTCCGCGCTGCTCTGCTGCATGGAGAAGCCCGGCTGCAGGAATTTCTTTCTGCTCGGTGTTGTGGTGTTCTTGTTGGGGGTCCTCACCGCCTTCTCCGGCGCGGTGGTGGACGGGGACACCGCTTCTCTGGTGGAGAGGAAATATTCCCACTACTGCTTCCACTCTGTGGCTGTGAGCCCTGCGTGCGAGCAGCTGAGGGATTACCAGCGGAGTCTGGTCATCTCCACTGTGCTCAGCACCTTGGAGTGCCTCCTCGGGCTCATCAACCTGCTGATCATCAAAAGGTACAAAAGCGCGCAGTTCTCTAGGAGCGGGCAGTGTGCGCGGCGCGGCGCCGGCAGGGCCATCCTGTTCCGCGAGGAGCGGGACCTCTCGTCGCTGGACTTCCAGCCGGTGTCTTACATCAATTTGGGGGTTTTCAACGTGTTGGACGAGACAGGTGCCGAAGTGCAGTGCGGGGGACATCCGTCAATCGAGCTGCCGGGATACTCGCCCACGGACCCGGAGCTCAATCTCTGCTTCCCGTTCTCGTACCCGCTCCCCAGCGAACTGCCGCCCGCATACGAGGACATTTTCCCCACCGAGGCATGCAACACATAGCTGGAGCAGCTGGAGCAGCCCCAGCAGCGCCTCCACCCGCTGTGACAATCAGTGACTTAGTGCTTTGACAAACGCGGCTTCTCCTTCTCTTCCAGCGCCAACACGAGCCAGTAAGTTGCAGGAGGACAGCAGCAGCAGAGGTGGCTTGTTTTACCCGACCCGATTCTTTCTCATTCATTTTCTCATCCTCCTCCAGCTGGTAGCTTGTCATCAGTCAGAGTGATGTAAAGGACCAGATCTAAGTGATGCAGGCCCACATAGTGCAGGCAGACCTTCGCCCATAAACGCAACAGCTTGCTAGTATAACAAAAGGCAAAGTTTGTGTTTTGAATGTTTGCTGTTAATATTTTTACTTGTGAATAAAAACTGTATTTAACCTCATCCGACGTCTAGTTTAGCCCTGTGAACGTCTGCTAAGGCTTCAGCTGCTCGTTCTGGAGGGTGAGGGATGCTGTGCCATCCATCCATTCACCCTTTAATTTTAAAAAGACCAAGAGCAGTTATTCTCTATGTGCTGCTCCTCTGTGGTCAAAATATGACGAGCCCCTAACAGGGTTCCAGCTGCAAAAACATTCCCCACAATGCAGCCTGACGGTATTCTTCATTGCTCTCCCCTGCCTGGTTCCCTGGGTTTATGATTTAACCCGACACGATCACGGTTCTTTCTTTCCCCGAGACGAGCGAACTGAACCTGATGTGTAAGACTTCGGTGAAAGTCACACGGCAGATGAGAGATAACCTTGTGGAACTGCTCAGGTTCCTACATACTGCTGGTAAAGATAATGAGTGTTCAGGGCTTAGGGGGAAGCGGAGGGACAGTCTGTACCTGAACACAACGTAGCTCATTTGATTTGAATAGCAGGAGAGGAGCACTGGTCATTTTGGAAGATCAGCTGTGATGCTGACCTGCACTGGTCCAGCACGGTTTCAAGTCTGAAAGATCCAAACTGTGCAGCTCGGCTTCTCATATTGTGACTGGAAATATCTCCACCACACACAAACAACCGCATCTCTTCTCAGCACAGACCCTCTCTGGACCATCAAAACCTTTTCAGCCTCACTGTTACTAATTTCACGTCCACCAGCTAGAACGGTGACAGGGGGAAAATTTACTATTAATAAATTAGTAAATTAAGTAAATTAAAATTTACTATTAATTTACTAAAGGTGTCCACCTTTAGTAAATTAAAAGGAAATGGCCCCGTTTCCCTTCAGTGAAAGTTCTCAAATGCTCATCCACAGCCAAATGTCTCTCTTGGGGCATTTGGACAGTAAAACTTTAAAAGTACTCAGTGGCTCAACTTAATAATCCTCTTCTTATCCTTGTCAAACCGCGTGATGACGCTTTCCACTTACTCATTCTACTTAGCCCGGGATTTGTGTGCCAGAGCTGAATGCCAGATAGACAAGAAAAAACATCCGGCTGCTGTCTTTCTCCTAAAATACTGCAGAAAAAAACCCCAGCTTTGACCTAAGATTACCCCAGCAGCTGATGAGGGAAGCAAGCAGCTCCTTAAGAAGCTGAATGTTTGGCGGCGTAGCCAGCGGTACAGACGCTGTAGAAGTCACCGGCTTTGGTTGTTCCTCTGACAGAAAACAAGACTTCAGGTCAGACTCTCTCAAAGCAAAGGGCAAACCCAGCTGTGGGTGGACAGCTGTAGCACGAGTGTCTGTTGTTTTAGTTCAGAATTTACCTCCAGCTGGAGGGAAAGTAGTTTGATAATGTTTGCGGCACCGTCTCTCACCTCATCATGTCTCTAAACGTGTAACAGAAAACGTCAGGGAGCAGGTGCAGTGAAGCAGTGCTGCTTCTAGTACTTATTTTCATCACGCACGGTGCCTATTACCTATGGAAGACGACCCAGCGTTAAATAAGGTTGGAAAAAGGGGAGGTAATGGACATCAGTTGGTTTTATGCTGCTGCTTCTGAATGGGAGACTGAAGGTAATGAAAACAAACCTCAAAGTTCAGGGAAATAAACTCTCGTCTGATGTACAATGATCCCTTCTATTCAATTACTGGATCTCTGTTACTGGACTAGCTGGACGTCTCTCCATATGGAATATTTCATCAAATGCCCCCCAACATCCAACTGCAGGCCGATGTCTCATAAACATCATCCCAAAATGTAGATAAAATGCTTCTCCGGAAACTTATGCTGAGGCGATCATGCAGACTTTTACTGCTACTGTATCTATCACACCAGCAAAATTATCAGATAGAGGTTTATCAAACAAAGGAGGAAGAGAAAGGATGCTTGAGTGTAGTTGATGACAGCTACAAAAACATAATTGATGTTTATTTATGTAATATAACGTCAGTCTGACTCACACTTACCCACAATGCCTCTCGCTGTTGCTGTATTTAAATCTCAGCACCTTCAGGCGTAATGAGCCTGCAAAGTGACGAAGTGCAGTCACCCTTCATCGGTAAAGGAAGGAGACATTAACTTTCTAAAAGTCACCACTGTGGGAGACGTTCAGCAGCTTCCGTCTCTCGTGACCAATGCATCTCCGCTCTGTGGCTGTTCACAAATGTCCCCCGCCTGTTGACTGGAAAGAAAATCTAAGATGGCACAATAAATCTAATGTGTGTATGTCCAGAGAGGAGACTGAGCATGAGTTGACACATTCACAGCGGGGGCCCAGTGACCGTCTGACCATCGAGCTGTTGTGTGATTGTTGACCTGGTGACCTTTCATCTGTTGTTGTAAAAACGTCTTGGGTTTGTAATCACTAATGCGATGTCTAAGAGACAGCACGTACCTGTAGGTGATCACCTCTGTTCCTGGACGACCTGTGGGTCACGAGTTAGTCACGTTACCATGAAGTAATCACACAGGAAAGAAAAGCCCCGAGCCTGAGCTTGACATGCAGGACAGCATTATCTTGGGGTGTGTGTTCTATGTGGTCTGGTATTTTCTGCTTCTTAGTGGCACATCCTTTGTTGGATAGCAGTGCTGCATTAGTGTAATGACAGCCTGCGGCTCTGGTCACACAAAGCAGAAACCGCTGACTTGCATCTCAAAAGTTCCTCACTCTGAGGAATATAAAGGGAGGGCTTCAGCACGAGTGATTACACTGCAGATATTTGGATGAGTGATGTATGCGGACGGGGCCGTAAAGCCAGGGTGAGGCCCCGCAGGTGAGGGAGTGACATCAAACGTGGCTTTGCTGCTACTCGACACTGGAGACAATTAGCTCATTAAGGTGTGTAATAACTTTATAACAGTGGTAACGCCACTTCTGCCCACAAACACACGCAGATATATTGGCTCATTTATTTTCCCTCATCTGCATACTTGTCAGAATGTGTGTCAAGGACACAACTACCAACCATACTTATGGAACAGAAATCAATACCCCCTAAAAGCCTTTCATTAGATACATATCCATTTGTCTGTGCGGAGCTGCCAGTGAAAGCTGAGTCTGGAAAAGCTCCAGTGGCCTTTAAAAGGCATCACTGGGCCTTTCCTCACAAAAATGGGGTTCATTACCTAAGTGTGAGCTTCCAAGCTAGAATCAAGTTAGAACCACTCGTTCCAATTTCCAAAAAGCTTAATCAGTGTCTTTGACGAAAATGGAAGCTTCCGATCTTTCCTTTTGTTGCCAGGAGAAACCGCTCCTGTTGTGACCGAATGCACAATGAACCACAGCAAGAAAAACAAAGATTTCAAAATAGCAGCAGAGCGGCTCACTGCGTGTTAACAGTGTCTGCAGCAAGTAATAATGAACTTATCGCTTGTAGCTTGATGTATTTGAATCACAGGCAAAAAGTGACGTGTGCTTCAGATGCAACGTGCAAAGGCTAATTTAAATTCATTTCTGTTGCTATAAATCCTCCTGAGAACCAAAGAAAAAAAGTGTCTTACAAATTCCTTTTTGTGTGACTTCCTATCCATTTGGACCTAAAAAAACACCTTACAATTAAATTTTTTTTTAAATATATATATTTTTTTTAATTCACAGCATGTCCACTGTAGAGGACACCAGGACAATTTCCGTGTAAAATATATATTAATTTAGATATAAACAAATATCAGCAGATTCTACCTTTACATGACATTACCCCAATAACACATTCAGCTTGATAAAAACAATACAATTCTGTCTTACTCTTCTGTTGCTTGTTACTTGCAAGGACAACAATACATGCCTTTAGTGCAACAGTGAACGTTAATTCATAGAAGACTAGTATTTTTGCTTTTCTTCTTCCTCTGGACATTT
>JAUMTR010000002.1:4174659-4188654 GCA_032270685.1 Microctenopoma stevenorrisi | reverse complement strand
TGGTAACATTTAAGGTCAGGTGGCTGTTCCACTGATTCACCCAAGAACAGCTGATTCGTCTGAGAACTTCTGCAGATAACAGGACTTAGTGTTGTACTGAAAGTGAAGAGAAAAGGTGAGAGGACAGTTCCCTGTGGTGCTCCTGTGCTGCTGATCACCTGCTCAGACTCACAAGCTGTGGTCTGCCCGTCAGTAATCCAGGAAGCTGTGGAGGAGTATGGCTGCAGATACAGTCAAATGCTGCACTTTGTTAGGAGTGTTGGGTGAAACTACAATTTCCAGTCGAGTCACGAGCCTTTAAACCTCCAGTCCCAGATGTTGTCTAAGACTGCACTGTTTAAGGAGCAGCCTCAGCTTCAGACCCAGTTAACTGGACCAGCAGGAGGCTGATCGATCAGAACCAGTGATTTATCAGCTGCTGAGCGCCGAGGTCTTCGGTCTTCCGTCCAGTATTTTGTTTGGTAATGAAACATCCCCACCCACAGTAATATCTGCTGAATGTAAAATGCTCCTGACTGGAGAAAACATTGTGCTGCCCCTTTAATGACCAATTCTAGCTTCCACCATCAGTAACCTGAGAATGCATTTGTGGATGGAATACGAAGAATACGAATACTTACAGTACTGATACTGGAACGAATACTTGGCTGTTGTTATTTTATCATCTTTTATACTCAACCGAACTCTCTGCAGAAGATGTCAGTTTGTTCCATTTGTCAGCTAATGAGCAGCGTTTGCTGGCAGGGCATTTTATAACTCCTGGCTAGTTCTTTCGTGTGCTTCTTCTTTCATTCTGAAAATGATATTGTTAATGGAGCTGCCAAGTGCCACATTTGTCACCCAGAACGAGAGACACTGCTATGTTAGGAGGAATATGGAGTCCCAGAAAATGTTCTCCACACTCGCTGACATTTAAGGAGTTTTTCAGGTCAGAATCACTATTTTAATGACAGTGACTGGAATCTAATGTGCATTTCAGCAAAGAGAACTTGGTGCAGATCTGGTTCATGTTCATGACCAGCTAACAGGCAGCATTTTCACTGCCGTGCGAGTCAACACAGGAGTCATTTTATGCAAACAGCAAGTGCTTCCCTCCAGGCTTCTTAACAACAGAGCAGAGCTTTAGTGAGCTGGATTCCTCTCAGTAGCTTGGAAAGGAAAGTGTGGCAGAGGTGCAGCGGAGGGAGAGGGGCAGCCCTGGCAGCGTCTGCAGCCACAGAGTGAGCTGCGCGCCAATCAATAGCTCCTGCAGTCGCGGTTTTCAGAGGGAGCCAGCTCTAAACTTGCAATAACCTCTTTGGCTCATTGCCACTTGCCACTTAGCAGACAACTCCTGGAGCATCAAGCGAGCAAGTTGAACTGAGGTGAGATCGCTTTCATACAGAAAGCTCCAATTTATGGCACCACGTCAGTTCAGTTCTCCAGCTGCTGGATTCCCGTGTTTAGTATTAGTGAATTTTCTGCTGGATAGTCAAGATTAGTCCAGATTACTCCTATCTGACGTAAGAACAATGAGGAGCACAAACAAATGTGCTGCACATACTTATTCCAACAGCATGCATGCTGAGGAAGTGCAAAAAACAGATTTATGACTCCTTGATTTGTGACCTTTTACATGCGCGCGCACACACACGCGCGCGCACACACACACACAGGTGCATGATGATTTAAAGAGACGCCGCACTGCATTGAGAGGCAGTAAGGAGAGGTGCTGTAGCGCGGCGGTGTCATCATTTTTATTTTAGTATCATTCAATAATGATTTTGATCAATTAACTATTATTTAAAGTTGTGGATGTGTGGAAACAAGTTCTATTCATATTTTAAGGCAAATGTGTTCTCATTGCAGTGAGATGTCACTTCAAATCAAAGATATGCAGGTATTCCCTGAGCAGCTCCGTGTTAAGAGAAAACAGGAGTCACTTCAGTTTTGAGTATGTTAGCACTTCTGCAGCAGCTCAGATTTCTTGGCCTGGTTTAAGGCTCCTGGGTTCTTAGCAAATGCAGCTGAAGGATTTGAAGAACAACTCAGCACTTTGCTCTGGCTGACGTGAACATGGGCACTTGTTTACTTGGTATTCTGACACTTTGGTTACGCCAGCTATGACGGAAACAGAAAAACCTTTTGACCTGGGGGCAGAAACTTAACATGCGGCCTTTTGGGATTAGTTTGCCCGACAAACTCCTGAATCTGCCGGCAGGTCGACGAGCTTCTCCCCAATGTGCAGAACAAGTTCGGTGAGTCAATTGAAAATGACTTTTGATTAACTTTAGCTGCAATGTCAGCTGTGATAGACTGGCAAGCCATCCCCTCCTTTCATGCGATGACAGCTGGGATTGGCTCCAGCACCCCTGTGACTCTTAACAGTTTAAGCGGTATAGATAACGGATGGTTGGATGAATAACATCAGTTCCGCCACAGGAAGCAGGGAGACCCCAGGGCGGACTCAGAACACCTTGGAGAGATAACACATCCCTTTTAGAACGCCTCAGGATCTCAGAGAAAAGCTGGAGCACAAGGCTGGGAAGAAGGTCACCAGCAAAACATGGATCTAATCCTCCCCAACGTGAAAATGATTGATGGCAGGTATGAAGAGCAAAACCAACCACCACTGCTAACATTTTGATCCCAGTTACTTTAGGCTACATATGTTGTAAAACCAAGATTAAAATGTAAATAAACATTGCGAAAACACAACAAACAATGACAAAATATGAAATATACAGGTATGCAATATTCTGATTTGATCTTCGGCTCATCATCACCCATGACGATGTAAGAGAGACTCCAACTCCTTTATGGAAAGTCCTGAATAGATAAACTGATTACTTGATACTTACTTTTACTTACTCTTGATCAAAATGAAAACAGAAGCTGAAAGAAATACCAGATATATAATCAGGCGAAAGGGAAGATTAGTTTAATTTGAAGGGTGATTTCATCAAGTTCAACATTCAACAGAGACAAACAGTGGTGTAATCATGAGCAGACACAACCAGGAAATATTTACCAGAAACAATCTAAACCACCGTGATGTTTAACTGTGTGTAATGTTACAAAATACAAATGTGGACCTAAACTTTTCAGTTAAGGTGTGTGTACACACACACACACACACACACACACACACACACACACACACACACACACACAAATGTGAAAAGCTTCCAGCCATGTGGACAGTACAATTATTCTGATCCATTTCATGGGCGGGAGAGTATTTGGATACAGCGGACTGATTTCACACAGACAGTACTGTCCCATCAGATTTATGAGAAGCTGCTTTGTGGCTGCTTCGTGCACCGCTGCAGACACATTCCACACAAAGATCTGTGCAGACTTCCCAAATTGCACAAACGCGGCGTCATCATAAGTTTTCATTTTGGTGCAAAGTAGCTGAGATGCAAAGAGAAGCTGTGCTCATTTCATTTTTAGAAAATCGATCTCTGTCAGAGACAATGTTCTGCTGCTCATTCAAAATCACTTTAAGAATTACAATCACGGGAGAAATTTACATATAGACAAAATAAATATCATACATTACTAGTTGCAACATAAGGTATGTACTGGTTCAGAAGTTTCAAAAAAGTTCAGAAGCTTCAGAAGGTCAAAATTCCCATTTTCCTTTGATCGTATCCTGTATACTTGGTAAATGTTAAAAGGGCTTCTTCCTGTACATACCATACGGTGAAGCTCCTCCCACTGCAGCTCAACACGGTTCAGATCCAGTGACTGTGTTACTGCTTCTTCCCTAAATAGTTTCAGCTATCGTTTGAAGCTGTGCTTTGGGTCATTGTCCTGTTTTAAAATCTCTAATCAAGCACGGACACATGTCGTGTATGTTAACTGTCAACATCGTTTTCTAATTCATCTGTTTAATCTGTCACTTCCAAGAGTTTCTACCGGGCGCCTGGAAAACGTGGAACCATTCCTTTAAAGATATCAGCTGTTAACGTGGTTGTTGGACACAGAAAGTGGTGTAAAGCATCTTAAACACTGACGGATTAATACGTGGTTTCATCACTGTGCGAGACTCCTTATCCACCTAACGAGAAGAAAGGCACTTATCAGCACGCTGCCAATTTAGGAAAAGGGGGAATTCAGCTTGGAGTTAGGGAACCTCAGAGTTAAACATGTCCCTCTTGTGATACAAACAAGCTAACCAGCCGTGATCCATATGCAGTGTGTGTCTGCCACTGACCCGTTCCATTCAAATGTAAATCCTCTTGTTTGTCTGATTTTCAATGATGTTCAGGACATTTAAATTCCATTTTATGCCGGTGTAGCCAGCGTTGAGGTTGTCCCCGTCAAGGTGAGTCACAGCAACAACTGCGACGGCAACAAAACAAAGAGTAAAACCCGTCTTGCATCAGACAAAAACCTATTGAAAAACTCACACAGGTGTCAGAAAAACACACTGAACATTAGCATGACTTCTTTTTTGAGTTTGGCATCTGCTTCTCCCGTCCCCGTGGCTGCTGTGGGAGATGTCAGTGATCTTAGCCACAAGCAAGGCGCTGTTTCAAGGCAGACATCTCATCAAGGTGGGTGACAAGTGTCAGGGAGGAAACTAAAGATTCCCCTTTTCGCCTGGAGCTGAAAAGTTTGCAGATTGTAGGTATAACGCTAAACCTTTGGGTAATAACTAAGCATCACCGCTGTTCTGGAGGTGACTCTGGAGACTGGAGGTGTTGTTTATGGGAGGTCCTGATGAGACATGGACATGCAGCGAGCTCTGTCAGTACAGGATAGAAACACGTTGTTTCTCTTTGGGCTCCATGCGCTTATTTCTTTGGGAGAAAGCCAGATTTACTTTGGTAGTTTTCGAAATGATCTTGAAGGAAGAGAATAAGTGAAAGTACGAGAAGTATGCAGTTCGCTGCCAAACTCTGGAAATGATACGAGTTATAGTTTCCCCGTTTCTAATGCGGAGACTGTTTATTGCACAGAGCTGAATGTGTGTGATTTCTCATATCCTGTCTCAGGAAGACTAAACAGAAAGTGCAGCAAGGAGAAAAAATATACAAGAAACATATTTATAGTAGTGAATGGACAACAACCTCATGACTGATCCTCGTCTACGTTTGCCTATGTGGAGTTCCTCATACAGTGCTTCTGATTGTGCGCCATGTGAAATCACTACAACACAATCCTCACTAAAACTAAACAGCCCACAGGAAGCCTGTGCTGATCAAAAACATTGCTCCTTTGTCAGAGATTTAACTGTTGATGCAACACTATTTTTGTGAATCTAACAGTTTATTTATCTCTTTATAATAATGTAGTGTTGTTTTCTTTCAGACAGATGAGGGAAACAAACGAGGAGCTTAGAACAGGATCAGTGTGAGACGAGAAGAGTTGTTTTCTAGTAGCTTAGCTTTGAGAGGAATTGACCCTAATCTGATAGTGGTGTTAACAGATTTAAGTGTTGTACAGAGGAACAATTTAGACAAAATAAAGAACAGTGCGTTTTTTAACAGGCTTCAGACCTCGGTCGACATCATCTGCAGGAATATTCACCAAAACAAAAACCCTGTAATAAGCCGTGTACACAAACACACAAAGATGGTTCCATCAGCGTACCAAAGCGTTGCCTCTATGGGAATCAGACACATTTGCTCATATTTAAATGGAAATAAACTAACTAAAATGGCAAAGAAGTGCCATCGATTGACCTAATGTGAAAACGAACGAGTCCCCTCTGAAACTCTCACCTTCATTCGTCGCTGTGGAAGTTTCTATGCTCACATTCAGACAGGGTGAGTTGTCCTGAGCAGCTTCCCCATTTCCAAAATGTCACGGGCAAATGGAGGGTTAAATTCCAGTGAGATTGAAAAAGGCCAGGAAAAATAAAAAGATCACCCAACGTTGCAAGCAGCATACTGAAGATGTTCTGCTGAGAACCAAATGTTACACCCACACGGGCGTTTCCACTGATGCACCTCGTCAGAGCTCTTCTCAGTTTGACTCCCTCTGTTTGCTGTTTTGTACACGTTGGGCCAGGACAAAACCAACTGTGATGATTAGCTCCATGTGTCCCGTCAGTCAGAAGCCGGAATCTAAAGCAGCTAAATGCAAATCCACCACATTTAGTTGCATTATCACCTGTTTGATGGCCTTTTGTAACTCCCAACATTTCTCAGCTCAACGTCACGTTTGATCTACTGACGTGAACATAAGGTATTAAATGCTGTAGCTCTGCAGCTCACTGTACCATACACCGGTCCCTGAGGTATTTTAAAGCATCTATACTGTATTAAAAAAGTTATTCTCTTTCAAATTGTATCCTTACATCATTGCATTTTTATTCATTTGCAAATATGTCCCCCTCAGGAAGAAGAGAAGAAATATTAAATTAACTACAAACAAAAATACATTGTAGGTGCAACCTCTCAAAGTATTTTCTGCAAACCAGATGCACAGAGTTCAGGTGATGGACTCACAGTTCACTTACAGTGTCACACACTGCATTAACAGACTCTGTCCAACCCTTTGACATCAGGGGATGGCGTAGCTCCCTAAGACTTACTGGAACTGTGGCTTTGGTCCATAGTGTTGAAGAAGAGACAGACTCCTGCAGTCAGCAGAAGGTGCATGGACTCGTACAGCAGTTTGGGCGAGAAAACGCTCCATATGAAGAGATGGTAGCGCAGAGCAGTGACCAGCACGATGTAGGCTGCAGCTGGCACAGACCTCAGCAGGGCCAAACAGTAGCAACCGTGGCCGACCGCAACCGGGCTCCTGCAGAGAGGAAAAGCATTCATCAGAGGGGAGGAAAGCACTGCAGGGAGGGACGCAGACGACTGTGCTGTGAAAAACAGGCAACGTTCCTGTAGAGTAAGACAGAAAAGTTTGCATGCGAACCAAGGTCATCCCAAGCCGATTTATGTTTCCTAAACTACACGTGGCTATACTGATTCAGTGAAGCTGCAGATTGTTTTTGATGACTCACCGCGAAGGCCACATTTTCACATTTACCTCATGCATGTACCCGGGAGAAGAGTCTGATCCAATTATCCTCTCACAATAATACGGCTTGCTGGAAAATTCTGATAAAGAAGTTAATGACTTTAAAACCTGCACGATTGGAGGAGGAGATTAGGGGATGCTGATGTGAACTCAAATTCGCACGGACACATGGATTTTTGTGTATGTAATCGCCTTCATCTGTGACGTGCTGGAGCACATGCCGTAAACTAGCTGAGAGATCTTGTTCGTTCGAACAGGCAGAGTCCCAGCTGAGGGGGAGGAACTTCAAACCTTCTCCCAAGACAAGAGAAGGCACGCTGATGGAGTAGGAGAGTGGAGTGGAAGTCGGCCAATTTGGAGGTGGAAATTCAATCAAAGGGGGCAGTTAACGCGCACACATTATGTTCTTATGTAGCTACACATACGCCTAAATGTTAGCGGAGAACTATCTGACGGTGGCCAATAAGAAGGATGTGCTTCCTGTGAATGGAGTGGGCAAAACACAGTCATCTCAAAATCACATTTTTTTTCACATGAACTAGCTGTGCAAAAAGAAAAAACTAAAGATTTTAGTATTATTCCATGTGCAATGTTTTGTTATTTGTAAAAATTGTGACAAAAAATATATATTATATAAAACTGCATGACTGCTTTAAAAATAAGGCAAAATAACCCCCCTGATGATGGCAAAGGAGCTACAGGAGATCTAAGTTACAAAAGGAGAAGGTGTGGAGGATTTCTCAGAGAGAAACGTTAGTGAGACCTGATCCCAGGAGTCAGCGTCTGGACTAAGCACAGGTAAAGTTAAAACTGAATCACTGAAAGAGTAAGAGGAGCAGCATGTATTAGGAACAGGACACCTCTTCAGTAAGAGGGTGGAAATGTTCTTCTCTGAGTGGAGTCGCAGCCAGTGAAACACACAGCATTGAAATAGAAATGAAATAGATTTCATATCAGCAAATTCTGAAGACAAATGACGGGCTTCTGCAGCAGGACAGTGACCCAGAGCAGACCTCAAAATCCTTCATGAACTACTTCAAGAAATACAACATGCAACGACCGACACTCTCCACTGACCTGAAGGTCACTGAAAATCAGTGGGAGGGTCTGAACGACATGTTCTCATGTTGTAAGGATGACACTAAACGTAGCTGACGTGTCCATTCGCAGGTAGCTAGTGCAGCACAATCTAGTCCAACAAGGCCGGTTACATAAATAAAGGCATTAAGGGTCCAGGAGCTCGCCATGCATTAAGGTCTCATGAGGAGAAATGAAGCTGTTGAGTATAATGGCGGCAGGAGCCACACAAAACAACACCCGGTTGGGAAGAAAGAGAATGCATCCCCCCGGCTTTTCTGAATCAACATTAAGGTTAGGCTATTTAACTAAAGGCTGAGTCCATAGAGCTGCTGTTTTAACACAGCTTAGGTTTATTTCTGTGTCCTGCCTCAAAGAGCTTCTAAAACATTCATGTGCGACCTCGCAGGTGGGTTACCAAGGCAATCAGTCAGTGTAAAATCCCATCAGCCACTTAATTCTCTCAGAGGAGAAAGTAACAACATCTTTGACATTTTCTCTAATTCACACTTGAAAATGGGAGGCGATAAAGACATCAGGCTCAGCTTAAGCTTGCTAATATTTACCCAAAGTTGGTCTAAATTCATTCTTTTCCTGCTGTAAACGTACGATATAGAAGATAAATCAAACGTTCCCTGAGAAAGATCCGACCACTAGAAAGTAGAAACCAGAGTTTGATGAAAAAATGCCAAATATACTGTTTCTAGTAAATAGAAGTTGATGTGAGTTGTGTTCCTATCGGCTTTGCCTATTTAAAAGTTTTAAAGAGACGCCGTGTTTATGTGAAACAATCAAAACTGTGTTCTTTAAATGAGAGTGTTGCTTTAAATAGAGGCCGACAGTGTAAAGGGAGACCCGCTGAACAGCTATTGATCACAGGCCATTTCCAGCACTCGCCTCGTGGCCGAGCTGCTGATGGCGCAGAGTGAATTTTAAATGAGTTACTGTTACTCTGTATGAGAGCTCTATTTGTCTCTGAGTGCATGTTACTGGTAGAGTTACAGCGGAAAGCATCGTGCCATGAATGATGTCAGCAAAGAAAGCCGATCACATACAGTGGGGTGCGTAAGTTTGACAAGTAAAACTAAGTTTATAGGATTTACAGAAAGTGTGCAATAACTGTTTAAACAAAATTAGACAGGTGCATAAGTTTGGGCACCACATAAAAGAAATGATCTCAATATTTAGTAGATCCTCCTTTTGCAGAAATAACAGCCTCTAAACGCTTCCTATAGCTTCCAATGAGAGTCTGGGTTCTGGTTGAAGGTATTTTAGACCATTCCTCTTTACAAAACATCTCTAGTTCATTCAGGTCTGATGGTTTCGGAGCATGGACAGCCCTCTTTAACTCACACCACAGATTTTCAATCATATTCAGGTCTGGGGACTGAGATGGCCGTTCCAGAACGTTGTACTGAGTCACTGAGCTCACCAAGCCAAGTGAGTTTCTATAATTAGTTCTAAAGGTTTTGGAATCAATAAAATGACAACAGTGCACAAATTTATGCACCTGCCTAAATATGTCTAAACAGTTATTGCACAGTTCATCTGGACGATAAAACCTTCTGAGAAAACCATGACCTGGATGACCGAGAACCTTCACAGATATTAAACACTTTCTGTAAATCCTATAAACTTCATTTCACTTGTCAAATATCAACGTGTGTGTCACTGACAAGGTTGCCCAAACGTATGCACCCCCATGTATCCTGCACTGTGCTGCAGCGAACCAGGCTGAAGTCTCAGCAGTGGCCTCTAGAGGCCGTTGTGTTCATTACAGGCCAGAGCATCAAGCGCTGAACAGACCAGAGAACATCCAGGCGTGTTGGCCTCTCTGACGGTAAAACAGCAGTCAGTCAGCTATTTGTGGATTAATCAATCATGCTGTCAGTCGAAAGGCGATTTATTGCCTGCAACGGTGCAATATTGCTTTCCCTTGCCACTCTGTATGAGATCCTGTCATGCTGCTTCTACTATCACACTGTGGCTTTACTTGACACCCTTACTTTTCGCTGCTTGGGAAACCTTGTTTCTGGAAATATGATAGATGTTAGTATAACCACCATGCAAGCGTGGGGACAAATAAAGGCGATGATGGTGAACATCGTACAGCCAGAGATTTCCTAAGTGTTTCAGTCGTGAATCAAACTTTTAGTCACAGGGACATTTTCACATGATGGCAGGGCTGCTGTAAGTGAAACGTGGAGAGGTGAGCAACATCAAAGAGATATTCTCAGAGGACTTTTAATGTCCACATCACGTTTCATGGCAAACCATCTGTTCTGGACCACAGCTCTGGCTGTAGCAGCACCACAGTCTAATGCTGAGAACGTGGGATCACAGATTAAGAATCTTAATCATGCACAGATACAAACACTATCTCCAGTTTTATTTTACAAAATTAGGATTTTTACATAAAGCCGTGACTCTTTATCACCATGCTGCAGCCTTGGATATATCCTTATACTGTTATTGACATTTAAGCAACAGACGCAGGTTAAACAAATTCCTTTACTACAAATGCCATCCTTTGTTTACATTAAAAGGGCATTTGAATTTTGGCTCTTTCAGCAGGGCAGCTGTAGCCCAGTCACACCCCTCATCACTCAGCAGTGTGCAGAGGCCTCATGCTGAGGAGATGCACGCACGCACGCACGCACGCACGCACACACACACACACACACACACACTATACAGAAGTCTTCTTTCTTTCGTCTTATGCAGGTTAAGCTGTGTACATACACATTTAATACGCTGAAAGCAACTCTGTGTTTCAGTGATTAAGTCAATTACCAGAATATTTCTGTGCATCGTTCAAAAAGATCCAGCCCAACAAAGTATAAAAAGAAACAACCAACACATAAAAGTTAGTGATTCTAAGACATAAAAGGGTGATTTCTTCTATGTGCCCCTGGGAAACTCCAGAAGTCCCTTGGGGGACACACACACCTATTTCTAACCAGACACCTACCTGTCTCTCTCTGAGCTGAGGTGGCAGACCAGGTGGCACGCCCACAGCAGCGGGCCTGCATAAGTGCTGAGAGCCGTCAGGAAGACGGCAGGTGCTTCGATGTAACTTTCCAGTCCAACGAAGCCCACTGAAATGTCAACGGTGGCAATGTTGTTGGAATTTCCCTGAAGGACCACAAAAAGATCTTATTTTAGCGTCACCAAGTGCACAGGACTAACTTATCCTATATACAGATGAAAATCTGTGGGTGAAGCTTTGTAAGCATTCGGGGCTTGAAAGAAATGGTACTTTGCTTTATCATCATTACTCTGAGCTTCTGGTGACTTCCCAGAGGCCCAGTTGTTTGCGTTTTCCGGGCCCTAACCAGAGCAGCACACGCAGCTTTCCGTCTGAAGGTGGGCTCTTGTTAGGGCCTCTCAGGCTACTGTGTGTGTGTGTGTGTTTATGCAGGTGTGTGTGTGTGTATGCAGGGCTATGAAAAAGTATTTGGCCCCTTCCTCATCTATCAACTTATCAAACTACTTTTAATATTACACAAAGATAAGCAAATCAGATGCGTTTTTTAAATAAATTATTTCATTATTAAGGGAAAAACTGTTCAAACTGACCATAAGTTGAAAAGTCCCCCAAAAGCCCCCTAAACCTAATAGCTGGTTGTGTCACCCTTGTGCATACAACTGCAATCAAGCATTTGCAATTACTGGTAATGAGTCTTTCACATGGCTGTGGAGGAATGTTGGCCCACTCTTCTTTTTTGCTGTAGAACCATGAGTACTGACTGTAACTGAGGCAGATGGGGCCTGCTGTTTCTCTTACGGCGTTCTCTTATAGAAAAAGCTTACATGGTAAAATCTCATTACCACTGGTACATGCATATTTACTGTACATAGACAAAACTCACATTCACAAAATCCAGCTTTTTGTTAATTTTTTAAAATCTAATCTTGAGTTTTTTCAGATCGCAGCATAGTGTGTTGCTTCTTGATATCTTTCAGCTGCTTCACTTTGTCTGGCAGTTACCAGACTTGGGCGAGGTGAAATTGATCTGTCTTCGGTCAGCAAATACCTTTCCACACAGGGCGAGGCAGGTTTGGGCAGCTTTAATCATTTAAAAACTGCGTATTGTACCTACTGTGATTACCTTTTTTCCATAATATTAAAATTTGTTTGATGATTTGAATAATTTATGTATCACAAAAAACATTTTCACAGCACTGCCAGCACACACATTTTGTTCTTTAAAAAACAGCATATTTCTGGCTTGTTTAAGTTTGCAACCCATCGCCAGTATGAGTGGAACAAGCCAAATATGCCAGAAGTAAACAAAGTATTCAACTTTTCTAACCTTGTTTTACTTTATCTTTTTCCTTTCCACAAGTTTCATTTCGAGCTTTAAAAGAGTGAATCAGTGCCAACAGGAATTGGTTCTTTAAGTGGAGCATATATTCACATAAGCCTTTGTTCAAAAGTAAAAAAAAACATGTTGAAAAAACATGAAGAAAGACAGAATGTCACACGCTTACAGTGCAACCCCTTTTTACAGCAGTATTTAGGATCGTTATGATCAACACAATCCATTCAGAGTTTTGAAATCACCTGTTCATGTGTCTGACATGTAGCCTCCAGGAGAGTCAACCAGCCTGAGCAGCACCTTAGCGACTCTGCTCACATCTTTTCCTACAAAGTTCACAGCCTCCTTAACTGTATTTGATTTTGTAAGTGTTTTACTCTACATGTTCAGCTTCCATGTCTATATATCAACTGATAATTACGTTTTTATTCATTTTACAATCCGCTGTGAATGTTGGGCGGTCGCGTGTGTGTTCCATCATATGCATGCTCATACAAGGAAAACAAAAATCTATTTGAATAAGCAAGAATAAAGGACGGCTTCCTTGTTACAGCTGAAAGCAATGAAGCTCCATAAGCAGCAACACACCAAGTAATAGTTCATTTCCTTTCTGTGCGCACGTCTCTGATCACAGAGGAAGAGAAAATTAACAGCTGGCTCCGTTTTAAACAGAGAGGGACCATCAGTGAGCAGGTTGGAGGCAGCATGCGGGTATTTTCTACTTGGTTTCTTGCAGAAATCCTGCTGTGATCATTCTGCACCAACAACAAATATCTCAACAATGTTTTATGTATGAACGTTGGGGAAAAAAATGATTGTCATAACAACTGTTAGAAAGTGGGGCTGGTCTCATAGAGTCACTCCATGAGCAGAGTGAATGTGGATGACTCCAGACACATCTCTATTTTGGGTGACGTCCAAATACTGATGCCTGCAATTTAGTGTAAGTGATAACTGAAAAACAGATTTGCACTAAAATACACAACGCCGCAGAGTGCCCATCATGACCTGTCTATTGAAGCCACTTGAGTTTATTATAAGTCACATTAATCTGACTGATTAATTGTGAGTTCACCCTTCAGTTCTGAGCTCTGAAACATCCCTGTGATGATTAACATTTTCTACAGAATGCTGTGAAATTGTTTTCGAATGTATACTCGTCCCAACTGATGGGAAACCGACTCATTTCTGAAACTGAACATCTCCTTGCTGCCTTCCTGACCATCTGCTTTTCGGAGGGAGATAAATCCACAGGAAATACACAACGAAGTCCGACCGGTCCGTTAAGTGCAGGCGGCCAAAGCATTCTCCTGTCCGCCCGTTAATTCACCGTGTGAAACACCTGAACTTTTTAGTCACACCGGTTATGCTTCAGCAGCTGACGTTAGCTGGAATATTTCCCTTAATCCTCTTGTGTTTTTGTGTGTTTGGGTGCCAAATAACAAGGACATTTTGAAAACAACTGTCCGCCAGCGCCTCTCAGAAAACAACAGACAAAACAGGAACCTAAAAGTTTATGCATCCTCTTTCCTTTTCTGCATTAATATGACCTAATACAGGTCCTTCTCAAAAAATTAGCATATTGTGATAAAGTTCATTATTTTCTGTAATTTACTGATAAACATTA
>JAUMTR010000002.1:4159177-4174298 GCA_032270685.1 Microctenopoma stevenorrisi | reverse complement strand
AATGTTTATCAGTAAATTACAGAAAATAATGAACTTTATCACAATATGCTAATTTTTTGAGAAGGACCTGTACATGATCATATGTTCATGCAGGTGTGGCTTGGACAGAGGAGAGTCAGGTTGTGCATGAATGGAGAATATTCAACACTTTTGCTGCTCTCCCCATTACACTAAAATCAACTAGATGCTTCCCATCTAGACATTACAAGCAAGTACATTGCTCAAGACCATGTGGGACAGAAGCCAATGAGAATAATCTTGACCACAAAGACATGTTGTTTTTTGATCAGTCCTAACTGATATTAATACAGAAATAGAGACAATTCCAAAGGGGTTCATAAACCTCAAAGCACCACTGTGTATTTCCAAACTCTACAGCAATATCTTGCAACTCAATTTGCCACCTATAGCTCCCTGATCACCTGTAACAGTACTTGCTGATTAGATTTTAATTCAACTCAAGTTTAATTGTTTACTAGTTTTTGATGCAGAGCAGCAAATTTAAATCACATATGTCTCTACTTTGCACATCCATTATGTTTACAGCTTCACTGAGAACTTGATTACTCAAAGGTCTGTAATGACATGCCTGGGCACCTACACTGAAAATTGTCTGCCGGCGGTCTAGTATTCCCGAGCCCATCACAGTATTAATGACCCAAGGGCGATGAGGGTTATTAAATTGTTAGCAATGTGGAAGTTCAGTGTTGACAAGAGTACACAGCTGATAACCAAACATATCCGTCCGGCGTGAGGTTGAAATCCAATGCCAGGTGTGATATCTGCTCTTAAGCAACATTCATAACACGGAACATGTCCGCATGAAAGCATTAGTCCATTTAGTCTTCATGTAACTTACACACAAACACTCCCTCTGCAGGTCACCTCACTTCCTCAGTGGCATTTTTTAAACTTGTTCTAGCTTGAAAACGTAAGTTTACGGCAGAGTGAATTTGGGCAGGTGTGTAGGAGGCTTGATCCCTGAATCTAAACCACGAACAAGCTCGTCTGACGTTACTTCTGCAACAGATCGAAATGATATTAAATCCATCATTGCTTACCTGAAAGTAAAAGAAGGCCTGACCGAACCAGTAGTGCATGATGGTGGTCTGCGCGGCGTCATAGTGGAGTTTCTTCCAGATAAACTGAGCCATGAGCATCTGGATCAGCAGACAGCAGCACAATATTGGCAAGTTGTGAGGACGAAACAACAGTGACACCAACAACACCAAGCCACTGTAAATCTCCCATAGTCCTCTGCTCTTCAGTTTGGTGTCTGCTGTGATGATCTGGGATCGCAGCAGGTCCTTGGTGCCCGTGAAGAGGATCCCCAACACAAAGACGTAAATGAAGCGTGCCTCCACTGTTCCCCTAAATGAGAGAGATTACAGACTGTGTGATTTTGGCATCTGCAGCTGACCAGCATTGATTTTTTTCACGGAACTCGTTCCTCCTTCAATATTTAAGCAATCATGTTAAGTGACAGTGAGATGTGCATTCTGGCAGAGCTGCTGAACCTCTCCATATATTTATCAATTAAATATCCATAAAAAGGTTCCGGGACACCAAGAAAATGATTTAATTTAGGGTTAATATACCAAATGGCAAAATAATAATGCTTCCTATCAACTCAAATAGACAACAGAAGCTAAACAAAAATGTACTTAAATAAAATGGAAGACCGGACAAAAGAGTTTGTACAAGTGCGGAAGCGGAAGTCTGACCCGAAACCCAATTACTATCTCGGTGAAACTGACATTTTTCTTGCGGAGAAAGAACATTTTGATAAATGTCTCTAAGAGTATTGGCCTCACCATGCAAAGTCTAAGAGTTATTCACCAAATCTTGAAGATCTATTCTAAAACTCTGCGTTTGATCTTTACAATGCAAAAAATATAGATGTTCTGATTTCAATAAAACCCTTGATATGCACCAGCTCCTTTCAGACAATCAGTTAAAACTAGGCTAAACCCACAACATGCTTAAAAAGGAGCCTAATGAACGTGCCAATGGAAATTAAACACATGATATTTGATTCAAACGTATGAAATACAGATATAAAGAGTCAAGTGAAGGGGAAATCTGGAGAACAGAGAGATGATTTCACAGAGGCGACTTTATTTCCAAGGTTTGACACATCGATTGGCTCAAAATGAAAAAGCAAAGAAGCTGGCCCAGGAGAGATATAAATTTTAGATGACGTGGGAGAAATTTGCAGCCTGATCTCCTTTGTTTTATTGATAAAGTGACTTTTTCAGTCTTTACATTTTACTCTGCTGGCTTCAGGGACATTAAGGAGATGAGGGCTGATTGCTCAAGTCAGTGGTCTGAAATAAAATCCTGGGAATGTAGTCGTAAGTGGCAATGGAACGTGACAGGTATTAAATACTTTCACACTGCATTAGCTGAAATACGCTCAGTGGAATAGCGCATATTTAGAGCTACTCACCAACAGATGTTTGAATAATTTGGTAAAAAACCCTATTATTATTAATAATAATAATAAAAAAAACCTGTTATCTACCGTGTAAAGCACCAGTGGATTCTGCATATTTCAACCAGCTCATTTTTTTTTTTACCAGGTTTTCAAAGTTCATAGCTTTAATTAATTTCATATTCGTCTCTTGTTAGACATGATTCCTTGTATTTCTGTAACTCTTAACCTTTCCTACATTCAGTATGCAGTGTGTCAGTGTAACATTAATAATTAAAGGTGTGAGACTGAAGATAGAATGATTTGCCTGAGGGAAACAGACTTTCTCACATCCATTACATTGTGTCTGTATCATTTGAAAAACACTGAATTACACATTTGTAGTACATTTTAAGGTCATTTTAATGACATTTGTTCAAAACTCTCTTTTCTGAATTATTCACCAATGGCTGTAAATACTAAAGGAATAATGATAAGGATAACAAGAGTTGTTATGAAACTCTTCACAACATGACTCTCGAAGGTCATAGAGGAGTTTATAACAGCTTCCCGGGAATGTTAAAAACTTTCCGAGGTAAATTTTAATCTTACTGAGGTGAAGCTTGTGGATATATCACAGACATAATCACAAAGTACTACAACATACTTATTATCAGGTGTAACCTGTATTTGTTCCAAATAAAGGAGACCATAAGCATTCTGGGATTATTATCCGTCAGCTTTCATGAAAAAGCATAGACAGCAGGTACAAAACATCAGGTAATAGCCAAGACAAACAGTAGATACCAAGAAACATTGGGGAGAAAGGTAGAACTGCAAAAGGTGTTTAATACTGTTCCGTAATAGATTGGTGAGGTGCACCCCACATCTCACCCGATGACAGCTGGAATTGTCTCTGATACCGCCAATGACTCCAAAACAGGATAAGTGGTCAGGACAATCAATATAAGTTTCTTAAAAGAAACAGTGCCAAAAAGAGAATCTAGACCAAGGATTGAACATGACATCTATCTACTGATCTACACAGTCTACGACTCAACATAAAGACTAATCTTTTCATAATGTTGCAAAAGGTTAGCTCACACATTTCCCTGACAGTGGAGTAAGATAGCCCTGTGATAGACTGGTGATCTGTCCATGCCCGCCTCTCACCCAATGACAGCTGGGAACGACTCCAGCACCTGCTCAACACTTTAATGGACGGATGGAGTAGGATAAAAAAATAAAACCTAATTTACAGTTTATTGTATACGCCCAAGTCAAAGTAGAGCAGCATCAAATAGCAAGATGTAATATTAACTCAACCCTAACGGATATAATTAGTTTGGACAGAATAATACTATGACATCAGTAGTTATAACACAAACTGTGACGAATGACTGAATGATAATACATTTGAATCATGCTAAAATCAAACGCCCTGCACATACTAATGTGTTTCCAATCACTCGCTGTGACTAAACCACTGCTTAAAGTCAAAGTTGTCTGTGCGGGGACTAACAAGATGTCACAAGACTCTGTGGACCAATAAGACTGATAACAGGATGCGCTGTCCTGCCCTAGCAGGGTCAACAAATCGAACATGAAAGCGAGGGAGATGTCAGTCAACCCTGTTTATGCCCACTGTTGTGAGAAGTCATCAGGCAACATGGACATGAAAACACCTGTGTGGGTGGGCTCGGACTTTAAGGGAAAATTAAACTGCCAACTTTTTTTTTAAGTTGGGAGTTAAAAGTTGCCTTTGAAACGTATTAGATTCGTTTGAAAGGCGGGTGTATTCCACGGCTGGGCAAGAGTCATGCAATCAATACAGTTTATGATCTGATGGACGCTGGCCTTCAGTCAGTGTAAGGAAAATAATCTAAAAACATGCAACACAAATCCAATGTAAGACTATATTCACAAGTAAAGACTGATCCAATTTTGTTTCTTGTGGACTTCAATAAGAAAAGTAATTGTTAGGCGGTTTTAAGGTAGGGAAAATTCATGTCAGCAACATTTAGTGCAGCTTTAATGACGGGTAAGGTCCATAATGTATGCCCTGCGGTGTACGACACCAAGTCTGGGTCTAAAGTCTGAAGCTTCTACAAGGTTAAGCCTCTTCTCCTTCCAAAAGGCTTACTCCACAAAAATCATTTTCCAACTATCAATAATTTATATGCTCACAAAGTCCCAATTTGAAGCTTTAAAGGAAAAGTGCTTTCGATTATGAAGG
This sequence comes from Microctenopoma stevenorrisi, assembly GCA_032270685.1. Classification (NCBI taxonomy): domain Eukaryota; kingdom Metazoa; phylum Chordata; class Actinopteri; order Anabantiformes; family Anabantidae; genus Microctenopoma; species Microctenopoma stevenorrisi. Next base: position 4,169,649 of record JAUMTR010000002.1, on the reverse strand, counting down.
CAATTACATTTCATCTCATTTCCATTTCAGGTATTCAGCAGATGCTGTTATGCAGAGAAACTTAAACATGGAGATTTTTCATTCTTAAACCTGCTTTTTAATTAACTTTTGAAGTTTGTTAATATTTGCTCAAGATGTGAGAATTTAGCCTTAATAAAATAAAATACTTTTATTTTATCGATGTGGTGGTTTGTGCAATGTAAATTCATTATGGATGAAGAAGAAATAATGAGCATTAAGAGCTAATGAGGTTTAGAAAGGCAGTGAATATTCAAAGAGTCCCAGCCTGAGGAAACGGAGACTTTTATTATATTCTCTACAAACAGGTGGAGATTAACCCAGGCATACAATGTGTTCTTTTCTAATGTGCTCATCTATCTATCCAAGAAAACCCAGACGATGTGCAGAATCATTTCTAACACTCATTTAAAGTAACATCTGGTAATATTTGCAATGAATCCTTCTGCACATGAGAAAGTGAGAAGCACGCGCCGTTCGTCAGTCTAATGCCATCACTTAGCAGAGAGGGACCTCTTTCGTGGGAGGATGAAGTCAAAGCTGCAAAAGTACTACAGGATAATAGTCGGCGCTGAAGGAGTTGAGTAAGTGCTGGACATGTATTATTAATTAGTGTGTTTTATGAAAACGTGTTCCAAGAGGGGAGAAGGAGCAGTGTAATATGCTCCATACAGCACTATTCTTTATTATTCACAAGAAAAGTGGAAAACCCCGGCCTGGATTTGATCTTGTGTGAGGATAGTCATGGTTTTGAGCTGCTGTGCTTGCTTGTTAACTTGTGCGAATTACAAACTGATCTTTCTGTCTGGCCAGAATTGTGCGACGCTCTTAATGTGGCTGCTACACTACCGTACCTGTACGCTTTACACAGATCAGGCTCCATGGAAAAACACAGGAGATTTACATGCCCTCTCTTCTGAAACCTGTATATTTAAATATGAAGACTGCAGGACTAATCCACACCAGCCTGAGACAATAAACAGTTTCTCATACACGGGGGCATAAAAAATTCTGAATGCTGAAAGGCATCTTGTTTGCTTTGACATTTTCAAAGCAGCAAGCAAAAGCTTTTCTCCTTGTCTGAGTAATAAAAGCTATTTGTTGTTTGTGTCATTTCCCCGATTGGAGTCCCTAAAAATGAGCTGCAGTAATTTTTAGTATTTCTAGTATTTGTAGTATATCACATGGCACTTCCACCACAGTAAAACATCTGAATGAGGCAGTATTCACCCATCAGATCCCTCCAATGTTCCTCACCTGAATTAAACCGGTCTACTCATCTACCTAAGCTAACTCTATAATCACTCAACAGAAACTGCAACAACACATGCTGCTTTCTCTCTTTCTCGTCCCTTCTGTTCACTTTTCAGTACACAAACAATACAGCTTTTTTCTAAGATGTGAGCGAGCTAAGATCCACAGAACCACAGCAGATATTGGGTTGATAATGCTGCATTGTACTTGCTGAATACATACACAGCGTTATGAATCAGTCTGGAGGGAGTTTTTATCCTAATCAGGCTGCAGCCAGTTTGACCGTTATGTCGTTAGTGTTTTGAAACGTATCAACCCTCCTCTGATGTGACATTGTCATTTTGTACTGAGGGGTTGTAAAAGTTCTCCATTTGCACGTTGGCAGACTGTAGTTCAGACCACAAAGCAAAGCGAGCTCAGTCCTACTGCAGAATAATAACAAACAAGAGGCCAAAGTTGTCGTGATAATGGTGCTTCCAGCAGCTGTGTCGTCTAGCGCAGCACATTTATCTTAAAGAACAATGCTAAGAGTGCATTTTGGTATTTCTGGCATCATTTTATTGGGATAACTTGTTCATTTAAAAAAAGTTAACTGAGTTTTCTGGGGTTTTTTTTCTAAGAGCACCATCATCAGATTAATAAGACAAAGCAGATCATTAAACATTCATTAAAGCAACTACAGCAACACTGGCCTGAATGTAATGTAAACTTTATTTAGTCAGGTAAAACCCTAATTATTTATAAATGAGTCCAAAACAGCTCATATTTAATATTTTTCTGCAATTCAACGAATCATAACGTAACTAAAGGTACGATCAATAATATTAAACATTACATAAGATACAAGACAAAAAAATTCTAAACAAATCCTTGTTTTGGTGTCGGAAAACACTGACTGGATGTAAAAAAATTTTAATCATGGTATAAGAATTGAATTGTATCAGTGCTTCTGGGTTTATTTTATACACATGGTCTGAGAAAAAGAAAAATCTAATCAGAAATTGAACCACTAGTGCACTCCAACACTAGGAGAGTACAAAAGTATGCAACTGTGTGCAAGTTCATACAATTTATTTTATTCAAAAGATGCATTCACACCAACAGTAAATTAGAAGGAATTCTTGATATTTACTGCTTTCAACTTTAATAGACTATAACAATCATTGAGGTAAAACATGTATTTTCATAGTAAAAAAAAAATATATAATTTTTATGATTGACCATATAAAAGAAAAGAGAAATATTACTGCTTGTTTTTATTTAAGCTTGAATGTAAAAATAATTAGAAATGACTTGTGAAGGGACAACATGCTCAATTCCATTTTTGATTCTGTTTAACAACTTGATTCTTTATCGATTCTTATTTAAAAAAAGGAGAAAACACAGGTCGTGTTGGAGCAGCAATCTCCTTTTTTGTCAGTGGTGGGCACATGGTAAAAGTCAGAACGAGACGAGCTGTTAAACACATTTATTACAGATGCATCTGGAGATCACGTACAAAGCACACTTCACTAACGCTGCCTCACATGATCTGTTGAAAAAACTAACAGTTGCGTTTTTATTACATAGAGACACTGTGCTTCACTTGACAATGGAATTGGATTGGCAAAGACCTTATCAATTCCCATCCCTAGTCATCACCCCAAACTGACTTGGTGTTCATTTTACTTTGCTAAGCACAGTAACCTTCTGTACCACTTCCTTTTCTTTTTAGCGATCATCTGCTCAAGTTTCTCAATGTGTGCCCTCAGAGAGCTCTCCCATGTCTGCCACTCTTGCCCCTTTTTTATTTGGATTTTCCTGCTGCCACTGGACACCATTATTAATTGGGGTGTCTTTACTCTCCATCAGTGCTGTGTTTGGGTTGTTTTTTCCAGTTGTCCAGTTTCACAGCAGCATCAAACTTGGTTCTCTCTTGTTTCACTTCTTCAACTCTGCCATGATGGATAACTTCTCATCCTGCCACTGGAGTTTCTCAGTGATTAATGTATTCTTTGTGTTTTTTAGTTTCCTGATCCTGGGTCCTTTACAGGGCAGCTGTTATTTTCCTGGTCTCTGCTTTGTGTACTTAGATCTGAGTCCACTCAGACAGAAGGTCTCTTTCCAAATGTTCTGCTTTGGCTTCGTCTTGCTTCTCCCTCTCAGACTCTGCCACGAGGAAAAGCTCCTCATCCTGCCACTGGAGTTGCTGATTATTGGCCTCTTTCAGTTCAACCATCAGGTTTCTCTTATCTTCTTCCAGCTGAGCCATCTTCTCCTCCAGTGACGTCTTCTCCTTCTTGAAGCAGAGGTGCTGAATCTCCAGGTCATCCTGGGTCCTTTTCAGGGCAGCTGTTGCTTTGCTGGTCTCAGCTTTGAGTTCCTTCATCTGGGCTTGATGAGAAGCCTGGATCCTTTCTGTACACCTTTTAGTGTCCTGCTTCTGTTTCACAAGAGTCTGCTGTGCCTTGCTCAGCCCCCCCCCCCTTTTCTGATTTTAGAAACTCTACCTGAAGCTTCGGGCTCTCTGGGTCTTGGCCTTTTCCAGCTGACTCTTGAGATCATTCATGTAGCAGGTGACCTAATCACTGTTAAATATTACACATTAGTACATTTGGTTTGATCCAAATCATTTTGTAACATACATTACAAAATAATAAAATGCTTATGTGTATTGTCAGTGATATTAATCACATTTATTATTATTATACTATTCAAGTGTGAGCAAACAGATTACTGACAAAGGCAGCCGAAACTTCAATCTCAGGGAAATGTTTCTTATTCCCCACCTAACATCTGGTTGAGCGAGGTTTCAGGCAAGCTGTGAACATATTGGTTCTACAACTGGTACAAAGGGACTGTATCTCTACTGTCTGTGGTCTGTAACTCAACTTTTTTTGTGCACCATTGCTACAAGTGAGAGTTATGCTCAGAGGAGGACTGGTACAGGAGGCTCAGGCTTGAAGTAACACTCCTGTGTTCAGACATTGAAAGCTCACAGCTGAATACATGGCACTTTTGGCAGGTTAATGCAGTCACAATTAGGCCCTATGATAATTGAAATTAAATGAATTTCACTAGAGATACTAATCACTTCTGAATATTTTCTTTCCTTTTTATGAATGAGCCAAACATTGGAGTTCTGTGTGTTCTTCTTTAAAAATACATTTTGTTTATAGGGGGACAGTGGGGGTTGTGGGGGGCATTCAACAGCATTGAGACGGCGTAGGGGGGCGCTCACTCAAAACGCCTGAGAACCACTGGTTTAGTGATAGCACTCGTTAGGCTAATGGCAACGCTAAAGTCATTTGTATCATTTAGTCAAGTTATGTTAAAGTTGTTAAACTGTTGTGGCTGAGACTTCAGCCCCTCCGTCTCCTTACCCCTGTGAATCCACATCAGCTTGTTAGAGACAGGCTAACACAGGGAATACTTGTTTTTCTAAGCTTTGCATTTGTTTTAATTTCACGAATACCCTGACTTTTATTTTGAAGAATTGAAATTACACACATATTTCAAGGGAGGCACATTTAACGTAAAGACATTTTCTAATTCACTAAAAACAACATATTGCTAAATGAAAAATGTGTGTAATCCTCCTCAATGTGTTCAGGTTGTGTTCATAGTAATGACAAGAGTCAATAAGAGTATTGATAACAGGCGGAGGAAGGGCATCATTTAGTGTTGTTGTACTGATTCAATTCTGACAACAACACTCCCGACTCAGGGAGTCTTCCAAAATTAGAGAGTTATTGGATTGTTTGTTTATGTTACCGAGCTGCTGTCAATCAAATCTGATCAAACCAAACCCACACTGCTTTGATACAGCGTAGCTGGGTTCACAGGCTTTAAGGTCTTCACATATAAAATAGTTTTCAAACCTTTCATTGTCGGTTATTTAGTTGTGAATACCTAAAATCATTGAAATAAATGTTTTTAGGGGCTTTAAAACCTTGGAATATCCTGCACACTGCTTGAGAAAGCATGACCAGTCATATCAATCAGATCCTATGTGCTGCTTTCTGTAACGTTAATAGTAGGAACAGTCCAGAGAAACTAGGAGCTTGTCAAGCTGTGGTACAGCTTCCTGAATTTCATGTTACCTTGGAAACAAGCACCAGTGTTCCAGCAAGCTAATAAGAAAAGGTAAGGCTATGTCCAATCCCTTCAACATGTTTGGTATATCCCCTTCATCAATCACCTGCATCAGGCTAACACTTACAGTAAATCAGCCAAAACAAGTAATTCACTGCCAGAGGAAAGCTTTGAGCAGACGCATGAGAATGAGGAAGGCCCGTCTGTCTGAGCCCTGTTCTTTCTGTGGGATGAAGCAGAGCACCTCACGCTCGCAAGTACTTGAAATCAATGGTTATAGGCATAACGTCTAATTACACAACAAACGGTAAGATACCTGCAATGCTGGCGGCAAGTGCTCATGTCTGTTTTCTTCATCTTTGTGTTACACCCCAAAAAAAACATCCTCTTCCTAAAACAGTAGCAATATTTAAAAAAAATAAAGCAGGCACAAGAGCACTTTTAGGAACAATGCAATAAAGGCAAGGGAGGATAGTAATTTGTTAAACGTTACGACTGATTTATTGTAGCAACAGCATTACCTGTGAAACGCGGTTATAAAATGGTTTTACCTCTTGGGTAATAAAACTGAAAACTGAAGTCTGCATGTGTGTGTGTGTGTCTGCGTGTGTTTCTGTGTGGCAGGGGTTCACAGGTGTTTTGACACGAGTTTGAATACATTTCCATTTTTAAGCGGGATCGGTATGCATGAATATTTTGAAATTGGGAACCTGCACAACAGCCCCTTTCTAGATAAAGCGCTACACGATAAAATCTTTTTCTGAGGCACATACTCACACAGGTGGAACAAAAGAAACGCTGTAAACACTTCTTGTGGCTTTACGTTCATCAGAAAATGTGCCATAAATGCAGAGGAGGAGGACACAGGCGGCAACTAACTTTAGCTATGATGTATACCGGCTCTTACAGATTTGGCCCTCATCCTGCTGCTTTGATGTCGACTTACTTTCTATTGGAACACTTGTTCTGAAATTTTGATTTGCTACATCTTTTATGTGTGTTATGTCATCTTCTGATAGCATCCTGTGATTTGTCCACATCCCTCAAATAAAAATAATGCAACGTACATGCCTGCTCTGTGTGTTGACTGCTTGTCTAATTTTAGCCTCATTTCTGATGCCGCCAGGAAGGGAGTATGTGGGAGAGAAATAAAAACAGAAAGAGAGAGACCAACTGCATCCACAGTGACATCAATCCGAGTAACTCTTTGAACCATTTAAAGTGAGCAGCGTCGGCTGTTCTCAGCCCCATTAGCCATTTTGAAAGATGCAACAGCGCAATTAGGCAGTTGGCACAAAGGGAAGGCGAGGAGGGGGCCGGGGAGTTGTCAGGGGGCTTTTACTCTGATAAAAGACAAAGAAAGAACAACCCAGGAAGACCAGACTTTAAAAAGGGTCATCGTACGAAGTCATTTCTTTTTTATATTCAAATTAAATTGTTAGGGAAAAACATGTGTTGGCCTTTTTCTTGTTTCACAGAAAGAGAAACTGCTTTGATACTGTATCTGAAATCATCAAAAATTCGACTCTATATTTCAACTGAACAAAAACTCAACCCCTTCACTAAACAGAAAAAAATCAGACCCATGGGGAACCTACCACATTATTTAACACCAATAACTCAGCAGTGGTGCGGGCTATGCTACACTACAATCAAACACTATTTCAATATAATTGCTCTAACATTTCTCTCAATACCCAGGAATAGAAATACAGCCTCTGAGACGTACTGCATGTTATTTTCATAAGGTCGAAGACTACATAAAGGGTTTTAACCATATTTCTCTATCCAGTTTGAAGACTAAATCTAAAATAATTCCTTGAGGCGGGGCACTGTACCAGTCACACTGACTGGCGTCAGAACAAATAGCTCAAGGGGTGGGTCAACAGCCAACCATGTCAATCACACACTGTGTCAAAAGGAGCCGGGGACCCTGCACAGCTTTACTCAGGTGCCTTTGCATGGAAAAGGGTGAGAGGTTGAGCTTTTAATTAGGTGAGCAGGTAGGAGAGACTGCCAAGGAGAACAGGAAAGGTTAGGGAAGGCCAGGTACTGGTAGTAGATGAAGGGAGGTCAGGAAAAATAGACAGGGGAACTGTGTGCAGCCGTGCACACTCATTATTTTCCAACGGGAGTTAGAAGCAGTTAAAACTCTGTGCCAAGCTACAGGCTACAGAAACTACCACACATAGGAGCTACATGACTGTCGATTTCCTCTCCTTCTGGACAACGCTACGAACAGATATTACATATACTGCATGCTGTGCTAAAAGATTATATGTACACGTACGCACACATTACACATGATCTGTTATTACTGAGGTTGTGTTTAAGCCAAAATGCGTTGGGCACTAAAGGACGGTGCATCAGAGGAAAGGTTTCCGCCCACTGTGTAAAAATGATCATGGTGATGGTTACATCTTCTAAGGTAAGGGTTTAACACGTCTGCAGGTTCAACAACTTCTCTAAAGAAACATATTTTAATAATAATAGTAGTAGGAACACTTATAAATGTACGAAATCTGGAAAATCACTTTCCTTAATTTGCTTAGCTTGTCAATACACACAACTACGCTACACAGCTGCTCAGTAAGGCTTTGAGCCAAACTAAACTTTCACTCAAAAACACAAAAGCCAGCTTCCTGGTAGCACTACAGAGGTTTGGCAAGGCCGCTTGTCAAGGTGACTTGGGAAACAAGAAGTATAAAAAGTTTGAGCAAAGCATTTCAGTTTAAACAAAAGGGCGGCTATTCAATCGACTGAGTAACCCTGGTGCTTATATTGTTAAAAACACACAAAGAATCTTTCTTTGTGTGTTTTTCACTAAAACAATTCTGATTTCCAAAGTCACTTTCAATCTGTATTTTGTGCAGCTGCTAAATCCTACTAAAACTGAATTGACTGACATTTTTCATTGTTCAGCCATGGCGAGCACTCATTCTAAAACTATTGTTCCGGTATTACACACAGTGATTCATTAACTCTACTGTTCAATATCTGCTCTAATTAGATGGCCTACTCCTCTGTGTTATGAAAATGTGACTTTGTTTTCATCACTTACGGACTTGTGTCAGAAAAGAAAACACCTGTCAATACCGCCGCAGTTTATCCAGGCTGCCCATTTCATACACCCTATGTAATTAATTTAACTTCAAACATGGTCAGACTTCTTCAGGATCTGCACGTACAGTGGGCTGGAGAGATTTATGTAACGCACAAACAGATGCACAGTTCGTCATCACAGTTAAAGCATTGTGTGTGTGTGTGTGTGTGTGTGTGTGTGAGTGTTTGTCCAACGAGACACATGCACAAACAGCAACAATCCCGCACTTCTAATGAATCTTACTGAGAAGAGGCAGGCGTTTAACAACTGTTACGGTGCATGAAATCATGGTCCCAGGGTTCAAAAGACTTACTTGGACACAGTTCGACCAGAGCGTTGCCAGGGAAACAAGACATTGCCGACAGCTGCCCGGTAGCTGTAGACACCCAAAAGTCCGAGGGCCAGGGCAACCTTTGAGACCCATGAGCACCGTCTTTGAACCAGCAGGTAGATGAGAACCAAACAGAAAACAGCCAACAGGGAGAGCACCGGCTTGCGTTCAGAGCTAAAACAGAAACAAACAGGCAGGAGGAGGTCAGGAAAATGCTCAGCACTCGAAAATAAAGAGGCTCTTTGGAATCTCAAACCGAGACTCATTCATAATTTACATGTTTATGTAAAAAGTTTAGCATGAGAAATGATGTCGTGTGATGAAAAAAATGATTAAACCTGAGCTTTACTCTTTCCTGAGAAACATGGAACATTTTGATCAAACACTGTCAGTCATTTTCATCAAGCAGTAGTTTAACTTTAAAAAAGGCACAAATCTTCAATTGTTGCTTGGCTTAAGGTCAAAATGCAGTGACACTACGTAAAGCTAGGTGGAGGTAACCAGCTGCTTAAATTACATATCAAACCTGAATAGAAGCTGTATTGTGTATTTAACTATTAGGTAGATGAGGCAGCAGCAGTGGACGTTCGGTACTTTGAGACAAGATGAGGCGTAACGCTACCTAGATCTCATTATCCAAGCAACAGGCTGTGCATGTAGGGAGAAAGGGCAACGCTGGACAGGCAAAAGGTCAGCTCCACATCTCTATTCCACAATATGATGCATGTTAAAGAACAGACCATAATCCCCTGCCCTGTACTGCTGATAGAATATTAATGGCTCTGAAACAGTCACAGTCTTACTAAGAAATCACAGTTTTTCTACGGACTGAGCAATCACAGAGCTGTTTTTCCTTCGTGTCCTGTCAGCTTCTCAGCCAGTAAAAAACACATTTTAAAAGAAACGCACAGTACCTTTTACAGCTTTTTAGAGTCCGTGATAAGCAAATTATTCAGGGGCTTGTTTTGTTATTGTAATTTCCTTGTATATATTAAGTAGGAGATTTCCTGTATTTCCCACAGAAGCTTACATAACTCACTACAGTGAACTTCTTGCATCGATCTCTTACATTTACTGTATGTGTAGGTGGTGAGACGGATGGAGATTGAACTGATGTGTCTGCCTTTTTTATAATGACTTTATTCCCAAGTGACAGCTGAATGCTAAAGTCAGAGAAGCCTATTCACTTCCACTGTGATGGATTTGCACTAAAACCTCAGGTTTACCACAGATGCTTTCATCTCTTGCCTGCAACTGTAGCTAGACTACAAAGGACCTCATGCAATGTCCTGTCACCTACAAGTTCCCATATATCCACATAAAAAGATAAATGTACTACGTAACAGAAGAATAATAGTCTTTAGGTCTACTCGCAGGTGTGTGTTCATTACAGTCCACAAACTAAGCTTTTACAAAGTTTTACCAATAGCGGAGATTAATTTTAAAGTTTGTCTTGAAGCAAAGACTCACAGACATATGTATGAATTTAAAAGGATTTTGTATCAAATTCTTGTTTCAGATAAACTTCTGAACTCGAACATAATAACCTGCCCGATCCAGAGAGAACAACACATTAGATCACTGTTACACCGTGATAAAGGACGCGTATCACTCTGTCCGACGCGCAGCTCTGGGACAATCGGATCACTGCATGATCCATCTGATCCCAACATACAAACAAAAACTTAAATG
>JAUMTR010000002.1:4134658-4147365 GCA_032270685.1 Microctenopoma stevenorrisi | reverse complement strand
AATCTAAAATATATGACAGTCTAATGTTTATCAGTAAATTACAGAAAATAATGAACTTTATCACAATATGCTAATCTAATTTTTTGAGAAGGACCTGTATGTGAGGTTTCTCTGAAGCAGCATAAACTGATTTTTGGACACTGTGGGCCACACAACACTGGTATATTATCACTTTAGAGCTACAGAGAGCCAAAGTCAAGACGTTATGTCTGGCTCTCGCTCTCAATTTTTTCACTGGTTTTTGAGTAAAAAATGAGGCCTGTTCCTTACGATTTCTTAGTAAGATACATCACCTAACACTACAGCTTTTATTTAGTAGAAGTTGAAACCTTCATGATTTTAACAACTTGTCTTTTCTACTTAGCCCAGAAATATTGTTTATTATCGTTAATATAGTTTATTAAAGGCTTCAGACTAAGCAACATTAGGCAACATTATTTTATAGTACCATACTTACATAAACATATGAAATAAGAATTCCCACCTGGACCTTTAGTTAGGCTTTATAATATGAATTCAGTCTATGCTGGTGTTTCTACTTATGGTCCAAGATGGAGACCTATTAAGATACTGCATGTAATGGCCATTTTGTGGTTGTGCAATACTATAATCCCAACTTTAAGAGTTGTGAACTCATTAGTTCCGGTGGAGCTGTCTGTCTGTCTGTCTGTCTGTCTATCAGTCAGTCAGTCAACGGGACAAACAATCTTCTCCAAGCTGACTAACAGCGGAAATTTACTCGACAAACGTTCATAGTTGCTCAGCTGAGAGAAATTTGAATTATTTGTTTTTGTTAAAATTTTATTGATTTCCTTTGAGGATGGTGGAAAGCACACAGTCACACAAGGAGCCTGATGAATCAGTATAGATTCTAGTAAAACACAGATTTAAACAGCTGTGCGCACAACGCACAAACATATCTCAGGATCTGTGTGGATTTTTGTATTTATTACAGTGGTGTTCTATTCAGGGAAACAGACAAGTGACAAAAGTATACATCATTGAAAATAAATTAAATTATTTTTATATCAATTGGACTCTTTAGTGATTCATCAACTACAACTTCTGAGTTCTGGGAGAAGAAAAATGTAAATAGTCTGTTTCCCTTTTACTGTCAATAAAACAGCAGCTGATACCAACATCAGCAGCTGCTGATGAGTCTCAGCATAATGATGAGTCTCCTTGTCAGACAAGGTCCTGGCTTTCTGGGCTTGTAATGACTCCAGACGTTAGAGACAGTGAATTTGTAGCCCACCTTTTTCATATTCGAGAACGCTGTCTTTCAGCAGGCAGCTGAGCTGGTGGCCATTAAGATGCAGGAAGCGCAGCTGATCTCGGAGTGAGGCTTCCTCCAAGACCACTGGGATGACGTGGCCTACGCTGTTCTGAGATATGGGCAGACCAAGTCCCAGGGCCAGGGTTGGAGTCAGGTCAACTTGCTCCACTACTCCGGGCTTCTCCATTCCCACTGACATGACGGGGGAAAAACACAGAAGCAAACAGTGAGGCGAAACTACACCAGAAAACACAGGGATGGTGAAACATTAAAGCTTTGTTTTCTAAAGCATTTCAGCAGCTTTACTTATCAGTGTGTCTGCGATGTCTTTTCTCCTCAGCCACAGTTTAACTTAAATGTTGAAACCATCAGGTTCTTTATCTATTTATTTCATAAATACTTGTTGAAACGCACCACCCTCTATGATGTTTCACTTCAAAGTCACAAAAAGGATAAGCATTCACAAACTAACCCAATGTTGAATCTCAAATGTGTTTCATCAATCAGTGATAGCTGATTGGAGACTTAGAACAACAAAAGTCACATTTTATTACTTCAAAGCAAATCACAGACAAAAGCTATTTCTATGATGGACGTGAGGAAACGGCTCAATTTTCATGCTGTCTGGGTTTTCGGTTCGTCTCAGAGAATTTCACAACACTCATCAAGATAAATTTGAAACAGGAGGTCCGATAAACACAAACACTACCAATGAAATATCTCATGGCTTTTCTGTTATTATGTTAAATATATTTAAATATCGCTCCAGTCACTGCTGCTACAACCACTGCTCTCTTTTTCTCCACAGGACAGTCCAACTGTGTTTGTTGAGAGTGGCATCTACAATCTTTCTCCACAGCGACTTAATTCATTTATTAAGGCAAAGTGCATTAGTGACATCCTGTTTGTTGATTAGAATGGGGCCAATATTTATTTTGATTTCTAATGCAGAAAACCTGAATTTAAACACCAAGGCAGCACAAACAACCCTCATAATTGCTCTTGTATTAATGCCTGCGGGTATGACCATGGGGAGGGTTGTCACAACATGCAAAACAACCAAATAAATAAATGAAGTCATTATCATGTGGATTGTGGGTTTCATTTATCAAAGCTCGTCTCCTGTCAAACACAGTTTTGTTTGAGACTTCACTTCCTGCAGAGAGCTTTCCAGAAAACAAACCAAGAGTGGGAGTCATTTCCAAATAATCTCTGCCTCTTGCAACTGTGAGTTATAATATATCTAAACATGAACAATGAAGTTTTACATTCACAGGGAAGTGATACGGCTGCAGATTAAAGACTGTGACACAATAAAATAAAGCAGGGAATTATCCATTTTATTCTAAAGAGTCAGATTTGTGCGTCCATGTATGAAACTTTTACCTGTGAGATAACGTCATAAACAAGCATGACGTAGAAACGCTGGATGTACTGTAACATGTCCACACTGCGACATTAAGCCAGATCCCTTTAGCAGACTTTCTGCTTTGTGTGTACTGTACTGATTGCATTATCGCAGTATAAAGTATAAGGCAAGCGTGACAGACGTGCCATAACTCAGTTAAAGAATGCACACACTGAATGCTGATAAGAACACTGCTGTGTGCATTACAGCATCTAGCTCGCTATTATTGTCTCAAAAACACCATCATAAAACCCATTTGTGGATTCCTCAGTGGAGAGGCAGGCATTTGAGATGACTTTTTTTATAAGGGCTGGCAACGTAACAAGGTTTTTGTCATTCGACTATAGCGCAGCTACCGCCACGTTTCAGCTGGTGCAGGCGCATGCATGTAATATGTACTGTACGGATACTGTACTGGTTGAGCATGTGCCAATCAGTTGCTGTATCAGTTGCACTGTTGTTGCTGTGAGTTTTTAGGCTGTAAAAATATCAGCACATCCCTTTTCTGGTTTTCCCTTGGTTTTGACTCATATAGCTAATGATGAAAACAACGACTGCGTGGCTTCCATCTGCGTGGCTTCCATCAACATGCTTCCGGCACTGTAGATTAAATGTTTCACCAATCTATGGTAAGAGGCCGTTTTCTCAGTGATGCATTCAGATTAAAGAGTGAAGCTCAGGTAGAGAGGCAGTAATAAACTCTCATCCACTGCAGGATGTTGTAATGAAAACAGGCAGCCGAGCTTCCTACTAATGACCCGCAATTCTCACTATGTTAAAAATAACCAGTCCTGCTGACGAGGCCACTGATTGCACACACACACACGCATTAAACAGAACACATTTCCATGTGAGCATACAGCATGTACATCTATGAAAAGTTTCAACAGGTCTGTGCATAACTCTCTTCCCACTGAGTTGAAATTAAAAGTAGTGATGTCACATACTGAATCTGACAATTATGCTTTCATTATTGTTATTCAAATCCGACTAAATTGCATCAAACTGTCCAGATTAGCTGAGTTACACTCTTAATAATACCACAATAGATGTCTTTTCATAGTGCTTTTAGTCCTGAATATTTAATGTTGCACAAAGATACTTGAATCTGTATTCATATTAAATCTGCATGTATATGTCTGTAGACTTTATTTCTTTAAGAAGACAGCCCTTAAGCTTAAGAAGTGCTGCAAAACAAACTTTACTTCCAAAAGAAAGAAACAACCTCGGCCCCTTTTCATTTCCGTGTTAATGAAACCGCCTCTTTAATGACTTGTAGAGTTAATTCGAGTGGCTCTGAATGTATTTCATTAAGGAGAACGCACAATTTAGCATTTAATTCCAAAGTCTTCATGGACTTGTAAAATATTTAAATATTTGATGGAAGAAAAAAAAGTTAGTCCGGCTGTTGGCACAGAGGTGGCGCAGCGTGCTGGCAAAACCGTGGCTTCTGTAGGAACAACTGTAAATGAGTAATTAACATGAATGGCCTATAAATAAAAAAAATCTATGCAAGGAAAGTGCTCAAAAATAGACTTGGCTGAGAATGAAGCAATTATCACGATCACACATTCGCACTCAACCACATTCATCACTGCAAAAAGTTCTGCTCAGGAGCGTCTATTTGCACTCTGTGGATGACTGTTCCTCACACTAAAATTAATGGAAAGTTACATGTGAGCATGGAACAAACAAAGTTTCCCTTATAAAAGATCAGCTTATTGCGTACTCTAAGTAGATTCATAATTATCTGTCATGAATAAACCACATTCTCTGCTGTGGGAAGAAAACCTTCACACCTCATTTATGAGTCTGCATGTTGACAGAGGGCAGCTGTAGCAGAGTGGTTAGAGACGACGTACCTTTTCTCTTGA
Source organism: Microctenopoma stevenorrisi (assembly GCA_032270685.1). NCBI lineage: Eukaryota > Metazoa > Chordata > Actinopteri > Anabantiformes > Anabantidae > Microctenopoma > Microctenopoma stevenorrisi. The sequence goes on along the minus strand of JAUMTR010000002.1, from coordinate 4,142,807 downwards.
ACGCCGGACTTAAGAGCACCAGGGGTGTACTGACTTCTGGCTCTGAGGAGCCTCCGTGGCTGCCGGTCTCAGACATGCCATGATCTCCACACAGCACCAGCAGGTATGGCAGGGTTCCCTCTGCTTCCTGAGGGAAGCAGACACTGGGTTAATGGACTTCCACTGTATGTGCAGAAATAGGAGGGAAACTCTCCTGTGTTGACAACCAAGACAGAAAGGTTTTGTTCCATCTCTAGGCTAAATGAGATTCATTAAAACGAGAGTACAAATACAGGGAATGAATCATTCAGTGAGCATGACAGACTTTGATCAGGCGTCCCTAAGTGACAGCCTTTCCACTAAACTCTAGAGAACCTTCCACTGAATTCAACAGGGATGCCTGTGAGTCATGGCAGAGGGGCCTGAATTAAAAACACGACTACAAAACTCCTTCCACGGTCGTGTCATACATAAAGTACAAAGATCACAGATGTCATGTTGTATTAGACTGCTTTGGATCGGATCCCACCAAGCACAGATCAGCACCTGGGACAGTGAAGGCACAAGACCGATGGTACTTTTTGATTAAATCCAAGTCAGAATAAATGTTGGGTTCATTTACCATGACTTGATCCAAATGGGCAGTAGATAAAACTGGCATCAGCATAACGTGACATACCACCATGATGGATACACTGAGCAAACACTGCAGGCTGGAGCCAAACTAAGCCACTATGCTCAGCTGACCTATTGTATTTATTACTCACTCAGCACAGAGGGCTAAAACAAGACTGCTCTCTGTCCTAGATTTTACCTTCTGGATGCTGCTTATAAACTGCACTGGACACAAGACCAGTGCTAAACACCTCTAAAGCCCACTTTGAGCAAGTCAGAGGTTACTCCTCTTCTTCAGGATGAAAGCACAGAGCGAGTGTTTTTAGGGAGAGGTTTTTTTCCAACACATTTTTTTTTTTAACTAACACACGAGATACCATGGTGAATCAGATGGTAGCTCATGTTCTCCATGAGTGAGCCAGAATAAAAACAAGCTAAATGTGTTCCATGGCTTTTACTTTGCAATGATGTTATTCTGGCAAATCAGTGAGGTAATTAACTCTACAAACCCAACCCAAAGGAGAATTTCCAGTTGGAGTTGTAAAAATATCTTCTAATATCTGAGCTAAGGAGGAAAATAAACCAAATGGGATCACAAGTTGTTGAGATGCTGATCCTGAAATAAACTGGTATAATGCCCACCATCATGAGTCAGTAACAACAACTAACACCACTTGTTGCAGCTTAGAGTGTTGAAATATGTGGCTGCGAAAACACTGGATAAATTAATGAAATGATTTAGTTCATGTATTAATAATAAATAATACCGTTTTAAATTAAATGAAATTAATTCAAATTAATGGATAAATGGTTTAGATAGTTAAATGTAAGGTCAGCTGTTCAGCTTTTACTTGTATTCTGAGCAGAAGAACGTCTCACTGAAATATCCTGATCACATTATAAAGGGAACTTAAGAGCTGCCATCTGAATGCTACACTGCTTTTCCTCCATGCAGACGCAACCTTCATTCCTTTTACTTCTTAAAAATGCAGTAGGGAATAACTTCCACATTAAATGTACAGTCAAGCAGCCCCGACATGTTAGGAGCATGTGCTGATCAAAGCAACACAGCTGTTTTAGTAGAAGCTCCTGCGGGACCCCACTAGGCTGTGTCTATATTTAGGTCACGCTGCAGATATAGAAACGAACAGTCACCACTTTCACTCATGTGACTGAAGCCAAGACTTTCCAAAACATGTGATTCAAAGAGCGTTCTGGGAGCACATGCGAGGCTGCCGTGGCCACAACATGACATCAAGTGACTGGAGAGAGAGGATTAGCAACTTTAGGGAATGTGGCAAAAGCCTGCATGAACACTTTAGGAAATACCACTCACCGCATCTCCTGCGATGAGGAAAGCTTTACAGGGATATGTGAACCAGGCTGCTGGTGTTTCTCTGGCATTTCAGAGATGCAAAAGCATTGTAGGTTTGCATAGACATGACTTGACAATGTAAATACAAACTACACAGCTGAATGACAGCCAGACAATGGCCTCTAACACAACGCAGCACAAAGACAAAATGCTTTCACAGCTGTCAGAATGCACCGAGAAAACAGGAGCACAAGAGCCGCGCGCTGATCAAAGACTAAATTAAAGATAACGTAAAGCTTAACAGGTTATTAAATCTCTGGGGCTGCTGCAACAGATAACAGCTGGAAATAGGGCAAATTACCTGTGTAATTAAATGACTAGTGCTGAAAATTCCCTGATAGCGTCATATTAAATTATTAACTACTGATCATTACTTCATATTTCCTATTTCACTTATTTAGTATAATATGACATTGCCCACCGTTAAATTGAAATTCAAAAAAACCTCAAACGTGATAAGATTAGAAGTGGAAGGGTGGGTTTTAATGAAGGGAAACAGATGCTGACAAGCAACAATTAAATTAAGCAGCAGCCCAGTCACACAGAACAAACAAGTCTAATTAGCTTGATTTGAAAACCAAAAGCTGAGACAGATTCTCCAAATATGGGGAGTTAAGAACAGACAGGTTAAAGTCTCAGTGTATTTACTTCCTGTAATTACCTTCCTGTGTGTTTGTCAATGCACAAGAAAGACGGACAGAAAACAACCATGTTCCCAATAACACAATTAAATATTATCTCGTCCCTTTTAGGTATCTACATGTTGCTTTATGTATTATTAATGTCAAATCAGTTAAACAGAGAAGTGGCATTCATCATTGTTTGGCCCCTGGGAGAGCTGAATATTACCCATACTGTACATAAACAGACTTTTATTGTTAGAGCTTGATATAGCGCTGCATTTGTCAGACGTTTTGTACGATGTTACAATTTGCTTTTTTGAAGACAACTAACACAATATGCCCAATATTTCTCTGTCTGTCTAAATAATAAATACACTCATTTGTTCCAGTTCCACAATCAGGGCTAACGTGTTAGCGAGCGCGCACGTTAACAGATGTATCAGAAACAGAGTAACAGCAGCGTTGTTGTGAAGTGCTCTAGATTTGTCTCTTCATTAGTTTCTCCATCTATTAGCTTTACTGTTTAAACGATTCTCCAATTCAGACTGAGATCTTTGTTTTGTGGGGGAGGCACCGGGCCTCTTGAAACACAGACGACACAGACTTACAGTCCCTTAACACATCATCCCTGCAGAGCAGCTGATATAATGTTAACAACTCTGGACTCATACTTCCTTAGAGTAATGAACACAAAGGCATAGGTCCTCTTACAACTCAAAATATATAGTATAATATTACGTTTAGGGACGTCAGAGAGCATTAACCATCCACTGACATTGGGCAATTTAGAGTCATTATTAAACTGCATGTTTTTGGATTGTATGAGGATACTGATGTACTCACACAGACTCCACACAGACAAAGCTGCGGCTGGCCAGCGGAAACAAACCCCTTAGCTGTGAGGCAGGAGTGCTGTGCACTAAGCACTGTGCTAGCCTTACATTGGTTTATCGCAACTTTTTCACTGAGAACGGTTGATTGCTGCCAGCTGGTTGGGGCTGAACCAGAACAGTACCGCTAGGAATCACACAACCAGAACAAAGAGGCGACACTAAACAGTCTTTACTTTTTATGGGAGCTGTTATTGTGGGTTCATTTCTACGGTTCAGTAAATACCTTTGAAACGAGGGCACTGTGAATTTTCTTCAGGATGTCGTCCATCTCCAGCAGCTTGGGTTGGATGAGCGAACTGTGAGGTCCGCTGATGTGACCAATGTGGTCCAGGCCTAGGTAGTGGAGGATCAGAATGTCCCAGTCATCTCTTTTAAGGGTGCTATCTAAATGACGAGTCACGTTGTTGTCAACCTAGATGGAAAAACAAAATAGACATTCACCGATTGCCAGGATTTCAAATGATAATCAAATTAGGATGATATTACTCAAAATCCCCCCAGGAGCAAATTAAAACTGAGCTGAAAGGCACTTTCACTAAAGCTGTGACAAAATCCCACGACTGTCTGATTAACATCGGGCAAATATCTCCCTGTCAGATATTTACCTTCATCCAGCGTTTCAGGTAAAGGGCTTACAAATCAGCAGCAGCGCCAATATGCCAGTATAAACAAAAGCAGATTGCATACAGTCCCACTGTGCTTCTGTAGCTAAGGCATACGGTGCAAATTGATGAGCAGTTTTTGTGTGCTCTCAGCTCTGTGCCTCCCTGACTGATCAGCTTCCTTCATCTCTTTAATGCAGATGATTTGGCCTCATAGGTAAAGCAGCAACTGAATCATGTCCAATCACAAAAAAAGCATTATACACACACACACACACACAAACTAGTGCTTAATGAATCATGACTGGATGCATGGTTTATGATTTGGTACATGAACAGACAGGAGTATGAGCCTGCGTGTACATTATATTTCCCACATTTCACTATATTATGTAAATGTGACATGTTACAAGCAGCGAAGTGATTGCACAAACCTATTAGCCTTGTCATGTTTTGTTCAAACTTTAACATTATATAGGGCAGAAAATGAAGTTTCCTAACGAGTTTCCACGTGCTTCCAACCTTAATTGATAGCAGCAGTGAAATACATGCCTCATGTCGTTCACGCAGCCAAAACCGCAGCTCCCAGCTGCTAGGCTCATACAAACCTCAGTGTAGTCAGATACAAAGAAGGAGGTTGTGCCATCGTACTCCATGAAGTGTTTGGGGAAGAGGCGCACCCAGGTGTCATCTCCGTAGAAGACTATCCGCTTCCCAGCTGTCTTGGCCTGCCAAATAAGGTTGTCTTCCAGCAGTGCAGGAGAATTTAGGTTCATTACCACGTCAATGAAGCCTGGGATACTGCCAGTGGTAAGAGCCTGGGGAGGGATATGTTTTTGTTACTGTCCTTCGAATAATAATTGTCTCTTAATGGTGTTACACAACTGTACAGTTTCGTCGTATTAATTCAGCTACTTAAGATTTGGGCTGGAGTTTCATGTCTTAGTATTGTCACGTAAAAAATTGCCTCTAAAACAAATAATATCAAATTAATCACTTTGTCTTATCTGGCAGTCATCTGGCATTAGAAACTAAACTAATTCCCAGATGCCCAAGCCAATCTTGCTGCGACAAATGGGAAATGAAAGCTGAATCAGGTAGATAGATCATATTTAGTACAGTTTCTACTGATTTCATCATGGAATCTGAAATAAAACAGCGCTGGCCTCCATTTGACTGACAAGGAAAACAAAGTCTATTTTGGAAGTCAGACGAGAGTCTGGTGCATTGTCGAGGGGCAACTACAAAGGCCTTGTCTTTATGCACTGAAGGAGACGTGAGACTGCAGATGCCGGCAGAAACACCGGTATTTAAACCCCCTGCGAGCTGCCCAGGGCACAAATCTGGAGTCAGAAATCTGAGGTGACCCGGGAGCTCAGGTGTTAGAGGAACTAGTTGAGGGCTGGCAACAGTCATCTTCCTGAAACACTAATGTATCACTTATATCTTTGTTTCACATGTATTTTCTTGGTTTGGTCTGTGTGTGGTTACTGTGTGAGCATCACTTTAGCTGTTCTATAGCAGGTCTGTATATACTTCACAGGCACAAGATACAAATAGCAATAAACTAAAGATGACACACCCACACAATGAAGGGTAGGGAGGCTTTAGGAACTGTCACAAACCACAAATCTTTCTTTATTTTTTTCCCCATACACCTAGGACCGGGATCTTTATAATGAATGTGAGGCTTGATGTTTAGGAACTTCACGTCTGAACATCAGATTTGCCAGCTGATTCACAGGTATCCCTCTGACTGAAGCTGAACTTTGGAGCCCCGTGTTGTGAGCTTTGTTCCTGAGCTCAATTATTTACTTCCTTCCTTCCCTGCAATTGTTTTGCACCTGCCAGGGCAGATGCTTGTTGCGGGACGAGATGGTTGTTTCCGCTTCAAAAGCAGTCCTTTCTTTCTGCCTGTTCAGCCTCACTGTGGTGCTCAGCCTATTATTAGAGATGGTCTGACTAATGAAACCAGCAGTTTGGACGACGACACAAGCTGTTTCTTGCCACAACGGTAAGTTTTTTGTTTTGCAATAATAAACACATGGACACATGAAGACAACTCTTCCTTAAAGATCAATGGACAGAGTTCAGGCTAAAAAGACTCTTCAAATGTATCCAGATGCAGGAGGACATCACAAAGCCTCCCATCGGAATCGGTGACTCATCAACAAACCAATTATGTGTGTGGGCTTGGAATGTGGCCCCGCTCAAACGTCACATACAATATCAATGAGGTATACAGACGCTCTCTGGCAGACTGTTGAGAGCTTGTAAAGCTGCCAAAACACAGACGGAAGGGGCAGTGTCTTCTAGTCTTTAAGAATGGTAAAAGATTTTGCAGTTTGCTTTCAGACCTTACTTTAGATTGACTACTGAAACGAAGTCTGCCATTACCTTGGAAATATGCTCAATCAGTCCTTATTACTGGATACCACCTACCACCTAGATGGCATTGCAGTGGACCAATTACGTACTGTGTTCTTACTATCCTTACAGACACCCACTGTGCATCCCTACTGCTGCTGCTGCTACGATTTACTGAATTCATTGTCTAAACTGTGCACCTCAGTAATGTCCACTGACTGCTGTGCCAGTTTGAGAGTGAGGCTCAACTGGCCACATGTGAATACAGAACCAAACCAACTACTTCTCTCCTCCAGTCAAAGTGAGAAACACTGTAAATTGCAGTCATTAAATTCTGTAGGCTGACCCAGAGAGGTAGTGTTTTCTGCCTGGCCAAATAAGAAAATGATAAACAGAGAAACCAGATACTAAAACCTAACTATGGGAAGTAAGGCTCATAATCCGGCCGTGCTGTCCGTCTACATGAGGTTTGTAACTTTATTAGTTACAGTGGAGAGAGCGAGGAGTCTAATGTGCATTTAAATTATTGCCTGTGCCACAGAGAGATTATGATTTAGGTTAGTTGGATGTGTCATACCAGTTAATTGGGTGCAATGCAGTGATAGTGAGAAGTAAGTGACAGCTGGCCTGTAATGCCCCCTACTGGTGCATCAGAAAACCCCAAAGATGCTTTAGATAAATGAAAGCGGAAAACTAATGTTAATAAAACTCTGTGGGTAACAGAAAGTCTGAGTCACCGCAGGGCATGTGTATTTACTTCACATGAAGGGATGTGCTGCCTCGGTGCTTTGATCGCATGCTTGTTTTAGTGAAGCGTCAGCTGCAGTGTCACAGCGCGCCAAGAAATTCAGTGGATGTCCTGTGAGATTTCATTACAGTAGGCTGTGTTTCTCTAGTTCAGAGCACTGCCTCAACTTAAATAAGTCATGTCAAAACTCAATTACCAATCATTTGGGTTTTATTCTGGAGAGGTTAGTCAGCAGATGAGCGAAGAATATCCAGTGAAGTCACACAGCCACATTAATCTGCTGTAACTGTCCAGCACCCTAAAAATAATTGACTACTCCACCTACAGAGCTTTTCCATGGACTTGTATGCACACACCAGGCCTGCAAATCAAATGACAAGCAACTGCAAAGCTAAGAAGGTGGCATTTTCAATTTCTCATCTCCTCCTTGTCCATATACTGTACTGTGCAAGTCTACAGCAATAAAAACCTTCCACAGCGACCACTTCTAAATCAGAATGATTTTCATTTCAAATTACCTTCACACTCCTGCCTGCTTTCTTCATACTAACAAATCTTTTGAGAAGATTCACACATCCCCCCCCCCACACACACACACACACACACATCCTCACCCACCCCCCACCATCATCATGGAGTCCGTCTCTAAACCCCTGGATTATGGTAAAACATCTGTCTCCCTGCAAGTCCACCTCAATCCAGCTCAGCTTTATCCCATCATCCTTCCTCCACATCATCTCTGACCTGTTCCATCTCATGGCGTCCTCTGACAGTCACACTGTGTTCATCCCACTATCATCCTTCTAAAATACTGATCTGAAAGCGGTGAATGCTTCTCCTATGTATGTATGTGATTAACACTATCACATTCATTTGGACAAAACAGCCATTTTCCAGCATCACCTTCAACTCAAAGACTTTAGTGACATTTCATAGACAAAATATAA
>JAUMTR010000002.1:4039832-4133917 GCA_032270685.1 Microctenopoma stevenorrisi | reverse complement strand
CATTTCATAGACAAAATATAATCAATAAACATATATATATATATATATATATATATAAATAAATAAAACATTACATTAAAAATAGAAAAAATAAAACAACAACATTAAAGCACAATGTCACAAATGTCTAAATGTACATATTTGCATTACTTTTTATTCATTCAGCTCCTAATCATGAGTTTGAATGTATTGCTCTGCTGCAGGTCATGGCTGTTTCTCCTCCAGAGGAGCTGCACTCGTCCTGAGCCTTCATCCTGACTCTGTCAGGTCTTTGACAGTGTCAACCAACACACGCTTGTTGCTACTCTTGCTGGCCTGAAGATTGCCGAGTCTGCACTCTCTTGGCTCCCAGTCTACCTGTGTGAACCCATCTATCAGACATCACTGAGCAGCTTTCTGTCCACACTGAGTATTTTCAGCAGCACGATTCTCCTGGGCTGAGTTCTGGCTCCAACATTCTGCTGTCTTTGAAACAGCTTGAATGCTGTCAGCACATCCCCATTCCTCCCACCACTGCAAGCATGAATGCTGCTTTTTTTTCTGCCCTCTGACACCGATGCTGAATATTCTACTTCACCTGACAGCTTCAGTTATTTGTCTTCCCACCAGCTCAGCATGACCCAAACTGAACTGCTCTTTTTCCTGGAAAATCAGTCCCCTTGCAAAATCTCTCGGCACCATCAACAACAACGTGATGACTCTTTCCCGCTCTGCTCTCTGTGTTGGTGTAGTTCAGCACAACCAACTGTCACACAAGGCGCAAACAACATGACTGTGATTCCCTCCTGGCTCTGATCCCGAAATACTCTCATCAGCAAGACACATCATCTAAATCTGACATGCACTAAGGTTTTTCACACTTCGAATTCTGCCACGTAACAGTATTTGCAGTTACAGGGCAAACATACCAAAATTATCCCCCGTTTCGAAATGCATCTTTTTACATGCTTATTGCAAGCTCACACAGGAATACCATCAGGGCATTTTTTATTAGCTTATTTGATTTAGTCAAAGCTTTCCCATAACCCAAGGAGGTATGGTATGTTAGGTATGTTTAATCAGTGTGCGTGATTTTCAGTGAGAGAAGTCTCGAGTTTAATGTTGGTTTGAGTTGTTGTGACCAAATGAACTCTTGTAGTTTTAGATTAGGAGTTAGCATTTTAGATGTGACATGTTAGGGTGGTGTTCATTAAAACATGCCAGAAAATATATCAATTAATCATATTTAATGTAATATCTATAGATAAAAAGTTTAACTCTGCTTTCTTCTTACGTAGTCTTTTCAAATCAAGTACGTTATACCTACCCAACATTGATATTTGTCTATGCAGCTGAACATATGCTGACAAGCAGTGACATGTAACTTCCCCCTGTGTCCTAATGCCCATCTACTACCTATAGCAGCTTAAACAATACTAATGATAACTAGACTATAATTTCTATTTGTTACATGCCTACCTGCGCTCAGTAATATCTTGGTATGATTATTACCATTTTGTACACACAAAATAGACCTAAGGACGTCTATGAGCAGGATGATCCACATTTGACATCACTCATCACTTCATGTCAAGACATCTGACTGACAGCTTACCTTGATCCTGGGCATGGTGACTGTTGGAGGCCTTGCCTTGGCCACAAAGCTGTGCGCTGAGCCTCTCTCCACCAGGTGTCTGGTGTATGGCATGTACATGCGACCACTGGGTCCAAACACAAAGTCCTCCCGCAGCGCGTCCACTAGCATTATTACCACTCTTTTAAACAGTGGCTGCGGGAGGCGTGATGAATTTGAAGAGCCACCTGTAATGTCAATATATTCAACATTATATCAGTTTTAACAGTAAAGTCAGATACTGGGTTCTAACGACTCTGAGAGACAGGTGACGCCGTGAACGCACCTGTCAGCGGCTCCGCTGGCAGATCTGACAGCTTACTCTTGGATGAGAAAGAAGACCTGACAGGCACGGGGAAAAATCCCCGCAGGAAGAGGGCAATGCCAATCACCTCAAATATCAGAATAAACGACGCGAAAACGGATGAACGTACTTTCATTTTGCTGACGGACACTTTGAGGATAGAGTAAAGTAGACTAGCTAGCTAGCAGCCGACGTGACGATTTCCACAGAGTTTACATACATATAGAGGATGAACAGCCATGATAATCCATTTCAAAATGATGTACTGTCATGCTACGTTTTACAACGTTCTCAAACTCAGTACTAAATTAATTGCCTTAGTCGTAGTATATATTTGAGTCCGTAATTACGAATGAAAACTCGAATAAAATACAAGTTAGCACAGTTAGTATAAACAGCCGCTTCCGCATCCCTGCATGGAACTACGGGTATAACGTACGATCAAACAAGACCAATACGCTTTTCACCCACACGGGCCGGATCTAAAACACAGGGTTTGAATTTATGTCGAGCGGGACAATTATACTTTTAATGTTGAACATCTAGAGCACAACAATCAGAGGTATTGTTCTGTGAATGTCCCAGCTGTGGGCACAGTGCCAGGGTTGAATCCCCCAGAAAACATTTTAATAAACAAGAATACAAATACATTAGCATGCATACTCTACATTGCAGGTGTAATAAATATCATACAATTACATGTATTTGCCCTTGATTTCCACGCATTTGAAATAACACATTTTTTACAAAGGGCAAGGCAGGGTTGAACAGCTTAGTCCAATTAGAAAATTTAAATCATTATTTATCATTGTATTTATTCTGGTTATATTTGTGTCATATTAAAATAAAGAGTTTACTTACGTATTATTGGGAATGAGCAATCGATATTATAAATTCCGGGTTCCTTTGATAATGTGACAAAAAGGAAATGGAAATCCTAAACTTTGTGTGCTCCTTTTTTTCTCCAGCTAAATACCAATTATATCTTAAATCAGATTTGCGTTAATTTGCCAGGTACCTGAGGCAGCGCACAGGGACAACAAGCTTCTCTGAGTTCCAGACAAAGGACGAGTGAACTGTCTGGAATTTTAGGATTGGAACCTGACACTTAAAGATTCAGAGGCTGATGAAGTATGATAACTGATTCTGTTGCCGAGTTTGAGCTGCTGCTGCCATCTACTGGAAAAATGTCATAAAAAACTGTGATGTTTAGGGTTTAACCCACATATACATTTTATAAGCTTCTCCCTTTCTTCCGTCTTTCTCGTCTCTGCCATGTGTTGTGTGCGCCAAGGATGTGAGGTTCATCTAAGTGTTTGACTTAATGTATATCTCATTATTTCTGTTTGTCCAGATTATTATTTTGTCTTGTTGCAGAGCATAAACCGCAAACCACAAGGCATATGGAAAACTCCAAATCATAAACGACTATAAAGAGCTCTGTTGCTACTATAATGCTCTGCACAGTCAGTTGTCTGTGTCACTGTCAAAAAGAAAATCTGATTTGTGACATGTACACAAAGGGAAGGAAAGCACAGATACTGTTGAAGTTTCATATTAACCTTGGTTAATACTCTTGACTTTGGACTGGCGAATAAATAAATAAATTGAATACTGTAAAAATCATCAGATACTCGTACAGTTTGCACCAATGACCTTTATTCAGAGAAAATCTACTAGTGCCTTTCAATGACAAAGTTCCATTTAATAATTATAATATTTACAGTAACAGATTATTGTAATTAGAGTTTATTTGTCTTTCTTCTTCAGGACATTAATGAAGGCGTCTTTGGGAACTTCCACATTGCCTATGCGCCTCATCTTCTTCTTGCCCTCTGCCTGTTTCTTCAGTAGCTTCATCTTCCGTGTAATATCGCCTCCATACTACCAAGACAGAAAATAAATGCTAGAGTATGCAGTACATTTATAGATTCCCTCACAATTTGAGTTAAAACATGTACTTACACACTTAGCAAGAACATTTTTTCTGTACGCCTTTATTCTGAAAAAGGAAAAATATTTTAACGTCACATTTTCTAGGAAAGCTCAACAATTTAGCCCAATTCCTGCACAAACTCAATTTAAAGAACCTTTTATATAACATACTGTGGTCTCAACCTTTTCAGCTCGGTGCAGATTGTACTTACGTCTCTCTTGCGATGACCTTACTGCCAATAGCCGCCTGTACAGCGATCTCAAACATCTGCCTCGGTATTGAGTCTTTGAGTTGCTCACACATGGCTTTACCTGTACTGTACGCACGGTCTCTGTGATGAAAGCACAGCACAGCACTTTAAAGAACTAGCCCGCCTCTGACCAAACATGATAATACATAAATATATGCCTCTCCTTATACACTGCATAAAACCCTTCTTGCGTTTGTTCTTAGTCACTCTGTAACTTGCCACCTGTAAAAGACATTCTGCCTTTTGATTGGTGCTTTGCCCTTAAAGCACAGAACAATGAAGCCACCTTCGGCTCTGCTCCAAGGCTTACACTGTAAATGATCGGAGAGTAGGAGCACTGGTTCCTCTGCTGGCTTTGGTATTAACTTCATTGAACACAGATCTGCTGTGTGTCATCACTTTTCCTCTGTGAAGCTTTTCTATTGTCCTTGTCATAAGTGGCATAAAGTCCTTGTCCAGCTTGTGAAGTCACTATATTAATAATATTAACACTGGCTGCCAAGAGGCCATATTTTAATGTTATCCTGGCTTGTGGAATACATTTCATGGTCCACAGGCTCAGAAGAACAGCTCTGGTAATGAAGAACCACAAGACCTTGCAGTCGTGTAAGAAACGTAGCAATGTTTTACGTTGTTGTTGAGACTCCTGCATCCGAGTTACACCTCCTAACATGTGGATAGTTAGTGGAACTTTGTAACATCTAAAATCAGCCTTTTGTGTCACTTGCCTGTGAGCAATTGTGGTGAGCTCTTCCACAGGTCGCCCATTCAGCAGGATATCCATCTTTATCAAATCAGCAGCCTGGTAGCCTGCGTTCTCATAATCAAAGCTGTGGCAGATCAAATCAGAAAAGACAGTCGCGTGGATGCTACGAGGCAGTAGTTACTCAGTGCTTTCCTAGATTTACCTGGCATATCCAGAGGACAGCGATTTGAGGAGGTCATAGAAATCCACAACAATTTCATTTAGAGGAAAGAGGTACTTCATCATAACGCGCTGGTCGTCTATGTACACCATGTTCTTCTGGACGGCTCTGCGGTTCTGTAAGAACACAAGAATGTGACGTTAATAAATCATGCTAATCATCAAATTAGTAGAGAGAGGCAGTTTGAAAACACTTTCTACAGCTTATTTTTATTACGATACCTTTTTGTCATTGTCTCCAGACTAATTTGGTAAGAATGAAATGCACAGAAGCACTATGATATCTCCTGTCAAACTATTTTACCAACAGGCTCGAGAATCAGGCCAATTTAGCGGTGGTTAGAGTTTCAAAGAAAGCATCCCTATCTGACTTCAACAAAAAGTCTACGCTTTAAATGAGAGATAGCATTTACAAGGTAGATACTGATGTTGAAATTATAATTTTACTCATGTGGTGCATTTTCCTCTTACTAGGCACAGAGTCATAATCTTGCCAGTGTATGTGTCCGGAGCCAGAATAGTTCCAAGGACCATTGGCTCCAAATACTTAGACACGACCGATCTGTCTGGAAAATGAGCAGGGTTCACGATGGTTATCTCCTCGCTGTCGTGTTCCTGTAACAACAACCAATGAAGAACAGAGAGCAGTGCATGTGAAGTTTCTAAATGTCTGGGTTTACTGCTTTGTAAATCCCTTATTAGAGTCCATTTATATGATGCACAGCTTCATAATCATAAAAAGTGATCCCTCATCTAAATCTACAGAGAAACACAATGTGCCTCTGATTTCTAGCCGTTAGGAAGAATATATCAAATTAAATATGGTTTTATTGAACAATAGTTTTTGTAATGAAGCACTTTCACTTTCGAAAATATGGCAGCCGTTACAAACAGACTCCATTTCATCAGTTTCCAAGTCAGTGGAAACTCTCCTGGTCAAAGCCCAACCTGCTTTGACCAGAAAACATACGAGCAGGACATGGCTCCCACCTTGATGAGTTTGGCTGAGGAGAGCACAGCTTTGTAGGGGACGGTTGGCGCCGTTACAATAACAGAGGCATTGTATTCCTGCTCCAGCCTCTGATTGAACACTTCCATATGGAGAAGGCCCAGGAAGCCGAGTCTGAATGGGGACATGAGGGTTCATGGGTTCAAGTTTCAGAATTTATGTTGATGCTTTTAATTACAAAGTGCACGTTTGGAAAGAGATCAACACTCTGCTGCTACTGCAGCAGAGTGTTGATCTAAATCACTGCCACTAATAAGGTCAAATTTACATCCTCTGGACTGGAAATATGACTTAAGATGATGAATATAGATTTACTTGGTTTTCTATTTTGGCAACATGCAGGATGCCCCGAAGGAAGCAATGAATCAAGTTGCCACAGAAAAGTCCTTTTTAACTCCAATTCCAAAATTCAAGGCAAACATCCTGACCTCCAGCCTGCTCCCAGGGCCAGGCTGCTGTCTCTCTGCACAGTGACACTCGAGTCATTCAGGGTCAGTCTCTCAATGGCACTGCGAAGGCCTGAGTATTCTGACTGGTCCATCGGATACATGCCTGAGGGACAGAAAAAAAATCAGACAGAATGCACATCAGCAATAAGCAACACCCTTCATTAGGAAAGCAGTGACTGCACTTTTTTGTACTAGCTAGTGAAACATAACACGCAGTGACTGGGTTTCATTTCTAACTGCACGTCCAGTAATGCTGGAATATTTACAGCAGTTATAGTCATGATTTATTTGAGTTCTTGTTCTAAATGTGGCAGCGAAAAGCACCTGCAGATAAGAACATTTGTTACCAGCAAACACCATGGCTTTAGCGGGTTTAAACCCTGGAAGGGCCTGCACTGGCTGCTCTGGGAGGTAGAGTGTGTCTCCAATCTGGGCTTCCTTCACATCCTTCATCCCTGCTATGATGTAGCCCACTTGGCCTGCAAACCTGCACAACAGCCCAAAACAAATTATTTATTGACATGAGGTGTGTAGTCATGTGCCCATTTAAAACTGATTTTGCTTCCTGGAATCATTCATTCTGTTAATACTCTTAAAAAGTGCATTCAAATCCCTACAACACCACATTTTCAGTATGTGCATGTGGCTAATAATCTATACTATACAGGTCACTCTGGGTGAAATCAAAACTGGGTTACCAGGTTTCCAGGTATCCCAATGGTTACTCAAAAACACACCAATAATCACGCTTTTATGGTGAAACGATTTAACAGAAACGGCTCCCTGTTTGAATTTTTCTAAAATATATTAAAAATGTAACGCAGCAGAGCATGACAAAGCGTAACAGTCCAAGACTCTGAGGTAAAGTCCTGCATCAGGTCTGGTGCCTACAGGTAACCTGCAAAAATCATTTGTCTCTTGGAGAACTCTAATTACTAGACACTAATCATTGTCTGGTTAATAGCACATGCTCCAGTGAAGCATGGTGGCAGCAGAGCAATAAATGCAGACTTGAACAGACACTTTTTCAACCTGTGACTTCACTCTAAATGCTTTCAAAGAGGCAAAGTACTGAAAAAATATTTTTGTTTTGTCGATAGAATAAGTAACTAATCATTTTAGCACAATAGCAGTGTTCTCTCTACGGACGTACACAGACTGTAACGCCCCTCAGTTAAATCAAGACACAAGGTGTCCTCTTTTCACTGGCATTCATTGCACATTCCTTTATGTGCTATGTGCATGTATGCCGTGAGAAATAATCTTGGTAAACTTATAAGACGCTAACTGGGCGATAAATGTCAATAGACGCTAACCTGTAGAACTGCAGTTACACAGACGAAATCAAAACGAATGCCACGTACAGTTTCTGTGTCGGGTGCTCATCTGGCCGGAGAAGCCCCAGCTCATTGACTTCATAGGTTTTGCCAAGATGTGCTGACACGATCTTGTCCCCTTTTTTAACCCGGCCCCCAAACACTGCGATGTTGGCCACAACTCCTCTGTAATGGTCAAAATTTGAGTCAAACACCAGGGCTTTAAATGGATCATTGACGCTCATCACTGGCCTGAAAACAGAGGAAGAGAGAAAAGTGAAAGACAATTTTTTAATGTCAAAAATGTTTGTTTTTTTGAGAAATGAAACCACCTTAGGCTTCTTACGGTGGAATCCTGTTCACCACCGCTTGGAGAACCTGTTCAACGTTTGTTCCAAGTTTCGCAGAAATCTGAAAAAGACCAGACAGGAAGAGACGTTTGTCATAAGAGTAACTGACAATACACTAAAATAGTCTTAAAGTTATGCTCCAGCTCACCCTAATGCATTCCTCACGGGGAATATCAAACATCTTTTCAATCTGTGACTCCACTCTGTTTGGATCGGCATTTTTCAGATCAATCTGAGGGTTAGAGGGTCGGGTTAGAAACACGTGGTAGAGGAGCGCACATAGAAAAATAAAACCCAAACAGTGGCATGAAAATACCTTGTTGATAACGGGGATTATTGACAACTGAGCTTCAAAAGCCAGGTAGAAGTTAGCCACCGTCTGTGCTTGAATCCCCTTCACATGCCAAGAAGAAAATATTTATACATGTAGTAAGTGCATTCAAATTAATCCGATAAAGAAAACTGGGAGCTTTAAATGTGGGCTTGTACCTGATTGGCATCAACTATCAACAGGACGCCCTGACAAGCTGAAATTGATCGAGAAACTTCATAGCTAAAGTCAACGTGACCCTGGAGGGAGAGTGAACAGAGGATTAGAAAAAAATGAGAGCTATAGGTGCAGCATGAGAAAAAATCAACCTGACAGGAGAAGTTTCTTTGCAGAGACCACTTATAGTCTGATGTTACAACAATGAATAATGTGTGAGAATCTTTGCCTTTAAACTAAGTTGCAACTTCAAATCAAATTTTAAGAGATCTGACAGACACATTCAATCCCAGCTGGGTACCTACAGGTGTGTCGATGAGGTTCAGGAGGTACTCTTGTCCCTGGTGGTTATAGAACAACGAGGCTGTCTGCGCCTTTACTGTAATCCCCCGCTCACGCTCCACCTGAAGCTTGTCCAGTACCTGCTTGTTCCTCTCAGTCTTTGCAATGGCTCCTGTTTATTTGTGATATTCATAGAAAAAAACGTGTCTTAGATGCCATCGCAGCACAAACAGCAGACTTCAGGTTTAAGAGGGAAAGCCGACAGTGATTCGGTATTTGACATCGGGCAATAGTGTTGGAGGTGAATAACAGTCCATCATAGCTAAATAAACTGAGTCTTGGTCAAAATTAAGTACAAAGCTCGATGAGGAGACATACCGGTCATTTCCAGCAGCCTGTCAGCCAAAGTGCTTTTCCCATGATCAATATGGGCAATGATGCAAAAATTCCTGATTCTCTCCACAGGGAACTTGGACAAGTCAATGGTCTCCTTAAAAGCAAAAGGAAAGGAACCTGCAGGTTACTGGCAACCACGCTGCAACAGACACCCACTTTACAGAGGTTGCAGTACTTTGGCAACCTCTATTATAATCTTTATTCTCTTATTCTGACCAGGGAAAGATTAATGACAGCCACCGATTTCCGTGAAAAAGTATGGTATCTGCGATCAATGTCTTTCATTGCCGACCACAAAAGCTGATCACATTTTACAGCCTGCAGAGGTCGTGTGTGCAGTAAACGTCAGGGCAATAAATAAACATTAAGTTACGGAACATCTCCAACTATGACAATGCCAATAATGGAGAAACGGATCTAAACTGAAGTGCTTAATACATTTTCCTACCTTGTGTGTTTGTGTGCTGCTCATCTGGAGGCTGCTGGAGTAAACAGGCAAACATTTCATCCAGCGATGTCTCAACAGGGTGTACGTGGTGTTGTAGTTCTGCACTCTCCTTTTGTACATTTTAAACTGTAACACAGGTCTCAATAACGGTGCTTCACACCGCTTGACGAGAGAAAACGACATGTTGTCGTTATCCTAACAGTACGTTAGGAAGGATTAGCTGAGGTTAGCTAGGTTACTTAGCTAGCAATGGAATAACGTTTCTACATAAAGTCTGTGTTATTGCCACATATTCGGACTATTGCTGGACTGTCATGACGACAAAGAAATTAACCTGCAAGGAAATAATCCATAATTAACCCCGTTGCGTGACTCTAGGGCGCTGACATGTTGGTTGAGAGTTCAGTGGCAAAGACTTCTGGGAAATGTTGTTGATTTTGACGAATCAAAGATGACGAGATAGAACAAGATAATGCCGTACCACAACTTCCCTTTTGTTATGGGTGACAGAAAAACCACCAGTGATTCATCCTATAACTACTGTACCCGTATTTAGTCGTTTTTAAACGGTAGACACCGCTGTGCATATATTAATTCCCGCCATATCGTCCTCGTCTATGGCAGGTGGAGCATAATGTTATCGTTTCTAAGAACTAACGCTAGAAGAAACAGAAAATGTCAAAGAGGGATTATTATCTCGTTTTATCTTTGTGTTTCGGGCCCGCCTTTCAGATAAAGGATAAAAATGGATATTAGTTGCTATGGCAACGAAGCTGCCTTTTGCCTTTCTTCTTTGAGCGACCAGGGATAATAAGCCTGTATTAGCCCCACATTCAGCCTGCCATCCAGTCACCAGTTTTTTTAGATTTGTAATTCACAGAGCTGAGCGTATGGTTTTATTTAAGAGGCAAAAAGAGGAGCCCATTTCTTTATTACATCATGTGATAACATATATATTATAAATAAATAATTCAATTATTCATATATTTAATTTTCTTCTATCTTGGGACAAGATCATGTAAGCCAAAGATTTGAACCAATGCCCTTTAAGACAGTCTGGGGTGTTTTCCAAGTTTGCCTAGTGTTTGTGGTTTATTGTTGTTTGAAATGTATCATTCAAAAACAAAGGCCTCAAATGTAAAATCAATGTTTAGAGACAGGCACGAACGGAAAACATCCTCCGTTACCTGCATATATCATAATCATGCATTTTACCCATGAGTAAGTCTATGCTCTTTAAAGCTTCGGGAAGCATGTTGCTATTTTGGCTATACTGAATTTTTAAAACTTGAGTATGAACAGTTATGTATCATGATGTCACAAACCATTTTCAAAGTGCACTTCCTTGATAGTTTCCCTCGCTGAATTTTTACAATAAAAAAAACTTCTCAATAAACAGTCACAACAGTCAGTCACACAATAACAGGGTGCAGTGAAATTATTAATTACATCTGGCCTATCCTTTTCCTGCCATGACATGATAGAATGCACAAAGTGAAACATGACTCTGTTGTTTTACTTCATTTCATCATAAAACCACACAATGTACTGACACCCAGACCTTTTGATTTCATGTGGATGCCAGGTCCATCCTCCTTAGGCTTGATTCATGTGCTCCCATTGTAAATGAACATACAGTGCACTGCTTGACCTTTCTCCTCGTGCAATCAAATACATCTAGGTGTAAGAGCTTTAAGTCACTGTCCAATTTAAACCACTAGTTGTAACACCACAGATTAGATTTAGCTTCCGTCAGTAGCTGAGCCTTCGATAACTCATTCCCAACTGCTTCTGCTCTGTTTTGCTTCGGTTCTGTCACTGTAAGAGTGGATGAGCAGGTTTTACCTGTATCCACTCATGCACTGTGCTGCTTTACTTATGCTCCCATGTTCTGACTCAACTGCTGCAATTAGCTTGTTTCTTGTCTTTAAACATGAAGCTCTTAAAAATATGTTAACTCAAACTCAACTGAATGACTCTACCTCTTTCAAATTGTATAACCTATACATAGAAAATTTCTCTACACCTGTTGGTTTATGAATTGAAAGCCACAATATAGTTTCAAAGAAAAGTCTTTTAGATTTATATGGTTATTATAGATCTGCGATGGCAAGATTAATTCATATTTTGTTTCATAATCCATAGATTATGAATTGAAGTTCTTAAAAGAATACATTTAAGAAATCCCTTTTCTAAACTAAAAATTATATGGGTTTTAAAACATATTAACAACACAGCGATAAAAAATCAGAGGCCAGTGGTGCTCAATCAAAGGACAGAAACTAGTAATGGAGAACTGAGATGATATGTGGTTTATTAGAAACTGTGCACTGCATCAAGCATCCACCTTGTGAACAATCATTTCATCTGGAATGTTTAAGATTTTATCCGAACGTTGGAGAAAAACTTGATGAAGAAAAATAAGAAAAGCCAACACAATAATTTGTAAAAAAAAGAAAAAGTAATAAAGTAAAAGAATAAATTCCTTTTCATGCAAGAAAACAATTAAATTAAGGTAAATTATATTGAGATACTAATGTGAAGCAAAATCATCTCACTTCATGGAAAGAATTACACAGAGCACTATATGACTACTGATACGGGCTGGATGTGATTTGTCAATGTAGCTTAATTATGGCAGAGTGAAACAACCACATTGTCAACAGTCCAACATGACTTTTTCTTACCACATGTTATGTGTTCATGAATTATGGTCAAGATCATTGTCCTAGCTGCTTTGTTGCGCATGGAATTGGATTCCACAGTGACTATATATGGCTTTAAAGTTAATCCAGAGTTTTAGTGTTTACAACAATCAATCTGTGCATGAATATGAGATGGAAATCTGTGAGAGATACTGTATGAATTTACACCTGAACCCTGTCTGTATTCTGTCACAGACAGACGTGCTGCCACACTGCTCTGTTCACCATCAACAAATCCACACAGTCCTCCAGAATTATTACCACAGTTTGTAAACCAACACAAAGTCAATATGCAAATGCAATCAGCAATAAATTCCAGTACTTTTTCTGCATTCTTAACACTGCACCAAGCATTTTAATCTCCAAAAAATAAAAAATGTGTCTATGTTAAGGTGAAAGAGGACAGCCATAATCATGTATCTACAGAAAATGTATCCCCTACTCTGCAGATCTGTATGTTGCTTTTTAGCCGGTTGTAGCTAATTTTTGTTTTGGTTTTCAACTGTCACGACTGTGTGCACTGCATGGCAGTCCAAACTAGTCTCCAGCTAGACAGGCAAAGTGAGGGAGCTGACAAAGCAGGCTCCATCATCTAAAAGCTTAAGATTGAGATAGTTTTAGTTTAGTTGTTTTAAAACAGTTACTACTTCATTTGTGATTTGGCAATGATAATATTTTCGTGCACTTCCGTGGGATACAGTGTAGGTTGAATGTATTGTGATGATTTTCAACCTACAAGTACAGTACTTCAGTTCAGACATTTCTACTAACTACAGAATCAAAGCGATGATACAAATAAATCACAGACATTCATCTCTTATTGCAGTGAGCCAGATGCTTTTGGTAGTATTCGGTTTCAATAATTCTGGAGGTCAGTGTATGATTGCACACCCATATCTGTAGTCACAGATAATAAAACAACTTTTACACTGTAACAATATTATACAAGTGTGTTTTTGCATTGGCTTGGACAAAAAAAAAATCAGGCCACTCTTTGATGGCAAAGACAGAGAGAATTATAATAATAAGTCCCTTTCACTAAAAAGAAAAATATATACTATAATATCAAGAAAGTGGGCATTGCCATCAATATCTAACACATTTAGATGTATTTTAAATAAAATGTATGTGTTAATGTTTATGTGTTTACTCTTCGTTTCATTTCTATGTACAGTGGCCACGTAGTGTAACTGGAAACATACTTCAAGGAAATATGCACTCTAATCGAAGTAATCACAATATGCAACCATGAAACCATGAATATAAATATACACACACATTTACAAAAGCCAGGCTTCTCAAAAATGCTGCAGACGGTGTAGAAAACAGGTGGCAATAGAGGATCACAATCCAGGACTTCACTCTGCAAAAGTATGTGTACACAGTTGCTGGAGGTATTTGGTTTGTCCCTTAGTCCCCAGACTAGAGCCCATTAAAAGCGGTCTTTAATTAGAAGGAACCATGTCCTTTATAATGGGTTCTCTGTTTAAGTAGGTGGCCCAGTAGACAAGGTTGAAGCTACCAAAGAGAACTGGAAACAAAATCCTTGAGAGCCTGTCAATTTTGCTAACGCTGTTGAATGTCTTCTTGTTTTCTTGGCCTTTGCCTTCCGTCTTGGCCTTGTTGGGTTCCACAGCTCCACCTTTGGCAACAGTTGGAAGGGTGCCGGAGTCCTTGGTGATATTTGGCGCATAGTTGGCCACTGCTACAGCGTAGGCATTATTCTTCTTGACCACAGACGCCCTCTCTTTTTTCTGTTAAAATACCAAAAAAATTTGGTTGTTTGTCAGCTTTGTATTCATGAAAGTAAGACACACGGAAATGGTAATTGCTGTGGTAATGCATAGGTTCTGGTGATGGATGAAGCACATTTAGAGATGACATAGACCATTGACGACAGAAAATATGACAATAGTGGGTTTAGGATCTGTAACATTCTGAACTGCACACAGACATGCAGCATGCCCACACACTTACAGAGAGGAGGAGGTGAAACTACAGTTATTCACAGAGCATGTGGTATATATAAGAGCATTTCCTAACACACCATACTGCTGTAATGAGGTGGAAAGTGAAACTATCTTTGAAATAGAGACACTCTAACATCTACTAACTTCAAATCTAGGTTTCAAATCTGGTATGGCCAGTTCATTTTAGTTATGATTCTCTCCACGTATAAATACAATACGTGCACTATAACCTCCATTGAAAGAATTCTGCAAAAATCTCTTTATGGATAAGTATCTACAGCTGATTGTCACTCTTTGGTTTTGACAGAATTGTAATCAGTTTGAGCATCAGAATATTTTGCAGGGTTAGTCCTGCTCTTTCTAACTTACAGTCTCCCCTTTGGACTACTTGTAACACCCAGACTCATGTTGCCATCTTTGAGACTACAAAAACAGTGATGGACAGATTGGAGTTTAAGGTATGACCTTCTAGCATCTGTGAAGGGTTACAGCAGCCATTATCACTGCAAAGCTCCACTTTTCTGCAATCTAACATTGCCTTCCTCAACATACAATCTCATGAATTCTCTTTAAAAGTGGAGCCAGTAAAAAAAAAATAGGCTTTTCCTAATTACCTTGTCATTCACAACACTCTTTCCATCCCAAGCCCAGCCGCGCTTTGTGAAGTAATTGACAGTGGCAAACTCAATCAAAGCTGAGAAGACAAAGGCGTAGCAGACGGCGATGAACCAGTCCATGGCTGTGGCGTAGGCAACCTTGGGAAGGGAGTTTCTTGCACTTATACTCAGTGTTGTCATTGTGAGAACTGTGGTTACACCTGGAAATACACAACAAGAAATCAACACTTCTTTTCACAGTCAATCAGGTTGACAATACTGAATTTGAATATATTGAAGCAGACCAAGTATGTAACAATTTATTTATATAATTTATATTTATATGACTTTCTTCATCCTCCACCTCTTGTCTTTTGTTAATCTACTGTAGCGATATAGTCTTCCAGCTGGTAACAGGTCAAGTCAGACGCAACTGCTAGCCATGCTAGCCATGCTAATAGTAAGGTAGCTGCTCTGCCCTGCTTCACTGCGACTGCTCTTTCGTAGATAATAACCACCAAAATGTGTGAGTCTGAGTTTTGCCAATTCTGTAGTGCGCTCCAGCCAGTGGCACTGAAGCAGCACACGAAGCTTGTTGGAAAGGTCATAGGTTGCATAATTTATATTTATATGACTTTCTTCATCCTTCACCTCTTGTCTTTTGTTAATCTACTGTAGCGATATAGTCTTCCAGCTGGTAACAGGTCAAGTCAGACGCAACTGCTAGCCATGCTAGCCATGCTAATAGTAAGGTAGCTGCTCTGCCCTGCTTCACTGCGACTGCTCTTTCGTAGATAATAACCACCAAAATGTGTGAGTCTGAGTTTTGCCAATTCTGTAGTGCGCTCCAGCCAGTGGCACTGAAGCAGCACACGAAGCTTGTTGGAAAGGTCATAGGTTGCACTGCCTCTGCTATCAGTCACCGGGAACTGCTCTCTCAGTCAGCTGTTTTGGCCCTTTCAATCTAGCAGGCATAGAACTCCTCATTTGTTCAACTGGCCAAGCTTCAGGGAGCAAGCAGAGCAACTGAAGAATTTCTGGCATCCCGAGAGTGCTCAACAAGCTGGCCAAGCACCGAGAGAATGGCTACACGCTGGAACTGGGTCTAGATGTCCAAGGACTCTCAAAAGAGGGGAGAATGGAATAGCCCTCTCTATCTCCTACCCAGAAACTATCAAGGTTTTATGTGTTCTTTCTCCTATCAGAGCTGAGGACATGCTCCCAGAATCTCTTAGAGTTGATTGTGTCATGGAGAAAACCCCTGTCCTCCTATGCACTGAAACTAGGTTATGGTCAGCATTTAGACATGCATGGATAGGAAAAGACTGGGCACCTGCTGATGTACCCTTTTGGCTGCATGACACAAGTTGAGGCAGCTTTGACTCTAAGCATTGGTATACTGGCTTATTAAGATTATTTGTGTCTTGTAGCAAGCTTCAGAAAGACAGCAAAGAGACAAACAAGCACAAGTGCTTATGTGCCAGGTCACCTGACCAAGGGACAGACCTTCTCTCTAGGGGGGATTTGTTGCATGGGAAATGGAGGTTGCACTCAGAGTTGGGAGCATTTCAGTCAGACCTCCAGAGAGCACATCTCCTAGTATTAGCATCCACTAAAAGTGTGGGAGACCTACATTCTCTGTCTATGCACGCATCCTGATGGCCTTAAGGTAATTTTGCTTGATTCTCAAAAGTTGGATATTGGAGCTTTACGTGTCTTTACTGTCCTTAGTGTTTTGAACTTAACAACTACTGACTTTTGGTACTGCTTCATTTGTTCAGCAGTTTTGGTCACTGTTGTTAGTTCCACTTGACCTACAAAAAAGCCCGACTGAACTATAAAGCAGTGAAGCCTCTACAAATGTCTCTTCGTTGACACACATTTGTCTTAAACTTTCCAAATGACGGGTGCAGGAAATGAGTTTTCTCCGGCACCACCATGTGGAAAGTTTAAGAGAAATGTGTGACATAATCCAACATTCCCTGAAGCTGACCCACACTAGTGCATTTGTTAAGTGGGTACATTTAATAAGATACAGGTTTGCTTCTTATTTAAACCAGTTTTGCATGGAATAAAAGAAGAGAGGAAGAATTGTGTTCTCAGTGCTGTCCAAAACTTACCAAACACAGTCCTTGCTGGCACTGATTCTCTATTCAACCAGAAAGACACTTGGGAAAGAATGACTGTCATGATGCATGGCAGGTATGTCTGAATGACAAAATATCCGATCTTCCTTTTCAGATGGAAATGAGCTGTCATCACTGTGTATTCACCTGTGGAGACAGAAATCAGGATCAGTCAATCACTGTAGTTGCCTCCACTGGCATTTGAGAACTTTTAATTACCTAATGCATTTTTTAAATTATGAAAATCATTCCAGCAGAACCAGAAATATTTTGGTATTAGCATTATGTATTATTCAATGTCAAAACCTGGGTCCTACATTACCCATCGTGCAACTCCAACATCAACAGCTAGTAACAGTACTCAATGCAGACAAAGAGGCACTATGACTGGACTTATTTATATTATTTATTGAATTATTACTGATGCATACATGTAAATAGGGATACACACAGCATCCCAATGTCCCATCGATTCAAGCTGAAAATAATTTGAATCTGTAGCAGTATAAAATATTTTACAAAGCAATCATATGCATTTGTACCTAAGTTATCAATTGTAAATGCAGATTAAATATAAAATACTAAATAGGAAAATATTCCTCTCCGAAGTAATTTAAAATAAACATCCTCTTAATCTTCTTTATATGAAACTGAAGCCTGAACCGTAAAATGTGTGTTTTCTCTGGATTTCTTGTTTTAGCATGCACACTTCAAGATTCATGATTTGATAAAAAATATATGAGTAACAGTAACTGAAAGCATTCATGCATGCGTAAAGTGTGATATATTTATATGAAGATCCTAACAGCTTAAAGACACCAAAGCAGTCTTAGACATAGATTACTTCAGCCTACTTCAGCTGTTAACAGTACATTTGATATAATAATTCATTCATACACAAAAAAAGCAGACAGACTGATTTCCCAGCCACTGAGCAAAGCCTAATAGCTGACAGGGGGCAAAACTGTGCCAGTGCTGCAGTAGCAGGCAGGTCTTCAAATGGAAGCTATCTCAAAGAGAAGCCAAGATTAGACATGAGAAGAAAAAGATGTGTTACCCATGGCAACCGAACAGACAAACATAGCTCATTTGCTGCGATGCTGAAACGAAGGCCTTGATACACACAGCCTCTTGGCAAGAGGAGAAACATTTTCAGCTGTGGGAAAGGAGGGAGAACTAATTCTAAAAGATGCTTATTCCGTCTTTTTCAGAGGTGTAGTTGTATTGTCCGGATTTCAAGCAGTTATTTGAGGCCTAATTCTCTCTGTCACTATCCGTACACTCCTTCTTTCGGGCACTGGAATTTAGAGGAATTGAGAGCGCCCTCATTGCCCAATAGAGCTCTGTATCTTCAGTAATTTAATTTACACTCCAACCCTGATGCTTGTGCTGAAAATGGGGGAGCAGCATGTATAAGCTGGGAGTCCACTGCCTGTTTGAATTTCCTCTAGAGAGAGCTTTACTAAGAAGGAAGACAGTAATTAAAGCATGAAGATGGAAATCATTTTTCCTACAGACATAAGAAACATGGTCGCCTGTTAACAGGATAAGATGTGCGGTGTTACAGCAACTGTCCGACAGAGGGCGCACACTTAGAACACACAACAAGCTTTACAAATGGAGTCTTAATGGGAATTTATTATGAAGAGCTGACTGTATACCGTACATTGATGCTACAATATATGTTTGTTCACAGGTATTATTCTAAAATTTCTATTTTATATTAGCAAATAAAATTCCATTAATTTGATAGATCTACACTGGGCAATAAACTGAATGATTACATGTCATCCCTACCGTGGTTAAACCCTCCAAATCTCTGCATCTTACTGCAAGTCAACAGTGCCCTTGGTTAGATCCTGCCTGGTAAAATATATGACTGATCTCCCCTAGTTGTTCTGTGTAGGTTTTGTATGAAAAATCCATATTATACTTTGTGATTATATAAGTATATCTTTATGACTTTGTTTAAAAAAGGTCACCATTTAAAAGTACATGGTTCAATGTTTTACCTTTGCAGATCAGAAATACTTCAACTCAAGCTAATAGATACAAATCAACCATGCAACACTGGCCATCTTATATCCAGATTAAAAATATTATTTCAAGACCAGAAATGTCAATTTGACACAACCAGTGACCACTATTAGATCTCACTGTCATCAATATTAAAAATAGTAATCAATTTTTCATTATGTCACATTAACAATGAATCACAGGACTACTATAAGTGGAAGGGTTGCTTGTAGTGACAAATCCACAGAGAATTATGTCCTGGATCTGCAGTTTTCCGCTCATCGTTTTCAACCTGCAACTTTCCAGTGGTAGTTTGGTTTCAAAACTCTCATATGACTGTTTTCAATGGAAAGCTCCATTGAAAGCTACCTGCCGAGCATCAAATGACAGATGGATCAGTTAGCAACGAGCTGGAGCATTTAGCTCAGCTAAAGAGACAGATATTTCCCGCAGGAGTTGAGGAGAGGGAGCTACACATGCGTGAACACTAGATTTGCATTTGCCACGTGCCCAGAAACATGATTCTAAATGAACATTATTCTTACTCTGTATCCACTGCATGTGCAGATAGGCTAATTTTTGCTAATAGGTTAAGCATCTTTTAACTCAAATGCAACCTTCATGTGGCCAACATAAATGATTGCAGATTTTAACAGACAGAATTTTACTCAGTTCATACATATTACATTAAAATGATACAATAATCTTGGGGCACATCTGGTCAGCATGTGTACTGTGTAGTTACACAAAAATGTTTTTAACAGCAAACAATAGCAAATGAGATTCATGATTCAAGTGCTTTAAAGGAACAAGTCGAACATGACTACCTGACTGATAAAGGTATGGTTGAATAGTGGGGTTTTTCTAACAGTGTGCTGATATGTTCACAGGCTTATGCAAGATGTCTGCCCCTGTGAAGCCCTAGAGCATATTCATTCGTGCCAAATGACCTAGTTTGCAACTACGCTACACCAAACACTGACACACTAGTAATGAATGTTTAATTTAAACTCAGCCAATCACATAATGCAGAATGACTAGTTAAAACAAGACAAACAGTTACTGGCAGGCGTGCTGCCTTCTATTGAGGCATCATACACAACTTAACCTAGATAGGTGCATTTAGTGCACGCAAGGACTTTAATGCTCAGGGAAAATAAAGCAGTGAATCCCTTGATACGGAACTGCAGTCACTAGGGAAATGTCCTATACTAGTAATTGATATCTATAGGGAGCAGTGGTGGAGCACTTGTACCAAGGATGCAGTTATGAAATATGTTATTGTGGGGTAAATGCTGTTTTCTACCTGCAACTGAGAATGTGCACGTGCTACATAAACATATAAAGTACAAAGCAAGACCGTAGCTAATAAGTATTTACATTGAACATCAATTTGACCACAACCGAGGAAAAAAAATGTGAAACCTACTAATGCTGGGAAATCACAACATACAGAAAAATAAAAAGTAGCTTTGACACTTTTTCATGCCCTTACCCACATTACCCACCCACTTCTCCCTTGACCACTACCGCGTGGAGACGATAACCACAAGGTCAATATCCTTTACCAGAAACAAACTTCTCAAACTCTTTTGCAACCATCAAATAGAAGTCCTTCTTCACCTTTTGTAAACTAAGGTGCTCATACAGGCTTTGTCCGTGTCTGTGGTTTCGCATGCTGTAAATGATTTACTTCATATTCTTTCTAGTGGAGACTATGTAAAATTCAGTTTACTTCAACACACTGACACAAACAGATAAAACAGGTCTTGGTTTTTCCTGGTTTCCCAGTAATTGAATTATATTCTGCATCGTTATTCTCATCACTGCTTTGACTGCCCTGCACAAATTGTATATCACAAAGTCTCTACCGTTAGCCAAGTAGTATTGCTAAAATTAGATCAGCACTGCCGCTCAGCAACACAGAGAATTGTGCATGACAACAGATCTGTCATCTACTGCGACTTTTTTAACTTAAACAACAAACAGTGACACTATGCCAGGCTGTGTAATTAATGCAGAAGCACTGCTTAACATACATGTTGTTGGTTACTTAGGCCTCTTTAACCAGCTCCTAGCAAGTTTCAAAAATGACTTTGCTTGCTCTTCATAGGGTTGAAGACTCATTCAGGCCTTTTTGCTTGCTACAGCTCAGACCTTTTTAACCTGCATCATCAAAGCACCATGTCTAACTCTGCAGACTAGTGGTGACCATGCAGAGGATCCTGTCAGGTGACTTCCAACACTCTCGTGTTGTTTCACCTGTGCAACTGTTAGCTGTAGTTGTGGAGTGTTTAGGTAGAATCTCTTGTATTTCTCAAGTAAAAAGTCAAAATTAGTGACAGGTTAGTGAATAATGTAGCTATCACTTCAATCACGTTGCTTGATCCAAACCTCAGATGGAAAACTGCTGCTTTGAGTCCCACTTTTCATTTTTAAAGCTTACTTGTTAAACCCTTTGTGAGTCCTGTTTTGCAAAGTGCTATATAAGTATTGTTAGTTTATGCTGATGTTACCGTGACAACACGAATTGTTACCATGGAAACATGCACTGTGATAAATTGTGTGTCTATTGAATTTGGCTCATCTGTCAGGTGTATATTGAAGTCCTCAGTTATTATTACGCCACGCGCGCACACACACACACACACACACACGCACACGCACACACACACACACGCACACGCACACCCATTATTTTAACTATTCATTAGCGATAAACAGTGTTACAGCACAACATCGTCCCCCTCTGCTGTAACAGTTAATCATCCACATCCATAGTCATCACATCTGACTGCACTGATCTGGAGGTCTATTTAAAGACCATCGCATTCACTCTGCATGCTGACGTGTGCTTGGCGCTGTTACTACAGCTCCACTCCATCCAGCCTCCACCTGCATCAGTTCTGCTCTGTTTGTATGCACACTGGAGGGCGTTTATTTCTAAGTTAATAACCACTGGAGATTATTTACAATGATCCCTGCATGCTATTCATCACTGTGCTACGTATTTAATTCCCCTACTCTGCATCGCCACTGCAGGGAACCTTAACCAGAGGAAAATCTTACTGCTTGAGACAATTTCTGTTCCCATTTTATTTGCTAAGTGACACAGTTACCTGACACATGAAATGATCAGGTAAAATAAAGTACAAATTCCTTGTATTAAACAGTATCTAAACAGTCTCTCATTTTAGATGCTGCCTCTTCAAATCAAACATATATTTGATTTAAAAGGTATTCAAAAAGTATCCCATGGTTTTAGTGTTTCATATCCTACATGCGCGTTAGCCAGGAAACCAGGACACATCTGGCTTTATTCTCTCTCCACGGGCTCACTGTCACTCGTCTCATAGACCCTGTTTACACATAGTTCTCAAATACATTTTGGGTCCAGGTTCAGATCACAAGCGGACGGCGCAAAATACAAGTGTGAACCACCACAGAGACATATTATGATCCGATCAATCAAACCACTTGCCAAGCTCTGGGACACATTAGACCACAAATATATTTTAGTGCACTACACATTATTGTGTCCTGACGCCAGACAAGGATGTCTCAGGAAAATCCACCATCAATGCATGCCTGCATGACCACACTTCGCCTAGGTCTGACGGCTGTCCTAGTGTAAGAAGCCCTTGGGCATGTTGACTGTCCGACTCTGTGGTGTATGTTAGCAGAAGTGACGGAGCAGTAACAACACCTGAACACAGGAGAGCTGCATTACACCTTAAAAAGCACGTATGTAGACAAGTGTGAATTCTGATGTGTCTCAGCCTTCCACTTGTGATCTGATCATCCGAGGCGCATTTCAAAACCAAATCTAATCAGGGTTAAAGAGTCTCGCATCCAGATGCTTCAAATCTAAGCCCATTTATTTTTATCATCTTGTCTTTCAAACAATTTCTTCTTGCCTACCTACTGGACGGCAATGTACAGGAGCGCTTTGCATATCTTTACACACATGAAAAACAACCCTACAGACTCGTGTATGCTCACTCAAAATCTGGCCCCATTTCTTGGCATCTGTGTTTATGTGAAATGTGTTAGCTTTATTTTGAATCCTCGTTCTCCTTTACTTTTGTAATATGGCCTATTTTCTATGGATTTGTATTCTTTATTTCTGTATTCAATTTGTGAACAATATATTGGTTGAGGTGTTTTATAAATAAACCCAACCTATACTCTACGATAGCGCATTTTTCTATTTCTGCACAGGCCCTGACTGAGATGACACACATTCCCTGAACTCATTTTCAGTTCTATAGAAACTAGCTTAAATATCTCCTGTTTCCACAGTTTGTCAAAAACAGTTTTATTTTTGTACAACATAAAGTTAGTAGTTATAGTATTTTTTTAAAAATGTAATCAGATTTTAATAATTTTAACTTGACCACTGCTTTTTTTATATTTTACTTACTTTAATATGTAAAATAATATGTGTAGGAAAAGGTTAATTAAAATCCATTTTTAGAAAAGCATTTTTAACAACCTTTATATTCTTTAAAACTTTATATCTCTATGCTTTGAAACTCTGAGTTTAATGGCTATTTCCAATTTGACTGAAATGCCTTATATTTGTTAAAGTTTTTTTCTCTGTATTTTAGCTATTTATGGATGTGCTAGGGAAGCGGCAGATAGAAAACGCAGGTTCCCAGGTGGACTTGAATCATGGATGCAGCATAGCATGCACACTAACCATTCGACTGCCCTTTAAGACGGACGGGTTATTCACATTCTGCACCCAGAACAACACGTTTTTTCTTTCCCTGTTATGCATCGCTGCACTGTACGAAATTCGTGTCTCTTTGGGCACCAACATAAATCACTGACGTACACACCAGCTATATTTTAATCTGACAACACACACATGTGTTCCGTTATGTTTGATTGTGTATCAGCATCTATTGCACTATCATGCAGTGGAAGCCGGACCAAATGCTTCTCTGCACTCTCCAAGCCAAATAAAGTGAGGAACATAAAAGACAAATCTTAGCAGGTGTTTCACAGCAAGCTACGGCCGCCTCCTGCAACATGTAGGAGGTGAACATGTTCAACATCCACCCAAACAAACCAAACTGTTTGATTCTCACACTCAAACTGTTTAACAGCAATTTTTTAAGCTCCCAAATCCACAAAATGAAGGAGGTACTGATGTCTCTGTTTTTAAAATAGTGGTTTTAGAGGCAATAGTTAATAAAACTGCAGTTTCTGCTGCACACAAACTGACGAGCATTCAGTAAAGACTATTTCAGCTGTTGTGTTGCTTTATAATTTCTAGTATTTGCATTTTTTGCATTTCCTAAGTGGAGGAACATTTACTCGAGTGAATGAGGAGGACTTAATTTAATTCTCTCTGGACTAAACCTGCAAAAAAAACTTACCTGTACTCGACTTGATAGTCTCTTGTCCAACTGTTTGTCCCAGAAGGTCGTATTGGTTCAGACGAGAACTTTCGCCTTCAACTACCACGGAGTCTGTGGCATTTCGAGTCCAAGCGTAAGTTACTTCTGAGATTGTGTAGGCATCTAAAAAACCACAGAGAAGAGAGAATAATCCACCAGGGGATAAATCTAGGGCAGCTGCTGCATTGGTTATTATTTGAAAAGTTATTTCAGTGGTCCAAATGAAAAACAACTAACTAGATGTATCTAGTAAAAAAATGCAACTTGTAAAACTTTCTCCCTCACTATACACTGAATATGAAACTTTAAAACCAGTGTTCTACACTCACAAAAACAACATAACGGAGTTTTCATCAATATATTTCATTACTGAAAATATTGCAGTAGATTGTTGAATGGTTGCGTCAGGGTCATAAGAGAGCAAAGAGTAATGTGAAATAGTGTAAGTTAGTCCTTTGGCACTTAAGTTAAGCCGAGTATCTCACGTTTAATTAGTGTAAGTAAATGCATTTCAGACTGATGCTCTGATATTTCCTTATTTTAAAAAACACATTTTCTAAAAAGCAGCTTAAAGCAAAAGGTATTCATCCAAATGTAAAGAAGCCATGGCAATGAAACTATGATTCAAAGATACTTCAAATTCACAAAATAAAAATATTTGGATGAGTTTAAAGTCGTTTTCCCCATATTTCCCAGTGACATTTCCTCTCGCTCTTTAATCTGTCACATATCTGTTTAATTACTAGAAATAAATGTTGTCATGATTTGTAGGGCTGTTGCCAAACACGTATTCCAGCTTCACTTAGTTCTAAGGCTGTTCTCCTGCCAGAGAACCAGTGAGGAGAGAAAAAGGAATCCATTATACTTAAAGTTCCCTCAGGCACTATCACCATCAGAGTTACTCACAGCTGCCAAATTTTAGTGGACAGGAATGAAAGTCCATGGGGAAATCCTCCAGATGCATTGGGCACTCTGCATGCACAGTTAACCTGCGTCCAATTCACAGAAAATGAAGGAGACTTTGCAAATGCATGAAAAGTAAACAGCACAGATTAGGCACGATTTTAGAAAAACAAAACTCACAAGCCTCATGCACTATTCAAGACATTTCCCATCTGTAATGCCTTGAAACAGCAATTATTCATCTTAACTGTAACCAGCAGAGCAAAGTAAACAAAGTACTACAGAGAGCAGCCGAAATCATATGTAAGCATGTGATCATAGGTTTGCTACTGTATGTCCACTGTGTTCGCATTAACTTTTAAATTGATTTCCATAATATATAAGTTGCGATGTTGCATAAACGCAGCTGCACGTCTGAACAAATTCTGTGTCACTACAGGACAGATTTCTCCGAGGCTGGGACATGGTTTAGCAAAGCGAGTGAAAGTATTAGTCTGACATTTGGGCTTTTTTGTTTACTGTTAGCTGAGAAGACTTAAACTATTCTCGTGTCTGTACACTAAATTAATGAAGCCCGCTCAGCTGCTCAGTAACAAATCAACCCACCCAGTAACACGTGAAACCTCCTTTGAATAATTAAAACGACAACTAAGCCAGCTTTGTGTTTACTGCACAGACACGAGGACAGTGACAGTCTGCTCACTTAACACTCAACACAAATACCAAACTGCTTCACACGTAGCAACATCTACTTTGACTTCTTCTTCAGCCGTGCATCTGTGACTCGACTTACCTCATGGTGTACAACAGCGTCCCGTCATCTTGGATCCTCAACAGTTTATTCGGCATGGTCATGTTGTGAGCCACAGACTTCTTCCCGTTGTGGAAGAAGGTGTCGGGGGTCCAGATTTTACTCGCCATCAGATTGTTGAGGGGCAAAATATTCATTGGCCCGCGAAATGTCAGCCTTTCGTCCTTCCAGCTTTGACGGAAAAAGACATCTATGGTGTACTCCTGTGGGCAGAGGACACAGATAAATCAAACTATAGAGCTAAACAGCTTTTGATTCTATTACTTATAAATCTCCTTTATGTTGCACCTTTCCCATAAATGAAATGAGTCCCATTGCTTCTCACTAAATATTAAATAAAACAGGCCACTTCCCCCTGCCTGCGTTTTATGGGAGCCTACAGCGATTCTTCACGACTGAGTTCACCCACCACTTTGAACCTGCTCTCAGCTTTCAGCTTTCTCTATTTGTCAAAGCTCCATCAAGGTGAGGTTCCTCACAGCTCTCTGAGCCGGTGTTTTCCTAAGCTGGCTCTGAGGCCAAGACAAGCCCCTTGACCTACAATTCTCTCTTGTCAAAAAAGAAAAACACACACAAGAAAGGATTTAGGGCAGGAAGCACTGTACTGTGAAATGTGTGTGTGTTTGCGTGATTCACACAAGTGAGCATGAGAAGGAGGCTGAGAAATTTCTCCACGATTTTTTTTTCATGTCACAGTTGAAAAGCTTCTGACATTTAGATGTTGGGACACTAAAACTGTCCACTGAAACCAAAGCTAATTAAATTCCTCTGGGGTAGAGCAGCTCTCGGATATAATAAAGAACAATGTAGGTCTTCATAGTTTTGGCCACCTTTATTATTTGCTATCAGAACATTTTAGCTTCTGAGTCATAGGATCTGGGAACACATCAACATTACAGCAACAAATGTGAGAAGGCAGGAAATGCGAGCAGCCAGATGATCAGAACAATTGTAAACAAGCTAACTGTAGAGCCAATTCATCAAGATAGCAAAATGAATCTGTGTACAGTAAAATGTCAGGAATGATTCCTCATTCCACAAGAAAAAGGCGTTTTTAGGAGCTGCTGTGAAAGATTCAGGAGGAACAAGAGGAAACAGGGGACAAATCATAATAAAAAAAAGAAATATGACAGAAACATGAAAATAATACCCAATTTTTTTCTGGCCTTAAAATAATCCTTTAAGGCAAAGTGTCACTACACACACACAACATGTAGAGATCAGCCAACACATTGGGAGCTATTTGACCTTAATAACCTTCTGTCATGGTCATGGTATGTTTGATCAGTGCTCTTAAAGTTCATTTTACTAATTGTTTTTCTT
The DNA here is from genome assembly GCA_032270685.1 of Microctenopoma stevenorrisi. Classification (NCBI taxonomy): domain Eukaryota; kingdom Metazoa; phylum Chordata; class Actinopteri; order Anabantiformes; family Anabantidae; genus Microctenopoma; species Microctenopoma stevenorrisi. Next base: position 4,106,295 of record JAUMTR010000002.1, on the reverse strand, counting down.
ACATATTTCAGCTCTGACTGTCAGCAGACCTGCTATGAATCCTGTAAATCCTATAAAGCAGACAGCTCAGCAATCAATTGTGTTACTCTAAAGTATGTGAACCAGTCAGTCTAGTCACAGGAGAGTATTATATATTATACGTTCCATGCTGTTTTTTTATGAGGCATCTGACTATGAAGACTATAACCTGAAATGAATCACCTATTTCCAGATTTATGCTAAACCATTTGTTTTTTACCTGAGCAGTCACCGATATGATTTTACACTGTCACTCTGTCTGGGACGATGTTTTAAAAGGAGACATCATGGATCATTTGACTGAAATGAATTAATGGAGCGTCACACATCACTCAGATACGTAGTGGGGTTTCCACTATTACATCATTACTAGTTTGTGTTTATATTTATCTGGTTTTATGTTTAACAGAGTGCCTTCTAGTTTACATATCATTCAGAGGCCACTGCATTAAACTCAATATCATAATTGTTAAATTAATAGATCAATCATTTGAAAAATGGGTCTTGAAGAATAGAAGAGATGCAGATGATATGTATGGTGGGCGTGTGTTTCAGAATAATAAACAGGAAAGCCTGGAATAAACAAAGGAGTGAGTTGAATAGCAAGAAGACTTTCAATAATTTATAAGATGAAAATTGTTGGATGAACGTTGCAGCGAGGAACACTCGTCCTAATTCAGCATTGTGGTGTTAGTGCGTGTGGAAAGAAAGGAAGAGAGATGACACCATTACAAAAGAAGGGGAAGCACTGTGATAATGAAACTAAATATAAAGATAAAGGGAAATTTGTTCTTAAAGCACGAACGGGGAATGCAATCCTCTGCAGTGGTGGGGTTTTCTAGGTGTTTCTACAACAATAGTGAGATATGAGGTAATGATTAAGCAAATCAAATAAATGTACAAATATCTGTTCTCACCATGTCTGTATCAGAAACGGGTCCAAAGCTGGTGACATAGATGTTTGTCCTCACCTCAGTTACCCTGTCTGAATAAGAAACAACAATTAGAGGCACCAAGGCACCAAATTGGAAAAGGGAAGTTCTGCAAAAGGAAGAGAGATAAAATGCATTGATGTAGAGAAAATATTTTAAATGTAGCTTTTTACGAAGGAAAAGGGAATTACAGCCAAGATGAACTGAATGCACTACTAGTGGTCTCTTTATTTAAGCTGGGGACACAGTATTCCTTGGAAGAGCTAGATTCTCATTTATGGACAGTCAAAATGATGGGGCCCAAACAAGCTTCGGCAGAAATAAGAACTATCTGTCATTTAATCGTTTAGACAGTCAAGGCAGTTATGTGGAATAGGCAGGATAAAGAAGATGTATATTAGTATCTTTAAAATTTGGTATTAGCTGTCCAAAAGACAGCATGTAGCAAGCAAACAGTATTAGACCCAATACAGACCCTTGAGGAACACCATGAGCTTCAGTTTAGAAAAAGAAACAGCAAGCAAAAGCACAAAGGCAAAAGGAGAACCATATCACAGCTGAACCACAGTTACCCAAGCACCACAACCACCAACCGAGCCTCTCAAAGACATGACAGTCAGCCATAGCAAAAGCAGCACTGAGACCCAACAGTACTGAGACAGTCGGAGCTGGTTCTGCTCGGTGCAACCAAAGGAAATCTGAACAAAGTCTTACATTCAGCTAAGTAGTTGTGATGATCAATATATACAGTAAGGCTTACAGTAATAGGCCTGCAGTTCTGGGACCAAAGAGTTTAAGCAAATAGCTCAAGAACATTTTTGTAATTTGATCAAATGTAAAGTGTAGTGTGTCCTGTACTAATCGCAGCAACTTTTAGCTGCTTGTGCAAAGATTGTCAGTGGATTTTTTCTTGTTAAAACAATAGCAACAACAGACGTTATATGTGCTCAAGTGTGATCTTCTTCTGAGATTATTTCTTTCTGTTGTTTAGATTTTTTGTCAGTCAGATAGAATTATATTGTATACAAACACAAGATCAGGGCAACATTACATTTAATGAGCCAGTGTAAGATTTTAGCATACTATATGCGTCCACAATGATGTGACAGATAGGAAGCGCAAAGCCTCACATGCTTCCTATTCATAATGTGTGACTGCTTCAGTGCTGCTGCATCAGGTCCATTTGCCTTCTCTACACTCTGACTCCTTCAATAATTACTGAAGCTCGATCTCTCTTGCTGAATTCTAAAAGCTTTCATTCTACACTCTGTACTACACAGCAAACATACAATCTAAAGAGATGGTCGGGCCTGAGTAAAGTGTTTTCAGGCAGGACAAGGAGAGCTGCTATCCATGCCCCTCTCGCAAGACACGGGGCTATTACTTAAATGCTTTCTTATTTACAGTATATGGTGCTGTAAATCAAGAGCAAGTGGCAGGCTGCTGGGTAAAGTATGTGATCTATTTAACAAGAAGGCATTCATATATGTGAACCAGGCCTTTATATGTGACTCATACATAGATTTTAAATCATCAGGTTTAATACACTGTGGCTCACAGAGGTATAATGTATTAAAGGAGAAACGTTCTTCATGGAGACATGCGGAGAATGGCGAAAATAATGCCTTAATATATTATGATTATTCCACAGTCAAATGTAAAAATCTGTGTGCAGCTGACAGCCAAATGCTTTGTGCCTTATTCAAATAGATAGGTTCTTATAATAATGTAATAAATAATAGGTACTTTCCCATTGGGGAAATTATTTGTGGATAGGCTGCCCACTGTGAGGTGCCAAGGGTCAGGGTATCGGTCCAAGAACATTTCAATGTGTAGCCTGCTGGGAATCAATCATTTTCATGCAGAACAACAAATGTGCATTTTGCCATGTGAGCTAATATACTGAATAATTTTCTACATAGAGTAAATCTATGTATATTTATATACAGGGATACCGCTGTGCATGCGTAGTTAATATCTGAATGAAGAGCAGGTGCATTGTCAATTATAATATGGTATGTCTGAGGTTGTTTAATCCAAAACATATCGTCTACTTCACACTGTCCACACACAGTGTGAAATAGAGGATCCTTGTTATATTACATACATTTTACAGTGACACAATGCTGTAGCAACGACCCCCCACAAGAATAGAAAATAAACAATGGCCTTTGGAAATGAGATCCACTACTAAATGACAGCTCCATTTGCATTGCATTAGGGAGGCAGATTCACAAGCTAAACGAACCACACTGGTTCAAATGATGCAACCTAGCAGCAGCAAACCTGGAGAAGCGCAGCCGTCAGGGAAAATATGTGTTTACAAATTCAGAAATATCCAGAGTGCATTTAATGCCTGCAGACGTCGAGGCGCTGAGGACAAAACCTTACACCAAAAAAACATTTTTTCAGCAAGAACAATCAGGAACATGTGCTTTTGGTACAGATGGTCCTGCTGAACCATGTTTAATTGGTCAGACGCAACCTGTCTGTGTTAGGGGACTGTGCGTCCTGCTGTGCAGCTATCCAAATGTTAACTCCTGTCAGTTGGGACAGAGATACAGCATCAGCAGAAATCCAGTGTTTGTGATGTGTTTGGATGTGTCAGGGGGTTGGTGCAGGGAATCAATTCTGGAAGATGAAATCATTGTAATCCAAGCCTGAGTGTGTGACTGTGATCAAACCGTGATGCGTTTAACCAGCAGTGCTTAAATTAACATTCTGAATCAGCCGATCTACACGGACGACATCAAAACAGCCCTGCAGACAAAACAGATCTCAAACTGTATCAATTTTAGAAACCCATTGCTTCATTCATGCATGAAATATTTCTGAAGGTCTGCATATCAGTTTTATGCAGTTAGCACCATGTCATTTTAAATATGCATTAATAAGTTAGCGCGTAAGAGTTGGACCCCACATTACATATACAGGCAACACCGTCTCCTCCTGCTTTAAAGCAACCCTAGCAACAGAATGTATTTTTATGACAAACCCAAAGCATCCAAATCAGTGCGGATGACCCCTGCAAGCCAAGTTGTGATTTCCGCTCTTAGGTCTTGCTTGGTGTAGTTTTCTAGCTGGAACATAATGGGTAGCTCTGAGCATTAAGTTGATGATTAGGTGACAAATGTTTGAGTGGAAAACAAATTAGTGGCAGAAGTGTGAAAATGAACAAAAGTGAGCTGCCTCGCAGTCACACTAATGATGTGGGAGCAAACGTGCTTTCTGTGATCAGTCTCTGCAGCCTGACGTGATTTCGTTGCAAGCCACATAAACGGGCTGCTGCATTTTAAAACAGCTAGGTTTGGCTTCAGCACTTGAAACGGGCGACAGGAATGAAGAATAAATGCGGAATGAGAGCAGTAAGAATCATAATTCAGTCCACAGTAGTTACATTACAGGCTCATCACTGGAGAAAGATGTTGGTTTTGCTTCTGAGAGCAACGCAGTAGGGCTGTTGAGCCACCACAAGGCTGTTGTTATATTGTATTTGCTATAAATATATTCCAGGGAAATGTGCAGCCTAAACCCACACAGTAATTCATTCACTGCTGAAACGATTACATTGGTTTTTTTTCTCCCCTGAAACCTTCTAGTAGCCCCAAGGGGACACGTGGGTTAATCTTCAAAACCTCTGCCCTAGATTCCTCTTTATCGTTTGATAATCAGGAGAAGCTAGAAAACTCATAGCTCTTGTTCGCAGAAGTAAAAGACAGTAAACCGCTCGTCAGACCAGATTTAACTGTTTTACAGTTAAGTAAACACATCCGAACAATAACTCAATATTCACCCCTAATTAAGACTGTGCCATTGTGTGGATCTGTGGAAACAGCCCAGGAACTGATTCTACCGTTACACAGCTTTCACTGTTTACCGGTGAATGTGTGAGAATGGGCGCCTGCATACAGTGTGGTCCCATTTGAAACTATCTTTTGTGGCACCGCTGAATCATGAAGAGTGTGGAAGGTGCTGGCTCTATACCCTGGAACGTGTAGTATGTGTGATGGAGCACACTCGTGCAGCTGTGTTCAGCCACTTTTTTAGCCATTACAAATGAGTTATACGGTAAAGTTCCGTGAAGCGTTAACATGTTTTCACCACAGGTGAGCCATGGTGATCTAATGTGTCTCCATCTTCTCTTTTCACGCTGAATTCTAAAAAAATCGTATTATTAGGTGCAGTAAACATCTGAGCGTTGGGTTTTAGTTACTGCTGGGTCCAAATCTGACCAAAGTCTATGTCTGGTTCTGTAGAACACGCTATGCTTCGGCCGTCCCTGAGGTCTGTCTTTAACACTTCTTCAGAGCTGTCTGTTGGTGGACAATCACTAAATAATGTCATATCTCAGTAAGAAATCTATTTAAATCTTTCACTGACAACAAATAACAGGGTAAATCCATGAAATATAGCGCTTGGAGCTCCTTAAGAAATATATGCATCAGTGCTACACAGTGACGTTCCACCAAACCTTTAGGCCTTGCTTAAATAAGCAGTGTTACTGTATGTCCGGTTGTACACCCCGAGTGCTGCCAAGCTAGAGGAGGTCTGCTCCATATGGCAGCTCCTAGATTGGGCTGATGGCCCCAGGAATTTGAATTTCAAATGGAACCCAATCCTGAGGGAGGAGCTCAGCTTTGGGGTGAGGGGCCATCTGGAAATGAGATGCCAAACACAGAGAATGATGGGAGAGGTGAGAATGGAAAGAGAAGCACTGTACCGCACTGGCCACTGGAGAAAATATGATTCTCTTCAAATAACGAAATGTGCTCTCTCTTTTTTATTCCCCTTTTCTCTGTTCAAAGAGAGGAAACGCTTTGTGATTCGTGACATATTTAGGCGCTTTGTGTTTGTGCAGATTTTCTCCAGATGCTGCAGTTTTTGGATGCTACTGCAAGATCTGATAGAGCATTATGTCAAACATGTTGCAGTATACTATGATTAATGACAGTTTAAGAAGCAATAGAGCAGCGAATGAAATAAATATATTTAACTATTCTAAGTCTGATGTATTGTAATGCATACAGAAACCCACAGTAAAACAAGCCTGATCTGCACTGTTGTTCCATCTATCCATACCTTCGGTTTACTGGAATAATCCCAAAATACTGTCCTCTGCGGGGATCAGTGTTTGCAGTTTGGCTGCTTTTACTTTCCAGGAAGTGTAGTGAGTGTTATATAACCCAAGTCTTTTGTACGTAGAGTGTGTTTGTCAGTTTATTCTTGAGGGGATTGCTGTCAAAGGTTATCAGTACTACAAAAGCTGATGTTAAATGAAGTGCTCTCACTCCAAATGAGCCATCAACCATCGGAGATAAAAATGTTTCATAACAAAACATTTAGATTGTACAAATCTAATGTACAAATTGTCAGATAATGAGCTGCTGTACATCCAGTTATGACACAGGCGCTTCTTACCCCCAAGACCGGGTCGTAGACGGTTGTCATATCCATCCAGCAGTCTGTCCAGGATTCGTGTGAAAAGGGTGATGTTGGTTTTAAAGGCATCAGATGAGGCCTCAGCATTCACTGAGCTAGTCGGCAGACACACAAACAGCACGCGCATTAAAGTTTAATGAATTTAGACACATAACAGTTTTCTCCTCGGAGTCTTAATTTATGGGCAGAAAAAGGGGTCAAAATTAGCTGGCACACACACACACACACACACACACACACACGCACGCACGCACACATTGTTTCACAGCGACATTGATGACCCAGTTCAATGCAGAACATTTGCGAGGCATCTGATCTTTAAGCCAAAGCACAACTGAATATGTAAATGTAATCAAAGATGGTGATTTGTGAAATAAATTCAGATAAGGTCCTTTAAAACCTACTGTAATCATTTTGCCAGCGCTGGGTAACATCATCAGGCATTTTTTCCAGAAGAAGGAATATACAGCTCTGAAAAACAACTGCATGAATGCTTTGATTGCAAATCAGAGTTATTATACCAAAGTTTAATTTCTAACCATTTCCTGAGTTAAAACATTAGTAATGTGTTGTATAAGGAATATGAACTTGTTTTGTTTGGGTTTTTAGTGGTCTTAAAAACACCGGACCTTTTCTGGTATTTTGACATTTTCTGCAAATAAATGCTCTAAATGACAATATTTATATTTAGAATTTAGGAGTTATGTTTTCAGCAGTTTACAGATATAAATAATAAATTTTTTTAAAAATGTTAATTTGCTGAAATATATCCTTTTCAATAACAAAATCTAAGAAACTGATCATTTTGCAGTAGTCTTTAGTATTTTCTGTTTGAATCACGTTCATCTACCATCCTTCAGTCAAACTGGATTACTTACTGTAGCCTTGCTAACTTAACTGTATGTTATGCTATGTGTCACCCATATTGGCTACACTGCAAAAACTGGCTAACCAAGTCTTACAATCTTGTATCCAGCCAAGTAATCTTTTTGATCTTGTTTTGAGAGTGATAATCTAAGTAAGCACGTGTAATTATCTTACTGCCCTGGCAGATTATTTCACTTGACTATAGTGTAAATCTCTGAAGATTTAGGATTTTTTTTCCTTATAGTTAGATAGCTGTTTTTTGCAGTGTATTTGTTTGAAACATGTCACCAAACTTATCTTATGATACATAAGAAATATTCAGTTATGCTAACTTTCCACAAACACATTCAATTCAGTCCTATAGTTTAGACCTTTATCAAAAGCATATGTTTTTTAATAGTTTAGATTAAAGTAAGTTGATAGTAAAGAGCAAACAGAAATTTCCAGTTTATAGAACTTGTGTGATTCTATTACTTATTGATAATTAGTGATCCCAAACAGGAAGAAATCCTTGGCAGAGATTTGCACTGCAAAATGTTTTTTGTTATCACATGTGGACAAGAGATTTGAGATTTGTCCCTTTCATCTCTGAAAAGTGCTCGTGTTACATTTGTGATTCCACTGTGTTTTTTTAGCAGGAATTATTTTAAACAGGACAAAAGGAGGGCGGCAGTGGTGCAGTTGGCAGAGCTGTTGCCCCTTGACTCTGGGGTCAGCGGCTCACAACCCGACTCCTCCTGGTCATATGTCAAAGTGACAAGACAGTGAGCCACCAAAACGTCCACAAAACGCAAGCCCCTGAAAAACGAGAGTGATCCCTTCATGTACAACTTGTGCCAAAATGAATACAATTTAGAGTAAATTAAAAGGTTTTAATTAACAACAACTTACAAATAGATTAACTTTAACACAGAGATGCTAAGTTGCACTCACTCCTAAAATGACTGGGTTCTGTCTAAAAATGCGTGTTTTGCCCAGAGAATTACAATGTTCAGCTTGAATATGTGTTAATCATTGTGCCAGTTATTGTAGTAATTCAAGAACAGTCACATAATGTATTCCATGTTTGTTTCTTAAAGTTGTTAGTGATTGCTAATATGAACGCTTTCCTGCTTTTCCCAGCCTCCAGAATAGATCCAAATAACTATTTTAAAGTAAATATTTTTTTCCATATCATTCTGAAAATAAAATCAAAGTAATGTTGTGTTTTGTTGTTATCATTCTTAGATGTGATGATAATTAAGACCAACCTTAACTGCAATAGGCTGCATTTTGAACAAAGCAGCACATCATTCCCTACATGCCTTCCCTGCGCGCTTTTCCTACGGTCAGAGAGAGGATGCTGAAGGCCACACACTGCCTCTCCTCCTGCGCAGTGTGTGTCCACTGATAACAGTCCAGTAGGCCTATTGGTAAATGTGCGTAAATGGAGACTTCCAGCGGGGTCTCGTGGGTCTGGAGATCTCACCTGGTTTTCCAGAGAGCTGTGAGCGCCAGCAGGCAGATGAGAAGTGGAGACGCGCTCTCTCTGCTCCACATGGCTGCTTCAACACCTACACACAGCGGGACCGCTCTGCAACGACCGGAGGTGCAGTTTAACACTGACTGGACATGCCAGCGCACTCATGTGTGACCTATTTAGTCTTTAGCTTTACTTAGCGGGAATTCTCTTTAGCAGACTCAAAAAAAGGCGCACAAGCAGAAGGAGATACAGCAACTGACAGTAATTAGTATTCACGTCCCACGCCTCCACTCACTGAGCATCACTGTTACCAACAATGTTCAGGTATTTGAAAACCAATGCAGGCGACATCCATCTCATTAAATCCAGAAAACTGTGTCCAGTAATATTACAGCAAATGCGGGAGACAGACGAAGCTTCTCTCCCACGAATAGCAGCATCTGCTCGCACAATAAATAATAATAATAATAATATAATGGCCTGGTTTCATTCGTTTGAAAGGCAGAAAACACGCTCACCTCAAGTGCACAAAGTAGCTGCTGCAGTCGGAATCGTCGAAGATGCAAGAAAGTTAAGATCAATTCGCCACTGGCTCCTGTTTCGATGAGAATGAATGAGTGCAAGTGTGTCATGAGAACAAAGCTGCAAGCATCGCTGTATCACAGGCTGAGTGCACCCGAAATGCGCTGGCTTTCATAGTGTCCCACAATATAACGAGGGGAAATGAACAGGAATGATGACAATGAGATGGAGAGAAATCAAATCAAATCCAAACGAAATAAAAAAAAAACGCAGCTGAGGTCAGGGAGCTGATCCTGGCTTCAAATTGACCTGTTCAGCATCCTCCTCAGCTGGAATAGAAGCTCGATGTGAATCGTGATAAGCAAGAAACACATCTCAGTCTCCCTCATCTCCACACAAAAAAAACTACAAAGGCTGAGGAGGAGACTCACTGGGTCCTAGAGGCAGCTTGGTATGCAGGGAATGGATGTTGTTTCCACTCAGTCATTAAATAGTGGCATATTGATTATGCAGAACAGTCAAGCTCCATTGCATCGCTGTGATGGAAATGACATGTTTGGAGATGGAGTGTACGGGTTTCAACAGCTTCTCTAATTCATTTTCATACAGGAGCAATGCTAAAAAGCTCCCGGAGTTTCTTCTCATGTTTTAGGCTCAGAATAAGGATTTAATATGGACACATACTTAGTGGGGTGAAACAGCCTTGAAGGTAGCAATTAGACCACGGGACATTCCCCAGTCACATAGACTGATTAATGACTGGAGCAGGTGGCAACTACATCTTTTTAATGGGATGTCAGTTTCTGACGTACATGACTGATTTAAAGCGAGAGATTAATTAGCTCATCTGTGAGTTCCTGCTGGTTAACGTATCAGCTCTCCTGGTCCGCGTGGACACAAATATTGGCCTGATCCACAGGGTCATATATGAATCTGCGGTGAACGTCGATCAAGGTGTCTTCCTGTGTGACGCGTGTGGTTGTGAGAGATATAGAGAGTGGGTGCCCTCCATTTCTTTTTTGGTTAGTTGTCCAATGGAGCTTATTGACCAGGACACTCCTGGGTGTCTGTAGTTTGCCTTAACCTCCACCTCTTCAGCCCAGAGAGATGGAGCAGTGACAGGCCTCCTGGGTTTGATGGATGTTAAGCTGGAGATGATTAAGCCCACACCAGTCCACTAAGCTGTCAACAAGCGCTCTAGTATTCTGTGATACCTCCACTGTGAATATGTCGTACAGCAGCGTGGTTATCTGGGAGACACAGCCGCTCCCTGATGGGCATTTAAAGTAGACCTTTATGAGGAGATGTAACTTCATGTTTTATATGTAACTATTTCTATATGTAGCACCACGTTTTTGTATGAAACAGCTGTGGCAGAATAAAGGACATTAAGGGGACCTGCTGACTGAACAGAGACGACACTCACACTCACAGAGATCTAAACTGACCACTGGTCCTCAGGGGCTGGACCATAATCAAGTATTTGCTGCTTCCATTTGTTATACTTCAGATCTCTGCTGTAATCCATACCTGTGACAGCTGATCGATGGGGCTTTTTATCTCAGTAACGATGACCCTCGGGCCCATCATCAAGTCCACCGAAGCTGTCAGGTAGGAAGCAGCCAGCTCAGCAGAAGCAAGGGCATCGAGGACGAGAGATACTGAATCAGATCTTTTCCTGCTTTGTTAAACCGTGTTCCCATGTTCTGTTCTCCACACTTCAGCGTTGCGTGCTCGGCCGGCCTCTAGGTTACACACTCTTACAGCACATTGTTTATTGCGAGATGTTGCATCACAGTCAGCCCACCACCGGGTCTGAGCGCGTCTCAGCCGGGCCCAACAAGGGTCAGCACGCGCTGCTCAAACCTGTGTAGAAGAGCGCACACGAGTCATTTGAAAATCCTAACAATAACTTCATCCTTTCACAGCACAAACAGGCTTTGTGTGTTTTTCCAAGTACGAGATTGTGTGGCAAATCTGTCAGAACACGCAGTTGTCCCGACAGCTCTGTGATTTATGTCACAGACTTAATATGAACAGTTCAATATGCAGATGAATTCATCATTAGTATGATTAATGAAGTGCTGAGTAACTCCAGTCTGTCCTTTAACTGACTCATCTCTTAACCCTTTGATTTGTTTTCTCAGCCACTAGTTTCCAACAGACAGATCACCTGTAAGCAGCCACGATGTCGAGGGAGTGACGAGTGATGCAGGCGGGAATTGACCGACTTGCTTTCCGTCAGTAGGGGAGCAGCTCAGTAATGATCTGATCCAGCAAGGAGACAGGTACAGTAACGGCTATACAGTAAACGCGTCTGCTAAAGCTGTGCCGTTTACAAGGAAGAGGTGCATCTAAATATAGCCAACAGTTCCTATTCACTGCCGTGTGTTGAATATAACCCAAATAGCTCTGCGATGTGATGTGCATGCCTGCACAAATGCAAACATACACATGCTCGCACAAGTGGTGGTAGTGATTCTTTCACCTGGGTGGGCCTACGGGCTCTGGGGACTTCTGCTTATATATGATGAATGGGTGTGTCGCGCTCGGTGCACTAAGCTTTGACTGTGGTGGAGTGTTGCATTACTTAACAGCTGATTCTGAAAAGGGAGCACACGCTGCACAACAGCTCAGCCATACCTCTCCATCTGTCTTCATCGTTTTCACCAAGCAACAGGACCTGCTAGTAAACAAAAGATCCACTGTAGAAGTAGTGAATATAAATACTTTGCAGCATTTATTAAACACAAACATACGTACATACATAATTCAATGGTTCTCTTACTCTGCTCAGTACTTAAAGTTTGCTGCTTCTGTGATAACTGTGCAGGTGCAAACATTGACTGTCCATCATCATCATCATCTGTATGTAATCCTATAATATTAAAAGCAGTCTGTGATTCTGTTGCACGTACACATGCAGTCACATACGATCCTCTGCTGGAGAGACACAGGAATACTACTAATACATCTGTTCCAACATCACTCCACAAAGTGACCGTAGCAACAAACAAGGACATTTCCATCACCAGGTTCGATTTTCTGCTTTAACAACTCAAGGCACCGTTATCACACACTGCTCCATTTGTAATATTAGTCATCACCCAGAGCAGCTAAACATTATATCACATATGATAGCTTTGATGTGATCCCCTCTAATAGTACACAACACCCGGTGGTCAACGACTCCTGTGACAATTAGGGCAGAAAATACCTGTCATGCAGTTACACAGCATGCTGTTGTCAGTTACATGTCAGCATGAGTTCCTTCACCAGACGTTGCTGGAAATGCTAAACCGCTCTCAAGCCTGTTACCTCGGCAACAAGCCATGTATGGCAGAAGAAAGATGCTGTGAGAGAAAAAAGATGAGGAGCCTCCTCGAGGGGCTCAGGCTTTCTTAAAGTGATAGGTCACCCTCAAAAATCCTTTGTCAAATTGCACCAGCTCTTTACGGAGCACACTCACATCCCGAGCCTGCTGACAAACAGCTGCACTCCCCACAGAACTGACATGAACTATAAAGTACATTATTCAGTACATTAAGCACTGTGAACCCGTCTGTCCCGTGAGTTGTTGCTTTAGTCCTGAGATGATCTACATTTAACATGTTTCATCAAACACAAAGGCCTTTTCATAAACGTCTAAAATACATTCAGCGTTTTGCAGCCATCTCTTTTGTAATTACTGTGAATGTGGAGGAGGTCTGTTTGGGCCAGCGTGCATCATGTGATCTTATTGTGGCCACTGTGCCAGAATGAACTCATATGAAAACTGTTGTTTGACTATTTCTTCTGGCGAAAATCAGTCTGAAATATCTTGGGAGCAGCAGGTGTCTCTCTAAAATACCAATGTACAACATTGACATGATGCATTCACACGTATAAATAGGATCCCATAACAAACGGCAGCTTTTGCTTAAAAAGGGATCAGTGGTCTTTGGGTTTTCTTTGGCACAGTGACTTCAACATCAGTAACCAGAACCCATGTATATTGTATATATTCACCCTTGCATAATAAATGTGGCATCATGTGTTAAGTCACAATGGTTTTCCTGAGTACTCATGATTCACTTTGACTAGTTTTTGTTGTGGTAGCTGAATGTTTTTTCATACAGTGCTACCTGAGAGTTTGAAGGTCACACGCAGTCAACTTTGGTTTCTGTCTTGAGGCCTTCACACACCAGGATTTCTCTGGAGTCCAGGAATCTTTTCACTGTATCTTGTAGCGTGAATGGTGAAAGACCTAAATGCAGTCATGTGTTCGGCGGGATTCTTTTTGAACTGAAAAGTTTATATCTCAGTTTACTGAGACTGAATTTTTAGTGGATGCTCCAGTGACACCTGTTGCCAGCTAACCTGCTAATGTTGGAATCATTCAAAACGGTGTTACTTGAATATTGTGTGAACCTTTCAGTGTTACTTCCTTTAAATGTGTTTAAGCCTTTTCCAGACACTTGTACTGTAGGCTACAGTTATCTGTGAATGCTACATCCCATGCAGGGCCTTCTCCTGCCATGACACTTCCTCTGGCTAGTGAGTACTTCAGGAAGATGGCTTCAACCGATGACATACATAATGGATACCTCGGGAAGCAGGAACTCCGGGAGGAGGAGGAGCAGGATCAGGAAATATCATGGCAGGACAAACCCCTGCATTGTCCGTATCATTGGTGGACAGAGGGAGTGGCTGATCAAAAAATCCAATCAGTGGCAAAGTTGAAGTGAAAGACAGCACAGAGCTCCTAATCATGACAGTGCAGAAGGTGCAAGATCAATAAATGCTGGAGAGTACCACACCAGGCAAGACCACAGGTGCAGGCTCTGTAAAAATGCCCCGAAGACAATCCAGCGGGCAGCCCAAGGAACAGCTTGAAGGACAATGAAGGGATTTATATCATAGATAAGTCTCCACACACAACATCAAATCCAAACTCATCAGAAGAAACGTAAAGGCCCGATCACACTTGATTGACAGATGCAGCCCTTCGCACACAGTGCCACAGACGGATGCAAAAAAAAATTCACATAGAGTTCATGATATCAGCTGCCCGATGATTTCACTGTTAGAAAATGCTAATGTTATATTTCTGCATCCTATTTTTGCCTCTTCTTGCCTCCCTTATGTAACTGAAAGATGAATCACAGGTACACTTTGCTTATAAAAATTAAAAGGTCACTTTCATAACCTTGGCAATGCTATTTATGAAACAGGAGTTTTCTACACTGACTGTTGCTAATTTTCCTCAGGTTACCAAGGAAACTAAAACAAGTGCAATTCTGCAGTGGTCCATGTTTTGCTGGTCATATTGCATTTGTCATCTTCAGAGTTTTCCCTTACTTCACTTAATTCCCTTTTTATCCATGGTTGAATGTAACTGCTGTGCCTGTGTACAAACAGCGGAGAGACTCTCACACCTGCTTCCCGCAGCACGCGTCACACTGGGAAGCTGTAGGTTGGTTGATTTACATTGTGACATTTAAATAGTGCAAGGTGATAAAACTCTATCATTTGCAATTCAAAATAAAATCTAAGCCCATTTACAAGAATGCACACTTCTTTATGTCTAGCATGAATAAATTAGTGGTGTGGTGTGCCAAATTAATTACACAGAAATATATTTATGTTGTGGTACATATTACTCATTTTAGCCATTATTCTAACATGTATGAGTCTGAAACCAATTAAAATATACCTTATTGGACAATAATTCCTCTCATCGTGACCTTAACGTTTACTAAATATAATAAGTCACGACTATATTTTATATATTATATATATATACTATATATATGTTTTTATATATATAACATTAGTAATGTGTTGTGTAAAAGTGTTAAAGATGTCAGTCTGATCCAACAGAGTAACCAGTGCTGTATTTGGTTTCACTTTAACAGTTACAACAGTGACACTGTTGACTGAAGCCACGGCCTGTGAGTTTCTGAAAAAAGCTCTTGAGGAATGATAATAAAAATCTCTTTGAGCAGCAAAACACAGTCAGTAGTGAAAACCGGGAACTGCTCATTCCATCCATGCTGGGTGCTTCTCAGCAGCAAGGGAACACAGTCAAGACCACGCTGGAGAGATTGTCCTTCAGTGGTCCGAGCAAAGCGGACCTTCAGACAAAGAAGAAATATTCTTAGACAATAAGAAGTGAGGTTAGTGTAGGACATCGGTCAAGGTAATAAGATCCAGAAACATTCCAGCAAGAGTGCATATCTGCACTCTGTGATCTTCATCTTCATCTTCACCTCAGGCACCTTGTTTTCCAGAAACATACATTCTGCTGTAGGGGGGAAATACAGTATGTTTACCATACATCTGATATACTGTAACAGAGACCTCACTGACAGTGAATACGTAAGGACACAAACAGCATGACCTGTGATTTAACACAGTCCTTTCGTTAGAAACTCAGCAAAAAAAATGACAGCGTGAAGCAGGACTTTCTGTAACGTGTTTAATTGTGTTTCTTCAAAACAAGGCATTAGATAAGAACTAATGAAGGAAACATTCATTCAAAAATACTCCATCATACTGAATAAAGTACAGCTGTCAGCACTAAGTACACTAAATGCTATCTTTCTTTTTCACAAGTCCATTTATTTCAGGCATCTGAAACCAGTGCTTTCCACGTTCTGCATTAGTACAACTGCAGGATGTGTTAGTGTTTATTATGAGCTATAATTAAAGGTTAGTAAATTCTTGCAGAATAGAAAAAGAATGTCAGACTTTGACAGTATAAGTTTATGTAAGGAATTTAAGGTTGAGTACATACTGTGTGTCAGGTTCTATGCTCATCTACTAATAGAAATACTGCTTTACGTGGCCCTCCAAACTTTGAGTGTTATTGTTGATAGACATAGAACCAATGTTCCACAGAAAAGGTAAGATGTCTTACTGTCTGTGTGCAAATGTTTGTCTTTACAGAAGTCTTTGAACCCCTCCAAAGATTGGACACATCAGACACTGCAGTCAGAGTCAGATCTTACTATACATATCAGAGATTTAAAGTCTGCCCTTTTTTTCAGGTGCACCACAGAGGAGAGGTTCAAACTATAGCTCAGCGTGTCTCTTATGGACGCACTGGTGACGAGAATTACACCCATACAGTAATCATACATCTTATATGAAAGATGGGAATGAAGCTGATGCCTGTATCTTTCAGTTTTTGGTTGGAAAAGCTTTTGTGTTTACATCAAGAAACCTCCAGATACCTAAATAACTGTCCACCCCCACCCCCATTACCCAGCAAACTATTGCCCAGAGGACTCTCAGCAATGACAGATGAGTGGTAATAAGAAAGATAATATGGAGAACAGTCCTACGTTGTTAATCTCTAGAGAACAAATCAGACAATTAACAGAATAATCGGTCTCATGAAATGAAACAGTTTTTCATTTAGCTGGGCACCCTGCATCCCCACACAATGAAATAATATCCCCCGATCCTTTGCTTTAGAATTAAGCCTGTTTGTCCAGAATCTGATTCTGATCAGTCAAAGTCGTTCAGTCTGAAGTCACTCCAGCATTTTGCTCCCTCTAGTGGTTCATTCCTCTCAGTGAGACAGAGAGTAAGTACATAATGAAATAATAAAACAAAAAACATTTGTTCTTTCAAATCACTCAGAATCTGTTCTGGAGTAAACACACGATGAAGCTATGTCTTTAATTCTTAGAGATATTTCTGTCCGTTTGCTGACTCATTTAAAGAATATTTCAGAAGTAGACGGCACAGAGCAAGTTTCTTCTGCTGGTATTGAGTTATTACTGACATGACCTTTAGTTGGTTTTTAAAAAGCTATTGAGACCTGGATCATGGTAACACTGATGCTCTAATCGTACTCTTTACTTTTTACAGTAACGTCCGACCTTGTAAATGTTTTATGACATGATATATTCTTAGAGACGCGGCCTGTACAGTTCCTTAAATAACGATATACGGTATGTTTTCCTACCACTGTATATAAAATATGCATGTTTCAAAGTGACTCTGTTATAAGGATGAGGACGAGAGAGCACATTTCCTACAGCACAAAGTCAGATTGTGTTTCTAGAAAAGAAGATGAGTTGTTAAAATTATGAGGCTCTAATAAAAATTAAAAATGAGAATCAACTTGGTGAAATTGTGGGAGATTTTCGTCTAAATTTCTCACATTTACTCTCTTCATTCTTTATTTTAATTTAAATGGAGTTGTTTTTCTGTGGGCCTGCTCACATATAATCTAATATGAATCCATCCATAGTTATTCAGTACCTTACTCTGGCTGTCTTTTAGCATTCAGCTGAAAATGTATTTTAGTAGGATTGTGTTTAAAATACAGGGGACCACTTGAGCCACTAGAGGGAGTGTTACGCCATAGCTTACTTCCAAGTGCTCAAAGGCTCCTGTGACTGCCCCATTTTAATAGAGCCATCAGCAGCTTGTATTTTTTTTTTTTATTCCATTTTTGGTGCCATTTAACTATTTAATCAGCTGAAGCGACAACAATAAACTGAGAGCTTGACTTTATGTGGTTGAACTTTCCATAAACCTGCCTTTTGTCGGCTCTCAAAATGAGAAAGTGAGCGCGTGGAGCATCTTTAACTCTCTATCTGTCACCCAGAACAGCATGTGTGTGAAAAAACAAAAAACCCACAACCTGCCACTGGCAGCTCTGTCAATCATACACACATGTAAAGCGGCAGAATCACTGCATAAACACTGAACATCAATCTGTCGTTGGACAGGCTCCTCATTAGGACGTTAGCGCTCTGTGTTTTCATGATGAGATGTATCTTGTACACTGTTGTGAGAGACAGAGAGAAAGGGGGGGAGCGGGGGACCAACAGGGAGGTAATGATGGCAAAATCAATTTCGCACATGAGCGCGTTTAGGAGCGCAGAGTGGCGGCGGGCATCTTGATCTGTCCATCAGCCTGCGCCTTTCTCACCACTGTGGCAGCATCATAACTCATGTTAGACTAACTGGTCGACGAGGGCCAACAACCATGACTACACAGATGATATAGCCATTAGAGCAAAAAACTAGGGCCCTACTACAACATGAATCTGCACACGTGCCCAATCGGTATGACGTTTCTCCCTGCAGAGGTGTAGGGTGGAGGGCGAGCTCATCCACCGACTCTTTAACCTATAAACGGTCTCCAATGAATAATGGCGCAGGAGACCTTCACCACACTAAGAAAAATATTTTGTCAGTTATCTAATATTTCGGGATCTCTGATCCTAAGTGAGGAGGAAATATCACTCACTGAAAGAGTGCAGCATTTACCAAAGCTCTAATGTTCTGCTCTTTAAGTCCTTGTCTCTGGTATTGGTAGTAAGTATTCACTGGAAATGTCACACTGTCCAGAGAGGGACTCAATGACAATACCCCTCCCACACTTCACCTCTGCCAGCAACTTGCCAAACAGGAGACTGCACAGAGGACACATTTCTGACGTCACGTGGGGTCATATCTCAGCAATGACGTCCTTCACACAAAAGATTCAATTATCAGCAATATCTTTAATTTCCTCTGGCGGTCATCAGAGTGTCAAACTGTTCAAGGTCCTAATCACAAAGAGGGAAACGTCCAGTATCTCTAGTAGTTTTTAAGTGTGGCTGTCAGCTGAACATTTTGGAAACATGAGTCATTTAAAGTTTTGGCCTTTAGATGAGAAGATCTTAAGTTAGCTTAGCATAAAGACTGGAAAACAGAACAGCAGCCTGGACCATCCTGCTGTTACCATGACACTGCCAAGCAGCTCACAGAGACTTTCTTGTAAAACCACAGTTTGCCATTTTCCCTTCTTTACTTTAACTCAGAATCTGACTTATTTTGTCCAGTATAATTTAGAAAGGCTCAATGAGCTGACTGGTTAAATGTTTTTTTATACTCTCTGTATGTCTGGACAGACAAGAAATGAAACAGCTGAGATTGAAAGTCAGAGTCTGAAATGCTGCACTGCTGCCACCATCTGTTTGGTCACACATGTATCAGCATTTCTACAAAGCTGGCTTTATCAAACCTACACACTCCATCTACACACTCCACAAAGTCTGGACAGTCTGGACCACAATGGAAAGAAAAGGTTTACAACTTTAACCAGAGTGCTGGGAAGCAGCCTCAGTGCTGGGCCTGAACACACACTGCATACAGACAGGACTGCTGCTAAGAGGATGCGTTCACCACACGGATCGTGTGGACAACGTGGTGACAAATGTTACTTTCTAGGCTGGAACCATAATGACCAATCTTCTCGTCTAACATCGTTAGATGTATTGAATTATTTCTTAAACACCTGGCTTTTCCAGGTATCACACCATGAAATGCAAACAAAAAAGTGGACTTTGTGATGAGATGGCGAGCATCAGGAAAGTGAATGACAGTCGTCTTCTCCTGTGTATCGTTCAGTCACATTATGTTACTGTACCTTCCAAAACATCCCTAAACAAACAACTCACTATGTTATTGGTGCAGTGATTATGATCCCTCTATTTGTTCATGCCGTGACTGTATTTCAATCGCTTGTACGATCTTTGTCTACTATTGGGCCGTTTAAGAAGCTTAAATCCTACTGTTTCATGAATTAATGACTTGCCTTCACTTTGTACTGTGCGACTGATCCACTCTTCGGTCAGTTTCATCTTCAGTGTCTCCCGATTAGTTAATCCTGTTTGTAAAAGAAAGACGCTTTGATCTGTAGGTACTGAACAAAAGAAGCTTTTCCTGGCTCATCAGGTGACGGCTGCCCTCGGCCTGGTTCCAGGACTCCGGGACTTCGGGACTCATTTTGACTACTGTATCCATCTCATTTAAGTTTGACCAGCATTTGGCCAGCATTCAAGAATTGTAGTTGTTCAGTTTAAACCTGAAGCTTCAGCATCTCTTTGCTTGCACTCAGAGATCATTTTGACGTCGCATCATCTGCCCTGCTGGCACCGAAGCAAGCATCAATTTTCAAATGGAAGTACACTGTAATCATTAAATATAAATCCATTTATCCTAACAAATGTGTATATTTACATAATTCGAGTCCACGTCTGAAGATCCTGTCTGTTGCAGAATACAAAAATAGGAAGTGAAAAAAGAAAAGAATCCCAGGCTTTATCCTGACTGCAGCCCAAAAGGCATCATAAGGCAGTTGAAGTCGATGAAGACCTCTACAGTCAGACGTAGCACTACATTATATACGGTAATGAGGACAGTAGCATATTCCAGTGCGCAGGTGTCCTTTCTTATGTCGAGTCAGTTATTTCTAATTTGGCTGATTTGTTCCCGTGCTTGCTGTTCGAACACTTTAGGAAGAAAAACACAATGTATTCTGAGTTTGTTCTCCAGGAAATCTATCTGCTTGGCGAGCACATTTTGTTTATCTGTTTGGCATGGACAGTTTCCTGCTATTGTGTTCAAACTCCCACAGTCCTTACTCGCTCCCCGTCTGGTAACAGTAATCATATTCACTCTTACTGCCAGAGCAAAGTCTAGCCACCTTTAGCCACCATTGTGTCCTTTGATAAGTAAACCACCCAGTAGACCATGTTAAATGCCCCAAAGGATACTGGGAAGAGAATCCGTGCATACTTGTCAATTTTGCTGGTTCCGCCCATGCCAGCAGTGGTGGGCTGGGAGCACGGCGTCTGCTTTGGCTCCAGCTTGTTTCCCATCATCTGGATACGCTCCAACTTGGGCCCCAGCAGATGCTGAAGAGACGCGGTGCCGGCGGTCTGCTTGCACGGCGTCGCCGCCATCACGTCTGGTGTGGAAGCTGCAGCTTGGGGGGCACTCTTGACCAGCTGGGCAGAGGATGACGCCACGCTGAGCAGGCTCTCAGACTTGGGGCTCGAGCGGGAAAGGGTAGACGAGCTGCCGCTGGCTAAAGATCGCAGAGGCCTCACTCTTCCTACTCCGGATATATTGGTTGTTGACTGGGCTCTCTGGTGACTGCTTGGGTCTTGGTGAGAAATGTAATTCATCCGCTTTCTCAGGTTTCCATTGGAATCAGGATTCTGCTATGAGAGTGAAAATAATGACATTGACATCAGCTGAAGCGGTGCTGACACATGCAATCATCAATAAACTGTCAGCATCTGCACAGAAAACAAAATGTTACCAGGATTTGTCTTGTAAATAATGCTCTCATTACTCCCGTCTCCCTGATGTTAGGCTAGAGGAGAGTAAAGCTCCCTTGTGTTTCTCTTCTGAGAAGCAGACTGGGCAACATAAACCTTGTCATATTGATCTTACGACGGGCCCCTTGACAAAGATGGTCTTCATCTGGAAGAAGCCCAAAGAGTGTGTGCGTACAGATGTCACTTACGAGGATTTCACTCATTTCACACAAGCTTAAGACAGAAAGTAGGTAGCACTGCATCCGGGCTGTAATGCAGTGTATCGTCAAAGGAGCTTATCTTTTGAGAGTTGATGTTTTCGACCAGGGAGACTGCGATGCTGGTTCTAAGGCATTTGCAGGAATAATCCACCCCCTGGAAACTCAAAGGATGCGGTGTTATTTATTCCCATGTGCAGCGGGGTAGGTGTGTTTGAGTGTGAGCGTGTGTGTGTGGATAGCGTGGTTTGCTTTTACAGTTAAAGGGTAAAGTTGAGAAAGTAGAACCGTCATCACACCCTGACCCCCGCATCGAGCTCTTTGTGCGAACAGGACCGCTACTAAAAACGGTACTAATATTCCCCCCAGTGCTGGAGCCTTTCTGAAACCTATACAGATGTACCCAGGCTATGTTGCCGTGGCAACCTACTAATCCACTGAAGTGCCGTTGTCACTACACTGCATTCAGGCGTGATTACACCACACTGAGATTTGGACTGGAGGGTGCAACTAAAAGTAGTTAGTGTAAAACTGGCATATGTATTCCTGGCTTGTGTCAGCCTCGCTGATCAGTTAACAGTAGTTTTTTTTCCATTCAGAACAACATAACAAAGAAGAAATGTGAACTTCACACTTCTTTTCAAAGCACCATAAATACATGCCTTCAGTTATATGAGCAGTGACTTGTAACACATTTGTCATCTGTGACTAAGAGCGCTAAAATAGCTTCATGGCATATTCATGAATTCTTACTCAATCCATATGTCAGCTATTATGCTGCTATTGTAACTTGCTTCAACTTGTGATGCAGAAATATCAGATTATGTCGATTTACTCATATCAAATTAAAAAAAAGACTCTGTTGCAAGCATTATCATTTGTGTACTAATACGTGCTCTTATATACGTGCTGTTATCATATTATTATCAAATATAAATGATCATTTTATAGTATATATTATTATTGCATTGATATACACTTAAAAATGAAAACACTGTGACTGCTCATTGGTTATGACACCAGTCTGGAATTCAACGTGTTCACATCTGTGCTAAACATGACGTCATTTCAGCCCCTGTGGTATGCGGCCGTCTAAATGGACATCCAAATCACTTCTGTTTCCTCTACATTTGAGATTATCTCTCGTGAGCCTTACCATGCAGGCATGCCCGCTCCTGGCCATTTAAAAGTCGGAGCTAAAGGCCACACACAGTAAGCACATAATAAGGGACATAAGTGCTCCTTGAAGTAAAGTGCTATCAGATTATTTGCTACAGTTACTTTGAATGAAAGCAGAAATCACCTCCAGCACTTCCTCCGTGTCCTTGACCTTGACAGGCGTGGTTTGGGGCACCGGGGGACATTTGGCTGGCTTCTTTTTGGCCCGTTCAATTTGTGCTTGAGTGAAGTAGTTTACAGCAGCAAACTCAATGAGGGCAGAGAAGACGAAGGCAAAGCAGACAGCTATGAACCAGTCCATTGCGGTGGCGTATGAGACTTTGGGGAGGGAGTGGCGAGCACTGATGCTGAGTGTCGTCATGGTCAGAACAGTGGTGATACCTGAAAGAGTAAAGACAAAGGAACATGTAAGTCGGAACAGTTTCATGTTCAGCCACATGTTGTATCTCTAGTTTCAGGCGAGTAAAAATACACTCGAATAGATTTAACTTAGAATGAATCACTTTCAGAATGAAACAGAAAAGAAGCGCTGGGTGTCTGGCTCAAGGACACACCTGGTAGGGGTTTGACTAGGAGTCAGACAGGGTTTTGAACCTGCAACCTTCTGCATCCTAGTTTGACACAGTCTTAACCCATTGAGCTACCAGCTCACTAAAGGGGAAATGGTGAGAAGGATGAAGAGATCAGCTCATAGCTCTTACTGTCACTCGTCTGTAGTTAATGCTCCAGAACGAAATCTGCACTGCTTGTCTTAAAATGTTCCACCTAACAGCATGCAATGTGTGAGATACATCTTCATCAAACTCTCTCTGTGGTAAAACAATCACATATTGGTAATATCGTCGCATAAAGACATCAGTGTAACACTGAATAACTAGCCAACACCAGTCTTGACAGCTAAGCTACAGCTGGAGCACATTCACTGAGGAAAAGTAGTGCTGTCTCCCCCTGCTGGAACCCATAGTAACAGGCATTACTGGAAGATTAACATCCAGTCCACCCCCACAGAAAACAATCCGCAGCATTTCCCTGCATCACTTTTTTGTGTTCTTAGAAATCTAAATCATATGAACAGTGTCTGGTCCCAGTGCACACGTGAGAATTACTGAATTACACATCCTGAAATGAGGATATTGTCTTAACTGGTTTAATTAGTTTTTCTCCATTTAAAAATACTTTGTCTTAGATGCATAACTCTCACTTTAGTTCAATATTCACTCTTCTTTATCTCTGTTTTGGTATCTACCAATCCCTGAGAGAAACATCTGGCTCCAGCTTGTGCCTGTCATTTACCCCTGGATTGGCAGCACATACTGGTTTATCAGATCTCAAAAACTGCAGACAGCTACAAAAAATGAGCAACTAGCTGGTGGAGGAATTATGTAGCTGGAGTGGCTGGGGACAAATCAGAACCAAAAATTAAAGTACGAAATGAGCAGAAATGCTAAAAAACACGTGTATATAAGGGTTTGACTGTGCATCCCGTAGAAAGCAGATGAGCATGCACCATCTGCGAGAATCAATTACTCTGTAGGATCAGCTGATGGAAGAGATGAGGTTAAGGGTTTGGCTCCACCACGCAATGGAGAGAGAAGCACGTTGAGGTTTAACCAACAGGATTACAAACATTCAGCCTAAAGACAAGCAAAAGTCTGATCAAAAAATATTATAAAATATTATAAAATATTACCAATCTGGCCTGCACACAAGGTCGTGGTTCAATAACAATAACAATAACAAAAGGTTGCAGTAGAAGCCTGTAGCTCATCACATGTCCTTGATGTTACTGACCAATAACAATAATGTGATTTGGAGAAAATCCCCTTTACGTTGAAGATCTGGAACAATCTGTGCTCCACAGTCCTTGCCCCACGTAAATTCATCCCCTGTGTGTGGACGTGACCGCCATATAACTACCTGTCAATCAAAAGCAGCGGGATGACATTGATAGGTGAACTGCAGCTTGAGGCCACAGACTGAGGACATTAACCTCAGAAATCAAGCTGTTCTCAACACAAGCAAAACGGAGGTATATATATCTAAAAATGTTTTTTATTGATCATACACAAATATTATTTGGATATATGGCAGTAATTAAGATGGGTTTTGGGGTATATTTCTAGGTATGGATGTGAGTGTGTGCAGACTGTACCTTACAACTCTCATTGTTCTCAGTATAGTAGAATGAGAGTAAATAGAAACATTTAAAGAAATAAAGAGAATTTAGGTGGGAATGCCTTATGATGCATTGAAATTAGAAGCTGGTTCATTAATGCATGTTATTAGAGCGGGGTTAAATCCCGCCTTACACTCGGCCCGACTCTCCCCACAGGGTCCTACAGGCTCCAACATAACACACAGCAGTAGTGTTTGTTAACGCATGAAACTATACAGTTTGTTTTGCATGACGCATTATGACAAGGTTGTTGTTGTTTACCAAAGCTCTACGTGCACTCTGCCAGCTAGAGCAGGTCATCTTCTTATTGGTACCTTGTTCATAGAACTAAATCACACAGTAATAGCTGCCTGTGTTATAAAGTGTTACCAAACACGTATCTATCTGAAAGTTACGGTTAATCCAGCTCAAATTCTCAGGTTGTCCCCTGTGTGGTCTGGGTTTCCCTACGTCTCCTCATAGATGTGTCTCTTACCTCTCTTCACAACCCCTTCTGTTCATGTCGTGACTGCTGCTTATTTCTTCAGTGATGACAACACTCATTCAACCTAACACCTATAGACTCATTCCAGACAATCATGTTGAACAGCTGTGTTACCTGACAGACACACAGCGACCAACCCGTGACCACTCTAAATGCTTTTCACTTTGACCGTCTCCCCGCCCTCCTCTCCTGTTTGTCCTCCTGGCAAACTGCTTCTACCGCACCAGTAACAGGGCGCTGTGTCTGAGTCACAGAGGCAGGAAACCAAAAGAAGAGAAGAAATCCTCCATTCCCACCCAACCTCACCCTGCACAGCCACGGGATAACAGACGTTAGTTAGTCAGTTCGCTTAGCTTAGCGCTACAGAGGCAGTGCAGTAACTTCCAACTCTAAACAAAATGATCCAGAACAAAGTGATATTATCATTAATCAATCATAAGACAGCAAACAGCTAAATATCGACGTAACAGAGAATAGTTAAGAAACCATCTCTTACATGTGACTTCAGCAACTACGTTCACTATCGTATTTCCAACCAGCAGCAGTGAATTCCCATCTCTTCTAGAAATCTACAGACAGAAAACCACTGCAGCTCTTGATAGCCTCCATAATCGCCACATGCCATCATCACCTTGTTGAAGAAAGCACTTGATTGCTCTGGCGGCGCGCAGGCATCAAATAGATAAACAAGGCTGTGAAGAACGAGGCGTGTGTGAGGTCTACATACCGAATACTGTGCGTGCTGGGACTGATTCTTTATTTATCCAGAAGGACACTTGGGAGAGGATTACCGTCATTATGCAGGGGATATATGTCTGAATCATGAAGTAGCCCATTTTACGTTTCAAGTGGAAGTAGACCGTCATCACCACATATTCACCTGGAGGATCAACAGAAATGAATTAGTCTGATCAACAAAGCATTTAGAGGATTTCAGTTAACATAGCTTGAAACAGATGTCACTTGACGTTGTCTTTGATCATTTTTCACGCTCCTCCACATTTCAGCAACATCCATTTTCACCCAGATGGACACAAGCTGTCATCCATTCCAACCTAGCGGTGCTAAAATCTACCTTATCCTTTAGTATTTATGTGACCCTCTGGGATGCCTCAACTTGTGATGTTTACAGCGTTTGATTTATTGAGGCGGTCAACATGTAGCCACACTATCATGTCTGCAAGACACGCTTCCCAGTATGATATTCACAAATGCAGCTAATATTAATGGAAACTATATTGTAAACTAAGCAAATGTGCATATTTGACATACCGTGATAATCACAGACACATCTTAACCTAACCTAACAATGAAGTCTTTCTGCAGCCATTTGCTGAGCAGCCAGTACAATAATGGTGAAAGTCTTGAGCAAATCTCACCTGTGATGGATTTAATCGTTTCGCTGGAGACCGTCTGGCCGATGAGATCGTATTGAACAAGGCTGGACGACTCGGGAGGGACCTCCACTGAATGCTGAGGCCCTTTGGTCCAAGTATAGACCATCTCTGTTTTAGGATAGGCATCTGTGGGCAGACAGCAAAGCCACACCAGTGGGAGTCAATGCTAAAATATTCACACAATTTAGTGTAATCTAGCTGTGATGCAAACATGCTAATACTTTAAGCAGCTACAGTAAATATTTTTATTTTGACTTCCTGTGCCTGAAAGGTGTTGGTCATACTGACAAGCTGATAGTGAGTCTTTTAGCTCATTGTCTTGGTTCTACTGGCTCCCACTGCTAAGAGCAGTTCCAGGAGCAGGTAACAGTCGGTAGATTTATCTGAACACAGCTAAGGCAGTTCTGTCCTGTGGTAACTGGCAGCGAGTGTAAACCCACACAATAAAGTTGTAGAAAGTAAAAAAACAAACTGAAAGAGGAAAAAAAGCAACTCCAGTCTTATTACACAGTGATAGATTTCCAGTCAATTATTAATGAACATTGATTAAAGATTTGAAATTATTGCATTACATATTGCAAAAGCTCTTCACTGACTAATTGTGTTTGAGGGCTACCAGGTCATCAGGCAGTCTGATCTATCACCTCTACTCACACACAAGGAAACTCCACAGCAAAGAATTTATTCAGTACTTGGGAATGCTGAGCATCCATTTTTGTGAGGATTCGTCTTCATATGGCACTGCATTGATATTGACTTCAATCTTTCATTTTGTTACAAAAATATACGACATGACATATATGACATAGTTCATCCGAGCGACCCTTTGAAATGCACTTATTCTTTTTATCCACTGAAAGCAGCATGATGAAGTCAAAGTTCACTGAGCTTCCAGCTGTCGCGTTTCACTCAGTAATGCATCACGTTGACATCTAAAGCGAGAGAGGCCCTTTTTATTTCTCACTGTTGCATCCTCGCAGCGCCTCGACGTATGTACACCGGTGAGGTTGGGCAATCTGTGGATGCACAACAAAATGCCAGTTGTCTGAGCCTGCCACTCCCTATGGGACTCCACATCAGCAGGATACCAACTGTGCTGCCAAAATGAAATGACTCTGGTGTGTCATGGAGTGGAACGCAATGCCTGTACACACAAGTCCAGATGGAGACGCAGAAAAGGAGACGGAGAGAGGAGCGAGAAAAAGTGATGAGATGAAGTCAGGGCAGAAAATGAACGCACGCACACACACACACACACACACACTCGCACCAGCTATGAAAAATAGCTGCATAGGTCTGTGCTATCCTGAGGCAGGAGAAGGGATTCTGACCTTTCCTTCGCTTCAGGCCAGATCGGAGCCACGGTCGCTTCCTCCTGACTGGAGTCTAACAGCAGAGCAGGATGGTGAAAGGGGGAGGATGAGGAGGGGGAGAAGCACGACAATAACTGAGAAATGGAGTTTGTCCTCTGCAATGTCACTACGCAACTGACGGCAAATGTAAAGGCACAGCCGTCGTTTCCTTTCCGTTCCCGTGCCCACGCAATCATTCAAATCGCTGCTGATAAGATGGAGCTGCTCTGTTTGAGAAAACTCCTTCATTTGAGATTTTCATTTCTGCTGACCAGTAGTCCCACTATAAACACCGGTGCTGAGCCAGGGCTTCATTGTTCACGAGGAAGAACGACGCGCTTCATTATTTGGCGTTAAGATTCAGCTTTGTGTCTGACAACGTGCTCAGCTGCTTCTCTTTTGCAGCACAGAATCCATTCCGTCACCTCATCGAACTTTAGTGACAAATAGATTTCTCAAGCCAGGACCAACCTTTGATTAGTTGCAGTTGTTTATATTTTTTTGTAAAGTTTCATTGGATCTCTCTAGCTTTGTATTATATGTGCAGCACTTAGTAACTGTTCTTCATAAATTGTTTTTTTCTTCTCTCTATGTCAATTTTACAGTGACTTTTACTGATCTTTTTGTTTTCCACTGCTCTGTAAATCAGTTTAAACAACTTTGAAATGTGCTACTCAAATGAAAATATTATCACTGTAAAGACATAAGAGTCATAACCCAAAACCATGTGAATGGTTTGCAAACTATGCTGCCTCCTTGTAGTGTGAAGAACACTAGCAGGTCTCCTGTTAAACAGCACTGAGGGGCAGAAATGTCAGATTCAGCGTGGAGGCTGGTAGAAGCTGCTATTACCTTTCAGCAGTGGGTTTATTTGTTTATAGATATTTAGAAATGACTCAACAAAGCTTGAATGTGATAATGAGTCAGAAATGAATGAAAGACTACGTGTTATCCCTGGCAACATCTTATTTACAACACGATTAACCTTTCATTTTGCTCTCACTAAAAAGCATCTGTTAGTTTTACCCATTTCATTTCACACACACACACACACACACACACACACGCACACACAGGACTTACAGCTTCCAAACTTGAGGGGGCACGCATGTCCATCCATGGGGAAGTCCACAAGTTTCATTGGACACTCCGCACTGATGGTCAACCTGTTGCGGTCAGAGAGGAGAGGTTCAGTAAGCAGCAGCACTCTTCATACTGTGCTGTGTGTGTGTGTGTGTGTGTGTCTGTGTGTGTTGACATGCACTGGAGAAACCACAGCATTTAGTCCCTGCTCATTTGTCAGACACACATATAAACACTAAAGAGGCAAAGGAGCAGTGATCTGACTGTTATATTGAGTTCAGGATTTGAAGGTCTGGCAGCATCAACACATCCCTGTGCTGTTTACACTGTGGGCCTGGGTTTCACATCACAGTTAGTCTGCCTGCTGGTTTGAAATTAAAAAAAACGATGTATCATATATAAGGAGCCCATTCCTCCACCATAACCTCATAAACTGAAGCGATTGCGGCTCAACTGTCTCACGTTAGTAGGTGAAACACTCTGTGGTACCTCATGGTGTAGAGTATGGTGCCGTTCTTCATGATGCGGAAAAGCTTGTTGGGAGCTGTCATGTTGTGAGCCACTGACTTCTTGCCGTTCCTGAAAAAGGTGTCTGGTGTCCACACTTTAGTCACCATCAGATTGTTGAGCCGTAAAATCTCTATTGGGCCCTCGTACATCAACCTCCGGTCTACCCACGTCTGCCGGAAGAACACGTCCATTGTGTACTCCTAAGACGGGGAAGTTGACAATAAGAAGGAAAACAACATATGAAGGCGGTTGGCTGTTTTTTTGTTTGGGATTTTCTGAATTAAATAAAAAAAAGACATTTGTTTTCCACCATGAACAGCGAAGGAGTATTTTTGCCCAGTTAGAGCAGGAGCAACAGCTAATGTTGTTTATATCTTCTGCAACCACCAAAGCTGTATCGACACAAACTGGGCTCACTCCCGTTGATGATGAACTACATACCATTTCAACGTCTGAGACGGGCCCAAAACTTGTCACGTAAATGTCGGTCTTGACCTCAGTCACAGGACCTGGTGAACCAAAGAAACAGACAAAATGAGTCAGATTTAATGTTTCCTGTTTTTTTTTCCTTGTTGTTGTCTGGACTTATTTACACCCAGTATGTGTTCAAAGTGCAGACCACCAGGGTCAAACTCTAAAACATCCAGTGGTTTATCTCATCCAGAGTTGCACATAATGGAAGTGAAAAGAAATAGCTTAAAATATGTAAAAACCTAATCCAGTGTTTTTGTGATGGCCTTGTTAATAAGTGCAGGGATAAGCAACGTTGCAGCTCAGCATGCCTGCATATCTGCACATTACTGCTGCCAGGCTGCTTCTCCGTTAGAATAATGCTGGTTCTTAACATAGTTGCAGACATGATGCACGACCACCAAATCCGTAGGCCTACTTCCAGCACTTCCACTACGCATTAGGCGTTGCCACTGCAACGTGCTCAAAGCTATGTCATTTTTCGTGAGCTTTCCTCATGAACATAAAAGTAAAGTGAAGTTGTTTGGGGCTGCTGGTGCTAAATAAGGGGTCTCCAGTCAGTTTCACCTCCTGTGTTATGACATGTAAAACACATTGAGTGAACTAATTAACTGACTGAACTCATAGACTCACCAACCACGTCATATTGCACAGGAAGTCTAATTACCTGGTATTACCTCAAATCATTGGATAGAAAGTAACAACATAGATCAACTGACATGTGCCTTGTTTGTACTGGAATATGTAAAATGATGCAGAGCTGCTGTGAGTGTTCACATGTGGAAAATATTTGATTAAAATTCGCTTTTTTATTCCTACATACCTCCGAATCCAGGTCGCAGCCTGTTGTCATAGCCGTCCAGAAGTCGGTCCAAAATGCGGGTAAAATTCTCCGGATAGATCTTTTCATCCTTCCTTGTCTGTCCAGAAATTGTCTTTACACTAGAGAGCGGGGAGAAGGAAAGAAAAGCAGACAGCCTTAACTTCGTCAGAGCTAAATGAAGGAAGGAGAAGCAGCATCCGAGCCGATCTGCGCCGAGCAGCAGGGTTCAGCACCGCGGACAGAGACACTGTGGGGGACTCACCAAGTCGCCAAACAGAAAAAGTAGAAGAGGGTCCGAATGAACACGGGGCGCGTCGCTGTCACCATCTCCTTCTTCTTGGCAGAAACCATGTTCGCATGCCATACTTCAAGCCCCTTCACATCTCTCCCCGCCAGATGCCTGTGTCCCGGGAGAAGAACAGAAAGGAGGAGAGCGACACAGAGGGCAGCGCGGCGCGGAGGGGAGGGAAGTTACGCGCTTCTCTCCTGGTCCTGCAGTCTCTCCGCCAGACGCACGAGGCGCGCACACGCGCGCACACACACACACACACACACAACTCCACACACGCTTTCACCCCCAGCCCGGTCACCTTTAGTCCGGAGCCAAGCTGCTGCTGCAGCTGCTGCTTCTGCTGCTGCTGCTGCTGCTGCTGGTGGTGGTAGCATCCAGAGAAAGAAAACAATCCTCCCACTGTCTTCCTTACTCTCTCTCTCTCTCTCTCTTCTTCTCTGTCTCCCTTCTGTCAGTGTCAAACTCACCTGCTTTGGTCAGGACACAGCTTGGAAATGGCTTCGAGAGTGTCACATCTCTGACTTGACTTCTCTGACTGTCTCTGCCACCACTGGGAGAGGTTTAGAAATAGGTTTGTTCCTCTCCATGAGCGTCATTGTCACATTTGAAAACCATTCTTTTTTTTTATTCCTATTTTCTAGTTTGGAAAGGGCCACAGAAAACTGTGCTTACTCAGAGCGTGCCCTTTGACCTCTGCATCAATCAGCATCCACTTGTTTGGTGACGGTGTAGTACGCAGCCTAGCCTACATGTTGAACTAGTTTCAGCTATGTATTGGTGAGCGTCTGTATTAAGATTCAAATGGGTCAGTCTTGTCGCAATATGCAGTCGCACACACACACAAACGCGCACACAAAGGCAGAGAGGAACTGGGACAAGCCACATGCTGCTTCACAGATTTCTCTGCACCTGGGACAAGCACAAGACCTTCACTCCGCGCGCGTGCGTGTGTGTGTGAGAGAGAAGGAGAGGGACTCTGAAGGTGAAGTGCGGGTAAATCTCGCAGGATAAACAAGATGTCTAGGTTCCACCACACTGGCTTTCCTGATTAGTTTTGAAGTGTACGTACACACACACAGATTCACACACCCGGGTAGAACAGGAGCCACTTAGTGTGAGGGGAAGGTGAGGAAACATTATGTAGATATGTTTCATGCAGGCTGAAGTCATGCAGTCTTAGTTAGTCTTATAACGCAGCTCCCTGCACAGCCGCCCACCCCAGTCCTCCCACAATACACTAGAGCAAGGCGCCTCTGTGGGGGATGAGTAATATGCTCGTTCTTTGTGGGGGTAGGCATTCGTCCAAGAGATTTTTTTTTTCTCTTTTCTTTTTTAGACATTCGATTAAAAATTATAATGGGAGCGCTTTACTGTACAAACACTTGTAATAATACCAGCGTGAAAGTGCCTCAAAATAACAAGAGTGCAAGAAGCAAAAGTTACGTGGGCCTGATTTAACCATGCTGACCTCACGTGCTTAAGTTACATTACATGACGTTTCAAGTTTTTCAGGTCTGAGACGTGATTGGTTTGTCCTGAGATGACTTGAAGCAGGTTCTTCTGCTTTGTAAGCTAAAAAACCCTGCAGCATAAATAACTGCATGTTAACCTATTTTTTTATCAGTGTGAGAGCACGTGTGTGTCAGAAGAGAGGCGTGGCAGTGTGTGTGTGTGTGTGTGTGTGTGTGTGTGTGTGTGTGTGTGTGTGCGTGGGTGTGTGTGTGAGGTGCAGCAGAGGGTCATTACATTACCTCCTGTAGGATCCACACAGGTCCTGATGACTGTTTTTAGAGAGTGACACACACACACACACACACACACACACACACAGACCTACAGCTTCGGCAGCAGAGCTTGTTAGCTGGAGCTCAGCACACATGAAAGACTGCTGTCTTTACTCTGTGAGCTCTCATTAACTTTGCACGCAGTGATTTCTAGAGTGGCAGTCAAATAAACCTCATTATTCTCCTGTACAGTAACGTTCACTCCAGTACAATTACATTCATGTGACTGTTGTCATATGTTAATAACACCCGAGTTATTTCTATTTCTAATGACTCTTTTACTACACAGCCTGTCACAGATGTGGTTTAGCATTGTTCCTGAAAGACACATCATCTGGACGGGAGCCTATGCTGCTCTAACATCTGGATTATATCTTCATGGTCCATTCCAGATGTGCAAGCAGCTTAGTCCAAAGACCCTAATGCTCAGAGATGTAGGCTCTGATGAGTGCTGAAACCAGCAAGACAATATGGAGTCTGGAATTATTTGACATGTTGCAGATTCACAGGTTGGGAACATCTTTATTTCCATCTATATATTATATTTCTTCTGAAAGATTTTAGGGATTTCTTTTTTTTCTGAGAGTATCACTTGGACCAGTACTTCAAGGAGTCTAATAGTTTGTATTAAAGCAGGAGTATCATGCACTGGAACATGACACAGATGTACACCTTTTCAGGTGAGGCAGCGTTATTTGCATTACAGATGCCTGAACACAACCAAGCAACACGAAAAACATTAAAACAACATTAGCAGGTCATTTTTGTGGGTTTATTACTATATTAGTATATTTTGAGTTGACCCTTCTTAATAATTAGTCCAGATTACGGTCAGTTAAAGGCCTTTAGAAACTTGGAGCAGTTAAACTAAAGTGAAATGTACGAGCTGTCCTTTCCTGCATGTTCAGTACCTCAGTGAAAGCCTTGCCGATATGCAGCCCACATTGTCGTGTAGGAATGCAACACGTGTCTACATGAAACTCCAAAGTTACTTTCCTTTTTTGATCCAGCTAGAAAGACACAAATTAGAAAATCACTGTGAAAACATGCTCACGTTTGACAACATTTACAGAAATCCTTGTCTGTATGGTTTGTTTTCCTGCAGCGAGCCAAGGCACACCGTTCCTCGGTTGTGTTGTTGACTGTGTGTTACTGAGAGTTATGATGGCCAGGTAGGAACAAAGCAGCTCTTTTGCGCCGGAGGTTACAATTGATGAGGCTCATTGCGGCAGTGCAGGAAACTAATGAGTCAGAACCAAGACTCAAGCTGTCGGGAAATCACACAGCACAACAAAAAAAGCACAATGTGACATCTTCAACACCAAACAAATGCAGAGGGAGAGACATGCAGGCTGACTGAAAATGAGACACCAGAGAGAAGAGCTTATGTCACTGCTTTCCTTCAACACTAATTCATTTCTCGAGCACGCATTTCATCTTAACCATGCGCAAAATACAGACTGAAAGTCATTAGCACACGTACAAATAGACAACGGGAACGTGAAGCCGTAAGAGCCAGAGCAGGGAACAGGCAGCGGCAAAAGATGCAAACAAAAGAAGAACAAGAGCAAAGAAAGGGGAAAGAAATGATTGATCCATCCTGCTCCTTTCAGCAGTAAGTAACTTAACGCCTCAGCGACCAGACGAGTCGGTGGCTTTACAGCAACGAGAGCAGCTACAGTATCACTAAACCTGCACTGACTGACCTCAGCATTAACGTTTCACACTTCACAGTGCTGTGAAAGTATTTGACTCTTTTTGTCTTTATATATTTGTCATATGTTCAGATAAAGGTTACCCAAGAAACGACAAACTGCATATGTTAAATGATGCTCTAACAGCACCTCTTCAGATTCTGATACACACAGAAGCCTGTTGTCTCACTCATTACACATTTTCTCATACTACTTCCATTCTTCCCCTGAAGCCGCTCAGTTTGAATGGCGGGAACCACATAATATACATAATAATAATAATTTGTTTGTGCGCTGCAGCCTCTTTTCATTTATGATGCACATTAGTCAGGTAGGTTAAGATAGACATAATAAGCATAATGATTGTTGGGAATCTTTTTCCACCCAGTGCATTTGTGCTTCCAGAGCATCTCCGCATCTGAGAAATAATTGTGAGGCCAGACATCCAAAGTGCATTTACTCATGTTGAACTATGGCTCACATTGATTGAAGGTGGCTGCTCGGAGGACCCTGCTCAGGCAAACTGCTGAGCAGGAAGCCTGTCCTTAAGCTGGAGGAGAGGGATGCTGTTTTGAGCTCATCCTGTTTTGACCTCTGGCCTCCCTGTAGAGGTGGAGCCGAAGGAAGAATCGTCACTGACATGTGTGTCTATAAATATCACCATATTCCACACGTCTGTGTTCAGATGAGACAGATATTGACAAAAATCTTTTCCTTCGGGGTTCTAGTCATAGCCTTGCAGCTCACAGTGGTCTTGGTTAGATCCTATCTTTACTAAAGTTTGAGGACACAAATGGGAAGGCGTACAACAGAAGACAGCCTCACTAATCCACACAGAGGCAACGCGTAGCTTCCAAGGCTGTGCACCACCTGTATGGTTCTCCATCTGCTGAGACAATTAAAGTGTGATCTCCAGGCACTAATAAGCTCACATCCAGAGAAGCAGTTGCTTGATATCACCTATCTTATGAAGCCTTTTTATTCATTGCTGGCCACACTCATGGAAAATGAAGTTCATCCAATGCAAAAGAAGCATCAGCATGAACCATTATCCACTTGTGATTGGGAGTGACTAGGAGTCATTTAGGCTCTGCAGTGCCCTAGTGCCCTCTCATCTACTTCAGCAAGCCTGCACACCCATTACATGCAAGCACTTGACAACACTTGAGTGCCCTATAATGTACAGATGGCAAATTTCCCCTCTTTCCAGACAATTCTCTCTTTGTCACACTTTCGATTTGGGTTGATGAGCAACTGAGAAGCAGCCAGAAAGGTGGCCACTGAGTCCATCTTCAGTTTGAAGTGCACCGCATCAATCGCCTCAAAACTTCATGAGAGGTAGAACTTTTCTTCTCTCTCCTCAGTCAGATCAACACAGTCACCACTTGATCGACTACTTTCTTATGTCTTGTAACTCTGTTTTGTCTGAAGGCTCTTGATCTTTTTTAAAGAGATGCAGTAGTTTGGTTTTCTTGATTAATGTGAAAAGTATTACATTCAAAAACCAGCAGTAGACAGGTACTACTACTACAAAAAGGAATGGGCAGGCAGTGAGGGAAGCGAGCGCAAACACCTCAGGCATCAATCCAGGCAGGAATTCACACATAATAATTTGCATACACACTCAAAAATCATTAGACAGGCAAGATAAGGTCAGGACGTAACATGTTTTTACAGTAACTTGGTTACTGGTTGTTACATACAGCACTCTAACTATGGCTAGCATGTGTTGCCAGATATGTTTGGGGAAGTCATGCTTTTGTTTTATTGAGTGCCCAAAAACAACTGCAAAACCTGGCAACCTTACTGTAATATAAAAAAAGATGGTTCAATTTTTCAGTTATTACACCCAGAAATTATAAATGAATATGTTGTATTTTGTTTACTATAACTGTATTTACCGCGACCCGACTGCGGATAAGCGGAAGACAATGGATGGATGGATGGATA
Organism: Microctenopoma stevenorrisi; assembly: GCA_032270685.1. Taxonomy (NCBI): domain Eukaryota; kingdom Metazoa; phylum Chordata; class Actinopteri; order Anabantiformes; family Anabantidae; genus Microctenopoma; species Microctenopoma stevenorrisi. The sequence continues at coordinate 4,069,547 of JAUMTR010000002.1, read as the reverse complement.
ACTGTATTTTTTCTCCAGCTCTCTTCCAAATGTTTTGCCTCTCTTACGTTGTTGTCTATTAATAATGAACAGAAATGCTGTTCTGCCAAATTGGAACATGAACTGACCTACTGATGAAAAAACACGTTTGGGTGACAGGGGAATGAAAGGGAAGTGAAAAGTGTTTTATTGTGTCTAATTAAGTTTTTCTTTATAAAATAGGAATTTACTCAATCTCAGCACCAGAACAGACACTTGAACGTACAGTTTCCAACGTGCAAACAACCGCAGCTGTTGTAGGCGGTAGACTCTTCTCAAAAAAAAAAAAAAAATAACAGAAGGAAACAAGGCATTCACACATTTATAGATCATTTCTGGTGATGATTTGGAGTCCGTCTGTTAAGGACGTGGCCTGTGGGAGAAGATGGAAGAAAACAGCGTAAACGTTTCCCCTGCAGCAAATAATGTACGCAAGTCTTGACTGAAGCAAAATTATCAAAGTAGAGAAAGAACAAAGGCAGGAAAAATATTTAAAAACAAACTACTAAGCTCAAATGGATATTAATCACATACTGTATTTAGCACTGAATAGAGTCTAATTATTGGTTTGAAACAGCATGATGATATTTTATTTTCTGTGCAGTCAAATATGAACTAACTCTTCTCTGTATGTGGGCTTAGAGAGTCTCCCCTGTGCAACACATGATGGAAACACAGTCCCAGTTTGCTCCTGTTCTGCTTCCCCAGTTTTCTCAAGAGCAGCCAGAGGCCCCCAACCAGCAGCAGCAGATGCAGCCACACTTTTCCTGAGCCGTTTTGCTGAGCCATGACAATTGCTACAGGAATGGGATGACACCGGATAACCTTGGTAGCAGTGAGACGCAACATGCACGCACACACGCACACACACAAGGACAAACCTGCCGTGTAAACATGGAACTGTGCATTTACATTTACAGTCTGTGCAGGCGACACACTGCAAATGAGAGTTTGGTTCTGTTTCACTGGCTTGCCACAAACGATGAGGGCAAATCACATCACATCACGTAAGTGTACCAAAATAGAAGAGCAAAGTATTGATATCTTTCTGAAACTTTCTATGTTACAAATACAGCAGATTGTTCTAGAATTTGTTGTGTCCTTTGAACAAACACTTGTACCTTAACAGATCGTGTGATTAGAAACACAAAGCAGACTGTTCCAGTGCCCTCCAGGCAGTTTAGCAGCAGCAGCCTGCTAAAGACATATTATCTTGCCGTTACAGACTCCAGCAGGCGTAAAAAAAGATTGTTCCCAACCCAGATGATTAGGCTAATGAATTTAGCTGCTGTGAAGGGAAGTTACAAGTTTTAGCTGGCACCTGTTTGTACCATGTTGATGACAACATGTTTAAAACACAGTTTTTAGGTCAAAGGTGGGTATAGATAAATGTTTGTCACACATTTTTAGGGGGTTGGTGTAATCCATAAATAAATCCACTATAATAAAATGATATGATAACAGTAATAATGTAAATTACACTACAACATCTGCACTTATGTTCACCTCCACCTGGGTCCCTCAGTCTTCACACAGACACACTTCAGACATGTTCAGGATCATTTCGAATTTGTCTGAAATTCAAATGATTAGAAACTACCAGTACGCAGCGTTGTTATGGTAAATTATTTGATTTCTGATCAAATCAGCTTGCCCTGGTTAAATATTAATGTTAAATATTTATGCATCATCAACTCACTGTCACAGTTGTCATACTTGGTAGAATCACCACCTCCAATCTGTAGGACTGTGTTTTAAAAGTTTGAAATGATTTGATTTCAGGAATCGTCGCCGTGCGGTGGTACGCTCATGTCTCACGGTGAAAGTGGGATTTTGATTGTCAAAGCCTTTCATTTCCTGGCCTGATTGCTGGGAAAATCTTGCTTCATTTGGTCTCTCTATTGAGGCAGGCACTGTATAAATAGGCACACTGGAAATAGACCTTCACTCTCAGAGGAGCCTCTCAGGAGAGGGCCCGGACCAACGGCCGGATTTCCAGCACCAAGATATAGGCCACAACGTTACACATATCTGGACTAGAGTGATATTTTGTGGAATCCCTTCACACTTTGTAGTCTAAACTCTTTTGAATCAGCATGTTTAACAGGAGACTTGCATTTAGGAAACTTGTTTCAAAAGGCATTTTTCCTCCTGCAGCTAGAACATTTATTAATTTACTATCCATTTGCTCCCTCATGCCTCATTTACCGTGTGCCATGACGTCCACAGCAGTTAACGTCAGCAACGTACGCAGGTCTGTTTGACTCTTCTCCTCCATCCCACTTCTAAATCAAGTTGCAGTTATGTTTTACACGAGCAGGCATGTTTTCCCCCCAAACACTTCAGTCTTTCTAAAGATGATCTCACAATATTGTTTCACGGCTGTCGGACTGGTGAAACGCTTGCACAGACACGTGACTCCTGTGGACAACAGCATGCACCTGGAAAAAGAGTGAAAACAAACTGAAGGCCAAAACTATGAGCACTACACATCACATATTGTGCAGTTGTTTAAATCTGTTGTTACCGTACTGTAGTTGATTATTAATTGATGATTATCTGTGTGGATTCTCAATAATCTAGATGCAGATTATATATTTATTTATTTATTTACTGTATGTAAAAAGTGTTATATATTATTTATCCATATTAACACCAATCAAAACGTACATTAACAATCAAAAACTCCGTCAGGGGTTTTTTCTTTATCTTGAGTATTTTCAGCATCAGATGGTATTACTGAAAGAAACGTGGATGGCATTATGTAGTGGGAAACACTGATGGCTCCACTTTCCAGATGGGAAAGCATGTCACTGCACAAAGCTGCTGTAGTCATGCTGGTTATGTTTGTCCCCCCACACACCATCACATTTCCTCGTCCTAGGAACCTTCCATGTAACAAAGTCAGACTTTATAATGGATTTATGAGCAAATCCTTAGCATTTTCCTGAAATAGATATTTACGTTATTGAACATAGACTTACACAATAAAGGTCTGTGTTGGAAAGATGTCTGATATTTAAAAAGGATGACGCAACACTGACAGAGTGGGACCACATCTGCTATGTCATATAGGACCAGTCTTTTCGCAGCTGTCAGATGAAGGAACGGGGACTGATCACTGTGTCACTGTGTTCAATAACACCGCCTACGCACAGAAGGTGCACCTTCCGAAATCATTCTGGTACTGATACGGCACATACGACACGGCTCGTAGAGGTGCCCTTTGCTTTTTTTGATTACGCTGCCTTCGCCCTTAAAAAAAGTTATTGCTGTTTGAACCAGTGACGACTGTGTTTGTTTCAGTGACTGGAGTAGATATGGTGTCATGCTGGCAGACAAAGAGTGAGGGAGGGAGGGAGGGAGAGGAAAGCATCAGGAAAATCTCAGAGGAGTAAAATAGCTGCTCAACAGAATCTAACCTAAATCTCCTTGATTTGTGGTCCCTTGAGTGGCCCAGCACTTTGAGGGAAACTGATTTGCCTGCAATTGTCTTCTGATTAAACCCTAATCTATTTTTACATCTTAGTGATGATACAGCCGTTGTTACAAGTCCTCCTTCAAACTGACGACTTACAACTGTACTTCACACAGTTTAATGTGACCAGAGATCCGAACAATCAAATCCTTGAGTCAGACGCTGAGCCTCAGTTTGTTCCTGTGTCAGACTGTTATCCTGCTCTTCACCTGTGGCATCTGGACACACGAGGGATGGAGGCAGCGGGTGGTAAATGAACTTGAATGTCCAGCAGACTACTATTAGCAACAGTAAATGTCACAATCAGTCACATTATCGCGTTCATCCCACAGGAAGAAAAACAAGTATCAAAGTGCTGATGAAATCATTAAAGACTATTTTTATCCCCCTAAAATAAATTATTCTACATTTGGGACAATTACTGTGTTTAAATGAAGTAAATTTGTGGGCCAAGGTGAAAGAGCTCATTATCCTTCGTCATTAGTGGTTTAATCAGGAATGGCAATTACTTTCATGTACTCATGTAGTTTAAGTACTTTCTGCCATGGTAAACTCCAATTACTAATAGGAAGAAACTATTCATTGGGCAGAAACAACAGCATATATTGTAGGCACAGTGTGGGTCACAGAAAGCAACACTTTATCATTTCCCTCCAGAATACTTCCCACAAAAACTCCAGATGGTATACAAAAACTTTCAAGTCTGTTTAATTTCACTAGGTTAGTCTTATGCCTTTAAGGACGTCCTATTCCTGCCAAATTGTCACCCAAGTATCCCAATTCAGATTGCATTTTCTCCAGAAAAAAACAGGCATCTGTCTGCTAACGAGTTTTTAATTATATGAGGATTAATTCTGCTGGGATCAAAGCCGAAAGCCGTGGACAGATCCCCCAAATATTCAAGAAAAGTAATATTCTTTCAGTCAAACAGAATGAATTCATTTGAATGTGTACTAGTTATATGTCAAGCGTGTTCAGCAGCACGTAAAAGAGACAATCTGTAACATTTCTTCTTGAGTTACATGATTCAGCCAGTTTAGGAAGAATTCCAGCTGTTTTTAAAGTTGCTCTCGCTAATATTTCTCGCCACAAAGAGGCTGAAAGACAGCAAAACAAGCTGACACAGGAACCCACGTAATTTATATCCCTGTGTCCTGCAGCTATTACGACCAGTGGTAAATGCACACTTACATTAACAAAACAAAAAATTCTCCATTTTGATCTTTGTCAAACCCTAAATAAATATCTGTACCTATGACATGCAGTGTGTTGGGAAGCTGTACAGATGGTATTTTCTGGTAAAGTGTATTCATACAATACATGAATAGTATTGTAAATCCATGTCACAGATGCCACATACACATAGCACGAACACCCAGCCCTGCGTTTCTACCATATAGGCGTTCGGTTCATTTTGTTGGCACTTCCACTTCCTCTATAAAAGTAGAACAATAGTAATACATAGTCCGACGGAAAGTCGCTTTTTTATTTCACTGCTCAACTTGATTTAATTCTCTAATCATAAAGACAAAAGACTTGGTCAGATATTTAAATGAGTATTGTCAGAGTCAGGACTGTGCTGGCTTTATGGAGATAGACACTTTATATAGTGTAGAACTTTCTGTGCTTTATGTGGAGCTCAGATCCCAATAAATAATTATTCAGTGTAGACTGGCAGTAGACAGGCTTTTGAGTATCCTATATTTAGAAAATCCCTTTTTCCCACATTTTTCAAATTCCTATTTCATATTGCAATAATTCAATTAATTAACCAGACAGTCTGAAAGTAGAGAAAATAATCATCATAATACCATATATAATCATTTGAACATATTCATTAAACTTTGAGCTTTTGTCAATCATGAACCTCCCACATTTCTAACATTTTTTTTGACATAATAATTCTTTGGAAAACTAGTCAAAAAGTGAGGAACAGTCTGAAATGAAATAGTTTTTCATGTGGGAAACAGACAGAGACGTTTGATTTGGGACAGGGCTACAGGTGTTTGGTATCAAGTCAAAGATGGTTTCCTCACAGGAGCACGGTCTGTTCTGTAGTGGCTGTGAACTGCTGTTAGAGTTGTGATCTTGCTAATAAAGGCAAAACACAAAATATTTGTGTTTATCACCCACCTTAGTTGAATGATCATGAATGATACATAGTACAATATGTGTCAAATCAAAGTACTTTGCGAAATCAAGCTGGACTATCACAAAAAACACTTCTACTCTCTGCTCAGCTCTTCAAAATGTACCAGTACAGCAGAAATAACTCTGATTGGTTAGAGGATGATTCTATGCTCAAAAACAAAACATTAAAAAGTGAATATCTGATCTGCTGGCAGGCTGTTCATTGAGTCTGAGCCACTAATTGTTTGATTTCACATTTTAAAATGGAGATATGTTTTACTGTAGATTGGAGGATACTTAGTGTAATTGTAAACAATCTGTCTTTAAGACTTGGAACAATTAATTATTATTATTATTAGAAGCAACTGTGGTTTTGTTAAATTCAAATTTTGGTGCATGAGTTTGACTATGGAGTTCAGTTAGGAAAATTTCATCAGACTTGCCAGAGACACTTTCTGAGATGGTTTTTTTTTTGTGCTGAGTTTGGAGCCTCCAGCACAGTCATGTAGGCTTGAGCTCATCCTGCATCTCACAGCGACCTGAACAACTGCATAAAAAGTGTGGCAGCTCCAACTCTGCTACATGACATAAAGTCACTTTTATAATATAGCCATACCATTTGTTTTTTTCTGTGTATTAATCAAATATCTGATAACAGGTTGTGTAAATGTGCATAATTTTTCAGTTTGAAAATGGTATTTATGTTCGAAGAAACTGTCTATCATTATGCATAGAAGGCTGAATATTCACTTCTTACATAATACCAATACCCACTATCTTTGGGCTACGTAAGTGGAGGAGGTGGAGGTAAGCTCTAATGCTCAAACAGCCCGTGCAATGTTGCAAGAAACCAGCTGCTTTTACAGCAATATTGAACTACAGTGATTCAGGGCAATCGTCTGTACCCTAACCCTAATCATCCTAAAGGGTTAGCGTCAGAAACACTGTATTAAAACAATATTGATTTGAGTCAGGCCCAAATTTTTTAAAGGATGTGACAGAAATATATAGAAAGATACAAAAAGCAAAACAACAATAATACTAATAAATCTTAGTATTTGTTTTAGGTTTCCTGTCCTCTAAGGACAAGAATGAGACTGTTCTTTCAGATCTAAATAAAACATTCCTCTGTTTACACAATGTGCCCTTTTCCTTTTGTAAGTGCCAACACTCCCCCATGTGTTTGCTTTACTTTAACCTGACAAACTGACACTGGGATTTCCTACAAGCAAGTGTAATGTGTGGGCGGCTTTGCTGAGCTGAGATGTGCGGGGTCATGTGCGGATGCGTGGGAGAGGATGTACAGTATCTGATTCTAAGTATATTCACTTGTACAGAATAGGAGAAATATGTGATCACTGACAGAAATGTATAATTCCACTTACACATGCAAACGTGTCTGCATCTCTTCTTCAGGGATGCATCTGTTTCCTTGCTCTGGGTTTCTCCACTCTGTGCAGCATCGTGAGGAAATCTTGTGCCTGACTCTGTCTGTGTGACCTGTCTCTGCCACCTAGTGGAGAAAGAGAATGCCCGACAGAAATAATTGTGAAGTAAACCTGAGAAACTTTTGGGTGACACGTTGCTAAAAGTTATTTGGGCATCACGACATGTCACATGCCAGGTTATTTGTTATAATACTAATATTTATTATAAAGGAGCAAATACATACGTGAAATGAAATGCATACATGTAAAGTAGATAAATAATAAAAGAATATTTTACAAGTTTCACATTTTACATCATTGATAAAGTAACTCTTAATAAACAACTTTAGGATTTAAAATCGAAATAAGTTAAAACACGTCCAGACATAAAAATTACAGACATTACAATTGCAACAGTTGTCATGACAACAGTACACATATGACCAGCACAGAGTGAAGTTGCTTGTTAGTTGTGTATGAACAGGATTATCAGGATTATATTGAACTGGTAGGTGAAACTGTTTTATGCTTTATTGTTATGTACAGTAACTACACCTAGTTTTTGTTCACCATAAGAAATGCAGACGGGGCTAACCTCTAACGCTAGCTACGCTAGCTAGCATGGTATGATCAAATCGAAGGAATGCTAAGTGCGACGTTTTGCTAACTTAAAACACCGCAACGTTCATTTGACATAACTCGTGTTAAGATACTGTGTGTTAAGAATACTTTATATACATAGTATAGTTCTAAATATAAAATGTTAAATTGTATTTCCAATTATATATTAGTACATTTACTTTAGTAAATAATCTAATTACTTCCTCCATCACTGATTCCGGAAAAAAACTTTAAATAAATAAAAGTCCCTACATCAATAATCAACAAGTGCACTTTTACTAAATTCGACTCAGCTTTGCCTTGAATGTCACTGACCATTTTTAAATAGATTATTTTGATTAAGAATGTGAAATAGCTGTTTGTCATCTACAAGCATTTGTATTCTGTTTCTAACCTGCAGCCAATTCACACGCTGAGACCTCTGAGATGACATCAACACACGGTATGTTTCTGTTGGTTTGTGAATGAGATGTTTCTCACACAATAAACAATGAAAACTGAATTGGGGATTCACTGACTGAGGATAAACTATCACTGACAATTTCTTGTTATTATCAATATATTTTTTATAGAAGGACCAGAGATTTCCTCTGGCAGCACTACTATTTCAGGAACTGAAGGTGTTTCCAAATCACATAAACAAGGTACAGTGGGCAAAGACACTGATCTGGAAAACTGAGCAACACGACTAGAAAATAATAACCTCTGTTTTGATATGTTTTCTTGGCTCCATTCTGTTCAGATGTGAGGAGGAGGAAGACACGACAGAGCCCTTTCAAAGTGCCAGACGCCAAAAGCATCTTTCTACTGAGTATAAATGAAAAAGCGGACCAAAAGAAGGTTGGTGTGTGTTCATGAGTGCAATTGTGAATGTGAAAATGAACTGTTTTACATCCACTGCATGGTACCTGTGTGACTCAGTGTTTGCAAAAAGTGCTGAATTGATCTTTGCCGTGTTGAAATCATGTTGCTGTTCTTCTCCATGCTCAGGAGACGCGTAAGTTCCTGGCTCTGCCAATTGATGAAAAGACGAGCCACTCTGCGCGCATGACGGCTAAGCTGAAGAAAGATTTGCAGGGAGGACCGGAGGAGGAGAAGAAGTTGAAAGATCTAGAACATGTCGGAACTAAGGCAACTCTCCCTAAGCAAATACCTGGCAGACATGAGTTGAAGATGGCCATGATGAAACGAGGTAAGAGGAGAGGCAAACCTTTCTAGCTGAAGCTTTTTTAAAACCCCTACATGCTTTTTACACTATTGTCATTCCTGTGCCTAGAGAACTTTACGAAAGAGAGCAAACATGATTTAATCTATATGGAACGGCAGAAAGCAGTGTTGGAGGTAAGGATGACTTGCTACTATCTTAACAGAGATACTCAGGGTCAGTATCCTTCTTTTTCAGTCGCCAAAACACACCTAACTATTCCATCTTCTGAAATAACTGCAGTGCTCCAACTTTCTTTTCCTCAGTTGGCGTTGATGACTAAAAAGTCAGAGATACTGAGGATGGAAAAAGCCATTGAATTAGAGGAGAAACAGCTGAAACAGCTTAAAAAGCTCATTGAAAGAGACAACCTCAAGTGTGAAGAGTTCCTCCGGGAGAACGAGAAGAAGTCTGTGGAGGCCCGGACGTTGTAAGAAGGACTTACAGTCGATCTAAAGTATTGTGTTTGTCTCTTTAATTACAAACAAGACAAGAAGTTGGTTGATTTGTCTATGTTGTCAGTTTTGAACGGGAGATGAAGTCCAAACAGGAGAAGACTGCTAAGATTAAGAAACTGAATGCTGAAATAGGAGCCGTAAAGAGGTAATGCTTTGCACAACGTTGCATTATAAAGATACTGTATATGTCTGTCTGTGTTTTATGTGCATGAGACCGATACCACAAATACACACAAGGAACCGCTGTAAAGGTGATGGATGTGGTCTCATGTGGATTTAAATCAAATGTTTCTTTTTCAAAGTGAAATCACCAAGTTTGAAGAAATCCTCATGGACTACAAGAGATACAAGGAGCTCCTGTTTAAACTGTCTCCTAAAAAGTGGCAGGAGGCCCAGAGAGCTAGAGCTATGGAAGCCAAAGTCCCTTCTGACAGAGATACAGTGGAGCAGCACAGCAGTGAGCCAGAATACTCGGCGTGTAGGAACGGCAAGGACTTTATTTTGGTGCAATTTGCACCGATAACAGGTTATAAAGATAAGTAGACACGAGGTAGTGTCCTAAATGTGAATCTCCTTAACCTCTCAACATGATTACAGGATTGGAGAGCAAGGGGTCCAATACAGTTAGCGAGCTGTCTTCCAGAGAGACAACTTTGTCCCCAGTCCACAATAACTCACTGTAAGGCCACAGAAATATACTCTGCTCACTAGCACAGCATGCTAGTGGAACATCTTGCAGCTAATTTGTTTGGTATTTTGTTTACATGCTGCTACCAAAACCATTCTCCTGACCTCACACACTCTCTTTGGCCTTGTGGGAACAGTGAGAGCTCAGAATGTGAGGTCAGTTTTACCTCTTTTAATCTTGGAAAAAGAGTACTCAAGTGCTCACAGTAGCCTCTCCTGCCCACCGTGCTGTGTCACCTCTCTGCAGGAGGAGCCGCAGCTGTACTTTACTGACCCCCAGCAGCTTCTTGATCTGGTGACAGAGCTGACGGAGCAGAATTTGTCCCTGATTCAGAACTCGACAAGGGTGGAGGAGACAGTGGAGGACCTCCGACAGTCTATGGAGACAACTAGAAAGATGATGTAAGTGTAGTAACATTTGGCCACACATTCTGCTGCCACAAAAACATTAAACATTTTTTTTCTTATTGCATTTCTCAAGTAAAAATGATGAAGAGCAACTAGCACTGCAGATAAATGACATAAACCAGAGGATCGAGAAAGAGAAGGCGAAAGGAAACAAGCTCAAGCAGAAGGTTCAGCTGCATGTCTCACTGAACACACAAGACGAGGTAACATAATATTTCGGATCACTATTAGCCCTTACACGTGGAGCCATGCTGAGCACCTTTGTTCTCTCTGCAGGATGGGATGTTTGATGCTCTCAGTGAAAAAGTAGCAGAGGTGCATCGCGACTGCCTGGGTGACAGGATGACCAACCTCAGCACGCTGGAGAAGCTCACCAATATTGAGAATCGCATGTCTACACTTCTGCTGGGCCTCGACAGCATCCCTAAAGAAATCTTGGAGATGATGAAAAAGATAAAGGACAGTGAGAAGAGGAGCAGGTACAGCACATCTCAGCACAGTCGATGTGTTTTACTTTACTTCCTTCTTTTAAATGCAGGAACAAGTTGGCAAGAGCAGTAGATGCCAAAGGGCCGTGACATGCAGTTGTTGGCAAAGGTATTCATCACAGTTTAATTGCAGGGAGCGAGAAGAGAAGCTGAGGGAACAGGGGGAGAAACAGAAAGAAAGGATGAGGAAGTATTTGGAGAGATCCCTTGCTGACTCCAAGAAAACAGTAAGATAGTGGACTAACATGTTGACGTGTTCCAGAACAACACATTATTATTATTAATAAACAACTAACCTGTAAAACCATGGTTTTATTATGTACACTCACTTTGAACAGAACTACAACTAAATTCACAATTAACGGGAGCAAGACTTCAGCTCTTCCCCTTTTTTCTTTCAGAGTGGCAGGAAGCTCATGCCCAGATACATGCCTGTTGCTCAGAAAGTCAAAGTCAGCAGAGAGGACAACATCCCAGTAGAGGACGAGCTCCATGACTACCTCTTCACTTATGATGATGTAGAGTAAAAAGACTTAAATTGAGAAAGATGCATCCATGTACATCTATTAGAAGTACCATACAGCTGTAGTTCAGTTTTACTGTACTTTATTGAGTATTGCTGTATATGCTTCTGCTCCACCAGAAAAAGATCAAACGTTTTACTCTGTATTCCTTTGATGTCTTATTTTCAGATTATTGGAGTTTGTTATAATGATCTTAAAACCTAACCAGTGGCTTCTAACTATTTTGGCTTGTGACCCCTCATAATATAATACATTCGATCTTTGTCACATTTAAAAATATGTGTTGGTTCTTTGACTAAGACCTACTCCTTCTCATATATAGTTATTATATTGTACTCCACCTCTTCCAACTCTCTGCAGTAATGAGTGAGGAGGACAAGACATTTAAGTTATCAGCTGTTTGAAACGTATGAAAAACTGCAACAAACCGACAGTAGGTGGCGGTGTCGAGCATGTGTGTGGTCTGTGATCAGCTGGAGAGGAAGAAGGATGAGGAAGTGGTGTGTGCAGAGGACTGGGTCAGAGATGAGGCTACACACAGTAGTACAGTAGCAGCTGTCAGGACATTAAAGTAATGATAAAAAAGTAATATCTGACAATGCGATGGGTAACTGCTGGGCATACTGTGTGGGGCTCTTCAGGAGAGAAGCCAACAGGATCCAGAGAGGCGGCGGGTGAGTGAAACATGGCTTTGGCTAGCTAAGCTACCTAGCTAGCATGACACCATCACCTGCTGTGAGCCACCGTATCCGCGCGCTGCTAACGTTAGCCAGCGTTAGCTCGCCGTGTGTTAACCGGTAACTGATCAGCACGGTGCGTGTGCTGCGGCGTGAAAGCCTGGTGGTGATGCCGTGAAGCTGAGGTAAATGTCAGTCATCGAGCCGCTGTGAGACCTGCAGAGAGCCGGAGCCAGCAGGAGATGAGACCCCACCCCTATTGTCAACAGTCCGGTCTTGACATTTATTATTCATTAAATGACAGCTCTGGACCTCTAGACAGGCAGGTGTGAGCTCATTTGGACTTTATGGACCGTCTTTGATCTCAGTCCCGATGCAAACACTCGGTCTCAGCTGTTAATCAGATGTAGTGTTTATTCTGTGTTGACATGTTGGAGGTGACGGAGACAGCAGGAGCAGTGATGGAAGACCTGCTCACATCTTTTAGTGAAAAGTGGAAATATCAATCCCACAGTGCACAGGTCATTCCTGTGTCACTTTAGTTAGTGCTACTTCTAAGTGCTGCTTCTAATGCAGGACTTATTTCATGATTATTATCGTTTACTTAACCTTAATGCTGGTAAAGATCTTAACAACCATGATGATCATATCTGTTTTCAGTCATTATGAAGTGAATAACTTTTCACATTGTGCTGAGCTGCTCACAGATTTCAGTGATGAAAAGCAGACAGAAGCGTGATTACTATTTATCTAATATCATCTTTAATGTAACTAACAAACGTATTTCTGCTCATCAGAAAACCAATTATATTTCAACCTTTGTAACATAACATAACATGGAAATAAGAAACTAAACACATTACACACAGTCAGTGTGGGCTGATTGTAATGTAAACACTAACTATTGAAGATTGATATTATTTTGAACTGTGCATGTCTATGTTGTTTCTTTTTTACATATCAGACATCTACAGCTGGTCAATTAGTTTCTTTCTCTATTTCCTCCTTCCGTCATAAGTTTACCTTGTCATTTGTGTTCATGTCTGTTCTTACAGTTCCAAATATTTCAGAAGCAGTACCACAGGGGAACATTATACAATAGAGGTACATTTACTTCATTGATTGCTTTATTGTTTGAATCACAAACCGTATGAATTTATTTATACCTTTTCATTTTCACTTTGCAGTTTGAAAATCTGGTAGAGAGTGATGAGGTAAGTCTGATAATCTTGGTGATGATTTAGCAAAAGAGTATGTGTTTTATGAGATGCGTTGTCTAATTAAATGCATCAGTATCCACCCTTCAAGTTTGATTTAACTATTGTCTGCACGGTTCATGTAATAAATGAATTCTGTGTTTTCCGGTAATTAATTCTATTTGCTCCATTGCAGGGGGAGGGAGAGAGCCCACAGCCCTGCCCCAGGTAAGGCGTCCTTTGCTGAAAGTTGGGACCTTTTGTCGGTCCAAATGAACCTTTATTTGTTTGACAGAAGTACAAAAAAGACACAATTGTTCTTTATGTGTTACTGTGGATCCACCTATTCCTTAAAAATGCCTATTGAAACTATGGAGCCCAGGGTTATGGGCGGCATGATAGATCAGTAGGTCAGAGGCTCGACTCTCAGTCGCCCAGAAGCAACATGTCAAGGTGTCGTTGGACAAGTCACAGAAACCCGTAGTAGTGCTGACACAGGTTTAGCAACTGTCCAAACAGCAGTTGCCCCAATAAAGAATTTATTATTATTTAATAAAAAACATATTGAACATAGTGTTTGTTGAACATACTTTCACGGTCAAAGACTGGTGTGCTCTCTAGGCTCCAAAGCTCTGTTCAAATTAACCAAAACAGACTGTTACCAGCAGTGTAAAACTGCATTATTAGTTTCACAAATGATTCAAAATAAGTATACTTAAATGAAAAAGTGTGCAGCAGGCAAGAAATGTACATTTGTTTACATTTATGGATATGATCAAGTTAAAAAGAAAAATGTTTTCTTTGTACTTTTGTCAGAACTGTAAAGGTTTAAGCTAATAATCAAATTACACATTTTAATGTTATTGCGTTTTAGAAACACTAAGTCTTCTGGCTTTTTAAAAATAAAGTAGCTTCACTTTATTTTGGTGATTTGTTTCTGTAGGCCCGTCAGTGAAGATGAGATCGGTCACCTCAGAGAACACCGCTACACTGCGATCTCAGACAAGCAGATCCTGATTGACCAGAAGCTACAAGCAGAGGTGAGGCACGAGTAACATAGGCGTCCATCTTCGTTAGATCAACAGCCTCCATTATTTCATTTTACGTTTAAAACCTAATTTTTGCTTATTTTTCATTTGCTGCGTTGTTTTTTTTGTTTTGTAATTTTCTGTTCTGTGTTTTGTGTTTGTTTCATTTCGTTGTTTCTGCTCAGTTAGAGGCACAAGAGGAGGAGTTAAGACTAGAAGAAGAGGCTAGAAATGCCGCCCAGCGCGAGGCCGCCAGGTTGGCACGTGATCGAAAAATGAAGGAGGTGAGGCGGCACTGAGCGCTCCCTTCTGCCAGTTTGACTTAATGCTTGGCTAAAACTTCTCCTCTAACCTTCTGGCCCTTCTTGACATGACGTAACACAGGGGTACCTAGTCAGGGACATGTTGTCTCTGTCTCTGCTCTTCAGTTACCTGGTGAACAACTTTTTAGGGGGTGGAAAAAGAGCGAGTAATTGAAAATATGCGAATTGACAACAAACTTGAAATGGATGATGGTATTACCTGAAAACAGGCAGATGAGGAACACCACCAGACCCTCGCTGTTTTTTTATGGTCACATAACAGAAATGTATTCTGAACAGAGAAAATTGTATTGCTATTGGATTTGAGTAATATTGCCGTACAAGTTTTAGGTCAACATCATGGCTTCACATTTCTTTTACTGTTCCAAGAAAGGTGTAATGTGATCTAATGAAAACACAGCTGCTGAAATGATTATTTTCCTTATTGCATTCATGCCTCATTCCACCGCTTTATGCTGCTGGCTCGTGAAATCAGATTCACTTTATATCACCAAAATGTTCAAATACTTTACAGTCTGTATTTTCATCACGGGAAGGCCTGACGGTCTGTTTATTTGAACTGTGGTGGTTTTTCTGTAAGCAGCTGTCTGCCCAGAGGACACGGGGGAAAGCAGATGGCTCCGGCGGCGAATCTCGGCAAAGAAAGTGAGTCCCCTCAAGTTCATGAGACAACAGCACAGTTGTTGAGACGTTCTACGTGTGCTTCACTAGACAAGATTGCTGCATATTTCAAAAGGCGAGAAAGAGCCTTTCTGCTTTTTCAGCTAGTGGCCGATCTGGAAACCACAACCTACAGCACCAGCAAATAGTTCACAATGGAATTTGTATTTGCTCCTTCATATGCATCATATTTCCGGTTATGTTATTTGACAGAATTTCTCTTATTTGCTTTCGAAGCTCTCAGTTGTTCCTGTTTTCATGGAGCGTGTATGCTGCAGAGAAAATACAAAAGCAAGGTGTCCAGTGTCAGAAAAAGCTCACCGATCCTCATAGTTTGCAGTGGTAATAAAAAGAGTGTCCGCTTTCAGCACTTCCAAATGTTGAGAAGAGGTTTGAGTGCAAGCCTCGGCAGGAGGCTTTCTGTCTGGCTGGCTAACCTTTAGATATAGAGGATTGTTGTGCTGTAGTTGATCATCATCATAAACTGTTTCAGACAAACCTCCGGGGAGGATTTCGATGTCTACCTCCAGAACGTAAAAGCCCAGTCCGAGACGTTCAGGAGCAACCGTGAGAAAGCTTTAACTCTATTACCTCTGATAGCTACACATTTATTTATATCTGTGGTAATAAATAGATCCCATCGTTACTCTTTGTCAGTGCTTCCCGCTCTCATCTCTCTGTTTCCAGGACTTCCCTCCGACACAAACGTGGTGACTCCCAACACTGATGTTAGTTGGGACTTTACCACTAAGACTCGCTCCACCAACGACGACGGGACGTCACTGGATCTAGAGTGGGAGGACGAGGAAGGTGGGATGCTGCTCTGTGCTTAGATTGTGCTTAGAATTGGTGTCCTCTTGAAAAGCAGATTGATTTTCTAAACAAGTCAGCATCAGCAGTGACACGTTCGAGTATCAGTTAGTGTGCACCACACTCAACATGCACAAGACAAAGAGAAGGAGGAGATAAGGAAGAAATTCTTTCCACGTGTGTTCTATCAAGCAGCTTGATGTTCCTGTGACCTCGGCTGCTAGTACTTACCAAAAAGATCCAGGTTCACGGGACGCAAACCAACCACGCTGGAGCAATCTGCAATTTAAACTGACAGATTAAATGGATGGAAAAATAACTAGGAAACCACAAATACATATAAACTGATCTCTAACATCAAGGTACAGCAGTATTCAGCAGTATTCTGTTCTACTATATACTGCAGTACTAAGAACCCGTTGAAGAGACGTTCATCCAACCTGATGGAACCTTAGTCACAGTCTACATACTGTAAAGCTTTATATATAGCCCGCTGGGTTCCATAAAGCAGATAAGTAGCACACATGTCAGGTCTTAGGACGTCTGGTGATGTGTGTTGGTCCCATCTCCATTCCCTCACATTCCTGCCTGCAGGCCTTTTAGACTCCAGTGAGTCCTGCTGTCAGAATGAAAACTCGTGTCCTTGCATTGTAGGAATCAATCGAGCGCTACCAGCCTGGGAGAGGTCTCGGACAGAGGAGGACATCCTGCGCGCGGCTCTGAGACCTGGCGGCAAGCAGATGAACAGCGGCCCGACCTCGGCCTCAGAGGACTCCAACGCGCTGGAGTGGGAGAATGATTTTGTGAGTACTCACCCGGAGCACAACGCGGACGCTGAATTTGAAGGGTTTGTTAATCCTGTCTTAGACACTCCCTCTGAGGACGCCTCGGACTCTGGCTTCAAGTTGGACACCCAGGACAGATAGTGCCCGGCACCAAAGGAGACTTTTGTTCATGTCAAAGCTCACCAGCTTTTTGCCTCATGAAATGAAATGTACTTGCTCTTCATACTCTGTCTTATGAGGCTCGGACGCTGCGGGGACATGCCGTGGCTCTCTGCACTGCACTATAGTGTGGGAATGTTTTTATCAAATTGTCATTTTTCAGTGCCTTCATTTGCTAAATTAGCTGACCGTCTTATCCATTGTAAGTCATCGGTTACATCCAGTTCGAGTTGACACGGGGTTCAGCTTCTTTTCGGCACACAGCGCCCGGCTGCACAGGTTTCGCTGGGAGTGGACAATCCTTAGAAAGTTCCAGTGCGTGGATTTGTCCTCTGTCTTTAAAGCTTCCTGTGTTTCAGCTCTGCCCTATATTTTCATTACGTTATTGCATGATTGTGAAAAGGACCTGAATATAAAGGTAGCTGATGAAAAGGTGAAACATTAGTTTGATAAATGAGAATAGAAACACAGCTACTCCTTCCTGGATTCCTTCTTTAGTTGCTTCGGGTGGTGGTGGAGGGTGGTTGTCAGTAAAAGTCGTTTTTGCACAGCACATAAATTCTGGGTACAGCACCCTCCAACAAGGCATGCGAGTGTAGTGTATGTTATGTGTCACAAGTTCACGCAAGCAAAGTCATTCCGCTGTCATTTGTGAAGAGGTTCTCTGACAGACAAACGAGCAATGGCAGGGCCTAGGACATCACCAAAAACATTGTGTTTACCAGCTTTAAAATCAGTTTTGAGTGTGGGAATGTTAATTTCATCTGAACTAAAAGTAAAGTATGAACACAGTAATAATAAAGCAATATCTTGTGGGAATAAAACCAAAAGACCCATGTTACGAAACTTTGTCCTGCTTCTAGAATCGACGCGGCAACGACCTCCAAGGATCTGCTGCACAAATGATTGTAGTACTTTGTGTATTCTGTCTTTACATCCTGATATTTTGACCCATCGCACACGGTCAGTCACGAGTCGGCACGGTGCTGTTGTCACACTTTTTTTAATCTGTTGGAATCAGATGTAGTTTACAGGTTGCACTCTAATGAAACGATTCACTGGTTCACTTGCAAAAAGGAAAACGTGCACTACTGTTGAAGTGTTTAGATGACACAGGTTCACTTGCAGAGAGTGGTGATTTAAAATGAGTATGTTTGTTTTTTTAAAAACACATTTTAACGTTTTGTTTGCTGTGATTATCCTGTACGATCTCTGATTTATCACTGTTTCTGTAGAAAACATTGAACTTAACATTCCTTGTTGCACTGAGCCTAAGGAAGAAAATAAAATGACCTTAACAGAACCATCATGGTAACTGGTCTCGTTAGTTGTTGCTGGATATAACCTGATATAATTTTTTTCTTTTCGTTCGCACAGAAACTAAACCAGAAAATAATACAAAACTTGTATTGTACTATAATTGTACTATAATATCTTTTCTTCTAGCTAAAAACTCTTCCTGGTGGCACCACTGAAGGAGTATTTCAGATCAGGTGATGCCATCTAAAGCGTCAGATCTGAAAAAACCCTCCAGATGATGTCATCCAGAGGAGTTTTTCAGACATCCTCAGCTGATAGAATGTATTTGTCTTGGTAAAGACAAACTGCATGCTGAGTTTTCACTTTGGACAATAAGCTAGTGCTAAATAATGCAAAGACTAACTTGCATTTCTAGCATATCAGTCTACATATAGTATAGAAACAACTTCCTGCCAGTTCATGAACAAGTTGCTCATCCTGGGCCTGTGTGGGTTTTGTATGAGAACAGGGAATGATGCATTTCATATTTCTTGTTTTTGAAATAGGAAGATTTGAGTGATTCAACAAGTGGAAGAAAGGTGTAACATACATTGCACTAGCTTCTTTAATTTAAACTGTGTCTCAGAAATAACTGGATTGAAGTTTGTTCACTCTTAATCAGTGGTTACTGTTTGTGATCAGATGTGACTGACAGACGAATGTGAATATTTATTTAAACCAATGTAAAAAAAAATACAAAGCAACGTAGATCTGTAGATCACACAGTAACTTGGTTTCAGCGCTTCCCTTTGCTGGTGGTTTGCAGCATTTTGGGTTCTGTTCAGCTGCAGTGAGTCAAGCTTCCACATAAACTGGTGCCTAAGCCATGGTGTGTAGTTTTTCCTGTAATACTTCATGACGCACTGTCTGATGATTTCAGACAAGTGAACCTCACCGATTATAATTAGAAACAATCCCAGAAAAAATGGAATCTAATATGTCATGAACAGTATTGTGTGTGTGTGCACTATTTCTCAAGTAGAATAGTGTTGATGCACCGTTTAACAACAACACACAGTACACCTGCAGGATAGGACTTTCCTGCTTTGTAACAAGTGGAAATAAGAAAATGTGGGTTTCACAACAGCTGAATCTGGCTGCCGATGAGAGAGTAACTCATGTTCCTCTGAACAAATGGGATCAATATATGTTTACATGGGGCCTGTTTATTGCCTGGCTTCCTCCAGCCTAGAGGCCAGCTCTGTTGTCGTTCGTAGTTAATGGGGCTATTTGATTTGGGAAAGGATGTTTTCTCCGATTTTTTCCGGGGGTTTTTAATCTCCTTTTTAAACATGCTATCTGGAGGAGTTTTTCATAATCACGAGTTCAGATTGCGTCATCTGGAGGAGAGCCTGAGCAACCAGTGGATGTGATAAATCCAAACACATCTGGAAGCAGAGGTATATTTTCACATTGAGAATATTTACATGTTCTCACCAAACTAGAGCCTTAAGAAGAAATGTGAGCATTACAGCATTTATTTTAAAGGAGTGGTGAATGTGCACTGATTGTATGTCGCCCACTGGTGGTTGAACACGGACACCGCGTCTCATCGGGACTCTGAGGACTGAATGAAGAATCTGAACTCACAACGACATTCTGCCCGAGTAGAGGCTGCTCTGCGGAAATGGTAGTAAAATAGTCATTAATAGTTGGATTAATTGAAGGTAAACGGATTAACTCCGCGGGGACCGCCGGGGTGTCGAGCGAGGGACTACAAAGGGCAACAATACACAACAAACTGCGCTCCTCCAGACTCACTGGAGCCAGCAACTTGTGAGACGTCCCAGAGCCGCAGCACGACCGCCGTAAGACACACAACTTCATACACCGAAACACCCTAAACGCTATCAAAATACCACGTGTTGCGTTTATGTCGGTACATAATTAGCTGTTCGATTTGTTTTACGCTAATGATCGTGTTAGTGCGGCTGCCTGTGGTGCACAAAGTTAGTTTATTCTGAAGATTCATGCTGAAAAGTTGTCTCCTGGTTTTGGGAGAGCATATAAAAATTCTGCTATAGTTGATATTAATGTAATGTGGGTTAGGCATAAAGTATTAAAATGCGCCTCGCTCGTAATGCCAAAGCGAGCACTAGTTTGTCGGTGCGGCGGAGTGATATGTACTCCGCCTCTCTAGTCTACTTGTCTCCAGGAGCTGGAGGACATGGCATGGGGAGAAAGAGGGAAGGAGCGGTGGAAAACGACAGAAAATTGACGTGAAAGCGAGAACTTTGTCAGAAACCTTCGCTAGGAAACCCACGGTTAAACGTGGGTCGTCGTTCAAAGGTATGTGACCGGTCAGTTTTTCGGGTAAAGAAGCATAATGAAACTCCGGCGCATCAGTGGGGGTACGCTAAGCGCAGTCTGGCCACTTTCCCTCTGAGGGCTGGGCTAGCAGCTAGCTTAGCTTAGATTCAGCTGTGAGAAGTTCAACAAGTTTCCGCAATAAAGAAGGGAGAAGTAACTTAGCTGACAGGTAAAAGGTAGAAAAGCGCGACTCACGGAATTCACTTTCAAAAAGGAAACCGCATTATAAAGTCCGCTTACGCGGCGGCGGCGTTAGTTGTTGTGGGGCTTCTTCCTAATGTAACGTTGGGCTAAACAAGTTCTGTTAACAGTAGCTAAGCTTGTTAGCAAACTCTCGAGATTGCTTACATTAGCTTGCTACATGCCAGTTTGGCTAATGCCACTGAAATAAAGCTATGATATGACTGCGTGTTTTGGTGTTACTGTTAACTTGGAGCAGCACTAAGTTATTTTTGCCACTGTTTTAGGGATTTCTGAAACATTAGATGCGCCTTTCTGAATCCCCTTTTCTCCCTTTCCCTGGGTGGGGGTGATCACCACTCAGCGAGTCCTTCTTCCATATTGTATGTTCCCTGTACTCCATAATTGTTATGCATTTCAGACACATTTCACACCGTATCGCGTTTTATTTGTGTCCTGTTTGTCGTTGTTGAGTGTTTTAGCGGATTTTATAAGAGTATAACATTACTCAGAGGGTTAAATTAAAGGAGACTAGCGTGATAAACAACCACATATTCAGACCACTGTAAGGCTGAAATTAGATTTAAATGCATTTTTGTGTACCAACTTGATCTTACGTGACGTTATCAGTAAAAACTTCAGTTGTATGAATATGCAGTGACTTGAACTGTAGCAGTAAATGAAAAATATCCTTGGAAATTTTGAGAAACATTTTTACAGGGGTCATACGAATACCATGGCTGTGATTGTACAACGTGTTTGTGTGTGTGTGTGTGGGGGGGGGTGCAAGTCACATGGTTTGTCAATTTATATCGCCTAGAATGAGGTTTCTAAAGAAGCCACCAATAATTGTTGTAATGCAGACCAAAGTTTATCTTTAATCATTCTTCAAGTGAAACTAAATAAAGATTGATTTGATTTTCAGCCTTTGCTGGCAAAAACACAAAGAGCTACCGGTGAGTTGTTATCAGTTTTTTTGGATTAGTCATTGGGATTCAAATGAGCTTTTGCTTTCCCTCTACTTGTCCATTCAGGAAAGATACACCAACAATCAAACAATATGTTACTGCTTGTTTTGGGCAGATCAGACGTGCCCTTATCTTGAAATCTGTTACTTGTCATTGCTCACCCAACAGTGAATTGATGAATCACTGCTGATCCAGTCTAAAAGAGACCTTGTGTATCTGTCTCCCTGACTGTTCAGACCATGTGGAAATAACTGCTGTAACAGTCTGGTGAAGGTCTGAGGAGCTGAACGTTCACAAGCTGATAATTTTTGTGTATGCCTACATGTCCTAATTTAGGAGGTTTCCCTCCTCTTTCATGTGACTGTAGAACAATGAGCAGTGGAAGTGGGTGCAGTGCTGTCGGACAGCTGTGTGCTGGAAGGGAGGGATCGGGCTGGTGATGGGATGAGGGAGGAAGCAGCTTTTTGTGGTCACATCCTTTTTGACTGAGACTTGTTTCATAAGCCCCCAAATCTCCACTGCTGCAGTCTACAGATGTCTGTCTGTTTACAGGGGCTCCCTCATAGTGTCTATCAGAGCTTGCTTTTTTGCATACATATAGTGGTTCATTAGGTAGTAAGCACTGAAAATATTCAGTGTCTCTGAAGCATTAGGTGACAATTGTGCACTTTGTCAGGATATTTGGAGACATCCTGTAATGCTCTGTTATTTCCTAAGGTGGTGATTCAGTATCATTATTTGTATGTCTCAGTGTTGTAATGTAAAGTTTTGCTGTTGGATAGCTTCAACGATGCTTTATGTCATATCAGTGATGTATAAAAAAGAGAAGTAGAGATTCAAATCTGGCATAACATTTATATTTAAGAACAAATCAGTCATTTCATTGTCATCTCTGTTGTCACTTAACCATAAGTGTTTACAAGCAACTGTATGCAACGTTATGAGCTGTTAATTTTAATGGTGCACATCACTGCTGGCATCCTTGCATTTTTTCCACTTCTATGTGCATGTGGTCAGACAAAAACCGGAAAATAGGTTGTTTTGGCCATCTCTGGGGCTGTAGGAATGCTTCTTTTTCTTTTCATATTCATGACCATCTGCAAATTCTACAGCTATCAGATGACTGAGTCATCGAAATCTCTGCAAACTAAAAGCTTTTGTTAAAATCACGTGTCTGATCAAAAAGGCAGAGGGCTTCTTGATCAACGTTTTGAGAGAAAGAATAAGTCAATGTTAGAAATGGTGTTTGTCACATACATAGTGCCAAACAAAACAGTGTTGCTGATCTTTATATCTCTCTTTTCTGTTGCAGGGGACTGGTGAAGTAAAACACAACATTGTATGGATAAGTTAGCCCCACACAGGTACTAAGGAGAAGTGCTCAATATCTTGTTTCTAACCCTGTCAGCTTGCATGGGACAGACCTGCTGCAGCGCGTCAGTTTTACAAAGGTCCTGATCTCAGCTCCTGCAGCCTGCACCCCCCTCCTCCATCAGCAGTTGTGACCTAACTCCGGACAGCTTGCTGCAGGGCCCTTCCTGAACAGCAGCAGCTGCGTCCTGCTTGCTGACTCCCCTCCCTCCCCTGCTTCCTGTCCTTGGTCAGACAAGGCTAAATGCTCCTCTCCCCTACCCCACTTCTCATCACTGTCGGCCTCTCATAATTTCACACCGTTGAATTCACAGATTGAATTTGTTTATACTTTTGACTGCACGCTAACGCACGGTTCTAGGCTACTAACGGTATTTGAAAGGGACTGAAAGGTTCCTTGGAAAGACTTGGACTGACCATCGACTACATAGCTCCCTTCTGTTACAACACTACAGTTTCCAGCATGACCTCGATGTCCAGCCTCTTCTCCTTCACTAGCCCAGCAGTTAAGCGGCTGCTCGGCTGGAAGCAGGGAGACGAGGAGGAGAAGTGGGCAGAAAAGGCAGTGGATGCACTTGTAAAAAAGCTGAAGAAGAAGAAAGGTGCGATGGAGGACCTGGAGAAAGCGCTGAGCTGCCCGGGACAGCCCAGCAAGTGTGTTACCATTCCAAGATCACTGGACGGACGGCTACAGGTTTCCCACAGGAAAGGCCTGCCCCATGTCATCTACTGTCGAGTGTGGCGCTGGCCCGACCTCCAGTCCCACCACGAGCTCAAGCCGCTGGAGGTGTGCGAGTATCCGTTTGGTTCCAAACAGAAAGAGGTCTGCATCAACCCATATCACTACAAGAGGGTGGAGAGTCCTGGTAGGTACCTGTGATGTGTTCAAAGTGCATGTATTTCACGTACTCTGGGCCACTCGGCTGTATTTATCTTTAGAATAAGAATGTTGCAAGTACGACGAAATCAGGTGCAGTCTCTGCAGTGTCAGAGAAAAATATAAAGAAGAGAATAAAAAAATATTACTATCAAGAGAAATCTTTATATTTACACTTCTGTAAAGATGTTCCTTTTTCCACAACCCTCTCCTACTTTGCTACCTAAATTGTTTAGAAGAGGTGTTGTTGTTAGCAAGACTGTGAAATTGTAGCAAATGCAAGACTGTGTGGAGCTCTGCACATCCATAGCTGGGTCTCTGAGCAAACTGTAGAACTGGTAAACAAATCCGCAAAGGTCATCACACAGGGCCTGTTCCACCCACCGCCTCCATTTCACAGAAAATCAATATCACTAGCTCTTTTAGAGTCTTATTAGATTATATGCCTCAGGCACTCCAGATGGGGTGTGGCATCTCAGAGGGCCTTACTAAATGCATAAACCACTCAGACTAAACTCGCATCACTTTCTTGTTGCTACCCTTCTCTCTCTCTCTCTCTGTCGTTTTGTCATCACTCGCTCATCACATGTATGACTCTAAAGGAGCAGTTTTTCCAACGTTAGGCGGATTTGAAATGACCAGTTGTGTGTTGACTGACATGATGGTCAGGAAACACTGTGGGTGTCTCTTTCTTTCCAACTGTTACATTAAATCAAAGCTCTCGGGGTGCTTGTAGAGGGACCGCGTTGGAGCAATGACAATTGAAGTCGGTAGATGATAATCAAGGGTGGGCAAACAACTTCTATCCTTTTGAGAAAGAGGAGTATAAAAATAAATATGGATATGTGCCTTTTGTAGAATACAAAGCTGTTGTTGCTTGATATTAAATGTTTTAGGACACAACCGAGGAGTATTTGTATTTATTGTTTCAATACCAACACTTGTTTTGCTAAAGATCTAAGCTGCTTGTAAAATTGCCCCGCCCCCAAAAGTGTTATGGTAAGAGAGTTGGTTCACACTTTACACATCACATGATTTTCTAAATAATTTCACCCAAAATATTAAAGACTGACTCATCTGTGACATTACATCTGTTTTCCTACAGTGATTGAAGTATTTGAGCAAAAACAAATTAGTAATTCCAGAGATAATTACTTTGGAATCAAGCAAAAACATTCCCATTTCATTTTGTCCAATTTGAGGGTCTTTTTCAGTTTTGTCTCTTTGTAAATGTAATATTGTTTGATAATTTGTTCAATGCATCTAAGGCATTTGAGAGGCCTTGTGTGTGTGCATTATGACTCATTTTACAACAGTCAAGAACTTCTATCTCAAGCACCGGCTGAATGTCCTTATATCCTAATAATAGAAGTAGAAAAGTGTTTTAGCACAGTAGAATTGCAGTTTCTGGTTGTCATGTGTTGTAGCCATATATATTTCATTTAAATAGTTTTCTAAATAGAGCATCAGTCTTTTGTCACTTTTCTGTTTCAGTCATTTTAACAAACTCGTTTTTCTCTTCTGCCTTCTCCACCATTCAGTGCTCCCTCCTGTCCTGGTACCACGGCACAGCGAGTTCAACCCACAGCACAGCTTGCTGGTACAGTTCCGTAACCTCACCCACAACGAGCCACACATGCCCCTCAACGCCACCTTCCCAGAGTCCTTCCAGCAGCCACACAGTGGGGGTGGCAGCAGCAGCGGAGGAGGTGGAAGCTCTTTTCCAATTTCTCCAAACTCTCCGTATCCTCCTTCTCCAGCCAGCAGTGGTACTTATCCAAACTCTCCTGCCAGCTCGGGGCCCTCCAGTCCATTCCAGCTACCAGGTACATTAAATAAGTCTGTGTACCTGACCCTGGGAAATATGCCAAGCTATTGTGTTTTTCTGTATTCTCACTGTCCTGTAGCCAACAAGAGGCAAACTACTGATAAACATTGGTCTCTGGTGGTTTTCTAAAGTTGGGTAATGTAAGGAAAAGCTATTGTTTACAGTAAAATTACCCAAATTAAAGTTAAAGTTCAGGTGAATCCGGTGTGATATAAAACAAAAAAGGTTCTAAACATTAACTCATCAAATTATTATGTTCGATCAAATAAGCTACACCGCTAAATGAGAACAAAGGAAGTGCCAGCTAAGCAGTGTCTACTACAGCGGGGGGCTGCTGTCCGCTGTCAAGGCACTAACTCGGTGTACCAGGCAGCTTTTCTCTCTCGCTTTTTTCAACCAGAGACAGAACCGATATGTCTAAGTCAAAGAAATACAGCTTTCAATACTCCTTTTTATCCTGCTCAGTAATAGTGGAGAATTAGCTTTGACTGTTCAGGATGTGTGGGTGTGACACTAGTTCTCTGTTCTGCTACAGTCCAGATCTGCTGACCCATCCGCACTTGCTGAAGCCAGTCGTGCTGAAATAATCCATAGAAGCGATTTTAAGTTGATTGTCCTGTTCGTCATCTAAACCGACGAGCAGCGTAATTGTTAGTTTCCTCGCTGCAATCTAAGTGAGGGTTTCTGCATTGTTTTTTCCTGTGTGCCTCAGTGTGGACTTGAAAAGCTCATGTTGCATCTCTGTTGGGAATGGGTTAGCATGTGGCTTAGCAAGTGAGGGATATGTAATCCGACACTGTTTCCGGGGTACAGATCCTGGGATGATTGTTCAAGTCTATAGAGATTTGTGTCTGCATAACCATTTGCCAGCAACAACAACTGGTCTCATCCTCCCTAATTGCTTTCTTAATGTCTCAGCTGACACCCCACCCCCAGCCTACATGCCCCCTGACGAGCAGCTGGGCCAAGATAGCCAGTCAATGGAAACGAGCAGCAGCCTGGTGCCGCAGAACGTGGCCAGAGGAGGTGAGAAGGCACACTGTAGCTCTGTGACAAGTAGCTAGTGGTGAAGGTATGAAATGCAACTCAGTGGTCCAGGTGTTGATGTTTTATCAAAACCAGAGAGGCTGCACGGCAGTTGATGGTCATTGATTTCACAGTCGTTGCATTGTACAGCAGTAATTGTCTTCCATATTTACATATCTGACGTATCCCACTAAATGTCAAGTTCATGTTTATCAATTAACTAAGCGTGTTGTGACAGCCTTACATAGGTTCGCTGTGACTTTAGTGTTAAATACAGTGACAGATGTGTCCGTGCTGATGAAATCCATTCTGTTACTTAAAAACATTTTTTGGTGAGATACAGAATGTTCTAAAATAATTTTGTGTGTACGAGATTTCATCAGCTATGTTTATGACGCACCTGTTTTCATCTGAATTGTTGCGCAATGTGCCAGATGTTCAACCAGTGGAATATGAGGAGCCGAGCCACTGGTGCTCCATTGTCTACTATGAACTCAACAACCGTGTAGGTGAGGCTTACCATGCCTCATC
Organism: Microctenopoma stevenorrisi; assembly: GCA_032270685.1. Classification (NCBI taxonomy): domain Eukaryota; kingdom Metazoa; phylum Chordata; class Actinopteri; order Anabantiformes; family Anabantidae; genus Microctenopoma; species Microctenopoma stevenorrisi. The sequence goes on along the minus strand of JAUMTR010000002.1, from coordinate 4,042,076 downwards.
AACCAGCGTGCTTGTGGATGGCTTCACTGATCCCTCAAACAACAAGAACCGCTTCTGCCTCGGACTGCTGTCCAACGTTAACCGCAACTCCACAATTGAGAACACTCGCCGACACATTGGCAAAGGTCAGTAGAAGACAATTACAAGCGGGATGAGAAGTAGACTAGTGAGACGGACATTTTGTTCTTGCATGACTGTGGTTTGAAAGTCCTGACCACCAGTTCTCTCTTTTAACCAGGCGTTCACCTGTACTACGTAGGAGGGGAGGTATATGCAGAGTGCCTCAGTGACACCAGCATTTTTGTCCAGAGCCGTAACTGTAATTACCACCATGGCTTCCATCCCACCACTGTCTGCAAGATCCCTAGTGGATGTAGTCTCAAGATCTTCAACAACCAGGAGTTTGCTCAACTTCTGGCTCAGTCAGTCAACCATGGCTTTGAGGCAGTCTACGAGCTTACCAAGATGTGTACCATTAGGATGAGCTTTGTTAAGGTAAGTCTTCAGAAATCAGAGGCACAGCACTCCATAAAGCAGGTACATGTAAAGCTGGCTCATTCTGTTCATTTTACTCGGTGTGTAATTCATTCTGTATCTTCACAGGGCTGGGGAGCTGAGTATCACCGACAGGATGTCACCAGCACCCCCTGCTGGATTGAGGTGCACCTGCATGGGCCTCTTCAGTGGCTGGACAAGGTGCTAACACAGATGGGCTCACCTCTCAACCCAATCTCTTCGGTGTCCTAGTGATGGACTAGTGGGAGCCTGGGAAATCTTCCTTTTTTTCTTTAAAAATGTTTTCCCCCTCAGTGATTTTATAATTTAAAATGGTCTTAATGGCTGAACTGTTTACACTTACTTTGGGAAGGAATAATGTGTTTCGGCTGGAGATTCAACCGCAGCAGCAGCCAGAATCCGGCTGAAGCCGAATTATGTTACAAGGAGATACCTGGAGATGGAGAGGAATAGGGAACGCCCAAGTAGCAGCATTCACATGGACACGCTACTGCTTGACAAAGCTTCAAGACCTGCAACAATCGAAGGCTCTACTGACGAGCTCGAACCTGTCAAATATATTTTTTTGGATTATGTTTTAATCGTTTTCTCAAATGATTTTATTCCTCTGTACGTGTAGTTTTTATTGAAGCTGATCTGTCTCACTACTCTGCCTTATGTCCGACAGACAAATTGGAATTTTACTGAACACTTTTCTTAGTCTCAATGTCCGATACTTAAAATTAAGATATAGACACAATTCTGTTCACCATTAGGCTCAGATATAACAAATGCTTTCTTTTATAGTCTCTACTGCTAGAAATGAACACTGAGCTACTGTCTATTGAGGAAGTTGTGTATGCCGGCCTGATAGTTTTTGATATGGGAGATCAATCACTGAACAAGTTTAACACAGCATAAGCTAACAACATTGTGAATGTTACATCTATGGCAATAGCACTATTCCTTTATGATACAATCAGGCAAAGGCCATCATCATTATTACTGATTCTTGTTTGTACTCTTGTTCAACTAAGAGTGACTGTATTTTCCATACTCACCATATTAACAATATTGTGCACTCATGGATTTTGTGGAGACATATTGAATTTTGGAGTGGCTACAAGGCATTATGTTGATAATTGACTTAACTAGCCAAATGAAATAAACAGGTTATTTAGTAACAATAATTGTTTCTGTGCTTCAGTCTGCTTGACTAGGTAGTTTATGGAATATAATTGCGCAAAATTATGAGCAGTGTGGAAATGTGTTGTAAGAATAATAACGATTAAAATAAGGTATTTAATTAATGGTAAATGCATAAAATCAATATCATCTATAAAAAGTGGAGACAATTATGGCATCATACATTAGATTAAACAAATGATAAATAACTGCAGGTGCCAGACAGATAATATAGTTGTCATAATTGTTTTTCTTACTAATATTCTTTCATTATATTTGGAACAAATTAATGTCATAACGCACCCCATACTTGTTTAATATCTTAGTGTAAATATTATTGAATAGTTTTTAAGATTTAGTGGGTACATATAGATTAACCCAAATATTATAGGTATGACATTTCAGTAACCTGGGTTTGGATTGGAGCTTTGATCAATTTTCACTTGTAATTGGTCTCATAAATACCCTAAATTCCCAATTGACACTGTTCAGATTCAGATTTTATTTGTCACGTGCACAATCATACACAGTACAATATGCAGTGAAATGCTTGTACGACTGACA
>JAUMTR010000002.1:4018107-4039732 GCA_032270685.1 Microctenopoma stevenorrisi | reverse complement strand
GTTATGGAAATGATTGATATGGAAATATTGATATGGAGATATAGAGTGACCAACTCAAGTTGAAGTCTGTAATGTGAGATGTGAGTGGTGGAGTGTGCATGAGTGTATGTATCGTGTATGAGTGAGAATGTCCTGATCCTGAATGACTCAAGTGAGTGCAGTTATGAAAGTAGGTGTACAGATACTAGGTGACAGGTGTGACAGTGGGTGTAGTGTGGTATGGTGTGCATAGCGAGGTGTGCAGGGAGAGTGTTCTGTGATAATGAAGCATTACTGACAGAAACGACCAACATTTTCTTCAGACACCTTTCTAGATCGAGACCCCGTATTTGCCTGTAGCACATTTAAATATAGCAGACGGATCATTTTCAGTCTTTACACTGCAAACAGTTAGACAACTTGTCATTGGTCCACGTTTGTACGCACCGTAAATCTCCTAAAAGAAGGGTCACATGACATTGGTAAATTCAATATTGTAGTCATTTTTACAAATATCACAACATAAGTGTTATACTCATAGCGCCTTTTCTAGTATCTAAATATTTGACAATAAGTTACGGGCTGGACACAGGGAACATGTCATGTTTCCAGAATTGCTCTTGCGTTCTTTTACCGTAGGTGCCGGATGTGAGGTGGCTCCCTAGGAGCAAGCCAAAGATAAACACGTAGCCAGACGAACAAGGGCGAGGATAATAAATATTATAGACCGGCTACTGGGAAACCATCGAAATGGAGTAGCTGCAAAGAATATAGTGTTTTAGTAGGCAATGAGACATTCGTCAAAGTAACCAAGGACAAAGTCTTCCGTTGACAACGAGTCGGTAAGTCCCGCACGGGGCTGACAGTGGTAACGTTACCAGCTAGCAGGCTAACGCTAACTAACCCAATTACGTGTCTTTGGTAGAAAACGATAGGTATTCTGTGCAGTGAAATAGTTTAAATTAAGAGCTTTATGGTTGGGCTTTTAGAAGGGTATACTTATATTGCGTTTGCAATCCTAAGTTTTACTCTTTGCTGTCACAAGGTTAGCGAAATATGTGATCTTAGCTGTAAGGTTAGCTAAGTTAGCTAAAAGAGCTGCCCCTTAACTAAGAAAGAAAATGTTTTTTACTGAAAAATACGCGGAGTAAGTAATAGTACGGTATTTTGTCTTTTTCATTGTATAAGTAATATTTCGTGTAGAGTGTACACAATGCTAACAGATTTATCGTTTAGCATTAATGCATGAATAAAGAAAATGAAACAAGCAATATTGAAATATTTTAAACGTACCCAAAAACTAAAGGTTTGAACCTGATATTGCAGCTGTGACTTATATATAGTGATTGAATAATATATCATATCTATTGATATGAGTTCGTTATTGAATTAAAAATAAGTGATAACAGAATACTTCCCAATAATGTTTTTGCACAAATCCAATGCCAAACTAAAGTCTTGTGGTTAAGGATGACGATGTATGGTCTCAACCCATCAGAAAAGTTCACCTGACAGTTTTACATTTCTTTGTTTCCTCGCCAGATGTTACTCAAACAGCCATGTGTCACCATCTTTCAGAATAAGTTTAGTTAGATATCAGCAATCGGTAACAAACATCATCTAGTTTTGTTATTGCTATCTGATGACACATACATGTATGTGTCATCTCTGAAAAGATCAAACAAAGCTTTGAAAATATTTTTAACATTAGGCTGTGTATATGCTCTACACAGGTAATGTGTTTAACCATTCAAGCATACTGAAATGCCATAAAGCAAATATAGATGCTTATTTTATCCAACTATTAGTTCATTCGTTTGAATGGCTTTAGTGCAATAATTGCATATCCTGCGTTTTAGAAAGCATTGACATGATTGGCCACAGTAAGAAACTGTAGCCTTTACAATGATAAAACTAATTGCATTTTGACCCTGAGATTTCCAATTTCCAGCACAGAATGAGGTGACACTGCCATATTAGCAGGACAGACGGACTGTGATCATATGATGGAAATATATTTATATAGATTAATTTGAGAATGTAAACGTTGTACTTGTCCCTTATAAAGTGAACATAGCAGAAATGTCTCAGCAGAAAAGTTTCTTTCCAGCAAAGAGATGTCCTTTATTTGCATATCAGTCAGCCTTCACATGCAGTGACGGCCTTCTTCTTTTCTCCCGGCATCTGTTTCCCCTGCACAGTATTTGTAGTGGAACCCAAAATGGTTCGAGCAGCCTTGGTGACTGCCACCAGTCTGGCACTGACTGGGGCAGTGGTGGCACATGCTTACTTCCTCAAACACCAATTCTACCCAACTGTGGTCTACCTCACCAAGAGCAGCCCCAGCATGGCGGTAAGGCCAGTGCTTAAATCTTAAGTTTGGTTGAAAGTATGTGAATCGTGTACTTGTGTTAACCTGCATTAAAATAAAACTGAAAACTCATAAGCTTTTTTGTTTCTGTTTTGCTTTTGTTATTAGGTGTTGTACATTCAGGCCTTTGTGCTGGTGTTTCTACTGGGCAAGTTCATGAGGAAGGTCTTTTTTGGACAGCTAAGGGCTGCAGAGATGGAGGTAGAGTTCTGTTCTACTGGTTACTCACTTTATTCATTCACATTCACATTTACTGCATTTAATGCTCTGTTGTAAACAACATGAATCAGACCGGGTTTAATGTGTTTTCAGCATCTCATTGAGCGCTCCTGGTACGCAGTGACCGAGACGTGCCTGGCATTCACTGTGTTCAGGGATGATTTTTCCCCTCGATTTGTTGCCCTCTTCACCCTCCTGCTCTTCCTTAAGTGCTTCCACTGGCTGGCAGAGGACCGTGTGGACTTTGTAAGTGCTACACATTCATGTGTTTATTGTTGTGATGTAGAAAGGAAATTAGGAGTGTTGCCCCACACCAGAGTTGACTAGCATTAAACAAGAGAGAGGCGAGTGCAGGAATCATCATCAAAGTGCTTTATGAGACAAATGATGTTAATTTCTGTGTTTTAAATCTTTTTCTTTCTCTCAGATGGAACGTAGTCCAAACATATCCTGGGTTTTTCACTTCAGAGTGTTATGTAAGTTCACATTATTATCAGCCACGTGTCACGTGTCCTACTGTATTACTGTACTGTAATTTTTTACTTTTATCTTTCACTTCTCTACTTATCTGTTTCACTTTCCAGTGATTGTACATTTGAAACATGTCTTGCAACTGTATGCAAAACATTTTGTCTGCACAGAAGGCCAGGTGCTCCACAGTGTAGCACGGCTGCGGTAGAATGATACGAACAGATGTTACATTCTGTATATTTGAACAAAAGATATGAAGTCCTACATTTCTCTACAGTTTGTCCACATGAAGTTAGTACTGCAGCCCTCATATAGAAGTGGTTTTCACTAGATTCATTTTCCTGCAGCTCTCATGGGACTGCTGGGGATCCTCGATTTTCTGTTTGTAAACCATGCCTGTCACAGCATCATTACCCGAGGTGCCTCAGTCCAGCTTGTTTTTGGATTTGAGGTTTGTGTATAAAATGTTTTGTTTTTTATTTAGTATGTAGTAATACTTAAACGATTAGTGTACCTGGAGTATTTGGTTTGGTTTGTTGTTACTTGACTGGATTATTTTTCTGCTTAGGGCTTGAAATATGTCTTGTAAATGTCTTTGTCCCCCGGTGTGTGTGCTCCTCAGTATGCCATCCTCCTGACCATGGTGCTGACAACGTTCATTAAATACATCCTGCACACCATCGACCTGCAGAGTGAAAACCCCTGGGACAATAAGGCTGTGTATATGCTCTACACTGAGCTCTTCACAGGTACTGTGTTTAACCATAGTTCACACTGTGGTGATGGGATCCCTTATTTCTGCTGATGTGCAGTAAAATACAAACCGACTGCAGCCATAGTATTTTATGATTTAATTTCAGGTTTCATCAAAGTGCTCCTGTACATTGCCTTCATGACCATCATGATCAAGGTCCACACCTTCCCCCTGTTTGCCATCCGCCCCATGTATCTGGCTATGAGGTGAGCAGCTTTGTGGTCTGTTTGTCATATTTAAGTAGTATTTTATTCATACATGAGTGAAGGTTTGTATTGTTTTATCTCCCTACCAGGCAGTTCAAGAAAGCTGTGACAGATGCTATAATGTCTCGGCGGGCGATACGCAACATGAACACACTGTGAGTAATGTTATGTCTCTCTTTCCTGTACTTGTGTAATTCAAATTCCCTAGTGTGTGTCAATTATTTAGCAGATTATTTCATGTTCATTTTCTTCTGTCGTTTCCCTGTTCAGGTATCCCGATGCTACTCCGGAAGATCTGCAGGCTTCCGACAACGTCTGTATTATCTGTCGGGAGGAAATGGTTACCGGAGCCAAGAAACTGCCTTGTAATCACATCTTTCACTCCAGGTAAGACGTGATGTCGTCAACATCATCTGCTTTCACTGGTGTTACACACACATCATGCATAGTGCACCATGATTAACCTAATCTATGAAAGGTTGGGATCATGACAGCTTATGTGTGGTCATGTGAACGCTCACATGACTTTTTATGTGCTCCCGTGTCGCTAGGTTTTGCAACCTTTTTTTTTTTTCTCCCAAAAAAGCAACAATGACGTTTATTATTTTGGCATAAATAAATTGTGCATTTCTAATTCTGCATTTAGACAAATGACTCTGTGTGGCAAATAAAACAAGACCTAAAAGAAGAACATTTAGTAAAATGTGCTGTTTCTTCAAATCGTATTTTGAATAATGTGCTCTTACCCTCCTTTTGTCACCACAGCTGCCTGCGCTCCTGGTTCCAGAGACAGCAGACATGTCCTACATGTCGCATGGATGTACTCCGAGCATCAAATCCCAATCAGACCCCGGCACCCGCCCAGGCCCCGCCCCCTGCACCCGCAGCCCTGGCCAACGCACCCCAAGCTCCACCTGCTAACGGTGAGAGTAAAAGCCAGCACACATGAACACAACCTTTCTGTTCCCACTGTGATCGTTTACCTACACCCTGGCAGTGCAGAAGGTGGTTGTGTTTAGCTTCAAAACAACAACCACCACCACACAACAGTGAAAGTTATGCAACAGCTAAAATAATACTGTTTCCCGTTGGCTTTGTGTATTTTTTTTTTGTATTATTTACAGGCTGTGGTTGTAAAACTTTTAGTTATTATTCAAATCCCTCTGTTGTATTTGTGAGCCTGTGGGTTTTTCAGCCCACTTATCTTATAGTGTCTTTTTACTGTGGTATCATATAAAAATCTCTTTTTGAAGAACCTCTTCAAACAGAGCCTTTAATTTTTGAGTAAATATCCCAAAAAAACTAACTTCTGTATGACAAATCAGGTGGGTCCATATCTTTTCCTGTGTCTGTGAATATGTATTTGTCTCCTTTTTAAGGATCTCTTCATTCTCTTTCCTCTCTAGTGGCTCCGGGCATGTTACCAGGCTTTCCTCCTGGCATCTTTCCCTTTTGGGGGCCATTCCCTGCAGTACCTCCCCCGCCTCCTCCTGCAGCCGGAGGAGCAGCAGCAGCAGCAGCAGCAGCCCCTGGTGCAGCTGATGCTCCACAGAGCAGCACCGAGGCTACACAGGCAGCTGGTAATGTGACAACTTCCACCTCATCTAATGCTAATAATTACCATCAAGGTCTTTACGATTCCTTATATGTAAAATACAAGAGATGTACGAAGATGAACACTATAGACTGATTTATTGTGGTAATCTTTGTAGGCTTCATCCAAGTTTTGTGTGCATGTGTGTTTCAAAAGGCATCAGTCAGTCCACCTCATCTACCACAGACCCTGCAACAGCAGCTGCTGCACCAGGATCTGCAATCCCAGGCTTCCCCTTCTCCTTCCCTCCTCCTCCCTTCCCCACTGCACCATGGCTGCCCATGCCACCTCCTCCTCCCTTTGGTAAGCGCTAGTCATTATTCAACACACTCGGCATTCTTTCCAAATGCTCTGGTCACCTCACACTTATCAGGTGTTTGTTGTTGCAGCTCACCTTAGCAGCATCAAGTAGAAATGTAAGAAACAATAATGTCAAACGATCACACTGTTGCTTTTGTCTTGTCAGCTGGTCGTAGCCACTGGAGCTTTAGCTTAAGGATTCTCAACTCTTACTGTTTTGATTGTTGTGCATCAGTTTTAGCCCTCTTCCCTATTCTACATATATAAACTCTAACATTTGTTTAACTTATCTCTTTAATATTCTTCTGGTCAACATGTCGGTGGTGTTGCAGTCAGATTTATTTTCTCTTCTCCAGTGACATCTATGCCTCCTCCTCCCCCGTCTCTGTCTCGATTGTCCGAGGAGGAGCTGAGGGAGCTGGAGGCAGAAGGTCGGCGGGGCCTCGAGGCCAGACTCCAGTGTCTACAGAACATACACACCCTGCTGGACGCCGCCATGCTCAACATCCACCACTACCTCAGCACCGTCGCCACACTCACGTAACTCAATGACTGATTCTTTTGCTTGATCAATCTGTACAGTCTCACTAAGTATAGTAAGTATAATATAGCCAACTTTTAATTAACTGACGAGGATAACTTCACATGGACGGCTGAGAATGAACTTACTCACGGACCACTTTAGATTTAACTTAATTCTGTTATAATTGTTCTGAGTAAATGGCTTCCAGCAATAAGTGATTGCATTCTCATTTTCTTCATTTCTTCAACAGGCCTCCTCGTACTGAGGGCAATGCTGGAGAAGGCAGCGGGACAAATGACACCACATCTTCCCTCGCAGCTGGCACTAGCACAGAGAGCCCCAACCGAAAGGTCTCGTCCAGCTGTAAGTAAACTCACAGTTGGCATCAACTGTCACGAGGAATATGAAATCAAAGCCTTTCGCCCTGATCTGCTTTTTTGTGTGTGTCCAGCTGATCGAGTGAACGGCGCCACAGTGACCCCTCAGCCTGCTGATTCTACTTCTACTGATTTAGAAAGAGAAGAGACGTTGGATGAAGGACTGGTGGAGGATGATGATGGAGAGCCGAACACAGCTGAGCTGAGGCGCCGGCGCCTTCGTAAGCTGGAAACGCCATCATCATCGTCATCACCCCCTCCAGACAACTGATCCCTGTGCTCTGACTCAAGCGTACTGCCCTGGACCAACAGGAACTCTTGACTCGGATAATCCGGTGTTTCATCGCCTCTCTTCCTCATGGCTCTCGCCCTCCTAACTGTGTCGAGTTGGACTCGAGCTGCTGGGAGACGCAGCGATCTCCTTGTCTGGACTGTTTCTGTTAGAAAGCAATAGCATGTTTCCCGTTTCTCTTCTCATTGCTCCTCTCCCTACAGATCATCTACAGTGGTTTATAAGTTTATACACATGGAAACAAAATTCTTATTTCAAACCTAGATTTGCTGAATAACAGAGAGAGAGAGAGACTGCTTGAATTTGTATTTACTAGTTTTACTGTTGGTGGCATCTTCGATTTAGGGTTAATTCGGCGTTCTTCAGTATAAAAGTGGTTTATCCAGCACGCCGACGTTTTACACAGCTGCTGGATTAGCGTCTGGTCCAGTGGAATCAAATCAACGAAGGCTAATAGACTACATTAGCTTCCTTTCCTCTAACACATCATTCTTGTGTTTCCTGGTTTCTTCACGTTGCCACAGCAGACGCTGCAACATGCTGATTTATTTGAAGATGTACATACTGTATAAAGAGTTTTAATAGGATGATGTGTACATAATGCAGAATAAAGTGTTTGACTGAAATGACAGTGGCACATGCTGTTTGCTGGTTTCTAGCAGTATTACTTCATTATGCTCTAGTTCCTTTTACTTACATCTTTAAATAATATGTCCTAGTTCAACAGCCACGTATCTAGTACCAAATTACCATCTAAAGAAATCACTTGATAATTATTAACCCTTCAAATTCCCTGTAACAACTAATGTAGATTAAAGAATTAGCAGATGCCAAAAAATACGTACCAACTAAAGTAACAATAAGAAAGCACAAAAAAACAGGTGTTGCTTAAGTTGTTTGGTACAACTTAATTTATTTTTTTTATTGGTTTGTTAAATACAATAAATAAAACGGGTGAAGTGAAGTACAGGCGAGTGATCCGTTATAAGGAAGCCTCATTAAAGTAAAGACAAAAACAATCTACAATTAAATGTAAAACTGTAATTATAAAAAAGGGAAATCTGAATAAAAATCTAAATTACATTTTAAATGAATAAACTGTACCAAGAGACACAAGCAGAGGTATATCAGAGTTGGAAATAAACTAAACACAATACAGTGTAAATGTGTTGCTGTTAACAAAAATGTCATTTGTATTTCGTAACCGTATACACTTGAATCAGTGTAAGAGAAAATTGGTAATCATCTCAAATCTTCTCACTGAGTTTGTTCCCCTTGAAGAAAAGATTTTAAATATGCGTGTGTGTGTACTGTAAAAAAATGTACAATGTGCATATTCACTGGTGACTTCCTGAGATTTTTAGTGCAAAAGCTGCTCACAGGTGCAAATCCGAGGGTCCAATAGTGCTGAGGACAGTCAGGAGTCCGGATCAGTTCTGGGGGGTTGAGTAGAACGAGTGGTGCTGGTGGTTTTGCTCTGAAGGATTGCTGGCAAACAGGAGAGGAGCCGTCTCCCCTCCATACCAGCTGAAACGGCAAAGCACGAAAGATAAGTGATGTACCAGCTGCTCACCATCGCAGGAGTCAGGTGACACGGTTGGTCACAGATGACTAAACAGCTGATTAGTGTGTCATAATGTGTTTGTAATGACAGTACCTTGTGTGTGGATGTAAACTGCGATCCCACGGAACAGGTGCATCCTGACTGCCTTGTGGGTCGTCAAAGAAATATGGCCGAGACAGGACTTTGTTGTTGATGCCCATGCTGCTGGTCTATTTAAAAAAAACAGATAGAAATGACCTCAGTTGCTTTAAGAATGCACTTCCATCATCACGTTTCTTGGTAAATGTCTTCACTTAGTTGGTAAGTTACTAAAGATTCTCAGTCATCCAGGTGAGGTTATCTGGAAGGGCAGTCATGGCACTTTCTTGTTAGGTCGACTTCACAAGTCCAGTTGCCATGACTCCACTTCCAGATTTTTACTATAGTTTATGTCAGACATAGTAATTACCTCCAGAGTCGGCCGGCGAACCCTGAAGATGAGAATGAGCAGACTGGTTGGGAGCAGCTCCCATATAAAGAGGATGGCGCCGAAGACTAGGTAGCCTCTGTCACCCAGTTCATTACGCAAGTCAGCCTAAGAAACAAACACACACAGAGGGTTATGTGGTCGTAGATATGAAAATACTGTCAACATTCCTGTTCCCAGGCCGAAGAGTGATTTTGAATAAGAGTGCTGGGACCAGAACATCGCGATTACCTGGTCAGAGACGTTGTACCAGTCATAGTTGAACGACTCCACCGAGTGGTTTTGGGACAGAAAGAGGGCTGTCAGGTTGTAGCAGGCTCGACTGACAAACAACAAGATCACTGCTGCCCCCAATGCTGCTGTACGCCACACTGTGGTCCCCTGGTCAGGAAGAAAATGCACAGTTAGTCTTAATTAAAACAGAAACATCACGACTCCTTGATGTTGGCAAAAAAAAATGCTGCGTCCTGCAATGTTCATGATGCAACTCAATTCAACCTTGCACTGGACCAATTTTTTTAATGCACCGTTACATTTTAGATAAAGCAGTTAAATAAACATGTAGAACCTAAGCCCCAGCTGAGTCAACCCTGATGATGTCATACTGAAGCCATCTAGGTATTTTCTCAGATCTCACTAAGCTCCTCCGCAGCCACACAAGACATCATGTTTTCACAGACTCAACAGAGCTTATGCAGAGTAAGGGAATCTGGATGTAAGTCAGGTGTGTCTGTAACTTGTGTTCACTGCTGCATGGTCTCATTTTGTCACTGTGTGAAGCTTGGTGCACCTTGCTGATTAGGTAGGAGCTGGTGGAGCGCGAGTGTTGCGTCAGAAGTAACAGCAAAGCAGCCAGAAACACTGCATCCAAGATAAAGAGGAAGTCGTTGACCAGAACTCGAACCAGGACAAGATTCCATGTCTTATCTCCAGATCCACCACCTCGGTCCCCAAGAGCCGCACACACAATGTTGACACACAGGAAGACGGCACTCAGACCACCGTACACCAACCGTGATGCCAATCTTAGGAAGATGTGATAGCGAGGGAGACAAATACATTTGGTTGGTGACAGCAGGCAGGCATCAAAACAAAATGCTAATACAGTATTTATCTTAATACAAACTTTCACTTTACATAAAAACGTACAGTTTTTTGTTCCCTTCTGAGCTGCAAGTCTCTCTTGCTTTGAGAAACGCCTGCGGTACAAGAGGAAGAAAGCAACAGTTCACTTCAGAAAGTGAAAGCAACACAAATACCACAATAGTTTCTCCAGTGCGTCTGCGCAAACGTTCCCTTTTATTTAAAAGCGATAATTAGTGAAAGGAATTCGCATGCTCATCTATAGTGTAATACCTCAGTGAGCTCCAGTGCTTATTAATAATAATACTAATGATACCTATTCCATTACAGTCATTCTGTCCATTTTTATCAACATGTCAGGTGTGTCCTATTTACAGGTGAATATTCCCTGCTCCACCCTCCCCCGTCTTACCTGAGTAAAATACAGGTTAATAAGGCTGAGAGTGAAGAACTGCAGACACACAGGGAAGCAGTAGAGCAACCAGTACAATGCAACAGGTAGGTGGTTGGCTTCCAGAGCGTTACAAAAGTAAAAGGAGAACAGAATAGTGCGGAGGGCAGCCCAGAGCACACAGAGGAACAGGAAGACACTCTGATAGCTCCATCTTTTGTGTTTGTACAGGTACAGCAGCCAGAGTTGGACGTACACCACCAAGAAGAGTCCAGCGTACAGAGTGGTGTAAAGGATGGTGAAGCCAAGCTCGACCGACGGCGCAACAGCCGGATGAAGTGGGAAGGGGTCTGGGGGAGATAGGGTGGAGGAGTTGGGAGGAGGGGCAGCTGTGACCCGATCTTCCATTGGGGTACTGTCAGATTAAACTGCCCATCTTAAGGGAAACTGCCTGACCTTCTCTTCTCAGTCAGAGACCTGAAGTAAAATATAAAAAACACAAAAAATCAACATAGAAGAAAAATAATCTCCCAAAATGCATTAAATGTGTTAATTCTGAAAAAAAATCACTGCATTAAGAAATAATATAAATTGCGGTGAATCAGACGTTGCTGCGATATTCCAGTTTTTCTCTCATCCATGAGTTTTATTTTGAAAGTTGGAATAGGAGCTCATCGCTGTAATTTATCTACGCCAACTAGAGTTCATGTTCACCTTTTAATCTTTAAAGATATTCACTTTCCCTTTGCAAAATGTGTTCACTTCTCTCCAACAATGAGACCAGATTATCTGCATGGATCCTTTGCTAAAGCTGCACACAGGCCCTGGAAACATACCACCTGTAAACATGACCTCTGTCTTAAACATTCAGGTGTCATCTTCTAAAGATATGAAAAACACAACTGCGCATTTGCAATGCAAAAATCTAATAAGCCTAACTTCTGATTCTGGATTCTCCTCCTGTAATAATTTACTGCTTTTCTTATTAAGGCTTTATAGCTACGTCCAACTATAACGTTGATGCATTCAGAACATACATACTAAGAAATGTGACGACACTGTAACTATATTGATATAATATAATACTATAGACAGAGCTGTTATTCTGTATTAAAAATCCTGTGGCTATCTGTCCTATCATTTACAGTAAAAATAATGAAACCTTACTATACAATAGCACAAATGTAATTTTAACAGAAAAACGTTTATATAAACATAATACAGATAGCTGTTATCTGTTTTATTCTGCAGTGGTGTCACCTGGATGTAGCCGTGACCTTTAAAACTTAGCTGCTAGCTTAGTTAGCACTCACTTAACTGTGTTAACATTGTGAGGAACATAAACAACCTGTCCTGTTTCGTTCTAATTAGCTTTTTAACACTTACGCTAACTGGAGCTTCCTTTGTACGAACGTCCACTGTTTCGTGCTGTCGCTCGCGTATGTTTTACTAGCTCTGAGAACCAAATGATTAGGTCGTCGTTAATAATTAAACGATAATAACACAACTTACTTTAGGAGCTGCGGGCGACGTTATTCTCTCGCTTCCGTGTTTTGTGCTCAGTGTAACGTCTGGTGGGCGGAGCCTCTGTTTGGATCCTCACCACCAATCAGCGACTTGCAGGAAATCGCGGTTTCTTCAATTTGTTGTTTACTTTACTTAGGGAGGACGACATTTGCAATATACTTTGGTTGTTTATATGTCTCGAACAAAAATATTCAATGATTATATTAGTTGTTAAATGAAGTTTTGTGTACCAGGTAGAGTCAACCGTATTCAGTGTATTCTCGTTCCATCTGCAGACAAACGTGACTGCTCCATCCTCTCCGTCCCGTCCGTTAATCTCGTGCTACAACGGTGTTGCATTATTAAAAGTGCTCCGACATGCCTATGGTACTGCGATCCAGAAAATCCACCCACCCCGACCGGGCTGAGGTACAGCTCGAGTTACGGGACGCAGAAGCGGTAACACCCCGAAGGTCTTCCCGCACGCACAGAAAAATAAACGGGAGAGCCGCGTACGAGGTGGGTATTTTTATTACTCAGCTTTTCCGCCTCCTCTTCCTCCGCTGCTGAAAACTTCACAGTGAGCCACGTAGCTGGTCGCTAACGTCAACGGCGGTGAGGCTAGCTGGATAACACAAGAAAAAAAAAAACACTGAAGGGGCATCACGTCGGCCCAGGCTGCTTTATATTGCAGTATATTTACTTATACGACTTTTTACTTAACGCCCGTAATAGCATTTTTGTTAGCACGTTAGCATAAGTGTTAAAGCTAAGGAAAAGTGCACTGTGAGTGAGATACGTATTACCCAGCACGTTGATATTTTATGGTAAGTTTGTTCCCGTGCTTTTTTAGGAGTAAACCATAAACGCTTCACCCTTTGTGTTGCTCTTTGTTTTTACTTTTAGCACGGGCCTGGTTAAGACTAAAGGCACAGGCTCACGCCTCTAGTGCGTATGAGAGCTCATAGCTAGTCCGGTGAAGCTGCACACTCAGTCACTGCTTCAAAATTAACCTCAACACTATTGTCTCTGTGGTAACTTCACGTGTCACCGGTGCTGTCCCGTCAGGAGTCGGAGGAGTCAGACTCTGAATCTGTCCAGAGCCGAGTGATGGAGAAGCATCAGGCCGAGCTGGAGGAGGAAGCTGCAGAGGAAGCAGACATGACGGTAGGCTATAATTCACCTTCCAGGTAAAAACCGACCTCTGGCTGTCAGATGTCGTTTTATAAGTGCAGGAAAAGCATGAGCATCTGTCGTGGCTGGGTGTGGCGCAGCTCGTATTTCACCAGCCTTTTGATGAGAGACATAATAGTCATTGTGTGTGCAGCAGCATGTAATCATGACCAGAAAATACTAACGCTGTCCTGATCCCCTTTACTCATCTTGTAGACAAGTCAGTGAGCTAGTCATATATAAACAGCATCACTGAACCAACACTGGGGTTTTCAGGCGAATGTTCAGCATTTTTTTCATCAATAGCTTATTCCACCTGTAAGTTGCCAGTGAAATATAATTGTACTAAAATAATGCTGAGGTTATAGAATAGTTAACTTAAAATTAAACTAAACTGATTTTCAAGTAGCTTCTTCTGGTTTTAGATTTACTGTGTACAAATGGCTGCTAGCTGCAATTTTCTCTGACTGGGCTAAAAACTGACAACAGTAATACAAAGACTATTTAAAGAAATTATAATGTTTAGAGGCAATGAGTACAAGTGTCTCCTTGTTCCACAGTAGGTACAGTGTTGTACAGACATTGATATTCAGCTTAAGAGCTTCAAAGTGTAAAGTTGAATGTTGCTGTGACCACGGTAACACTGATGTCAAATTCATAAAAAAATATTTTTACTAGAACATATCTATTGTGGCGGCCATGCTGATTTGAATAGGTGTGGATGTTCTAGCACCTGTCACGTTACAAAAGCCTCTTGAGGTAATAAACAGGGCGTTTTCAGCCAGTATCAATACAAAGCACAACGGACTGAAAGGTGTTGAGTTTAAAATGTTTTGTAATGTTTAATAGCTTATTTTTAAAGGTGTTTTGGATGTTATCTGTGTCTTTTTCCTCCAGGACCTGAAGCACTGTAGTGTTTTGCTGGACCGTCTCCATGCTGACGACGACCAGGCTCTAAAAAAAGAACTTGAGGAAAAAGAAGACATGAACCGCAAAGGTGGGAAACAAACCTCCCGCATCCCTACTTTTCATAAACGACCATCCAGCGTCAGCCAGAATGCAGAGTCTCCTGTTCCCAGAAAAGATACTGCTGTCCATGTAACTCAGCCTACCCAGAATACTGTAGGTCTGAGTGCTGAGGCTCCGAAGTCCAAGCCACCTGATGCCAGAGAAACGTTACTCCCACTGCCATCAATACGATCCACTAAATTCACTTTGGAAACCCCGTCTCCATTCACCAGCACAGAACAAGCTGCTACTGCTGGTTCTTCTCAGAGCTCCATAATTACTGCATCCAAGAGCTGGAGTTTATCTGGGTATGGACAGCTTATGACTGCAAGCCCCAGGCCTGCCCTCAGACCAGAGCAAGGCTCAGAGCAACATTTACCAGGGCAAGACACGAGGAAAGCCTCAGATATAGAATCTGCTACCAAAGCAGCCATCCCTGTGAGCAACCTTCCACACGTGGACCTCCTCAGCCAGAAGCCACAGGACGACACAGCGGAGAAGTACGAGGTTGACAGGAGAAGCAGGATCTCCCTCATAGCCTCTGAGTCTGAGTCTGAAGAGATCACATACACGACCGAGGTCAGTCATGCGCATGGCATAATGGATGAACAACCACCATGGGCGACGGAGCCCATGAACACCCTTCAGTTAAAGGACAGTAGGTCGTCATCAGACGCTGAATGTGAGGAGGATTTGGCAGAGGAAAAGCCTGAGGGTCATGATTCAGAGGAGGTGGAAGTCCATCAGAAGGCAGTTATAAGCAAGTTAGAGTTCTCAAATCCTACAGTGGAAGCAGACAAAGAAGTTAAAGACGGTCCCTCTCGTGCAGCAAAGAAGTCTGCTGCAGCTCAATCAAGCAGGTCAGCTAGGGTGAGTTTTTTGCTACATGACATTAAGTCGCACTGTCTTCGTGGTATTATCAACAAAGTCAGTCACACATAGAGGAATTTCACCACAGCCTGCAGTGACATTCTTGTGCATACAACAATGAGTCAAAGAATCTTAACTTCATCTATTTGTCCATGAGGAAAACGTACATTTCTCTTATTTTGTAGAGCTCGGGATGCTCCAGTTTTGTCCTGTGCTTCTTCCTGCCCACCACCTTGCTTCTTCTAGGAGGATTCAGTCAGCATGTTTGGCATTATGGGCTTCCCATGTCTGTAGCTCAGCTCACAGCTCAGCTGGAGCTGCACTGGCTAGAGGGCTTTGGTTTGGTGCCAGAGACTTGCAGTGCCGATTGTCGGTAAGAAATCACAAACCCCTAACCCTGTTGTGTTCTTTGTGATCATTTGTCATCTCATCAAAGCTAACAAAGAAAATCCAACACTAAGGACAAAAGTTCTCAGGAAGTGGTCATAAAAAAACGGTTGAGTTCAGATGCTCTCTGGATCATTTGTGGTTGGCAAAGCTTTATCTTCTCTGTCCTTGTTCAGGGTGACCCTGGTGGAGAGCATCCCTGAGGGTCTCTACTCGTCTTACCCGCCGTCCAGGCAGAGCATCGCACACAGCTGGCTGCATCTGCTGGACAAGGCCAACAGCTCAGTCCACATCGCTGCTTTCTACTTCACCCTACGAGGAGACGACTTGGAGTCTGCTGACTCCTCTGACTCTCAGGTTGGTTTAAAGGCATGCCCCGCTCTCACATTCATGCTGAATCCCTTTCTTAGTTTCAAAGTTTAGTTAAGTTTGATGTGTGTTTCGCAGGGAAGAAAGGTTTTTAAGAGCCTGAAACATCTTGAATCTAGAGGTGTGAATCTCAAGGTTGCTGTCAACGCCCCCCAGACCTCAATTAAAGACACAGCAGAACTGGCTGCGACAGGTACAGAAATACAGATCATCTGTAATAACTGAGGCTCCAGAGCTTCACCGTGTTCTCAGTCCCATTGTCAGGAATCTATAATGACCTGCCAGTGAGGTTAACATCAGCTGCTGTTGTGTGTACAGAATAGAATTTATTCAAACAGTAACATCCATATTTTCAGGTGCAGAAGTTAGAGAGGTCGACCTCAAGGCTTTGACTGGCGGTATCATCCACACCAAGCTTTGGGTGGTCGACCAGAAACACTTGTACGTGGGCAGTGCCAACATGGACTGGCGCTCTCTCAGTCAGGTAACACAGAGATGAAAACGGGTTTGTTTGTTTTCCTTCTTATTTAGGATTCATGAAGCTGCAAATGCAGCATTTTTTTAAAAATAATATTCTCACAACCATCTCCAACAAAACCCGAACAATAAGTTAGTTTTCCAACTAACATGACTCATTCTGTTCACTTATGTTAACACACAGGGAACCAGTAATAGTATAGCTTATGTCATTAAACTAAACCTGATATGTCTTTAGAAATGGCTCAAGGGTTTTACAGAGTTTTATGACTCCGTTCATTGTGTGTGTGTGTGTTTGCATTAGGCAGGAGTTTCATTACTGTCCCTCACAGTTTATAACATGACTCACAGGTACTTGCTGCTTATTTCAGTGAGACCAAGCAGTAAGCAGTTTTATACATTAACCTCAGACTGACCTGACTTATAAATAAGATTAGATTAAGCATGAGAAATGTCCTTGATGTTTAGATTGAATAGAATCATTTGGGTCTTGTTAGTGCAACATAATATAATTGTGCTGCTTCCAGATCAGAGGTTGGAAACTCATCCAGAATCATTCTGCTGGCTGGAATAACTGCACCACTGTTTGCAAACAAACACAGACACAGAAATTACAGTGTGTTTTTTGTTGTATCCAGGTGAAGGAGGTGGGTCTGTCCGTAGAGGACTGCAGCTGCCTGGCTCAGGATGCGTATCGAATCTTTGGGGTGTACTGGAGCATCGGTGGTGGGAACAATGGATCTCTGCCTCCATACTGGCCTGCTCGCCTCTCTGCTCTGTCCAGCTCCCAGACTCCTCTACACCTGAGGTTTAATGGAGTTCCTGCCCGGGTCTACCTGTCTGTAAGTCCTATCCGCATCTGTCCAGTGTCTCATTGTTAGTTCATGACTATGACTTGTGCAGATGTGATAATATATATTTAACTTATCCTGTTGCTCGCCTGATCGACTCTACTTCCTGTATCTGTTTCCTGCAGAGTGCTCCTCCGCAAATCTCCGCTCGCGGCCGCTCTGATGATCTTTCCACCATCCTGTCTGTCATCAATGACGCCCAGAGATTTGTTTACATCTCCGTCATGGACTACCTTCCTCTGTCTGAGTTCACAGACCCACTTAGGTACACACCACTCAGAGCCACCAGTGTCAGTGTGAAAATGATTCAAGTTCTGGGGATGTCCCCCTCTTCTGTTCTTTGAAAAGCTTCCTCGACCAACTGTGCCCTGGTTTCGTGCTTTCAGGTTCTGGCCCGCCATCGACTCAGCCTTGCGAGCTGCAGGCTGCACCAGAGGGGTGGAGGTCAGACTGATGGTCAGCTGCTGGCATCACTCTCCCGCCTCCATGTTCACCTTCCTGCAGTCCCTGCTGGTGCTCAACAGGCCTCCGCTGAAATGTGACGTTCAAGTGGTATGTTTGAAGACTTCATATGTTTTACGGCTAAAACGTGAATCACAGAATTTATCCTGAACCCGTTCTTTGTGTATGTGCAGAAAATATTCACAGTTCCTTCAACAGCAGAGCAGATGAAGATCCCCTTTGCTCGAGTCAATCACGCCAAGTTCATGGTTACAGACAGAGTGGTCTATATAGGTATGTCGTCTTTTCAATCACTTATTATGTATTCGATTATTTAAAAAAAGAAAAATTTGCCACATGATTTAAATTAAGAAAATATTAAAATATTTAAGGGTAAAATATTAGAAGGAAAATAAGGCTGATTAAATATATTAAGATTGAAATAATGCAGCTTTTCTCTGGAATGATGGCGGTACGGGCTACTGAAAACAAATTACTGCATTTGTAGTATTTTAAAAACACAGCTTTTCTTCCATGCATGATCTGCATAACCAAAGGTTTTTAATCTCAACAGGACTTTTCTGGTTAAATAAAGTTACCAAAAATCACAATTACAACACCCAGATCTCCTAATCATAAGCCAGATAAGGGAACATTTATTAATAGCTTAATCATTATTCTCCTTTTAAAACAATCTGAATTCTATATGGAGCTTTAGGAGGATAGGGTATCCTCACAAATCATTTTCTGCACTGTGAAAAATAGTTCTAATCACTGCTGGGCAAAAAACATTTGTTATTTATGATTTATGGCAGTTACTGAGTATTCTGCAACTATCCCTACATGAGTGTTTGTGTCCTCAGGGACATCCAACTGGTCAGAGAACTACTTTTCTCAAACTGCTGGCGTGGGCTTGGTTGTGAACCAGACGGGCTCAGAAGTTGGAAGAGGCCAGCAGACTCTGCAGAGCGAAGCAGAGGAGCTCTTCCTCAGAGACTGGATGTCGCAGTACGCCAGCACGCTCAGCCTCGACGACGTGGACGTCTGCCCTCGCGGCCGACACTGAAGGTTTGCTGATGAATAAAGCATGTTGTTATATGGAAGCACCTTGCTTGCCCTCGCCACTTGAACTTTTTTTATTCAAAAATCGCTTTGCTGTACTGTGTGAATGAACATAGTTGTTTCCTAACTGGCTGCCTTTTCTGTATATATTTGCATTCTTATGTTTCAGGACGTATTATTTTTATACAGCATATTCTTAAATAACTTGACATGTGGGAACTAATTTTGTGTTCTTTGTATTTGATATATTTTTTCTGTGGAAATATATTTGCATAGATTTAACAGGCTTATGCAGAAAATGCATCATTTCCAAAGAGGTGTACACACTATGTTTACAGTACAAATACAACTTGAATGTTAGCCTCTGTAGATAGGAAGAAACTCATCTGAAGGAAAGATGTATCTTTACTGGGATCTGTTGACTGCATTGATCATTACTGTGCTGTTTCCTGGTTTCTTTCATTACTATTGATGCTTAATTTCCTGCTTCTTCCATTATTTCTGACTGGACACTTAAACACAAGGATCTAATGGGATGTGATCCCAGACCAGCTGAGCAGTTTACTGGATGTATCAGTATAATATCAAGTTAGTTATGTATTGTGTCTTTTTTATGTTGAACACTTACAGTGATGAACCGGTGACAACTTGCATAATCCATTTAGTAGATGTTAATATTTTTGTTGGGACCAAAGACATGGACCAATCACTCAATTGCTCACTGCACGAATGTGTCACATATTACTTGTTTCTGACTGATTAACGCATCCAGGAGAGACTCTGGACAAGACATTGAACCCTTGGTGTCCACAAAGAATTTCCCTAATAAAGTATCAATTCCTTCGTTCACAATAGTGTCAGAGTAAAATGATTTCACACTGCCAAGCGTGAAATTATCAAGTTAGTATTCAGAAAACAGCGAGAAAACAGTGAGTCAACAGTTGCAGTAAAATACCCCAAACAGAAAATGTCGGTGTCATCTGTCAGTGATGTTGAGTCAGAGCAGCACCGTACTGTGACAGAAATAGAGGAGGAGGTTCAGCCAGTAGTATCTCAGTAAACCATAAATACGTGTAAAACTCTCACAATGGCTGAAAGATATTACTTGAAATTAGTACATTTTTGTTTTCCACTTTGGGTGAATTGAACCTTTATTGTTTCAAATCATTTTATTAATTTTATCAACCAATTATCAAATACCTCACAAATATATATAATGTAAAGAAAAACATGAAAGCCGATGCTAAATGTGAAGGATCCTCTTCAATGTGCAAGAAATTCTTCATGTTGGACCTTTTGCTTGTACTTTACTAGAGTACCTCAGTAGTATCTTCTGACGTTCCAGACACTGCTCTGTGTGTTGCAGCAGATCAGTTTCTTAACTCCTCAAAGTCTTTCTGAATGAAGACCGTTTTCATTCAGGGAGCCAGGCAGAACAAACGGGATAGGAGTGGCATCTTTTTTATGATCTCCGACCACGGCAGCCAGTGAAGTCCTTCCCTGCGATCGAAGACACAGCAATGTTTCTCTGACGGGGATGGTCGAGTGTCCTCTTGCTCTCATTCCATGGAGAGCTGGACACTGTCTGTCTGGCTTTGCTGTTGCTGCTCAAATTTTCTGGCTGAAAGACATGACAGAAGATGAAATAATTCAGCAGCATACGACAAAGCAGAGGACTGAAGCTTGGATCCTGAAATGAAAACCTTAGAAAGGGCAAAGTCTTAAACATTTAGAGTATACTTTTGTCCATTTTTCCACAGTAGGAAAAGATTAACTATATGTTTTACATTATTATGGGTGTGCAAAGCTGCAAGTCATGTTTTTTGTGCTGGTATTGGAAAAATAAAGTGTTGCTACAGGACAGCAGTACCATAACCATGCTGTCAATAATTCGGCTGTGCGTACTAACCCTGAGTTGATCAAACTGAGTTAAAGAGAGGATGGGAGTACTGTAGTCCAGCCAGTCTGGGTGACAGATCCAGTCTGTGGTTTTGTACACTGATACTCACCCTGCGAGTACATCTCGAGTTGCTGCCGCAGACGGACCTTCTGCAGGCTGTCATAGAAGTTGAGCTCTGGGCTGCTGCCTGCGGTGGGAGGCAGAGTGAAGATGCGCATGATCTTCCTCTTGTTTCTAGATAATACCAGAATCAATAAGGATACATTCACATTAATGGTCGTTTTGTTAAGCAGATACACATATATTTAAAATAGTTTGTATGGTACAAAACGTGGGACCGAACTTTCCAAAAGATACCAAAGATAACATTTCAACTCTACTCGTCTTATGAGACAAACGCGTCCGGCTGTAACGAGTGAAACGTTTTTTCTCTGGAGTTTGGTGTGAACACAGGCCTAAAGCGGTGGATTCTGCCGGGTTGTACCGTTACCTATTATAAAGGTAGTTGCAGGAAGCAGAGATGACAGTAAGATGAACTTGTCCTTACTTTCTGGCGTACATGAGCAGGCCGAAGCTAACCAGGATAACCAGCAGGTAGACGTTTGTGGCCTCATTCCAGGCTTCGTGCACCGAGTAGTCTATAGACTCGGGCTCGTTCTCCAAAAGCCCGTGACCACCCATTTACAAACGACAATACCGACCAACTCCGCGAATTAATATGTGTGGAGGAAACCACGAATTTAAATGTAGTAAAAATCGCTTTGTTTGCTCCCGTTTTCTTGCGAATTGTTGATCGTAAACACTAAGGCGTCACTTCCGCGCTCTTCTTCTTCGTCGTTTCTGGTTGCGGTAGAGCGCTGCTGCCCCCTACAGTCAGAACAGATATGACACCTGTTCCTAAGATACATTTGAACATATTCAAGATTCAAGATTCAAGATTCAAAACACTTTATTAATCCCAGAGGGAAATTGTTTGCCATGAATACAGCCG
>JAUMTR010000002.1:3995171-4018007 GCA_032270685.1 Microctenopoma stevenorrisi | reverse complement strand
TTCAGTGGAGCACTTGATACTGATGAGTCTCTGGCTGAACGTGCTCCTCTGTCCAGCCAGGACACTGTATAGAGGGTGGGAGGGATTGTCCAGAATTGAGAGGAGCTTGGAGAGCGTCCTCCTCTCAGCTACTAATTTTCATGTTTGGTTAAGTGTGACAAAACAAACTCACACGTGGAGAAAATATCATGATAGAAAAAATGCAACATGTTTATTTGTAATGTTTAGGACATATTCAAACCAAGAAGTGACTAAACTCCTACAGAATTAACATCTCTGACAAAGACAGTGAAGGCAACACTGCTGTGTTGTGCTTCACAAGAAACTAAGACATGAATATTCTTTCTGATAGAGAAAGGTTTTTTCATTTTCAGTAGGTGTCTGGTGTGAAATCTTTGTAACATAAATTATCAAAAATCAACAGAAAAGCTTGGTTGACAATAAAACATTTTTGAAACCACATTTAATCAGCTGAATAACTTTGATTTTCAGGATTTACATGATACTTTACAAACACAAATAAATTTGTCATATACTGTTGTGGCTCATTCTTATTTTTTTTTCAAAATATAGTTTTCTGTATTACTAAAGAATACATGTAGCTGCTTTTAACACACTAGCTGTTTTTAAATGACATTATGTATGAGACAGACAAAGCTCAGTACTTAAACCACCAGGACAGGACAGCAGACTGCAGTGGTCCACTATGGTATAACTGAGAAGCCATAGGTATCTATTTTCTATAAGATAGACAGAAAGGAAAAACAAAACAAGACAATATTTCACATTGCTTGTTCTGGCAAATATGACATTGACATGGTCACTACAACTGCACAGAATACGTCTGTAAATTCATTTGTTGTAGATTTGAAATATTTATGTTGGCTGCACTTTCTTAAGAAACCAGCTCAAGTGTAGCGCCATACCCACTAGTCATACAGTACATGTACAGATCTGTAAAAACAGTCTTTTAGGACTTAACCGATGCTCAAATGCTTGACACTTATCGTGGAGGTGAAATCAATTTTCAAACACACAGTAGTGAGTTATGTATATTAATCTGTCTCAGTGGGAGTGCCTGAAGGAAAAAAAGATCTGACAAAGTCAGGGTAATAACATGTCTGAGACAAAGCGCAAACTCAAGTACTTACAAAACACAACTAAATGCACCAAAATATATTTTTAAGAATCAATGAAAGTTTACAGCACTAAAGCTATAATAACCAATTAGTTCACTTCATTGTCATAATATATACAATAAAACGTGAAACAAAAACTCCAAACCTTTATCATCAAAGAAAACGTGAAACCAATATGTAGTAAATATGCTGTTATTTATCATTTATTTACAACACATAAGCTATTTAACAGTTGCATGTAAATAATGAAGCGAGCTGTTAGTTGGACTGGACCACACAGGACTCAGCGTGGGTGACAATTTAAACATGCAGTGTTTCAGTGCTCCCTCTAAGCCTTGACATTGAAATGGGACCACGACACTCTAAGAGAAAGACAGGCCACTACTGCAGTTTCTGCACCGTTTGAAACTGGCCTTGCACTCTGAATTAGACTTCACCATTAGGTGTGTCTGCTCCAGATGTGTCCCTATGAGGGAACTCATTAACAGTCCATCTGTTAAAACGGATGATGGCTGTATAGACTCACTCATAGACTTGTTGCCATCATCTTGGAGAACAGCACCTACATAATGTAACCAAACTCTGCTTCCCCTGCCTGATCTGTTCTGCCAGCTGTGGCCGTATTAGTAGCAGCACAAAGAAGCAGTTATGAAATCTACAAGCAAAAGTCTTGTTGTGTAAAGTCAAAATAAGTAGTGTCGTAAGTAGTGTATATTTATGTTTATCTGCAAGCTTCTAGGCTGTAACATTAACACTTGCTAGACTGAGGCCAGTACCTAATGTAAGCATTAGCAGGATTATCACTGAGACCGTATCAGTTTTGGCACTAGCGATACCACAGTAGTATTAAAAAGCAATAAGTCAAACTATGTTAGATACTACAGGAAGCGGTTACTGGCAGACATTGCTCTACATGCATTATGAGTGTTTTAGCTTATTCAAAGCTAATGCACGCAACGATCTGGATTAGCATGGTCTCTAAGCTCTAAGGGAGTGGCTGGGTGGTGAGAGAGCAGACGTAGAGAGAGCACCGATTGATTCACTGGTGTCACATCAATATGTCCAGGTCGTCGCTGTGGTCGTCCTCCTCAGTCACTCGCAGCGACAACACCTCCTCGTTCAGAAACAATCCGCTGAGACGCTCTTTGCGAGCTTGTCGCTGCTCTTTGAGCTGCCGCTTCCGAAGGGCTTTCTGCTGAAGCTTACGCTGCTTCGATCGCTTCTGAAAAGTCAGAGGGAGGGTAACTTGGTTAGTGAGGGTCCCACTATGATCATGAATCCACTTATTAATTTTTTAGCAACATATTTGTCATTGCAGGCGGCACACCTGTATGTATACTGTTTTAACAGGTTGCAGCCCTAACCCTAACCATTTCCTCATGCATTCAAAACATGCTCCAAGATCCTATCCAATTATCTAATCTATACGGGGTATGTGTGGCATCTACTATGTTGTACAATGTATGAAACGGTATCTCTCTTATTTTTGAACGTGCACGCAAACGTTCATATGTCTTACTTTAGAATCTCTTATACGTTCTGCGGCACTGGAAAGGTTACCGTCGCTGTGGGCTCTGCTGATGTTAGCAACACTGCTGCCACTGCAGGCTGATGCTGTTCCACCTGCAATTCAACAACAATACAACAATTAAAACAAAGCTGAAAAGCTGATTTCTATTCATTTAAACAATATTTTAAGACCTCTAAACCTATTATTTCAGTGTTCCAACCAAGTTGCACATTACCTGCTACAGAGTTGGAGGCTGTGGAACCAGTGGAGGAGCTGGCAGAGCTGACCATGCTGGCATTACTGCTGCTGGCTCCACTGACACCACCAGTGCTGGCACTGCTGTGGCTGCTTCTCTTCCAGCCCTCTCTGGTGCTGCTGGCCCGCTGCCTGGGGCTGTGCTCTCTGATGTAGTTACGCACCTAATGACATCACGCGGGCAATAAATGAATGTTTTCAAGCGCAGAATGACACCGTATCTAACTTATCCTGGTGTGCTAAGTAAGGGATTAGCAGTGAGCTCTTTGCTTTGTCATCCAAAATGATGGCATAGCAAACAAAGATGAAAAAATATGTCTGTTTTATATGTTTTTACATAAAACAGAGTCACAGTAAGATTGGTGTTCTCGTGATTTTATAGGTGAAGAAAAACGGCGTTGTTTATCGGTGTAGTAGCTTTGTTCTGTAAGCATTTTTTGTTTCACCTGTTTGAGTTTCTCATCAGTGAGACAGTTGAGCTCAATGATAAACTCGCTGTCGGTGGGAGAAATCTGAGCACATGGGTCGATGATCTTGATGATGTCCAGTTGCTCTCTCAGGCCCATCTCTGTGCTGACCTTGCGACTCAGATACTCGATGTACTCCACCTGGTGATGGTAACACACACACACACACACACACACACACACACACACACAGTTTTGTGTTATGCTGCCTCTGTATAAAGTTTGACTATTGTGTTGCATCACAGACGATTATCTTGCAAAACAGTAGCTAGGAGTTTGACGCAGGTTTTCAGCTAACTTTTGTTCGTTGCTGTTGCACACTCCGCAATAGCACAAAAAGGTTTTGTTTACTTGTTCATCATTGGTCATGGCACTCCATGGTAGTTCGTCCAGGTTACGATGAGGGTGAGGCTTCGGCTTCCTCTTGGAAAACAAACAAGGTGAGTTTGGCACGCTTGGGATGATGTCAGAGAGGACATCACTGCCACTGGCAATATCACTTCCTGGCAACTGGAGGGATGACAGGATTTACAGATTAACAATGAAGTATGAGACAACAACAAAGACAGACCGTGTTTAGAAAGTATTCCCAGTTACAGCTTCATTTTAGTCAGAGCAACGCTTCTAATACCTTCCAGTACATAAGCATCTACAGTATAATCATTCTTACACGGGTCCAACAACCAACCTGCCACTCAAACTCGCTGTCAGACCAGTCCCAATAGGTGCTGATAGAGGAGGAGACATCGCTGCAGACACTGCCCTCTGGAAACAAGTCCAGAGATGTTAGTTCTTGGTCATCCAGAAGCGAGTAGCAGTCGTCCTGATCCCCCACAGACACAGAGGAGAAAAGTTCCTCGCTGCACTCTGAGCTGGCAACACTAGTCCCACAGGAAGTAAGGTTCCACCTGGAGAGAACAATGAGCAGATCAAAGTTCTTGATGTGAGACATTTCTTGAGACTACTCTGATTATTCTTCCTGAATCAACACAGAATCATCAGATGTCAATGCATTTCAACAAGTGAGTCTCTGGGAAAAGCACCAACAAACATCAATAAAATTAAGCTAAACAAGGGGTGAACAAAATTATATAGACAACGCAAAAGGATCACATTTGCACCATGGTATTTCTAAGCCAACATAATCACACAGAGGTCTTTCACATTTCAGTGCCACATCACTATGTATTTATTATGCAAAATAACCTGTTAGATTCTAACACTAACTCTTTTCATAGAGGCAAGGGGTATGTTTTTCTTATCACTGCAATGGTGAAAAATCAATGTGATGGGAGATGTGGAATGTAAATCTCAAGCAACTGCCATCATTTTACAGAGACATTACTGGCTCTGTGAACCAGGACACCTGAAACTTCACAAGTACAATGATAGTTCTCAATAGCAGAGTAAAGTAAATCTACCCAACAAATACAATGGCACATCTTGCAGGAATTGATTTTTTAAACACAGGATGTTTGTAAATATAATCTATATATTCAATCTACCTACTAAAATCAGTTTAGCACTAACAGGTGACACGTAATGTGTGAACACGTGAATATGCAAATTCTACTTGCCTGTTACTGTGGAAGCGGTGTAGAGGATCTGTTCTGTGACAAGATGAAAGCTGACAGCCAAAGTCACTGACGTCCAGAGTTCCCACGTCACTGAGGTTGGCCCTTTGGGAAAGGAGAGGGAATGGCTCCTCCGGGGCCAAAAACTTCTCATACAGAGAATCGGACATGGTTAGATGTACCTGGCACAGGAGCAGAGGCAAAGATGAGAAATATAAGATGGCACCTTTTATTACAGCATGAAAAGTCACCACACAAATAGATCTAATAAAAAAACTAACATGTATCAATTGTTATTTTTCAGAAAGGAACGTCTACTACTCTACTAATCAATGTCTGTAGACCACATACTGATGCCAGGTCTACACAACTACATGGCTGATGGTTTAAATATCCATCAAATACAACAATGTCAACAACTATTAGTATTAGGTATTCATTATAGACCTAATATGTCAGCAGAAATAATTTGGCCTTCTTGCAACCTAAAATGCAGAATTAATAATATAGTTGTCCATCTAATATAGTATTTGATAAATGATAGAGAACATTTTTATATTAAGTTGGACGGAGAACAATAACATCAGAGATTGATCTATGGGAACTGGCAGAAACACGTAAAGCTTGTATACCCTATGGTCTCTAAGGTGAAAGTGAGTAATTCCCCACTAACTTAGTTTCTGATTCTGATTTGTGGACAAACTTTACTTTTAATTTACCAAGTCATATTTACCTCACTCCGTTGGTATGACACATAAATAATAAGAAGAACAATTATATAACCAGGTGTTTAGGTGAATTTTAATATTTGATCTGTATTTAGTTAACTAAAAATCTCACAATCACTCCTTCCTGAGAGTAAAACTGTATCTGTTCTATTACAGCTATTACAAAGCGGTAACATCAGCTGAGGCTGGATTAGTTTACATTTATATAATCGCGTACTTCAGTCTTTGTTATCAACACCGGTGACAGTGGTGGGCAAATCGAGTTACGTAACTTACTGACGAGGTTTTCTTTTACCCTCTAACGATGTTAAATAACAACCTGCAGCTTTAATTTCTATTAGCAACGACGTTACCCTCGTTTAGCATCCCGTAACTATTTGTTTTTCCCAACAATGCACTGAAATACTATACTACAGAGATACGAAGAAAGGATAAAACAACCAATTCAGACTAAAGCATTAAAACTGTTGCTAGTATTAAGTTAATTTAAGTTTTGGCATACTTTATCCTATAAATTGTCGAGTCTAGTAAACGCGGACAGTTAGCCTGTGATAACAACACAAGCTAACACCGCGAGCTCGTTGCTAACACAGCTAACATTAGCGTTTGCTAAACCACAGATCGACACAGAGCTAATTGATTCTTCACCGTAACAACTATTAGCAGTTGACACACCAGATAAAGTGGTATTTACGAAGCTATGTGCGTAAAAACACCAACCTTTTGTCGTTTAAACTATGACCATTTCTGCCACCTCCATTTGCAAATCTTTTCTCTTCTATCGATAATCCGGGCTGTCACCGCGAGACTTCTCGGAGCCAGGACTTTGTCATGTGACCTGAAGGCGGAAGTTGATACAAAAACATACTGCACGTACGTCTGCGTTTAAATTCACTAATTTTGCTGTCTGTTTTCTGTAAATAGTGTATGTTAGTGTGTGGTTAGCAATGTCTTCGAGTTATGCAAAGGACTCCAGCTTCTTGGGGAGCAGGATATCACCAGAAATCGAGTCACTGTCGAAAAACCTTAAGGATGTGGATAAGGAGTTGTTCAGAAAAATACTGAAAGGTGAATACTTATTCATTGTTATATTGATGCTGTGATATAATCTAGCTACTGAGATCCTGTTTACTAGCAGGTAAAGGCCTTAAATCAAGTAAGTGAAATGTGCCTGTGGATTGTTCTTTGGCCAGCTGTGGTCAGTGCCCTGGAGGGGAAGGACTGCAGAGAGGTGATGAAGTCCATAGCAGAGAGCAGTGTCATCCCACAGGACAGGCTTAGTCACATCGTAGCTGGGATGTACAGAGTGTTGTCTGAGGCCATCCGCATCCCTACATCATCACTAAAACAGGAGGTAGGCTGGTGTTAAACGTTATTTGTTGAATTACTTTATTACATTTTATGTACAGTACATATATTGTCAGTTTAAATAAATATATATCAAATGTGAAATTGTATAAATGCCCACCACTGTGTTGTTATCTAGGACAGCAAATGTCATTCATTATATTTCTAATCTCATAAATATATAACTTTTTTAGGCTTTCAAAGAAGATCTCAGAGAACTTAAGTAAGAATTATTATTAATTGAATTTTTATTCAATGTTACTCCTACTTTTACACAATGCAACTTCAGCCTTAAGTGATGATCTGTTTCTATTTCTGTGAACCAGAATACCTGAAGACTTCATTACAGATTTCTCCAGTGTTGTTTTTGGGAATCGGTATGTTGAATTCACTTCTCCATTTGGACCTTGTTATACATTTATCTTTGTGTTTTATCTGTAGTGTTTTTACGTTCCTCTCAAAGACCAAAAAATGTACCATCAATAAATACACTAAAGATGGACATGTTTCCTTTTTGTTGTGAATTAAACCTGTTAGGTCGGTGTTGAGGTTGGTTACCATCACTGTAGAACAACATTGTCATTAACAATCTGTCACAGGACAGAGGTTCGTGAACAGTGGTGCTGTCTCGACAGTTACTCAGGTGCCAATTATGGAGACACTTTGATCACTCTCATCGTCTATTTCTGAACTTTCAGTCGTACAGCTCTAGAGTCAGCGGCTTCACACAAGGATCCTCACCTGCCAACAATAGAAGACTTTAAATGGAGAGTAGATGTCGCCATTTCTACAAGGTAGTATTCAGAGGCAGAAAAGGAAGACTGATGTCTCTAACTGTTCTCATGCCAATCCCTGCACAATATTCACTACATCAGAGTTAATGAAATCTCTGTGATAAGAAAAGTTAAAGACTTGACAATGCAGGATACACTTGTTTTTTAAAAACTATGGTGTCTGACTCGTCCCTGTTTCTCTATTCACTCTGTTTCTCCAGCTCTTTAGCCAGAGCCCTGCAGCCTTCTGTACTGATGCAGATGAAACTATCAGATGGGAGTTTTCACCGATTTGAGGTAAAGAAAGGGGTGACTAGTTTACTATGTCTGTTTAAGACAAAATCTTTCAGATACAGTTATTAGAAACTACTTGGAAAAAATGTCAAATATGCAAATGAAATGAAGTTTTCTAAAGGGGTGAACATGTGTTAATTATAGTTAGTGGGGGGTTTAGCTTTTTTGCGACGCAAAGCATCACCCTTTGCAAAGCGCCTCATTTTCTAATGAACTGACGACACACATTTAGAATACAAAAGTATAAACTGTTCATTCTTTTGTTAGGTTTGAGCATTTCATGTATGAGCTACTTGAGTCTATATAACATTATAAATATCTTTGGGTTTATGAATACCATACATTAGATATGGTTATTTCATGTGTAGGTCTTTACCATAGTCTACAGTATTTTCTAACTTTATTTCAGCATGTGGCTATAAAGAAGTCAGTCAGTAGCCAGTTTGCTAATGTCAGTCTGTTTCAGGTGTTGCATAACAGGATCACTTTACTTTACTTTGCTTGACTTCCCTGTAAGTCCAAACCGACTTACAGTGAGCTAGTGCTGTGTGTCTGGCTCAGGGACACACCTGGTAGAGGATGGACTAAGAGTCAGACAGGGTTTTGAACCTGCAACCATTGACCTACCAGGCCGCACCGTGGAGAGTGGAATAAATGAACACAATTTCACACACAATTTGCATGTTTCTACTCGTGATAAATGGCATAAAACAGAATATTAATTATAGTCTCAAAATAAAACCAGGCAGAGTAGAATCCATGGTACAGAACTGTCCTATCTTGATGAATTACCTTTTAGTTGTAACTACAATTATACCAATATGTATTGGTAACAATATATATTTAGTAACATATTTGCTCAACAGAGGGCACTGTGCTCCTGCAAAGTGAGCCTCTAACGTGGACAGGAGCAGGAGGGAGGAATTTTAGAGCTGTCGCTGCACCAAGTGCAGAAGTTATGTAATCAGATTACAGCTGTATTAGAAGATTAGTAGCTACAACATCCGGTCTGCAGATTCTATTGATACCTTATCTCCACCTGCTCCTCGGGATCTGTTTCACGGTATGACTAACGGACATCTTCTGCGGTGATCACAGAAATCTGAGGGACAGAGGAGATGGCTGCACCCTCTTTAATTACTGCAGCAGATGTGCCTCTAACAGTACAGTAACAGAGGACTTCTTCTCAACCTGAACCTTTAACACAAGAAGACAGGAATAGGATTATGTCCCATACCTGCCTATTAGTTTAGAATATATTGCATAACTATTTATACGGTCCTCAACTTCAAATGCAAGTACTAAATTGATAATTCTGCAAACTGTGATTAGTTACATGAAAATGCACCATATTAAGTGCTCAGCTCCACAATGTCTGATTACACTGTCAGTGATGTATTTGTTGTTACAGGTGCCAGTGTCCAAGTTCCACGATCTCCGTTACAACGTGGCTTTGATTCTCAAAGAGATGAACGATCTGGAGAAGAGGAGCATTCTCAAAATCCAAGACTGATAACCTAGAAACAAACTACAATGTTTAGTTTTTGAGATTCTCTTAAATGTTGTCAATATATAGCTCACAGCATAACATTCATTAAAATAAAATATGTGTTGCTGTTAGCCTTCAGAGGCGTTGCCTTCCAGCAAACTTCTAACAATTATACCAGTGTAGGCGGGATGATACGACATGGCAGGTTACATCACAGGACTAAAAACAACACGTTTTCCTGTGCAAACAACAGCTTCATTCATTTTCCGGCTTTGCTGTGAAACCGTGTGTATTAGCATCATTCAGTTCGAGGTGGCTGCAGAGCCTCCATTGTGCCAACATACAATTGGAGTCAAGTGAGCCGTCAGACTTTTTCACTAAGTGGCCACTTGAACTGTGTCATGTGATCTGCTCCATTGTTCATGCTGAACACAGTGTTCACATTCTCCTGAAACACAAGGATGAGTCAGAGAATGAACAGAGTGAGTTTTTCATTTGTCTTATTTGTACCTGTACTTCATAGCGGTGACAAGACAAAATGGTTACATCACTACGGTATAGAAACTAAAATGATTATTGTTCTGTTCTGTGTTTTCCATAATTAAGTCGAGCATTTTTCACCTTCATATAATTAAATAATTCTAATAAAATGTGTCCAGTATTTTTTTATTGATTTGTCACAGTGTCAAAGAGGAGACAACTTTTCACATCAAAAAGCAGCAACGGCTCTCGATCATACAGCCTCTAATCGTAAAGTGATTTATTTGTTTGCTAATGCAAGTGGAACAATAGAAAATGCTAAATGTTGTCTAGAAAATGCTTTTCTAATAAACTGAAGTCAGGTATGTTTCCCACTTTTTAACCGGGGTGTAAATCTAATTGTCTGAATATGTTATTGATATCTGATTTCTTATCATCAGCCTGTGAAAACCTGCTTGTTATCTAAGTTTGTAAAGGATACTTCAATAATGAATTCATTATTGTAAGGAGGCAGCTGCTGACGGCCTCCAACCTTGAGTTAAAAGGCTGTGTTTTCATACAGAACATCTGTTGTTGATATTGATAAAAACCAGATGAGATGTTTAACTCAACGCCAGCATGAAACTAATTGTCTGTTTTAACAGCCATAAAAGGCCTATTACTGCCAGGAAATGGTAAAAATGTACTTACATACAAATCTTAGGCTCAAACTTCAATATTGACTACTTCAAATCTGTTTTTTTCCTGTTTATTCCAGTGTAAGTATTAAACTAAATGAATGTATTAAGGACATTTCAGATTTCATGGTGAAATGAGACTTTTAGAGCAGTCTTAATAACTGATCTATAACTGAATAACTGAACTGGATAACTGCTGGTCCCCGCCCAGTACTTAATGTTCAGACAGCCTGTTCTAGAAGAGCAGGCTTGACTGTGTTCATGGCCTATTTACAAACACACGCAACAGAATCTCAAGGTGTACGACAATGCCTGACTGACCCTTCTACTGTGACTGTGTGTCTGACTGACCTTGTGTGTCAGTGTGTGTTTGTGTAATACTCGTGTGTGTCCTCGTTTGCATATATGTCAGTCTGTCTCTTTGCACATGTGTATCAGTGTGTCTCTGTCTGCAGTGGGGTATATGTCGGCATTTGTTGTCTGCGTGTGGGATTGAGTTCACAGACTAGACCGACCGACCTATATTGCCAGCACCGCTACTACTGACATGGACACTGATTGACTGACCAGCCTGTAATCCCCTCTCACACTCAGCAAACCCCTGTAACAAACAGAGCCTATTCTGATTCAGGAAATACTACTGATAGGCTTCAGGTAATGCTAATAATACCACATAGTCTAGTATCAGAGCCATTTGGAGGACTTAACCAGAGCCATTAAACTCTGACCTTAATAATAACCTACATTCAGCTCTCTAGTATTGTCATTAGTAGTACTGTTATCAAGCACATTCTGCTCTCTGACAGTGTCACAGTTTGAGGATCT
Source organism: Microctenopoma stevenorrisi (assembly GCA_032270685.1). Taxonomy (NCBI): domain Eukaryota; kingdom Metazoa; phylum Chordata; class Actinopteri; order Anabantiformes; family Anabantidae; genus Microctenopoma; species Microctenopoma stevenorrisi. The sequence continues at coordinate 4,006,449 of JAUMTR010000002.1, read as the reverse complement.
GACATGTGCTCAGGCTTTATTACTCTATAATGTTTGTATAAGAGCTGAACAGTTTAACTGCTCCGCTGTCTGGTGAGTGGTGACGTGTGAGGACCTCCAACCATGTGCTGAAAAACCAAAGAGACCGTGAGCACAAACATTCAGCCCCTCATGTGTCCTAGAGGTGATGCAGAGGGAAACCGGTGTAATCTGTCCTCACAGCTTTATCTTTTAACAAAACTGTTGCCTGTGTTAAGGTTTTTCAAAAATAGGTCAATTTTAATTCAACTAGATCCAAAAAAGTAGTGATTTTAATCCTGATTTTGCAAGTAACACTTTTTAAAGCCTTTTCACACTGATAAGACATGTAACACTGAAATAAATCACAGCAACTCCATAAATGTTGTATTTCTATTTTGTTAGTGCTATTTGACTCAATTTCCCTCTGGGATTAATAAAGTGTTTTGAATCTTGAATCTTGAATCTATTTATGGTTGTGGGTCTTCTAATCTTTCTGAAATCAGAGCGGCTGTATCTAGGCAAAACTATTTCCCTCTGGGATTAAGAAAGTGTTTTGAATCTTGAATCTGAAATAAAGGATTTCAAATTCACCTAAAAAGTCTACTTTCAAACTGTTAGAGCAGCGCTGAAGTGGTGTCTGATATTAGGGATGAAACGTTTTTACAATTTGTTAAATAGATGAATATGTGCTCTCTGTTAATGATGTTAATGATAAGGTCTAACTGGTGAAACACAGTAAGATTAGTACTGTGGTAAGAAAGCCACCAGCTCCCGCGGTGGAGACCCGTGATGCCCCCCTCTCTGACCCCGTGGCTGTGTGCTGGAGCCCCGCATGCAGGTCAGACGGGCTCCGGCCCCGACACTCTAACTGTTACATGCCTAAATTGTTTTGTAACAGTTTTTCTACGCTTAGTCCAATGGGAACCGCTGGCCGCGGTCACATGACACAACTTTTACGTAACCCCCGCCCCGCCCCCCGCTCCATTGAGGAGCGCTTCAGTACTTCCTGGAGCGGAGCATGACCGCGCGGTGCTGCCCGCGCGCCTCAGCAGAGCGGACGACCATGAGCGGCAGCGGGGGGGCTCGCCACACATGCACCTCACAGAGGAAGGGATAGACGTGAGGCTGCGGGGGGGATGGGGACAGAGAGCGAGAGCATGCTGCAGCTTGCAGCGGAGGCTTTCAAGTCGAAAAACTTCGACCTGGCGGCGGATATCTACGAGTGCCAGCTAGCGGGCGTGGGAGATCCGGGCGGCCGGCAGGAGCTGATGGTAAAGCGGGCTGATGCGCTCGCCTTCGGGGGCAAATTCACGGAGGCTTTCGATGTGTACCGCCAAGCGGCGGACATAGACAGACTGAGACCCGCTCACCTGGCCAACCTCATAAAGTACATGTCAGGGAGCATCAGTCCGAGCTGCGGCCCCGGCAGGGCAGAGGCGGCGGGGGCTGCTGCTGCAGGCAGCGGGTACGAGGACTTCTCCTGCCGGATGTGTCTGAGCTTTCTGGTCGAGCCCGTGACTCTGCTGTGCGGACACTGCTTCTGTAAGAAGTGTCTGGAGAGGGAGAGGAAGGAGAAGGTGCGGCCGGTGCTGTGTAAGGAGTGCGGGGACAGCTCTCGGGGGGCTGACGTGCAGAGTTACAGGGTGAATGTGGTCCTCAGAAACCTGCTGGCCAAGGGCTTCCCGAGCCTGCACCAGGCCGGCCGGCTGAGGCGGGAGGGCAACGGGCTGTACGCAGAGAGGAGGATGGAAGCTGCGCTGGAGAGATACAACCAAGCCATACTGATAGGTAGGTGAACCAGTGATGAAGGCTGGTGTTTGGGCAGCTCCTGTGTGTGACAGCTTCATGTTTCAACAACATATCATCCGTAAGATGACCTGCGAGGAAACGGCAATAAACCAAGAAAACCTTGTTACACCACATGACTTAGTTTCATAACTGTGTGTGTGTGTGTGTGTGTGTGTGTGGCGGTGCTCCACTCTGCTGCAGTCACTGCCTCTCTGCTGGCATCTGATCCGTATCACCATGTGTTGGATAACAGGGTTATGTAGGCTGGGTCAGTGGACCAAACATTGCGTAAGCACGCAACCCCCTCCCCCTCCTCCTCATTGTGTAACGTCAGACAATGATTCAGGCAAATGTGGGTCAAGGGTATTACTGCAGGTCAGCAAAAGGCGCACAAGATCCAAATAGACAGAGGTGGAGAGGAAACAGGTGCACTGTGATGTCCAGTCAGGGTAAGAAGGGATGTATCCAAAAATGGACTTTATTTGTTGTTATTAGATAATAATACAGTTTATAAAGGAGGCTGTGTTCATAATTTGTGTTTTTGTCCCTGATGCATCTGATTCATTCCACTCAAGGTAGTGTTGAAGGTGCAGTAAAACAGGCTCTGTGGTGCCTCCAGTGCAGTGGAGAGACTCCTCTAGTGCAGGCAGAGCAGTGTTATGTGACTGGAACACTTGGCCTGACCTCATTTGACTTTACTCCTCTGTGCTGGAGCTCAGACTCTCTGCAGGCTGGTTGGGTTAGTTTGGCAGTGACTAGTCTCACTCACGGTGGACTGAGATCTGCATATTGTTTCCCTGGCTGATTATGTAACTGCTAACAGCTGTGTGGCCTGAATGAAGAAGGTTGCAGGTTCGAAACCCCGTCTGACGCCTAGTCCGTCCTCTACCAGGTGTGTCCCTGAGCCGGACTCCCAGCGCTAGCTCCCTGTAAGTCGCTTAGGATAAAAGCGTCTGCCAAGCAAAGTAAAGTGATTTGAACTGCATATTAATTTGTGGCCAGGCCAACATATCTTTGCAAGGTGGAGTCCTCCAGTAGAGAGTAGAGCACTTCATCCCAGCTGCTGCAGTGGAGCTGCAAAGACGCCAACAATTGTTGACCTTGTTAGCTCCCACAGTAATAGATGGGGCTGGTCCTTGGTTGTTTCCAGGTCTGAGTGTGTAGCGGGGTGTTACTCAGAGTGATTCTGCATTATAAACTCACGTAATGATTAACGAGGGTTGACATAACAGTCTTGTTTAGGAAAGTCTGACTGAATGTTGGTGGGTGGTTGAAAGACTGCCCTATTACCTGTGCCATCCTGGCTCATTTAGGCTTGTTAACTAAAGGCACTTAACCCATAATGAAACACCTGCTTAACTTTACTTTACTTTACTTTAGTTCGCTTAGCAGACGCTTTTATCCAAAGCGACTTACAAGGAGCTAGCGCTGGGTGTCTGGCTCAGAGACACACCTGGTAGGGAATGGATTAGGAGTCAGACGGGGTTCGAACCCACAACCTTCTGCATCCCAGTCTGACGCTTAACCCACTGAGCTACCAGGCCGCACGTGAGCTACCAGGCCGCACGTAACTAAAGCGTGCAAGTAAGCATATGAACCAGATTTTAGCCAAGTGAAACAGGGGTAGCACATGCACAATCTGCAGCGTAGGTGCGTGCATGCCGTGCGTTCATCGCACTGTGGGGATTCACCTCACATGACGACAGGGTTCGCCTCTTATTTTAGGGTTAACACATCATTTAGAAGTTAATTATAGAGTTGAATCTAGGTTAAGATTGAGGATGAAGTCTGTGTTTAGGCATGTGTTATGATTACGTTTAGGGCAATCCTCCAGGGAGTTAATGCAAGTCAGTGCAATGTCCTCACAGTTATAATTAACACAGATGTCTCAGTGTATGTGTTCATATACAATAAAGCTGCTTTGTGCAAAAATTACACATCCTGTGCTAAACAATGGTTCTTCTGTCCTACTGCGTGATATTCTGCCAGAGACTGTCTGTGCATCAACAACAAAATCTGTAGGCCATTTAAGTCTAAAGTCATGTAAAGCTCAGATTTCTCAGGGAACCTCCTATATTTGCATTTCTGTTTTTATGTAAGTGAATGATTTACTGGCTGCGTCTGCAGCAGCAACATATTTTCTTCTGATTCCCACTGAGCTAACTGCGATTTGCATAAGTTTTTCTAGTTATGAAACCAGGAATGTGGGTGACCTTGATAGTGCTGCGTGATTTTGTAAGGCACCGTCATTTCATAACACATTTTGTAACATGGAAACTGATGCGCTCTAAACATTCCTTCTGTCAGACAAGTTGAAACCCTGTATCACCACTGAAGTCATGGATTCTTTTTTAAAACTCTGCAGCAGGTTGTGAATCTTGCTCTCCTGAGTATTTAAAGATTTTTGGATGAAAATAAAATAAGCATGACAACTAATGTATTGCATTTCTGATACATAATTAACTGTTTAAGTTATTTATTGAGCAACTGAGACACAAAGTTCTTAGTCCCAGTGCATTAAATATCAGTTTACAAAGATAGAAAATGCAGAAAAGCAGCAAAATATGACATTTAAGAAGCAGAAGCCAGCCGACATTTTTTAGTTTTCTGCTTATAAAACTAATTATTTTATTATTTTCAAGCAATTATTATCTGGTTTTACCTATGAGAATAGCCATATTCACATGTTCAGATGTTTTCCACAATCACTTATTTAATTTAAATTGATTTCTGTTTTATTCTTGCCCAGCACCCATGGACCACATACTGTTCAGCAATCGCTCCCAGATCCACTCCAATCTGAGAAACTTTGAAAAGGCTATGAGAGACGCTGAGATGGCCTGCAGACTCAGGCCTCACTGGTCCAAGGTATGGTGCACAAACTGCGGCTTGATTTGTTTAACAGATATGTGATGAAAAAAAAGCAAACCGCATTATGCATCTTGTACCTGGCCACAGGGTCATGTACGTAAAGCCCAGGCCCTGGTGTCACTGGGCAGGACGGAGGAGGCGCTGAAAGAGTACCTGGTCTGTCTGTCCATAGAGCCTGACTGTAAACTGGCCGAGACCGAAGCTCAAAAGGTACATCCACATATATTTATATTAAATGTATTATATATTGGTTAAATCTTCCTCTACTGTTTCATTTAAGCGATAATTCATTTCTTTGAAGCCAGTGTTGTTCATTCTATTCAAACACTTTACATTGCACCATGTTGGTTGCCTTCTCTCAGCTCCTCAGCGACCTCCTGGCTCCGGTCACTGATCAGGTCCCTGAACACATCTCAGACTACTCCAATATGCTGTCTTCCAGAGCACACATCAAAAGCAACATCAGTGCCTGCTTCCAGGTAGGTGACCCCCCCCCACCACCGACCGTCAGCTCAGTCGAAACAAACCCAACATACGTGAGCACACATGAGGTTTCCCTTCCTTCAACCCTTTTCTTTCTCTCAGACCCTTAGTCCCAGCTTGCTGTCGCCTGAGTCCAGTTTTACCGCCACTCCTCCTATACCTGAGAGATCAGAGGGGAGTGAGGTCAAAGGTCAGGGCCAGCCGGACGCCAGGAGGCAGGACCACTGTTTTCTGCTTAAACGGAAACGACGGCGCACTGAGGAGGACGTGGAAGATGCAGGACTGGGGAGGAGCAGCCAGCACAAGAGAGCCCGCTCTGGTGAGCTATTGGAGGACGCTAACTGTGAAGCTAACACAAACACACGCCAACAGTGGTGTCTCATGGACTGTCTCACACTCCCTTTAGAGCCGTCAGACGTGACGGATTCATTGAGTTCTGTGGTTGGTGGCATCTTGGATGCAACAGATCTGGAGTGCTCTCTGTGTATGAGGTGAGATCAAGTCAATGCCACATTCAGTGCTTAAATGTGGCTGCATTCATGTCCTGTCCAGTTAATATTTCCTTTTTAATCCTACAAATGTTCTTTATGTCTGGAGTTGTCTTTACAGTGGAGCTGTGCGTGTCTTTCAGTCACCTGTCACTGGGTTAACAGAAAGTGTGTGTTTGTTTCCCACACAGACTGTTCTACGAGCCAGTGACGACGACGTGTGGTCACACCTTCTGTCTGCAGTGTCTGGAGAGGTGTCTGGACCACAACCCAAAGTGTCCCCTCTGCAAAGAAGAGCTGTCCGAGGTACGTGGGGAAATTCTCCCCTACACCGCTGTTAAATGGAAAATCAGCATACGTCACAGTGCTTGTACAGAAGGGAACATGACATCGGGGAGTATTTCTATGGTTCTGCTTCTGTTAATGTCCAACACGTTCTCTCCCCTCCAGTACCTGGTCCAGAGGCAGTACTGTAAGACAGCATTAATGGAGAACCTGATATCCAAGTATCTTCCTTCCGAGCTCATGGAAAGACAGAAAATCCATCAGGAGGAGATGGCTGAGCTCTCAAAGTATGTTGGTGTCCCGCACTGCTCTCCTCCACTGTCTCACTATCACGTCATTCATGTTCTACATGCTCCATTTGTATCAGGGCGTGGCTTGCGATGTGTATAACTAGGTGACTGTGCTCCTCTGTTATTTGACCTACTAACCTAGAGTAGATAACATAACACACTGACTTCCACTGACGTCATGTCAGGGATAAGTTTCACTTTCCTGCAGCCTGACTAACTGGAACTAACTTGTTTCACCAATTAATAACTGCTCTTAAACAGATTCCTTCTCAGAGTAGCCAGTGCTTTTTAATTAATGGTGCAATTAATGGTTCTTTTCTCTGTTTATTCATTTATTTAGCTGAAAGGTTGAGTTCATTCTTGAACACTTCCTTATTTTGTCTCGCTCTCTTCAGTCTTAACAAGAACGTGCCTATATTCGTGTGCACCATGGCCTTCCCCACTGTGCCATGTCCTCTCCATATCTTCGAGCCCTGCTACAGACTGATGATTCGCCGCTGTATGGAGACGGGAACCAACTGCTTTGGCATGTGTCTGGGAGACAACCTCAAAGGGTCAGTGCTAGGACAGTAACCGTGCGTGTACGCGGTGTTTAATATGTGAGCATCAGAGTGTGTGTCCAGGCAGTGACGTTGGTGTCTACCGCCTCCAGGTTTGCACATTATGGCTGCTTGTTGGAGATCCGTGATGTAAAATTCTTCTCTGACGGCCGCTCAGTGGTAGACACCATCGGGAGACGGAGGTTTAAAGTCATTCAGCCCAGCGAAAGGGATGGATACAACACAGCTGATATAGAGTACCTCGAGGATGTTAAGGTATGATGGAGCGTGGGACAGGTGTAGCAAATGTGATACAAAAGTGAAGCTGGAAGCTGTAGAGATGGCCAGAGATGCAATGGGAGTAAATAGAGAATGACCAGAAGATGTTATACCTGTGTGTGTAGGTGGAGGGTGGAGCAGAACATGAACTACAGTCTCTGCACGATGCGGTGTATGACCAGGCCCTGGTTTGGGTCAACTCCCTGAAGGTCGAGCAGAAGGAACGCATAGAAGGACACTTTGGACCGATGCCTGAGAAAGACTCTGAACTCCAGGTACAACAGCACTTTATTAATTTATTTGTCTTTTAAATGTCTCTGATTAACATTGTCTTTAAAATCTAACATGATTTTATTGATCGCCTGTTAATAAGCAGCATCCACTAATCATGCATTTTAACATATAAATGCATTAGAGGAGCCACTATTATATTCTGTTATTAATACTTAGTGCAGGGCCATTCAACTAGCCAGATTTCTAAATCTAGAAAAGCCGGGACGCATATTTTATTTTATTTCAATATGGTAAGGAAATGGTCACATTTGATTGACAGGCAGAATAAGAAATAACGGTTAATGATGTCAAATATAGTTAAAATAAATTAGCAAACTTACAACAAAAGGAAAAACTAACATCCCAAATAAATATTTCTACTTAACCGAATGCGCACCTATGATCTGAAGTACTCTTTCTAGACTCTGTTTTGGCGGACAACAACATGCCGGGAACATGTCAGTAATATGTTCAGTATTTGCGACTGGTCATTAACGTTAAGAGTGAACACGTGAACATTATGTTAACAGATAATTGATTATTAATCTGTGCGATACATTTTCTCCGCACAGTATAATCTATATAAATATATAAAGTATACTATATATAGTATAGTATAGTATAATCACAGTAAACTAGAAAACCATTTGTCTGTCCAGGTTAAAATGATGGTTTTCATTCTCTGCTTTACACTCGTGAGATGAGAAAGATGTGTTAGGCTCTGTGCGGCCTGGTAGCTCAATGGGTTAAGCGTCAGACTGGATGTGGGATGTGGGATGTAGAAGGTCGCAGGTTCAAACCCCGTCTGACTCCTAATCTATCCCCTACCAGGTGTGTCCCTGAGCCAGACACCCAGCGCTAGCGCCTTGTAAGTCGCTTTGGATAAAAGCGTCTGCCAAGCAAAGTAAAGTAAAGTAAAGTAAAGTAAGGCTCTGTCCAACAACCCGCTGCGCTATTGGTTAGCTGTTGCCAAAAGGAAGATCATTATGAAAGTGCTACTAGTTTTCAAATCCCTGCAGCAGAGTTTGTGAGTGTATGACCAGTATGAGTTTAAGACCCAGCTTGAAATTGTCAGACCTCTTCTTACAGATGAGTTACCTTTATGCCTAAACTTTCTCACGTGAGGTCGTCATTTCTCTGTCTCCCTTCAGGCCAGTCCCAACGGTCCGTCGTGGTGTTGGTGGTTATTAGCTGTTCTTCCGTTAGAGGGCCGGGCCCAGCTGCCGTTCCTGGCCCTCACTTCTCTGAAAGAGCGCCTCAGCGGCATCCGCAAGGTGCTGCTCTTCATGACCCAGAGCAGACCCCGGTGACGTGCTCTCCACAGACATTCAGCCACCTGAAGAAATGCAGTAACCATGTTCCCTACACCATCTGCAGCCCCCCACACCAAAGCAGCAGTTGACCTGTTGTTTTTCCTTCTGATGCACAAAGATCTGACATTGATGTTACTCCTTCCGCTGTCTCTGACACAAAACCGCTGCTGCGTTCCACCAAGATCTGAATGAATAGATATCTTCTGGTGTTCTCATCACACTCTATGAAAAACCAGCAACGCAGACCTGTATACATACTGTAAGCTGTATTTTTAAAACAAAAGTGACTTAGATTTGGGTTACAGGATCATCGGCTTCTGTTTTAACATCTGATGTCATTGTGTTAATGTTAATGCGCACAAGCTCTGTTTATGTTTCTGTCTAAATACTAGCGTACAGCAATACGCTGGTGTGCTGAGACGTCTTCATCTGTCCATCTTCCACTGTTGCCTTTTGGATCTTCTCAGTCGATGCAGTTCTCTGCTTCTTCTCCTCCATACCCCCCCCCCCCCCCCAAAAAAAAAAACAAATCCCGAAAGGACAAGGAACATTTAGCACTTGTATCTCAGTGCAGAGCGACCTTTCCAAAAGGGGACACGGCCTGTCTGAACATAGCTTCAAAGCAAAGACGAAGCCACTTCCCAAGTTCAGGAGCATCCGCTCAGCAGCACCTTCCCCTTCCACACTGAATGTTTTCCTTCTACACTCACTATACCTGAGTGAATAATGGTAATAATACAGATCAGATCATATTTAGATTATTGATAATCTCTGCAAATTTGTATGTCCGTTAATAATCAGTAATTTACTGATAAATCTTTACAATATTAACAGCTTCCTTCCATTTCTGTCCGCGTGACATCCAGCTGAGTAACAGTGGACTGAACCTTTACATCTGTGTGCTTTAAGGCTTGTGTTCCATTCATCCGTTTTTTTTATTTCTCTTTGTGGATCTTCCATTATTTATTTTCGACGTTATTTATGCATGCAGTGACATTGTTTACATTTCACAGAAAGAGATGCTGCTCGCTATCCAAAGGCATTTTTTATGTTTAACACCTGACCCCAAACATCAGCAAGATTCACCTGATGGTCTGAGGCCCAAAGCTCAATAATAAAGAAATCAGGGGGAACAACATGGAGCTGATGTAGCTATGACTAAAACCTGCACAAGAAAAAATAAACTGTGAAGCTGTGGCCAGATTCGTCTTTGACCACATATTTTTAGATCAGACATGGCCCATATCTGTGTAGTAATTTATTGGTCATAATCTGAACTATGGTGACATTGATTGATGCTCCTAAGTGTATTTATTTAGTTTTTATTCCACTTTATTTTTTGCACTTTCATGTTAAATAAGGGAATGAAACAATGCCAACAATTCTCCATTTATTTATTTTGAGCCTGGCAGGAGTCAGATTACTTAAATATTCAAACTTAATTAAGTTAAATCTTTTAATGGGTAAATTGGTAAACAACTAACTGTAAGTCTACTGGCAGATCTCCATTTATTTGACTGAGCTGTTAAACATTTAGTAAAGGCCGGTGCCTTCTAAACATGTAAGCAGAGCAGGTTTATTTTACCCCCTGAATTAATATAAATGAAAGTTGTACATTCAAAATATAAACAGAAGTTAAACAACAGAAAACACATTTTGAGAATATTGAGGCCTTGTCATGTCTGAGACACGACTGTTTTTACATGGCAAAAGCTCATCTTTGGAAAGTGCAAGAGACTGTTCAGCTTTGTCTGCAACATTTTTCATTTTGTTTTTTCATTTTATTTAACATGTGTCTATGTCGGTCAGGTATTTATTATTTTAATGTCATCACTCACTAGAGTGTTTGTCACTTTATTTTATGTGTAATAGCACAGTGACACGTCAAATCATCTCAACTGTTCTTTGGTATCGAAAGGGACAAAGCTATGTACTGCTGATGAATAGAGAACTGGTAATAATGTCCCACAGTGATTTATAGATACATTTTGGTGCACATTTTAAATGTCACCTCTCCCAGGTACTGACAACTTAACTAGATTATAATTTATTATGCAATGATACAAGTGCATCTATAAATAACAAATACAAACAAAAAAATAACCATCAACCCTCTGTCATATATAAAATAATTACTCCACTAACATAAAATGCGTGATTAGCTTGGTCAAAGTGGACAGGAAAGGAAAACATATCACTTTAATATATATGTCATATTCTATTTCCTGGTTGACATGAATAATTCAAGTAAAGAGAAAATATATCCAAAATAAAATTACGTAAATTCCAGAATTTGTGAAAATTGCTAAAAGTACATCCACTTTTTTATTGATTTCTTAATTTGAAAGAGTTCTGTAAAGCGTGATACCAAGATTGATTCTGGCTTAAACCTGATATCTGTAAATTCTTGTTGATTTGCAGCAGCAGTATTAGTGCCTTAAGTTAGACTTTTTCCATGTTCTCATTGATCTGTAAACTGCCGTGGCAATAACTATAACACGATGTGTGAAAACCTGGAGTTCTCTATACAGTATTTTACAATACTGAACAAACAATTGTCTACTGTATATATGATAAATACAACACTAGCACTACTTTACTTTACTTTACTTTGCTTGGCAGACGCTTTTATCCAAAGCGACTTACAGGGAGCTAGCGCTGTGTGTCTG
>JAUMTR010000002.1:3948555-3994326 GCA_032270685.1 Microctenopoma stevenorrisi | reverse complement strand
GGAGTCAGACGGGATTCGAACCTGCGACCTCCTACATTCCAGTCTGACACTTAACCCATTGAGCTACCAGGCCGCTAGCAGACAGTTAGATTAGCTCAACATATAATCTCCACTAAAACTACAGCTTGCTTTTTTTACTTTTAAGTGTTTACTTGAGGTGTTAATTAATGAGTGTGTAGTATTGGAAGGCAGCTTCAACTTTTCATCTACTACACTTCGACTCTCTCTATGCTATGTGCTATACGCTCTCTATGCTAACCTGCTGCAGATTGTAGCTTCATGTTTACCATAGAGACATTAATATTTTCAGATCACTCTTGGTAACAATGCAGAACATGTGCATATCCCAGTGCAAAATTATGTTTCACCTAGATTAACTGACATTGTAGGATTAGGAGAACTGGTGTCATGTATAATGCTAATCTTATAGCTAGAACTCACCTAATAGTCTGACTAGTCCTGGTTCTTAAAAGTACTGCAGGATTTATTACATATTCCCACATCGAATGTTGTGCTAAGTTTCATCCCTTGTAGTCCTGGTCGACTTATATTAATGTATGTAATATCACAATTTTAAAAATGGTTTTGTTTTTGAAAAAAAATTGAAAAAATATTTTTTGTCACCAGTGACACTCCATACTTGGTTTATTACAGCTTTTTTCAGAAAACACGTTGTTTTGTAGCGAACAGTATGTTGTAAAATGTGACTTTGTGTCAGCTACTGAATCCTTAAAGGTCAGGATGTGTTTAAGCTGTTTTACAGCTTGATAGACTCATTTTAGTAGCACTCCAATCTCTTGATGACTGTGATCAAGCTGACACACTGGTACTGGCTTGGCGCCTTTCATGTCGGGCTAAGAGAGCGTCTTAGAGTGACTACATGTTCATATAATGACCATGCAGATGTAGGTGGTTATTTACAGCTATGCAACAAAAGAGGGATTGGGCTGTGTAGCCTGAGGACATCCTGACCTTTCAGAATTCAACCTTTGACCTTTTAAAGAAGTGTAACTACCTCTGGTATTTCCCTCAAGCGCTTCTACAAAGGGGGAAAGAAAAATTATGCTTCCAAATTTCATAATTTTCCTGCTATTGTTTCATTCATGTTGAAAGTGAAATTTCAGGCACAGTTGAAATTGTATATCATCAGTGTCCCATCAAAAAGTTTGTTTTTTTAAATATATGTTCATCAGCACATCATGTTAACTGTCAGCCAAGCCTAAATTTGCAGATCCCAAATATTTGAACATTGTGAGGAGCGCTTCTAACGCCACTGTCAAACTGAGCTGCTTCCTAGAGCTAATGTTTATGTGAACTGAAACACATTTCTAGCACTGGTCTCTCGGTCTAGATTTGCTGCAGCATAATATTTGTGCTTTTCTAACTATTAGGCCTCTTAAACATCTTAATGCATAAAAAGAAAATAAGCCCTGTTGGTATTTTCAAATATTTGCAGTGATGTCAGGTTCGACATCACCTGCTTCTTTTAAAGGTTGTCCTGTAGAACTCCATGGCCTCTAAATGTGTCCGAGTAAATGGTACAAGATGAATGTATGTTAATGTAACATCTCTCTGATGTTTTCTGATGTACATGTCTTTTTTTTATAGTTAAACTTAAGAATGCATTATGTTTTCAGATGTGCAGTGTGAAGCTACAGCTTGTGAATAAACCAAAAGGGTTGTTGTTCTTTTCTGTAAAAGTGTCACAAAGATCTTTATGAAAAGAGCCGAAAAAAGGGTCACATTCTCCTCCTTAGGTGCATAAATGTTCGCTTTCCTTACAACACATTTTTTAATACAAACATCTTGAAAAATGTTAAAGTCTTAATGTGAAGTTGTGCTGTTGATACCTCCAGTTAAGCCCTTTACTCAGGAGTGATCCAGGAATTCAATGAACTTCTGCTTATTGTGGGACATTAATTAAACCCTTTTACAACCAGTTTTATCTACTGCAGCGGTGCCCACCTCCAGTCCTCGAGAGCTACTATCCTGATTGTTTTTCCTGGTTTAGGTGTGTTCTGCCAATCAGAAGCTATAAATGCTGGGCTGGTTAGAAAACCCCCAGGATAGTAGCCCTCGAGGACCGGAGGTGGGCACCCCTGATCCACTGTAATTCCTCCTGATAAATACGTTCGACATGAAACTGGAGAGAAAAACGTAGTCCCTGAGAGGGACAGGAAAGGAATGAAGCAGGGTGACATTTCCAGTGCACAGTGATAAGTGCAATGAAAACAACACTGGCTTAGTCGTTCGCACATTGGCAATGTGACCAGAGTTGCTGCATTTCACAAGTATGTGCTGTTATATATCAGTTAGCAAAACAACTTACATAAAGGGGGTTAGAAGGGGGTTAGTCATCACATTTAGTATTAGCAGGTTGGAGACTGGGCTGTTATTAGAGGATGTTTGGGAAAAACTTTAGATTCCACGGGTGGACACAGAGCTAAGCACAGCAGCTTGACAGGAGCGTGCATGCGCATGGAAACACAAGGGTGATGAGCCAAGAAAGGACTGTTAAAAAGAACTTAACTGACACGTATCAATACAAAACAAGCTACTGAGACTCAGAGTATGTGCAAAAGAAATCCCATTTACGTTAAGGCTAAATTCTAAATCAGGAGAGGGGACAGCTTCTCTTCATACATGCATAGAGTACGTCTCCAGTATGTACAGTAGTTTGAGCCGTCCACTCACTCGTTAATATGCAGCTGAATGTTAGAGAGGAGAGGGACCAGACTGGACAAACGACAAACAATTTATCCAGTGTGAACATAGGTCAGTCAGGAAACTGAAAAAGAGCCATGCAAGGCCAACGTTGCAGACTAATTAGGGACGAGCAGTGTCCTTCTCTTCCTGGCTTGCTCTTTATTTGTTGTTGTACTGCAGATTACACAGAAGGACTAAATGTTTCAGTGTCTAAATAGACCAGTCCTAATCACTCTGTGTAGCATAGAGTAATGCAGATTCTAATGTTAAATTTAATGCAGAGCATTCAGATCCACATGGATGAAAATTCACCAGGATAGAGAACCAGTATACACCTACAGTAACTAGAATGTGACATGAAAAAAAAAAAAAAGTATCTTCATGCATTTTAAGTCTTCCATAACGTATACATTTCTAGAATCACGTGTTAGCTTTAATTAAGAGTCACTGCCAGGAAATAGAAGCAGAGCGTGTATTATGCTTTCGCACAGTTAGAGAACTGTTCAAACAGCAGTAATTCAGTACGTGTCATGGGAAACTGTTACAGGCTGTTCTGCCATGAACTGAGAAAGACAAGCAGAAAGTTTGGATTTGGTGCAGCAGTAAAAATGTCTGCACACAAAATTCACAGGTGCAAACTCGGGTCAGTTTTACAGCAGGTTTAAACCTTAAAACAGAAATTCGCAGAAGCTTTGAACCAAATGTTCCGCTTTGAGAATCCGATCTTTCAGTCCATGCTGAGGTCAGTGAGGTCAGATGTCCTGGACTAACCCATAACAGAGTGTTCGTTGTGCCTCTGTGAAAGTTCAGCTCGCCTTCCTCTGTCGTGTCCAAAAACAGAGAAGAACAGCCAGCTGCATGTGGGCTTCTGTATGTCACAGAGAAGATTTCTGAGGACGAAAGCCATTAATCTTTAAAACTAACTTTACTGTCCGTCTACAGTTTGTTTAAAGCCATGTGGTCAGACAGAAGGCTACTGAAAGAATACTCTGTGGATGGATACGACCACAGTTTTGTCTTGCATTCCACCTGTATGTTACATTGCAGCAAACCTGGACCAGAAACACAAGTTGTTTTAGTTTTTCCTGCAAAAGCATGGGGGGGGGGTGCTTTTGTTAATGTCGCTGTCACAGGGGTGAGGTTGTGGGCTGTTGGTGGTCACGGTTTAAATGTCGTCTACCAGCTGTAAACAGGAAACAGGTTCCTGTGGACCCATACATGCCAAGCACGTCCCGCCTGTCTTTGTGACACTGCATAAACATCACACGACTTTTTTCATGGTTTCTACAGCAGTAAACAAGTTTCGAGATGTTTGCTGAAAATCTGACATTTTTTTTTCACAACAGAGCTAATCGCTGTTTTTGTTGTTGCCTTCAAAAGTTAGTGTTCTCTTGTGGTGTTAGCATTAATACCCTCTCCCCTCCTCATCTTCTCACCCTTGTGCTTCTCATTCCTGCCAAGTTGGTTGGTTATGTAACCTGCAAATGAGAAGGTCAGCACCCAGCAGTCATCACTATGGATACTTGGCATGGACATATACACATCGTGCATCTTGGCTGGTCCAGTTTGGAGCTGCATGTGTGTGTGATAGCGCGTGTATCGGAAGTAGGGCAGCAGCGGCGTTACCTAACTCACCCAGAAAACATATCTGGAGAGTTTGAGCAGCCCTCTGATTGCAGCTTCCTGTACCCACACGCACACGCACACACACACACACACACGGTGCACATGCATGCACAAATATCTGGTGCATAATTCTTGGCCTCATAAGCGATAAAAGGCAAATACCCACTTTAATAGTTGTGTACATGCAACTACTGGAAAACTAGACAATGAGCATAGTAACTTCTGCACCGAGTTAGCTTCCTGGCTACGAATAAAAGTGAGTGGAACACGAATCTCCAGCCAGCTTTACAGGAGACTGAAAACAAGACGTCCTGATTTAAAAAGGGATGGTTAAATGCCTTTTATACCTAATTTGACATAAGCTAGTGTCTAGAATTTAAACTGAGCCACTGAGCCTCTACAGTTGTGTATCAGTCCAACAAACTTGACTTTTCTTCAACCTTTTTCTTGGGAACTGCACATGTTGTTTAGCATCATAAAATCAGAGGCACTTTATAAAACCAATTATGATGCATTAGGAGTTAGTTGTTGAAACTTTACATTTTGGCAGCAATTAGGTCGATCAAAACCTTATTGGTTTTCCAGTAGCCAATTAATATATAATAATAAAAATTTTCTGTCATAAGACAACAAAAGTTTTGTTTATACAACACACGCATGGTCGTGTTTTCATCCGCATTTACATTTTTAGACTCAAATTGCTGGACTTAACTAGAAACAGTACGGACACACAGACAGACAAGAAAATAAAAGCACAGAAAAAGGGATTTCATTGGTTCTTTACTGAATTTTACATTTTATGTACACAACCAGTTCTCAAAAGGCAATACAAAATAAAATAACATTCATAAAACATACATAGTTACTAGTGAGAATTAACCAAAGGAAAGCAAACAGTGAGGCTGTGAAACTCTTTGCTTTAGTCACACTTAACATCCTGCACCAAACCTATGTTCAAGTGGCAAACTACTTGTGTTAACTACTATTTGCTTATTTACACGCTTAGTTGTGTCGTGTGGAAAATGTTTCGTAACACACAACACACTGATAATTCAGTAGAAAACAATATATTAAAAAGACACAAAGGTCAATGTATCAATAGCTTCTCTTAACTCTTGACTTTCTGGAGGGGTTAGATTTCTGCTGGACACCGTTAGATCATCTTTAGTGTTTAAAAGAGAAAATAACATAATTATAATAATTTACATTGAGCAAAATAAAAAGCTGAACAAACTAACATCAGTATTTAAGTGTCTGTGGATCATGTTGAAAGAAATATATTTGTCTAAAGAATGTGGTACGCAGACAACAGCTTGTGGAAAAGCGGATCAGCACATTTTTACCAAAGCTCATGACCAGCAGTGGTCAGTGCGGCACATTGTTCTCCAGCTTTAGTTCGGATGTTTTTCCACTTTTACTCTCGGACCAGGAAGATTCTGCACATTCCTCCACATTTACCGCCATCTTAAAATAAACACACATGCAGAAACAGTCGGCCCACTCACCCCGAGATTTATTATCCCTTTATTCTGCAAATAAAGGACCTTTTTAAGAAAATAAAACTCCTTCTCTTATCTGTTACCGTAGATAAAAAATGATATTTACTGAGGCTACTTGTATTGCCACTCATTTAGGCACCTTTTGACAGACCAAGACTTTGGGTAAGACTCAAACATTTGGGGTCATACTCCGTCATTTAGAAAACATGACTGTACAACATAAAAATAAAAAAGAGGTTAAACAGAACCTGTCTTCAGTGTGATTAGAGGGCCTGAAGCCAGGGTAATAAACAAACACTAAAACATCAGAAAACAACTCTCTGTGTGCGAATGTGTTCTGGTTCATCCAGACTCAGCCCGGTAGATCCGACCCACTGACACGGAGCTCGTCACTGAACGATCTGGGGCATCTCGCTCCAGGCTTTCGCCTTCTTCTTCGCCAGCGCCATCCAGGGAGGCTCGTCCTGTGGCAAAGCCGGGGCCGGCAGGCCTCGCTGGGAGGACGGGGCCTGCCCAGAAATCCCTGGAGCTCTACTGTCCAGGGTGGTCCTTGATGAGAAAGGAGGCGAGGTGACTGTTGGGCTCTGAGGCTGTGTTGTTTTCGGTACAGGTAGGGAGGGGGCAGCTTTGGAGAGAGAGGGTGGGCTTGTGCAGGGTTTTTTTTGAGAAACTGGAACCGGAGTGGGTTGCGAGAGAGATCTTGGAGCAGAGCTAGGCTGGGGTTGAGGTTTTGTGATGGCAGGCAGAACCTGGGGTTTTGGAGGGACTGGGCAGGGCAGTGACGGAGACTTTGAAGGCAGAAATGGCACTAGAGTTGGAGGTGGAAGAGTTCTCCTGGCCTCCTTCTCTATAGCTGCTGAAGGTTTATTATTCTCCAACACACTCGCTGAACCAAGACAGAAACATACATGTGTCAAACAGACGAGAATGCAGAAGCACGTCCTGAAGATAATACGGTTATGAACACATTATATTTAACAGCCTATAACTAATGGAGAACACTTTGTATTATAATGTGCCCATTCACAGTTAAAGGGAAATGCCACTCATTTTTAACTTACTTAATATGGTTCTAGTTTAGAGACTGTAAATAAATGCTAGGATTTGTACTGAACATCTTTCTGCTGGCCTCATAATATCATATCCCCTTAACCTGAACTACATTTCCGATATGCTGTCAGTGGAAACTCCTTCATAAAACATGCAGCACTAGAACGGTAAACTGAGATTTATCTTGCAGGGACTGACACAGTGGCAGATGTTGTCCAGATGAGGGCAGCATAGCACAAAATCAACAAGTGCAGAACTCTCTAATGAACACACACCCATCCAAGTCTGCACCTACCCACAGTATCATCACTGCACACAGAATGTTTGTGTGCGTTTGTGTTCTGACCTTTGCTGGTAGCCTGAGCTGTTTTGTTGCTCTGCTCTGCTCTGCTGTTTGCAGCTGAGGCGACGTACGTTGGCAGTGAATTCTTCCTCTCTGGTTCCTCCTAATGTCAGGAAGCGGCACGGTTAATCACACAGACGATGTAATCCCTCAGTCAACAAACACACAACAAACACAGATTACCTTCTTAACCGTGATCTCGTCTAGTGAGTTCTCTTTATAGATCTTCTGTTTCTGTTTGGCCACAAAGATCCAACTTGGAGACTCCGATCCACCAGAGACACCGTGACCTGCAGCTGGGTCTGAATCAATAACAACACAGACACACTGTTCATCAGGAGCTGAATCTAAACGGATTCACTGAAAGAGGACATACCCAAATAAATGTACAAGAAGTGTGTTTGTGTGTGTCGACACCTGAGGTGCGCTTGTCTCCGTGCACATCTGGTTTCTTAGGGAGAGCAGGTTTGTTGCTGCCTGGCTGACTTAGAAGGGGCTTAACACTGACTGGCTGCAGAAATTCAGCTTTGCAGCTGGTTGGCTCAGTTTGAGTTTGTGCCTCAGTTGGAGACTGAAACAGACAAAATCAGATATTAAATGTATCATTATTATTTTTCCTTTTCAACTGTTAAACATGTCTTTTACATAGTTCTCGGCTGAATCGAGAGGTGTTTGGAAACAGTCTCTGTATCACCACATGTTTTTCTTAGACTACAATAAAGTGCAACAATCACTAGTATAGCAGCACAGTCGGGATCATTACCTCCGGGTTTTCCTCCTCAGAGCCGAAGCGGTGCAGAGCTGACGTCTTCCTCAGACGAACTCCAAACGGATTGTCTGGGTTTCCCTCCACTAAGACAGAGCTCCCTGTAGGTGTAGGTGTACCTTCTGTTTTAATACAGCATTTCACCTCGTGTGACTGATTAAGATGCTTTTCTAGCTTCTGTTGCATGAAAAACATTAGTGCGCATGTGATTAAAGCCCAATTGTCTAGTGCCACAATACAGTAAATATAATAAGCACTTAAACAACTATTAAATGGTTCATGTTTATACATTCAAATAATGTTAATCTGGCTGATTTGGTTGTTTTAAGTTAGTGCTTATGCTGTGACATTTTCCTCTGGGTTGCAGTCGAGCTAGTGACTCATGGGGAATAGTGGTAGAGCTATGAGAGGTTGGATGAGAGCTGGTTGAGAAGTTACAAAGACTTTCTGCTGCTTACAGACCACAAGGCTGAAAATTACGATAAATTTAATAAATTCCTCAGTTTTACTGGTCATATATTTTGTCAGCTACTCCTGATTTAATAGCAAGTTTGAAAAGTCTCTCACCAACTTATTCAGCTCCTCTATGAGGAGAACCGGCGTGTTTTGAAAGATCCTTCAGTCCAGACCAATCGTCTGACTAGAGAACAGTGTTTGGCCCGCCCACTGAGTTTGATGGGCAATGGTGACATAAAATAAATTCATGACATGCAGCAACACAGACCATGAATAAATAAATAAATATATATTCTTAATTAAAGGAATCTATTCATCACTTGTATATTTATAGATTCTATATATAATAAATAATGTATATATGATATATGATTTCAGAACTTAATAATTTAATGACACATTTAAATTGTTCTTTAAATGCTTAATATATTTATTGTTTTCTGGTATTCTCCACCCTCTATATAATTGACCCAAAGTCGCAACACATAAAAATTGTACAAACAATTACGTTTTTCGTCGTTACCTTTGATGCTTGTTACAGCTTGAGGTTTAACAAAGCAGGGAGATGATGGCGCGTTGTTTTGTGGTTTGGCCGTGATGCTCTCGGCACTCCTCACTCTACCAGGGCTCAGCACCAGTTCAACTTTGGCCAAACTTGCTGGCTCCACTTCAGCAGCTGAATCTTTCACACTTGCACTTTCGGCCTCCTCAACTGCAGGTGCTGCAGTGGTGGATGGTGAAGACGAGCCGCAGGCAGGTGGGGAGGAAGGTGAGGTCCAACTTTGTGATCTCTGCCAGGCGGGGGTGATGGTGAAGCGGACTTTACTCTGCTCTGAACTGTTGGATGGTAACTCCACAGAGTCAGTGAGTGTAGCTTCCTCGTCCAGATGCGGCTGTTGCTTTACTTCCTCCTCGATGTCCACTCCTCCTCCTTCTTCTCCGTCTTCTGCAGATTCTGGCGCTGGCTCTGCTACTGTGTGCGGAGGTGACTCGCTTTCTTTGGGCGGTGCAGCAGTTGGAGACCGTTGGAAGAAAGAGGCCACTTTCTCTGCACTGGGAGAGACGAGATTAATGTGGATAGTGCTGGTCTTACTGGGAGTGATGGACCCACTTTCTTGCGACTCAGTCTCACAGTGGGACACAGCAGAAGGCTCAGAGAAAATAACTTGTTCTGTTGGATCCTCTTCCACCTCTTTTGGGTCTAAATGGGCCATTTCTCCGACGTTGTGTTCAGTTTGATCTGCAACTTGCTGCTGTGATTCCACATCTTCCTCTGGTTCACACGTTTCTTTGGTGTATTCGATCTCTACAACACCTTCTTCTCCCTGTTCTCCATCCTCCCTCTCATCCTCTGACTTCTGCGTGTAATTTGCTTGGCACTCATGCACAATGGTGACTCCCTCATCACTCACGTCTGAGGGATTTTCATTTTCATCATCTGTGAGTTTTGCGGTGCACACAGCAGCATGTCCACCCACAACAGCTACACCTTCACCTGCCTCCCGCAGTGGGGCGGCAATCTGTGCTTTATCACCTGCGGCATCAGGAAACCTCTCCGTCATCTCCTCCACGTCATCCTCTTCGTCTTCGATTGCTTCCTCCGCCTCCTCTACTCTCTCCTTTCCTTGTTTCCTTTCCACCTCCTCTTCAGCCTCTTCCGTTTTCTCCCGTCCTTCCTCTTCCGCCTCTGGTTCCTTCTCCAGCTCTAACGCCTCCTCCTCACCCTCACTCTGATATTCCTCTTCTTGTTCTTCTGCTTCTTTCACTACCGTAACATCTGTTTGTCTAGAAAGCACATCGTTTTCATCCTCAGGTTTGACTTCCTCTGCCTCCTCTTTTTCTGCCTGTGATAAAAAAAAAAACAACTGAGATTTATAATCTGCATTTTAGCACCTTTAAGCCCATTGGTTTTGGTTTTTGTTTTCAGTTGACTATATGTCCTCCCACAAAAACAGCATCTGTTTATCCTAATGTGACAAAGCCCTCTAGTAGCCATTCATTATTTAATTATAGAGCCATTAATTAATTATATAGAACGATGGCAGTCAATGGTAATACAACACCTTAGCAACTCATTTTTCTTTATATTATATAGAACGATGATGTTCAGTGGATTTTCATTTAAAACATTAAAACTCACAAAGAAATGAGTGCAGGCCAGTGGTCTGAAATAGTAGTAGTACTAGTAATATTCCAACAGGTGGCACTAAAGCACTAACAAGCTGACATAATTATTCACAAGTCAAAACTCAGTGAAAGAAAGTAGAAACCATCGTGTAAATAAGACACATCTATTTGTTCTGTGTGTTCATTTCTCTCTAATGATTTAGCATCATCACAAATACATACACACTGCTGACTGAATCGCTCCACTGCTACTTCGGCTTCCTCCTCCGTTTCGTCTTTCAATTCTTCTTCAAGAACTACTTCGTCGTGACAGGAAACAGTGGCAATGTCCTCCTCGCCCTCCTCCTCTGTGGTGTTAGCAGCCTGATAACTGACGGCCTCATCCACCTCTGGCTCTTCTTCTTTCATCTCCTCTCCTTCTTCTATCCCCAACTCTTCTCCCTCCGCTACTTTTATGTCCCCCTCCATCTCCAGGAGGACAGTGTTCATGCCCAGCGAACAAGACGCAAGAGGAGTCTTCAAGGAGTTCAGTACCTCCTGTAGGAGGGAACTCTCCTCCTTTCTGTACGCATCTTCCAGGACTCGGTCTTCCTCGTCTCTCAGTGCCAACTCATTTTCATCTGTGTTCTCCTCATCTCCATTGTCAATGCCCGGGAAGTCCAAACAGAACTCTGTAGGACCAGCAGGGGGCTCTGGTGTGGCTCTAGAAGCAAAAACTAGAGGTTAGACCGACAGAAGGAGAAAAGAAAAAAATAGCTGAGAGTGTGAGGAGGAGAAAACAAGGAGGAAATCGCTTCTAATCACCTGGGACTGTCCACAGAGGAAGCTGTGGAGCTGGGCTTGGAGGAGGGCAGGGGCTGGGTGTCTGAAATGTCCTCCTCTGAGAGACTTGGCTCAGGAGGAGAAGTGTCTGGGCCGTGAGAAACATCCTGTTCTGCTTCCGACTCTTCCTCCCCGTCCTCCCTCTCCTCCTCCCCCTCCTTGTTATCTCTTGACGGGGACTGTGTGGAATGTTGTGGTTGCTCTTGCTTAATCTCCTCATCCTCCTCTTCATCTTCCCCTTCTTCCCTCTCCACTTTCACTTTCAGCTCATCAAACCCTTCAACTGTATCACAGACAGAGAAGGTCTGGCAGATCAGTTTGATCTCACACAGATTTCAAAAATTAAATCAAATTTGAAAATGCTGAAACAATCAAATAAACTAACATTAACATTATAGAATTCTAATGCACTTAGCAACAATCATAATCAAATGTGGAACTAAACTTAACTAAAAAGGCCATTTATTTTGTTATAAAGGAGATAAAATCTTATTTGTTTTAATTATACATTTGGCAGTGACCGGGTTCTATATTAAAACTTGAATGATTTAATTTTATTATTGGCAGTCGAAGCCCTCCGTAGAGTTTTTTAGAAGAAGAAGAAAAGCATCTGACCTTCTGTCTCCTGTTGTTCATGCTCTGCTAAAGCTTCCGTTATGGAAGCGTTCAGCACCTCGTCCACGGAGTCTGTCTCTGCTTTCAACTCCAGCCTCTGCGTGGACACAAGACATTAGCAATTACATCAGCACCATCGGTGTTGTTCTCCAAGCAGAAGATGCTAATTCACAAACACATTTTCTGCTGATGGGCTTTATGTTTATCCGTGTTTGGATGCGTCTTACACTCGTAGGTTTCCTCTTGTTGCAGGCTTTGTATCTGAGGCCCATCTTATGTTTGGCAGCAGAGTTATCCAGACAGCCGAAGGGACTGGCCGGCTGACTGAAGTCGCCCGGAACCACCAGGGGGCTCACTGCTCTACTGGAAGCAGCACAGGACAGCTGGAGAGAGACCAAGACATGGGGTTTTACTGAAATATATAAAAAACCTCCCTGGTACAGCTCAAATGTTTGTCATCATAAGGAATCGCCTCTAAGGGAGCTCCACTAAAAATGTGAGTTTTGTCCTGGCGATAGCGGTATGCACATGAAATCCCATTGTTTCTCAGTGAATCAGCTTCAGACACACTCACAGAGTCACATTACAGGTTTGAATCATTGCTCCCCACTTTGTTCCTAGCTTTAAGACACTGGACAGCCAAACACTGAGGCTGGAAAGAACACTTTGTGCTGATTATGATAAAAGGAGAGTTTTCACTTAAATGATAAAAGGCAGCAGATAAGGATAAAATAAGAGGAAAACTCCAGCGAAGAGAAAGTGAGTCTGTCAGCTGTATAAATATTAACCATTCTTATCTGCAAGACCAACACTGCAGAAGTTTCCCTGTCTACGCGGACAAATCCACATTATTCCTGCTTTTCCTGGTCTATTAATCCATCCAACAACTACTAGTTTCAGGAATTCTTTTTCCTTTCTGAGAAACAGATGCCAGACTTATTCGAGTCACCTCAACTTCCTTACTTTGGAGATGTTCAAATACAGTTTGCGCCCATTATTCTTTGCTGAAGTTGGCAGCACTGTACTGGGTTTGTGGCAAAGGCTTCTAAGATTTATATATCTGAACCTCAGCAAATACCAACAAAAAAAGAGGGTCAGAGGAAAGCCGACGGCAGACTCTGAATGCTATAACTACAAACAGACACGTAGACGGCCAGAAAACCATCGTAATGTGCACACGCACACGCACACACACACACACACACACAGAGTAATGACATGTACAGTACTGTGGCTGAAGAAAAGACGAAGGTCACAAAAACAGACACAAGGAAGGAGAGAAAGTGACACACTGCACAGAGGACGGAAGGTCGAGCAGCAGGTTTCCATTTAAGGTTTGAGAGCTGCTTCCGACTCGTGTGCTGACCACATCCACCGATACACACAAACCACACAGTCCAGTTTCAAGCATCACACACTACTCACATGACAGCTGGTTGCACACATACACTACGTATTTGTTTGAGCAAAAGTTACAAATGTATGTGATTATTCTTCTTGCCCATCGTCATATGAAAACACTGAGTGATAAAGAGAAAGGGGATTTTCAGGCCCATAGGCAGAAATAGAACTCAACTAATAATGTTTTTAAATCATTTCTTAGAAATTATTTCTTTTATGTCGCAAGAGACTTAATTCCTTGTAAGTGTATGACTTTACATCACACACAGTCATTTCATCCATTGCTCACATAAAATATGGATCAGTGCAGCTTTAATTAGGTGAAGTACACAGACCTGAAATGTTTCTATGTTCTTTAATTTCACTCTTTAAATCATAAGAAAAGAGACAAGAACTGATCAGCAGAGAGACAAAACAGACTGTGGGATGATTTTAGCTGGTAAGGACATTCTGCACTGACTCAGTAAGTCCTGTGATGAAATCAACTTTGTTTTCAGAATAAAATCTAAAAAAACTGTCTCCTCACTGAGTAGAAAGTGCAACTGTGACTGCAGTCCTCCTCGACCACAGTCTTTTTGGTGGAATGCACTTTAAAAAGTGATATTTCTTTTGTGTGCATGTCTCTGTAACTTGCCATTTGTAGTTCTTTTCAGCAGGGAAATGACCAAAAGCCTTCTGAAATTGCTAAAACAGCACTATCATTACATTCTCATTTGTCATACTTTGCTGACAGTGCTTTTTGCCCACAGAACTAACTGATTAGCTGCGGGTTTCAGGACATGTTTCTTATCACAAAGTGGCGCTGTGTTTCTATCCATTCAGAAAGTACAACTTTAGGGAATTGTTTCAATTGACAGCGCTGTTGGGAAAAACGTGACACATGAGGTCAGGAGGACACACAGACGAAAGAAGACAGAGGGAGAACGAGATCAGTTTGCACTGAGCTTTTAGTTGGATCATGAGATGCACATAAACCTAATGTTTACCTGATCATCATCACGGTCTGCTCCCTCCAGACTGATGGAACTGTTCCTCTGGGCCTGATTATGACAGATGCACAGAGGAGAAAAGAAACACATAGTAAGCACAGACTAGAGGGTGGGACGTTACTCAGCACGATATCTGTGTGTGTTACCGTGACTGTGTGGAGTGTGGTGTATTCAGGTGGACTACAGGGCAGACCATCATCCTCAGACATGGTTCCTGCGTCTTCCCTCCCCTTCGTGCATACGAGGGCTGGTGGAGAGCCCAGTTTGATGGCCTGCTTCAGCTGGAGCTGCAGCAAAAGCAACACAACAACAGCTTAATAATAATTACTGGTACACATACATGCACACATGATCAACCATCTGATGAAATACAGCGCGTCTAGTAATGAGCTGAATGAACGTGGAGAAGTGAGGACAGTCGCTGGACCTGTCTGTGTCTGTGTGTCTGTGTGTGTGCGCTCTATCAGCTTGTTAATGTGTTACCCTGTCGCAGTCACTCAAGGTCTCAAGGTGCAAAATAAACACATCATTCTGCTTCAGCACAAAGCCAGGTCAGGAAGTAACCTTCTGATGCCATTTCACAGTAAACTGCAGCGTACTGTGTAATCTTCACTCTAACTAGGCTATGAATCCATCCATGCACACTGTCTCAGCTCTTTTCCTCTGCTTGTCTGCAAACAAGCTCTAACTAAGCACTTTCTCTGCAGCATAGCTACAGCAGAGAGTTTTGGTTTTTTTCTTGTTTTTAATGGGATTTTTTGAGTAAGAACAAGAACAATGTTGTGCCAGATAAACGAACACACAAAAAGCTCGGTCTGTTGGTACAGGGTTACTGACGCAAGCATCAAGGTTTGCTGGGACCGACATTTGGATTCTTCTTCTTCTTCATTATGCTTCAGTCAATTCAGTTTTGGCATGTCCTCAGCTCTAACTGTCTCCTCCGTCACATTTAGTCCATCGCAAGGCTTCGTCTTTCAGTATGAATTAGCTGAGTTGTTTTGTGTGTGTGTGTGTGTGTGTGTGTGTGTAAGTCTCTTCCATGCTACCTGTTGCATTCACCTCCCTGAGGTAAATATACATGGCGTCAGCTCATTTACTGATAAACACTGCCTATGACAGTCAGACACTCTCATTCTTCACACACTTCCTCACATCCGTGCCCTAAGAGGGATTTAGCCTATTTCACTGGGAGCTTAAAACTGGTTGAAGGAAACTATCAAACTACTATCAAAGGCCAAATGTGCTTTTCATGAGCATATTTCAGGGTGAGTGTGCAGCTGTGTACCTGTAACGACTTTACTTTCCCGTGAATGCTGTCCTGAGACGCCCCCAGAGCCTCGTTGGCCTCCGACGAGTCAGAAACAAAGACAGAGTCGTGTGACAAGGCCTTGTTGCCCAGGCTGATCTTTGACCTTTGGGAAACACACAGAAATAAACACACCGTCTAACAGGAAATGAACTGATTATGTACCATATATTACATTTGTGGAACAGAAAGGCAGCCTATGACTTAAATCAAACAGCCACGCCACACGGTGGTGTCCATGATCGACAGATGTCAGAACACGTTGCTGCGCATGTCTGCCACCACAGCATGAAACGCGTTACGTGTCTGGCTGATCGGTGCATATCCTGTGGTGCTGAGGAAAAGTCAAGAGTCAAGAAGGCAGGAAGTGGCACAGTTAGGAAAACAAAGGAAACCAGGACTGTTCACAGGAACAGACATTTCACTACTTGTTAGCAAAACAGGAAGCAATGAGCCCCCACTGAGGTGGGTCTGACTGAACAGGAGATGGTTGTTAAAACATGATCTTCCTTTCTTAACTTATCCCCGAGGAGAAGACGGTTATCTGACCCCATGCTGGGCCGCAGCGGGAAGACAGAAGCACGGCGTAGTAAATATCCATTGTGATGGAAAATAAGTGCTGGTTACGGACCAAAGGTGATATACGTAATACTTCAGCGGTGACGAGCTGTGCTACGGGTAAATTAGCAAAATGAATCACTGAGGCTGCTATTTAACACAATGATGAGAAAACTCACTAAATAATTTTTATGTTTTCTTTAGAAAATGAAATATTGAATAAGCAGCAATATTAAATTGTTTCCCACTGTAATAGTCTTAGCACACCAGATACGGCACCAACCAGACTGTAACTGTGTGTATTTGTGGGGGTGGGATCTTACCCAGAGCCCTGGTCCTTCTCTGATCGAGTGAGCGTGTTATTCTCTGACGCTTTGCTGACATTGTCACTTGATTGGCTGCCTTTAAGTCCCGCGTCTGCTCCGGCGGCTGGCGGCTGCTTTCTCTTCTTCCTGGCAAAAAACCTTTTGAACGTCTGGAACTTGGACTTTTTCTTTCCTGAAAAAAGCCAAGAAGAGCGAGAGGAAGACTGTGAAAGGAAGACATGGCCTCAGAGCGATGAGAAAATAACGCGGTTTCTTTACACCCAGTGAGTCCACATCCATTAGCACCACAGTGGAAAACTCAACAACCCCTTAATAAGTCGTTAAACAGCTACAAACTGCTTTCATTGCGTTCAGTCAGCGAAGCACTCACCCAGAGCGTGAAATGCCCCCTGCTCCTCTCTCCCTGTCCCACTGCAGCGTGAATGGGCTCCACGTTGAGTTTTTTATTCTAATGAGTATCAGGAAACATGTATTTGGAGACTGTACAGCGTCATAGCTCCGCTCTGTGCTACATCGTATGAGGACAGAGAGGCGATGAACAGTATGTGTTGCTGTAGCTGTAGCTGTGCATGTTGTCTCACTGTCATGGGTCATAGACCAACGTGCATCTACCTTCCATTAGGACTAACCCTAACCCACTCATCACAGACTGAGGCATCCCCACTGTTACTGAACACAACACTGGAGCATCATCAGGGGACAGATGATCGCCTCTATTAGACCAGTGCCATAGATTAAATCCCAGAAACTGACAGTGTTGGGAAGCAAAACAGAGAAAAACCATAGAAGCTATGAGAGGAACGAAATAAATGAGCTGTGAATTCATATCCCTGGGCCACAGAAAATCCCCAGAACAGACTTTAAAGAGACTTATTCTTTTTATACCAGCTGTGTCATTTTTTCCTTCTCCCAGTGGGGAATCCTTGAGCGTTCCTTCTTATCTCTAAAAATACACCTTCTGGTTGAAGCTAAATTACAGATAAAATATGTTTAGAATCTAAGCGCGGGACTGGAGCCAAGGCACCCAACTTTTCTGGGTCACTTGCTTAACAACACATCCCAAAATGATGGAGAAGCAGTTCTCTTTCTTTCCTTTTAAGATCGTGCATGTCTTACTTCTAAATACACAACGACAAAAACAGAACCAAAAGTTGAATTTCAGTGTCAGCCTGTCTTTTCTCCCTAGAGAACAAACGTAACCAAGCGGTTGGCTGCACGCTCTCCTCTCTTCTGTCTGGACCCTGAAGTGAACTGCTCCATTGACGTGAGGAGCCTCCAGCATGCTGTTTGATGACACTTCAGAGGCCCGTCTGCACTGCCAAGACGTAAAAGCAGGGGAAACACCATTTATTGTGCTATTTTAGGCACAATGCACTATTAAGTTAAAGGTCTGCAGCTACAGAGGGCTGAAGAAAGGCCACTGCTCAATGGAAGGTCAGTGTAGCTCAGCGGTGTTTGTACGGCTAACATACAATAATTACACAATACACAGCACATTAAACAGACCTAGAATAGCATTTCAGCAGAGCCTGAACTCAACCTGAAAACAATGAGAAGATGGTGACCTTTACCACGGAGACAATGCCGTGAGGAGGCTGAGAAACGCGCGGAGAAGGGACCGAAAACGTCTGCAGCGGCGAGGGAGAGTGAAACCGTGCTAATCTTTGTGAGTTTAGTTAATAAAGGTTTTGGTGAATAATAGAGTGATGAATAGAATAAACGCCGGCAGTCCTGTGATGAACTGGTGACCTGTCTAAGATGTACAACACCTCTTGCTCCCGGTCTGCTTACATCCAGACAGAATACGCTGTACAGCTAATGAATGGAATTAAAAAAAACCCAAACAAGTCTCACATCACATCCTCGATCCCATTAGACACGCAGAATATTCTTGATTCTGTTTACAATAATATTCCATAGTGTCTTCACGCACACAGACATCTATCTCCCCGACCTCCAAACACACCTCCTTCAGTGCAGCAGTAAGGGAGCTGCCGTCCAGCGCGCTTGTGTTTGAGTGACAGATAAGGACAGCTCTCCGTTTCTCTTCATTTCCTGCCAACAACAGCAAGGAGACCGAGCTGCCCTGATCGTCTCGCGCTGCACTTCCATGTCCTACGATCAGCCCAGTTCTGACACTAATAAATGTTGCAGCTGCTGAGAAGCTCTTTCTGTTTGTGGGTGTGAGACATCAGAACACTGTGGAGTTCTAAAATGATTTCATTGAAGCTTTGAATACAAATGGATGAGATGTTTAAAGAAACATTACTGTACCTGAGCACTCCTCCTGAGCCTCAGCAGGCTCGTGATTGGTCATCACATCTGGAGGTCCGGATGCAGCCATGGCAGCCCCTTCACTGCTGAGACACGGAGAAACCTGTGATGAGCAGGGCTGCTTTCTGGGCGTTCAGCCTGACCATGCTGAACATTAAAGGTTTACATGACTCCCTGTTTGAGTCTCTGTGCTGTATGCACAATATTTCCTGTGCAGTTCAGCAGGAAGCTGAGTCATTACTGGTTTTCTTGGAATAATTGCGGCTACGCCACCATTTATTTGTAACAGTTCATTACAGAGCATTGTCACAAAGTGTGTTGTGGTCATGATCACAGGATTATCAACTAGAGAGACTGGAACATTTTCTCTGATCAAAATAAGACTGGAGCCACGTAGCCTCCAAAACAGCTATGACGGGCTCCTTCAAAGCAAAACACGTTTAATGCTACAGAGGGAAAACAGGTGGAAACTAAGAGACCGGCGCATTGTTCACTGGTCTGGGTAATAAAACACACAGAGCTGTTATGTTAAATATTTAAATGCTTATATTAGTTTATGTCTTATTACAGTGTGGATATTTGATGCAGTTCCATGTTGGACAGGCAAACTGTTAGAAACAAAAATGAAATGAGACCAGTAAGTTAACAGATACATAAAACAACAGAAACAACATTTTGAAATGTTTTAGGTTAATAGTTATGTTGATAATTAGTCACAGATGTTAATGAAATGCAGCCAACACAGGGTTTCACAAGGATAAAGCATCTCTGAACCTGAAGGTGCAGAAAACAGATTTCACTGGATGCAGAAAAGCTCGTGTTTTACTTTGAACGCAGCTTTGGTGCGTAGCAATAGTTACTTGTTTAACTGTAGGCTAGCAGAGACAAGAAGTCCACGACGTCCTATGAATAAAACCAGAAGTGCCACTGAGCTCGTATATCAACACGTACATCTCCATGACAACTGAGCAAACTCCATCCGCTCTTGATTTAATTCATAGTTCCAGAAAAAGCAGGCAACTGAATCTCGATGTGAGACTGTTTGGGCACGACACTGGAATGCAATGTGTTTTAATATGTGTTCGTTTATAGGACAGCGTGTTTTCCATGTTAGCCTGCAGCTTGAACAGGCTCTCTCTCTCCATTAGGGAAGCGACTGGAGAGCTTCTTGTCAAATGTGTTTACAGACGGTTTATATTAGAGAAACAGATGGAAAATTCCAGAGTTTGTTGACGTGATAAAGGCCTCTCGTCATTATTACATAAAGCGTAGCTGTTTCCATCATCTTGACCTTTGTTAAAAGTGGTCACAATGATCACTCATGCCATCTTCTCCTCAAATACCATCTGCAGCAGAAACAGCTAAAGTACAATATCACGACTTTAATAAACTGGAGTTTGTTTGCATCATATAAACACACACATGCTGCTGTTGTGGTTCTTCTTCTTATTACTACAGGAGCTGATAGTGCTGGACTGATCCATTTCCTGTCTGACACACACACACGCACACGCACACACACACACACACACACACACGCACGCACACGCACACGCACACGCACGCACACACACACACACACACACACACACACACACACACACACGAGGAAACAGCTACACAGACACAAACAAACAGATAAACACAGAAAGCATGTTGTCTATGATATGAACAGCAGGAAACAATGAAGAGATAAAGAGAGAAAGTAAACACCACCATACAAAGGAATATCACAAGTACTACAAATGTATTATTTCAGTATTAGCATTTTACTGGTTGGTGTGTTTTTTAGTATGACTAGTCCGTTGTTGTACAGCGTGTTCAAGTCTTTGAAACCAGAGGTTTATTATCTTTTTAATTCTTCCTTTATCTGCACTACAGTACATATGTTGAGCGTATCTTCACTTACTGTCGGCAAGAACGTGACAAAGTGAATGTTCCTGTCCTCTCATGGAACTTTTCGTTTAAATGTGGACGTGTGCCGAGTGTCAGGGGTCAAAAATGACTGACCTGCGTCCACTCACAAAGCCTGCTCCCCACGGTGTCATCCCCCGCTTCATCTATGAGACAGAGGGACGGATGACGGCGAAAGGATGAAGAAGAGAGGACGAGGAGCAGAAAGTTGGATTCGTGAAGAAAATGGGACCGAAGAAGCGTACGAGGATGAGAAAGGGACACGTAAATAAATAAAGAGGCAGGGGGGGGGCAGAGAACGAGGACAGTGAGAAAACAGCACAGAGGGATAAACGGGGAGGGAGGAGAGGTCAGAGAGAGGGGCTGTGGGAAAGAGCAGCATGAAAGGAAAAAAAAGTCCGTTAGATAAACACAGGAATATTAGAAGGAGACAGACACAGTCCAAAGATGGCTAAAAGCTGGAAGTGGAATTATTTATCACTGGAAATTAGCAAAACATATGTTCTGGTGCAGAACAAAAAATAAAGCATGCGAGTCTCACTCATGATTTCAGAACACAGCGACGCACACGTGCAACGCTAGACATGATGACATGTGCATTTTAAGGTAATGAAGCTGAACAGATACGCTTGAGCAATGCTGCAGGAGTGAGCCTGCTACCTGGAAGCTGTTTTATTGTTAAATGCATGAACCTTGTCTTCGGGCACAGTCAGGTCACCACATCGAGCCTCGCTGGGCTTTATACATGGCCTCATGCTCTGGCTTTTAAAACAGAAAAGGCTTAGTGCAAATGAGTGGTACAAAATAACGGAACATTGTTATAGGTGTGTTTATGAATACAAGCCACCAGCACGACACATTAAAGAGGGTGTGAAGCGCCTTTCCCATAACGTTAAAACTATATTTCCCAGACACAGCGTAACATTTAACAAGCTGCAGCTCCATCGTAATAGTACAGTACTAGATTGTTCTATAAAAACTGCTATCTCAGCTCCTTAATGGTTGTTTTCACTGTTTCCCTCAGATTTCTCTTTTTGCTTAGTTCCACAACTTGTACTTTTCTCGCAGCTGTTTATTAATTCTAGCTTTGGTTCATGCACTAATCCTTCTGCAGCATTACATTACATGCAGTGTAAACACTCCCAGGCACAACATCAGCTTTATTTGGAAGCCAGTAAGTGTTTGTGCATGAGACTACGATTGTGTGTGAGAGAGAGAGAGAGTGAGCCTCATTGCATAACCATGGATTAGTACGTAGCAGTAATGAGAGCGCTGCAGAGTTTGCCTTTATTAGACAGATGCAATAACCTCATTAACACGCACAAACTGAGCCTGAACTGAGACACACACACACCTCAGTACCATGGTCCAGCTGAAGAAGACGCAACACATGACAGGACTGAACAGGGAAAGACACTGGAGTGAATGATGGCGCGTTTCTGGACGGAGCTGGACTTTGTCATGTGGTACCTGTCCTTCTGATGTCAAGCAAATCCAGTCTAGTCCAGTCTTAATCCCTCAATGGAACCAGTGTTACCAGAGTCACAGCATCACAGGCTTATGTCCCTGACTAATTGGCTCATCAGCACAGACGTGCAGATCTCTGGCCTGACGTCTGACTCAACGACTCTGGAGACGGAACAAACATTTGACTTAACTCGCAAATATGCTTTTTGGGTGATTAATAAATCTAATTCATTATCCTAGAAGGGCTTGGCTGCATACAGAAACACATATCCATCTCTACTACCTGAAATAAATCATCTATTCCAGTAGCACAGAGCCTTTAATAGCAGGTCCCCTGCTGGACTTAATGCTTTTACAACACAAATCCACTCGCCTCCAGTCCTAATCCTTCTGTACCACCAGCACTAAACTTGGCTAATATAGACCCGATTACATTACAACAGCAATTAGACGCAGCAGAGTAAGAGCTTGACAATCAGTCAGTTCCAGAGACAGAGGTGAAGAGGCTGCCAGGGCTGATCGTCCCGCTTCTACATGAGAGAAATGTTGACGCTGCTGAGTGAAACACATCTCACGTCTCCATTTGCAGTTTTTCAGTGGCTCTTGCTGCGACTAGTTCAGCAAAGCTCTCTGCCTCAGATAACACGATTACATTACAGTAATGACTTTCCATTAGGCAAACAGAACCAACCTCGGGCTCTGTGGAAGCAGTGCTAAACCTGAGTCATGTGAAAGCTGTTAGAGCAGAACAAGACGAGATGAGAGACTGAGCCGAGGAAACGCATGATGTGGATGTCACCCTAGTGTGACACGTGAAGTCACTCCAGTACCAGGGGTGGCCACGGCTCTCAGGGTTCAGCTAAACTAAACCCTTCTGCCATAGTGCCACATGTTCTCTAATAAAACATGAATGGAGGACGGCTTGTGAAAAAAAAAGCAGTGCCCATCAGGGTTCAGGATCTTTCCCTCTCCCATTACCGTCTTCCCAGGCGATTTCAACGCTCTAATATGTATTTCTGTTATTGTCCAACAACCTCCATTACTTGAAAAGGGCCATAAAAGGATATGAGAAATGTATAAAAGAATGTGGCCAGATAACACAGCTGCACACCAACGTTTCATTATTGCCTCCACCCCCACGGTTTCTTCATCTTCCTTTTATTCCTGTCTGTTTATCTCACCAGCCCTTCTCCGGCTCTCTTGTCTGAATGCACATGGCTACACTAACTGGGAACATGCTCAGCAGGAAACGTGACTGAGAGAAAAATGATTCCTGCACATTTCAGCCCTGAACTCTGCCTCTCATTTGTTATTCCAACTTTTCCTCCTAAAAATACAGAAGGTGTTTGGGGAAGTAGTTTTGTTGCAGAACTGATTTAAAGATGAGACAAAGGGGAATCTGCTGCCTCCACACATGAAATAAAACTTGTTATTGTGCTTTGTACAGCACGAACAACCAAAGTGTGTTTGTCGGCTTGACTGCAGAACTAGAGAATAATTAAATATCCAAATAACGAATAACTATTTGGATCCTGGTGTGGTTAAACAGCGCTGGTTTGGGTTCTGGGCTTCTTTTGTATCCCAGCTCTCCTTCCTCTCCGCTCCTATTGGAAACGGTGCTGTGCTCTTAGCAACAGGCCTTACATGGACTCAAGACAGAAACTGACCAAACACCCTCATCAGTCACTCTGCACATTCATTCACAGCTGCATCACCATTCCTGCTGAGCAAACTCCACTTACTGTGGTTACGTAACGACTGTCAGCCAAGGGAACATCGGGGACGATGGGGCTGGTGAAAGACACACTTGTTGTCAGGCTAAAGGATGCACTCTGTAAACCACTGGTGATCTGAAAGGAAACCTTCCTGATCCCCGAAGAAACAACCGCCACTGACTGACTTCAGGAAGACGTCACCGGGCAGAGTGGATGTGAATAATAACAGTGTGAGCAAAGTGTGATGCTGCGCGGTTTACAACCTCCTACTGTACGTGGACATTCTCGCAGGTTTCTGTTGGCTGCTCGTTTCAAACAAGAAACAAGGAGATCGTTAACACTTCCTTAAAATCTAAATAAGAAGAAGAGTAGACGTCATCTTTCATCTGTTTCAGGATGAGCTGTGGTTCTTCGGCTGGATCGCTCCTCCTCATTCACCGTCTTTCTCCATGTCACACACGCACACAAGCAAAATGTTTGTCTAAGTCGCCTCTGCTGCGTGTGCCATAAAAGCCTGTATTGTTGTCATGCCATGACACTGAAAGGACAGACACAAAGCAAGTGGAAGGGGGATCAGTGCGCTCCAAAACCACATCTACGCAGCTCTGGTACCAAAAAAAGACGTTTTACTGGAGGCAAAATGCTGCAGGCACTCATTACTGTAGCCTTCTGTGGTCCACTCACACAGCGCCAAGCCCACAGTCCTATATATAACTAAATCACAGAAAACGTCCGTCGGCTATGAAGGAAGGAAAAACGTCAAACACAGTCAATCACAAACTTTACAGGCAATCACAAACAACCACGTGATTCACCAGCACACACGTACTCACGCCGCTGACCGCCTGTACCAACTACAAGTCAGCAGCCGTCTCAGTTTGAGTTCATTGCTGCAACCTCTGAGAAAAATCCCCAGCAGGCTGCTGTTAAAAACCAGCGCTCCAAGATCAGCACAGAGTGTGTTAGATGATGGTTGATAAGGAGTAACGTCGAAGTCTGTGTGTGACACTTACTTCCTGCCCTTGAAGCATCCATACATCCCAGCCATGCTTTGAAACAGAAGACGTCCTTCTCCCTCTCTGCAGAGCAAACGATGTTTCAGTGTCCGAGGATTCAAAGCCTTTAAATCCAACACCTTTCACTTTCTTCCACATCGGTGTCCCCTTCCCTCCTCTGAAACTTTGCAGCAGAGAAGATGCCACTCCATAAGAGGGGAGCCCTCTCTCTCCTCACTAAGGTCGCCGCTTGTTGAATTTCATACAGAACTCTCCTTTTCCCACATTTGGCAGCAAATCAACGCGTAACCACTCCACCGTGTAACGACAGCTAACGTTGGATCAGAACACACACCTCAAGCTCAGACTCTCCTTTTCAATTCAACCATTACTTTTATGTCTTCAAAGCGGAGAAAAGGTTGTTTTTGTTTTCTCCTGAACAACTGTGGTTTCACAAAGACGTGAGAAAAATCCTTGTACATCAACACTTGTCCTAAAGAGTGGCTGCAGCGCGTCTCCCGTCTCTGGCAAAGCTGTAGAGGGAGGGATCGAGGAGGAAGGAAGATAAAGAGTGAGGAGGAGAGAGTGAACGAGAGACTCCCCCCCATTGACTCATGCACCACCCTTATCTCCTTTAGTTCTGTTTTTACATGTTGGTTCTTCTGTGCACCAACACGTCAAGATCTGGGTGGTTTGACGAAGACTGTCAAAGGGTTTTGAAAGGTGCTGCAGCGAACATCTGAGCCGTAGCAACAGTTTGAATACTTAATAGATCGATAGTTGTACTAATATTGGATTATATGTGAGTTTAAAATAACACAATACTATTTTATGGTGTTGTGTCAGAAAAATTTGTTAACTGATCAACTTAAGACGCGGACAAAGCTCTGCATGAACAAGTACCCTGCACATAATACCACTAGTGTTCTTTTATACAGTGGATCTGTAATGATGGCAGCGCTGACAGTCTCTGTGACAGAACCAGCAAGTCTCAATGTTGCACAGACCATCACAAGTATCTCTTTATGATGATAGTATATCAAGTTCTCAGCCTGCTCAGTGGCCATCAACTGCACAGAAACACAGCGCCTCGTGTCTCCGTAGGAGGCCCAGCCTGTCACTGCTGATCACCTAAAGCAGTGAGCTAAAGGTCCTGCAGCCACTACAGGGCAGAGAGCTCGTCTGCGTGTGGCTATGAGGCGACATAAGGATTGATCCATCCTCGATGCCGCGCCGTGTTTCTGTGGTCCAAGTTACTGAGAGTTCAAGTACAAGGTCACACACAGTACCCTGAAAGAAAGAATATCACAAACACCCAGATCACATGAATCAGACCTTCCACAGGAAGAGTGGAGTTACTGGAATCCATTTCTCAATCCATACAAGCCCAAACTGAAACACTGCGTGATTCATTTTTCATTTCAAACACGTTGAAACGTCTTCAGTCTGAGCAGCAAGCCTGTGTGTGTGTGTGTGTGTGTGCGTGTGTGTGTGTGTGTGTGCCGTCAGTGTAAACAGACTCAGTCTGTATCAGTTCCCGAGTCATCGGTTCCATTTCAACAGCATAAAGCATGACACACAAACAGTGGGTCAGATCAGTTTAGCTACGCTCGGATTGAGCAATTTGTTTACAGTAACTGACACACACACACACACACACACACACACACACACTGCTCACTACAGAGACCACAAGACAAGACATGTCTATAAACCATCAGTCAGGACCTTAACACGACCTGGATCCTGGGATTTCCCATCATGATTCTCTCCTTTTTTACCTCCAGGACTATAAAAATAAATAAATAAAACATTTTATTACTAAAGGTTTTCTGTGAATGAGTTTCACATGTCGTCTCTGGATGCTGCAGTACGATGGGCTCCCTGTGCTGTAACACGCAACCGAGCTTTCTGACAAACCGAGTGGTTAGAGAATATGATAAAAAACACATTAGAGAGGTTTCGCTGGTTGAGCAGTCAGATGCCACAGCAGTGAAGTGCAGTGACCCACATGTCAGACAGCAGCGTAACACCGTCAAATGACAACATGCGGCATACAGGTGAAAACACATCTGCACGCGCACCGAGCCCGGAGACAGTAACACAGTACGAGCCTGAGCTGGTGTGCTGTCTCAGATCAGCATCCACAGATTAAACGAGTCAATATCGATCAAAATGTGTTTTACATTACACTAAATCATGTTCACAATTCCTGACTTAGTAGATTTCTGATTCCAGTATGTGGAACACCTGGTCTCTCACTCCTTCTACATCCCCCAAATAAACATACATTTGATCATAGAGCACAGCACAGTTCATGATACTGTGTGTGTGTGTTCTGTTTATGCAGCCCAGAGGAATGTTGGTCAGTTTCCCTTCGAAGAAAAAAGAGGGGATGTTGGTATTTCCTGAAGCAGGCCTGAGTCTGGACTGAAAGAGAGGGCGAGAGAGAAAACTGATAGTGAAGCAGAGAAGATGAAGACGGCGATGGGTCTGAGGGAACACGGGGATACACACACACACACACACAAAGCCGGGTGAAGACCAGTGTGAGCATCTTCTCAAAACGTCACTGCACTGTGAAGTTTACAGACTTTAGAAAAGTCTCCACGTCTTCGTTTTGGTGAATAAAGACACCTGCTACCATTTTTCTGCACACTGTTCTCACAGTTTGGACAAGTTGGCCCCTGTTGAACTTCAGATATTAGCAGTGATTGTAGCTGTAACACAAGGCTCCATGTAGTGATTTACTACACGTGAAGACACCAGAAATAACGTGAAGCAGCCTCAAGCTGTCTGACTCTCCCAGTTTGATCTCCGGGCTCGTGTCCAGCATAGTGGTCCTGCTTTTCTTTCTGCTTCCACTTCATTCTTTCCACCCCCCCATCACCATCACTTCTTTTTCCCTCTGCTGGCTTCAGTTCCTCTCCCTCACCCCCGCAGTGCAACGCCTTCTCCTTTTCCTCTGTTCGTGGTTTCTCCTTGTCTCTATTCTCTCCATTACAACATGCACAGGCCGATCCAGATCTCTCTGTGAGGAGGGGGAGGAGGAGGGGAGTCACTGTAGCTCTGAATTCCACCTCACATCTGGGAACCATCTTCTCCCTCGGCCCAGTTCTCTGCCGCTCGGCGCTGTAATGTAAATAGCCCTGTAATCGTACTCCTCGAAGCCTGCCACACTGGGTGGTGAGTGAGAGATCGTACAGAGCGCACTTCCACAGCCTCAGTCCCAGGTCCCAGCTGAGGGCTACTTGCTCCCTCACACGTCCAATATTTGTGTGTGTGTGTGTGTGTGTGTGTGAGAGAGCAGCAGGAGCAGGTCCGAAGAGCAGAGTCAAAAGTTCGAACTGAATGCTGACAACACGCTCTCTATTCTTGTCTGCGGAGCGCTCGGAAACGCCAGCGTTTCTAATTAAAACTACTTATCATCCAAAATCATCAGCCAGGGCTGCAAGAGAGAAACACCAGGGCTGCAGCAGTAACTCATCCCTGCTCGCAGATTTGCTAGTTCAAATCCACCTAAATGCCACGGAGAGGCAGGAATCTGGACTCATTAAACTCATCATCTATAGCACAGTGCTAATGTAGCAGGCTGGTTTCACAAACAGCAAGAAACCCCCAAAAGACCACGGCTCCACGAGGAGTGATCACAGACCGTATCCTTCCCGACTGATCCTTGTCACTGAAGGCAGCACGAGGCAGCAGCTGCAGCCCAGTCAGGATGCACAGGTTGCCCAGTTTCTCCGAGCCGACACATCCATGTGTGCTTTCACAGAAAGGATCTCTGCAGGAGAGCTTTACACGGGAGTAGACCGGGGCCTTGGTAGGAGGGCGAACAGGAGGAGCACAACGAGGGCCTCACAGAGTGGAGGGCTGGTGTGCACACTGGCCTGATGTGATTCTGTATTTCCAGAAGTGACATACCTGACATTTTTTGGATTTATTCATTTCTCTTTCAATCAGGAAGAAACCACACACTTCAACCCCGGATCAGCTGTGTTAGTGCGGGACGGGTGGAAAACAAGCCGGGCTGTGTCTCAGTCAACTGTCTTCCAGAGAGAGACAATGA
Source organism: Microctenopoma stevenorrisi (assembly GCA_032270685.1). Classification (NCBI taxonomy): domain Eukaryota; kingdom Metazoa; phylum Chordata; class Actinopteri; order Anabantiformes; family Anabantidae; genus Microctenopoma; species Microctenopoma stevenorrisi. Next base: position 3,965,302 of record JAUMTR010000002.1, on the reverse strand, counting down.
TCAGGACGTCTCTGTGAAAGGCATGCAGGTTTGTTCAGCGACCCAGTGACAGATGATCTGATGAGCTCTCTAATCAGGAAGGCTGCACACACACACACACACACACACACACATCAAGCTTCTCAGTCCGATTACCAGCGCTGATGCCCTTAAGCTCACATATCCTCATCCAGTGTGTTAACGCTACCTGGATTCACAGTCGTATATTACGTTTTATCACATCAGGAAGAAACACTGCGACCACCAGTGAACCCTGTCTCACACGGTGTCATCGCGAGGCTCAGGTGAGCAGAGCACAGGTCAACATGCCACTGTTCTGAATCAGTCAGGATTACACTGGTTCCCACACAGTGAAAAATAACTGTTTAATCTGCCCCGTCCTTGACCTGGCTCTACCAAACAGTGACATCATACACGCCCTGTCACACCGAGGGAGTGACCTCACAGTTATGAGAGCACTGCAGGAAGAATGACTGGAGGACAGGCACAATGTGACTTCAGATGGAGTCTGAACATGTAGTCAGGGCAGCTGTGGATCAGAGGCAGGGTCCTGCTGACAGGTTGGTTACTTCACACTGGTCTACAGGTTGAGTAGATGTTTAATTTTTCTGTGATGACGACCAAAGCCTGAACCTGCAGCCGAGCAGACTGTTGGAGTAAGTTACATTTCTCTCAGGTCTCAGCTGGGCTTTCACACCGACACCCTTTCAGTCCCCGTGCTGGGCGCCAGGGACTCTCCAGAGTAATTACAGCCCACACAACCTACACCGAACTGTTATGATGCCTGCAGATCACGATCCCCACAGAGACAGAGAGCGCACGTTTCTTCCCGCAGCTGCAAAACAACGCAAAAGTCTGCGGACCGCTGTCATCGCCCGACCGTCGCCAACACGTCCAACTCTCACCAAGTTGGTGCCAGAGGCGCGGGGACACTCACCGTGTGTGCTCAGCCTCGAACGGCCTCAGAGCGAAGTCGTCCCGCAGAGCCTGGAGCCAAGACATGAGCGCAGTCAGTGGACGCTGCTCGCTGGATTACTAGTCCCACTGCTGCCCCGCGCCCCCCCCCCACCACCACCCTGCTCTGCGCTGCGGCGTTCGGGGGCGGCTCGGAATCTGCGCAATCTCAACTGATGAGTTGCTGGTGTCTCCGGACAAACAGTGAATCTGTGTGAACTGTAAATAAGTTCAAGTTTACACTTGAAACTACCTCAAGCATGTGATCACAGGGCTGTATCTTAAAGACATCTGTAAGTGAAAAGACTGTCCAGTTAACTGGCAGATAAAACTTTATAGCATTACTATATTTTTGATACAGAAAGGAACAAAACCCAACTAAAATGTTCTTTTCACTTATGCATATTTAGTCATCTTAAATTTGTAATAGAATAGAAGATTTAGTAAGAAATCGGGCTTCTTACTACAACTTCTTCTATGTGTAAGAACTGTGAAGTCATTTTTACGAGTGACGCCTGAACGCACCGTGGCCACGGAGCAGAGCACCGCCCAGCTGACTTCACATGAAACAACAAACGTGTTTATTTGCGAGTGTGAGCGTTTATGTGCAGCCCACGAGCCAAACTCACAGAGTCAACGGGCTGTCGGACCTGCGGAGTCCAGTCAATCCAACCAAACATGGTGCCTGAGCCCCAGACGTCAGGTGGAACAAAAGTGCCTGAACCACCACCACATGTTACATACAATTGACTGTCATTTGGGAAAATGGAGACAGAAACCTAGACCGTCCAAACTGTGCTGTTGTTCTGTGATGAGACAGTTCAGGATGCAGGGTGAACACTGCCACCTACTGTCCATATAAAGCACCTGCCTGGGAATAAGTCAAGTGTCTCGGCGAAGATAACCCGTCAAACATCATGCCAATTTTCTAATTCTAATTCTACAACATGTTAGGAACAAGTTAATGACTTGTTTTATTTTCATCTGATTAGCAAATCCATTACTTCAAACAGGGTGAGTAGGAAAAAACAACTTTAATACAGTCAGCAACATTCAGTCAAAACAAGAAACACACATCGAAGCAGGTTCGACTCATGTTATATCCACGACTTCCTGCAGGTTCTCTAAATATCTCACAATGAAGCAAGAACAGTATGAAAGTGTATTATAAAAACAGCTTGATGACGACAAATGATTCATCCAACTATGTGGAAACTTTAAAAACAGCCTGGATTTAAAAAAGAGCAACAACTTAATGAGTGTGCGCCGCGTTACAGTCTTCCCGCCTCCTTAAACTTGCTATGCAGACCGTTGTCTGCCCGCAGGGGGAAGTACAGGGTGCGGGATTTGTAGTACTGCGGGTCAGACTGGAGGTTCTGGATGACGTCTGCCAGTAGGTGGGCGCGCTCCACCCCGCAGCCTGGCGCGTCGTAGCCCAGCTTGGTGAAGTGGACATGGAGGTGGTAGTAGGACGGCTGGTAGTGCAGGTAGACCCTCAGCTTGCTGGCTGGAAGGTTGTAGCGCTGAAGGACTGCCTCCTAAACAGAGTACACCAATATTATATCATCATCCTGTTTGTGTCAGAGTGCAGCATGTAGATGATGATAAAAAACACACAAGTCATTTTATTAGTAGGGGAGGAAAGTGGAGGATGTTTCCTGATGATAGCTCTGATCTCACCTTTCCTTTCTTGAAGATGTTCTGCAGCAGTGCTACATGATCTGATGTTAGGTCTCTGAGACTTTTGATGTCTTTCTGATGTACTATGGCAATCAGATACAAATCATCTACCTAAAGGAGGAAGAAAGATATTGTGAAACGAGTCCAGGGGACGGAAAGCCTTCGAGTATGGTTGAGAACATGTATAAAGTCTGATAACACCACACAAACGTGCAGCGTTGTCTGAAGTCAGATCCTCTCTGACACGAAGAGCTCAGAGATTATTACTGTGTAAAAAGTCTAAAGTAAATCAGTACTTGTGTAATTCTTTGTGTTTCTATTGTGGTCTCTTACCTGTTTTTGGTCCCATTTGAAGTCGGGGAGAAGGACAAAGCCAACGTCTGGGTCTGGATCTTCATAAACTATTCTCTCAGCTTCTGCCTTCTTCTCCAGGATGTTGTACACCCACTGACATTAAAAACACAAAGTTAATGCTGCAACACTCAGACGTGGATCTTCTAACAGCGTGTGTAATTTCAGGACACTGACCTGCACACTGAAGCTCTGCTGCTGTATGTATGGCAAAGTGATGGACTGATAGTCCTCCCATGTCTCCTCTACCAGGAAACTCTCCTGTCGCTGGTATTTGTTTACGTGCTTCTCTGTGGCTGGACACACCACTGTGGTTTTAATCTCTGTGAAACAGAAACACAATATATTTCATGTCCCTCTTGCTTGATTCACAACACATTAAGTCAGGATACTTCTGTGTAACTGTACCATTGAGTTGAGGAGGAGCCCGGAGCCGATAGGTGCTGTAGATGTCGTTCTTCATCTCCAGCACCAGGCTGGAGCCACTAAAGATCTCAGCCAGGGTGTCTTCCCTGATGGGAGTCTTCTCCAGGATGACCACGGCCTCCTGATCAGCAAGCTGGTGATGAAATGATCGATTCATCTATAGGCTGCTAAGCGTAGTCTAATGTCATCATTTTGATTTAGGTTTGGAGAAAATGTTTCAGCGCTCGCTATTGACACCAATACCTTCCAACAAGCCAGGGGACTAAGCCCCCCTGGTCTTTCCATCCTAGCGACATCCCTGCTCTTTTCTCGTCGGAGAGCAGGAGACTGATAAACCTTTTTTGAGATAACCATGACCTGGATGACTGAGAACCTTCACAGACAGGAGACTGATCACTTAATCACAGCGATCCTGCTTTATCTCTTACCTGAGTTACTAAAAAAATCTAGTAAAAAGAAAACTTGAGGGGGTATTGTCTTGTCCCGGGCCCAGCTAAGACTGTCAGTTGGCCTGGATGACAGTTTCTAATGAAACAGAAACGTTTTAACATTACCGGAAGTAAGACCTTTATTTTGGAATGACAAACTGAACGTCTTAAATCCCTCCAGACAGACAAAACTACACGTACGAGTTTGAATGAAATTGAGTACAAAAACCTTTCACGACGCCTAATCCCAACGGCTTGTAGCTCATAAAATATTTCTTTATTTAGACAACTATAATATAGCACCAGAAGTAAGTTAGCTAGCTTAACGTTTTACCTTCCCATGGATAAAGATGTTTTTCTCCCGGGCAGAATCACTCAAAACGGCGGTCAACTGGAAAGCAGACAACACATTTGCTGGTTCAGATTCTTTTACATCTTCTCCCCGACCATTCTCATCATCAGCTTTCGCCCTCTTGCTTTTCTGCGATAACTCATCTGTTTCATTGTCAGTTTCTCGTTTGGCTGCCGTGTCTGCCATGTTTATGTCTGCCTCTAAACAAAGATCGTACTCATTGAAAGACCTCTCACTCTAAAACTGATTTATCAAGTTGAAACTTGAAGGCGCATGCGCTCACTTTGCGACATGACGTCTAGCATTAATGTTTGCCGTCCTAACGATCCTTAGTTAAGAAAATTATTGTAATTACTAACATATTAATTAATGTTAGATAAGTCAAGTATTTTTTGTAATCTGTCTCTAGGACTTTTATAAGAAACAATCGCTATTCTGGGTAATGTAGTTGTTCTACCCCAGCATATAGCCCCCCCTTTTTTTCTGAGGGAAAACACATCATGTATTTTACTGATTCTCTCAATGCATACATGCCAGGCTTATCCTACCGGAAAACCCCCTCCAAACTCTTTAACTTGTTTTATCATAAACCTGCATTTCATTTTTTTTTAGTTTTAACTCTTCAACATATATCAGAAGCTTTCAATGTTCAGAGGCAGAACAACTCGCTTTGGTCTGCAAGGTGTTTTTACAGTTTTACAGTGATAGTTATTAACATTTGTTGGCATGTCAGGATGTATACTCCCATGTAGTCTGGCCAGCCAGGTCACTAGCGTTGTATCCTGGCTGCTGTGTCTTGTCAGGCTGTTCTGGACCAGTTGGCCTTGATATTTGTGGTTTGAAATCAACACGATTCCTTCTGACATGAGCGTGGTGCCACTTTTCTCTGCACTGAACTGTGCATGTTCTAGATGCCAGTCACATGATCTGCCCACTGGCTTGTTAAAAGTGCACAGTCTGGAGCTGGCATCATCAAGCCTCACCTGCCAAATTTCAGAGGATACGTTAAGTTTACTAAACCAGAAGTTTCACATTATAAACACATCCAGATGTGAATTGTTTACTTCAAATATGATGTAACATGTTTTGTCAGCAATTTTTTTTCTTCATTGTAAACATGAAGAGTTTCTTTCCTTTTTTACCACAGAAAGCTGCAGCAGCAACATCTGCATCCAAGAAGCCTGAGAGCACCACCAGTGAAACATCACCAGCCAGTTGTGATATAGAAACTGATCTTACTTTTAGGTATGGTTTTAACTGTCACACACATGATATGAGGACAAGTCAGGACAGTTAGTCTGGTGAAAAGAAAAACTATAAATGTGGGTTTTCTGTTTTTAACCATACACAGATTTGGATGGGGAAATACTGCCAGTGGAATAAGCTGCCGTGCTACTGACATATGAAGTGCAATCTGTAATGGACAGTTACAATGTCTTTTGTTCAGGCCATACTGCTTTGCACCGGAGAGCTGATGACTGCTGGAGGCGTTGAGTCCAGCTTCGGTAAACCAGTAAAGCCATCGTCTGGTTACTTTGCCTCCAAGCTTGTTTACCTACACATATGGAGATTTGTATGCTTCCATGCTCTGACTGGGGAGAAGTAGTGGAAAATCCACACAGCCCAAGGGATAACCCTTCTTTGCATAATATTTTAAAGGACGTAGCTGGATGATTTGGAGCAGCTCTGAGGCCTAAGGGTTGGTAACTTCTTCACGTTTGCTTCATATTATGAGGTTGTTTAGTCAATTAAAAAAAACAAGGTACAGACTTGAAATTTAAATGACTTCAGGCGAGAACTGATGTAAAGAAAATACAAGACCTTGACCCTGAAAAACCTGAAAACTAGTTTTTCTGTAGTGAACTAGATGAACGTTAATGTCCTGGCGCTGGCAAATAGCTTTGGTTTTTCTATTTGCTTTGATTACATTAATGTGTAAGGTGACATTTACAAGAAATATTTACTTGCTACTGTGTAGAGGAAAACTCGCTTGATTTGATTGACACATCATTAAACTAATATGACCGACCGTTTGGGGCGGAGCGACAAGTGAGTGGACCAATGGAAACACAGCAGTGGCGCGACGCGTTCATGAGGAAGTTTTTTTTAAGACGACAACAACACGCTGATTTGTTTTGATTGCAGCGGGAAGACGGACAATAATGTGTATGAGACGCGATATTCAGTTTCACTTGATCCTCATTTAAAGGCTGCTGTCAATCAAAAAGAAAATGTACTTTTGTGTCAGTGTGTCACCTCTGCTCCTGGTTCTTCTCACGCTGAGAGTCGCTGCTCCTGCCAGAGGAGGTGATGGTATAAACTGTTACTGTAGCCGACATTAGTGGTTAATCAGGGCTATTTTCTTGTTGATGTACTTAATGGCGCTGGAGGGAGCAGACGTTAAGTTAATTTAACTCACTGAAGGGTGCTTTGTTTTGTGCTGAGGCTGGGACCAGTGGGCAAAGCGCTGGTTTCTGTTCAGCTTTTTCCTGCAGTTCGTCTAAAACGGTGACATTTAATTTAGTATGGAGACCAGCTGGTTCAATGTGTTAGTCAGCTGCGCTTAACTGCACTTAGCCTTTGTTAGCTAACATTAATAGAATCATTTCTACACCTGCTGTTTAGTTTTGGCTGAAACCTTGTTGAATAGCTTTATTTAAAAGCTGAACTAAGTGTGGCTCCTTCCTTTCAGACACGAAAAACGTCCTGTTCATCGTAGCAGATGATCTGAGAACATCACTGGGCTGCTATGGGGACCCTGTGGTAAAGTCACCAAACATGGACCAACTGGCATCGAAAAGCCAAGTTTTTCTCGGTGCATATGCACAGGTCAGCTGGTGTTGTTCAAACCTGCTGTCCAAGTTTGAAATATTAGACTAACTCCACCATAGACTTTCACAGAAACCTTTAAATGTGTGTTTTCCTCTCTCAGCAAGCGGTGTGTGCTCCCAGTCGCATATCCATGTTAACAAGCCGTAGACCAGATACAACCAGGCTCTATGACTTCAAGTCCTACTGGAGAGTCCATTCTGGGAACTTCACAACTATCCCTCAGTATTTTAAATCCAGTGGGTACTTCACCATGTCTGTGGGCAAGGTTTTCCATCCAGGTGAGATTAATTATATTCGTTTGATAGTAGTTGTGAGATGAAACACAATTTATTTTGGCACAGTAACAAGACGTGACGCAGAGATCGTCGGCTAAATAGTTAGCGCTGAAGCCACGGTTAAAACTACAAACCTACAGCTAGATAATGATTAACGTCAGCTGCTTTTTTGGAAAGCGAGAATTGGTTGTTTACTGTGAAGAAACATTTTTGTGTCTATTTGTAGTGAAATGGTACTTTCTTTCCTCAGGTATTGCCTCTAACCACACTGATGACTACCCCTACAGCTGGTCTGTCCCTGCCTACCACCCGCCTTCTTTTAGATACGAGAAAGAAAAGGTATGAACTTTTATTTTGATTTCGACATTAATCCGGTCGGACGATAGCCCAAACAGAGATGCGTGTAGTCATGTTAGAGTTGTAGAGCTGCCCACACTTCCTCTCTGGAAGAAGCGCTGTCTGATCCATAGTGAGTCATGGGCAGCAGCAGCTCTGGCAACTGTTTAGGAGTCCTCGTCACAGCAGTTGGTGAGCGCTGCCTCTAAATCACTTTCATCACAAACTCCTGAAACGACTGAACCTGTCTCACAGGAGTGAGGGGAGACCGGCTCTCTTGCAGCTTGCTGAGCTCCCACTGACGCTCTTTGTCTCAATAATCATAATACCTGAATCAGCCGGGGTCATGCAGACAGTCACGAACCCGTGGGCAGCATTTGTAATCTTTCGGGTGAGTCACTGAAGTTACAAACCCTCTCAGCATCTTGGGGTCAACGCCTGGTTTAGTGATTCACTCTTTAGGAGATGTAAAACATTTTACTCTGTCTTTTCAGCCAAGAGTGTAGCTCAGTACTGCATCATTCAAATCTTCAGCAACAAAACACAGAACACCAGTTTCTTTGTGTAGTCCTCCAGTGTCTTTAGTCTCCCCCTGTATTGTGGAGCCCTCTTCCTTGATCAAATACTGCTTCCTCCCAGCACTCAGCAGGTGATCCTTTTGACCACCCAAACAGGGAAAATGCTTTGCATACTGTGGTAGAGGTAGTGGTCACTTTTAGCTGACGGCTGTCTGTCTATGAATGTGTCTTTTAATAACTTTTTCCAGGTGTGTAAAGGAGAGGATGGCAGACTCCATGCAAACTTACTGTGTGCAGTGAACGTGACAGAGCAGCCTGGGGGAACCCTGCCGGACCTGGAGAGCACAGACGAGGCAGTGAGGTTCCTGAAGACTCGGGTCAACGACGATGATCCTTTCTTCTTAGCTGTGGGCTTTCACAAGCCACACATACCCTTCAGGATACCACAGGTACATGACCTAATTACCACCTAAGCACAATTCTCAGCTGGAGGACAACAGTAGCACAAAATTGCCAAATTAGATTATGGAGCTAGTTTTAAAGTGTGCCTGAAAATAGAACAAAGGAAAGTAAATGTCTAGAGCTTGCACTGAGAAGAAACGTAGTGTTACTGAGGACTGATCTAAATGTATAGGAGACACAATTCAGCTTGAAGGAGGAGGAGAGCATGATGAAATGGAAGTTGAAGCATTGATGAATGTCACCATGCCAGAGAGCTTTCTCCACAAAGTGCAAGCTGAAAGATGAAAAGAGGGAAAGGTCAAGCTAGCTCCTCTTTGTCGGAATGTGATTTATTCTGCACTTGATTTACCCTATGTCGCCTGGACATACGTAGTGAGCTCAGCCACATTAAAAACCTCAGCAAAAAATGCAGTTTCTGTGAATGTTGAAAGTCAATTAATCTACAGACACCTGAGAACATCAGCAATACTCGCGGTCAGACGAGTACGTGTCCTCTGAAAAGTAACGCCTTAACGAAAAAGAAGTTGCACCTTCAACCTTTTGTTTTCTGCGATTTCTTGTTCTTGTAAAAGCGCTTACAACGCGAGGTCAAAAGCAAAAGCCTGTTATACCTCAACTTGTTGTTTGTATATTACAGGAGTACCTGAGCCTATATCCCATAGAACAAATGAGTCTAGCGCCTGACCCCGATGTCCCCGAACATCTTCCACCTGTGGCCTACAACCCATGGACGGACGTGAGGAAAAGAGATGATGTCCAAAAATTAAACGTTAGCTTCCCTTATGGACCGATTCCTCCAGCCTTTCAGGTGTGAACGGTCTGCGTTCAACACTTTAACACTATAACATAGTAGGGTCTCCATTTGATAGTAACGTTCTGAATGACTGTGTTCCAGCTCCGTATCCGGCAGCACTACTATGCTGCTGTGTCTTTTATGGATGCTCAGGTTGGCCGTCTGCTCAGTACTCTTGATGCACTGGGGCTGGCTGAGGACACGGTTGTGGTCTTAACCTCTGATCACGGTTAGTCAACAGTCCCTGGTGGGAGTGTTATATAATTAACGGAATCAGTTAAAAAGTAAAAAAATGTACTTTTGTAAAAGTTAAGATCCTGGATGCCAGTCTGAAATATTATTGTAGTACTTACCTTTTCCACCAGGTGACAGTGTTGTATCAGCAGGATGTACCGTTGCCTACCTCCTCTCTTTTTCTGAACTCTTAAAAAGACCCTTCTCTTTTGCTGCACCACCTTTTTTTTTTCAGAAACTTTGTGACTTGGAAACTCAATTTCTTTTAATGTGTCCTTCAGTGGAGGATGCTGGAGTAAATCCTCTCTGTGACTGTTTGATTTATACCTTATAATGCTCATTTTTAAGCAGCATACATCAGTACAACGGATTGCCTCAGCGTTTCTGTATCTGAAATGTTATTTCTGCGATATAAATTCATAGCTTCTGTTTTCTCATTGTTCTCTTTCCCCAATGTGCTGCAGGTTGGTCATTAGGAGAACACGGCGAATGGGCTAAGTACTCTAATTTTGATGTGGCAACACAAGTCCCTCTTATCTTCTTTGTCCCTGGCATCACCACATTCTTAGATTTCCTGGGGCCATCTACTTTCCCATTTATTGATGTCTTAACCCAACCAGAGAACCGTTTTGAGAGTAAGGCCCCTTCATAGACATCTACTTACTTACTGTTGATGAATTGAAACATGGAAAAGTCACAAATCACAAAAGGAAATTCACATTTGATTTAAAATTTCTGGTCTTAATTGCTCAAATATACCTTGTTGAAACATTTATGACTATGCCAACATGACTTTAATAAGGTCTTTGATATACGTGGGGAAATTCAGAAGTGTTTAGACAGGGATACACTTTGATATTTTGCCTCCGGACTGTTTTTGCTTCAAATGCAAATGGTGCAATGATGATGAAATTTAAGTGCAGGGTGTCTAGTAAAATTAAGTTAATGTCTTGACTAAATTGCTCTCCATAGCAAAATAAGTGTGTCTGCCCTTTCTCTTCCAGATGGCAAAGTTATAAAAAACGTGGTGGAGTTGGTGGATGTTTTTCCTACCTTGTCCACTGTGGCCGGCCTGGTAGCGCCCCAGTCTTGCCCTGATGTTTCCTTCCAGGTATTGATAAATTAAATTCATCTGCTCAATTTAATTAATTTATTGAATCTGCATTTTATACAGAAACACTTATTCATCAGTCGCAAAGGTTCTGAAATAGCAGCATGAGGTCCACTTAGGTGCAGACTGAAATAACTCAAAACCTGCCAAATGAATTGCGATGAGGTTTTGTACACTCGTGGTCTCCAGAGGAGGAACCCTACAAACTGGATTCCTGACTGCTCATATCCTTTTTCTTCAGGGCTCCCATGAAGTTTGTCATTTTCAGCGAAATGTTTCAACTATGGGTATTTTGCCCTCAAATCTGCTTTAAAAATGTATGATCTCCTCAGGCTAAATGGTGCTGAACACCGTGATCGTGAGCATAACATCTAGGTCCAGTTTGTCCATTGTTGATGACATTCTGTCATCAACAATGGAGTTTTCAACCAACCAATGAACCATGTATCTCACGGAAAAGGTTTTTTTTTTAAGAGTTGGGTGTTTGTCTAATTAACATAAACTGCTTCCTTCTTATCCATCATTGTTGGGAATTGTTCACGGTGCAATGTGAATTTAATCTGTGGAAACTGAACTTGAAGCTCTTGTGAAGTTGCACTGATGAAAAGAGCTTTTAATGAAAGAAAAACAACACTGACTTATGGCAACCATGTGCTTTCTAGTTCTGCACTCACCACTGATTACATTATCATTTTCAAGCAGTTACACCACAAGAACAGAGTCTCCTCAGTGATCTGTGTATAGTCAGTGCAAACGACTTTGTCCTAACAGCCAAACAAAATGAATCAGGAGGTAAACTGTCCAGAAACACACCCAAACATGCCCGACATGAATGCGATCTAATCGACTCTGACGTTTTCGTTTCTTTCCTCTTGTGTCTGTTTTCTTGCTTTTCGGAGGAGCTGTGCACTGAAGGACGCAACCTTGCCAACACTTTCCGATACAGAGAGAGAGGAGTGAATGAGGAGGCAGTATCTTTCAGCCAGTACCCTCGACCTGCTGATGCACCACAGGTACCAGAGTGTGTGTGTTTGGAAAAGGGAATTAAGAGGCTTTTATGAGCTGGCTAAAGGTTAAGTCATTATAGATTTATATAAATCAGGAAGGATAAAAGGAAGCGGGAATAGTTTTTAAACATACAGTTGCATGTCAAAATTAGTGAAGGTAATGAAAAGCAAGATCGTGTAGAACAAGCCTTTACATGACTGCCGCTCTTTGACCCTCTACCTTGCCTACACCAGAGCTGCCAGCTACAAGCACATGATCGTGGAATTAAAATATCCAGATGAGTGCTGCACCTGCTGTAGGTTAATCTCTGTACAGAGGAGTTGGCAGCCTGACACGAGCTCATTGGCTGGCTCGCAGGATGAGCTGGCAGCTGTGGCTTTGACAGCACGGCAGACAGATTTCCTTTACTCGTTTCAACATGTTCTTTAAGTTGAGTGTTCTTCTGTTAGGTGAATTCTGACCTCCCCGACCTCAAAGACATAAAGATCATGGGTTACTCTCTTCGATCATGGGATTATAGATACACTCTCTGGCTGGGCTTTGACCCGAAAACATTTCAGGTGAGTGTTTCACATACTAGCACAGCCTCTCTCGGTCTCTCTCTGTGTGTGTGTGTGTGTGTGTGTGTGTAAGCTTCAGCTTGGGGAGTTGAGCGTGATGGATCATTCATGTTGTCTAGCTCAATCTGCTGGAAACATTTTCTACGACAGATTCTAATAATCTCTCCATATGTCTCTCTCCATATAGGCGAATGTATCTGATATCCACGCTGGAGAGTTGTACATGTTGGCAGACGACCCCGGTGAGGACAACAATGTCTATAATGACTTCGACCACAGTGTCATTATGAAGAAGATGACGGGCCTTCCTCCTGTAAGTTTTCTTTACTAACAAACCTTCTGATTTCAACTTTCTTCCCATTCATTGACGTGCCTGTTTACCTCCTCTCTGACTCATCCAGACTGTGGGTCTGCAGATGAGAATGAAACTGCAGCTCCTGTACCTCACAGCGGGGATGAAAACGAACACACAGAAGGCAAGGTGATGAGAATAAAACCAGATGGACAGACGGTGGATGGATGGAGAAGCCTAAATGTTGTAATGTAATGATTACTTGATTCTTGGTAAATCTCCTTTGACTGACACATGCTCATCTGTACGCTACTATGAAACTAAATCCAGGAGCTAAACATACTATGCAGAGTAAATGATGGGAGTCAAAGTTCAGATTATTTTCTAATAAATCACATTCCAGAGTTGGAGGTTTTTAGTCTTTTTGTTTCTGACCTTCTGAAGCAACCAGACAGGAAAACAAAAAGTAATAAAAAGACTTTGACTTTGAAGTCGGACTGTTTAAGCCTCGTATTACCTTTAGATACTCACTGAAATATATTTTGCAAGGAGCAATGACTTTCGAAAAATAATCTGTACATAAATACAAACAAGAGAAACGTGTTCTGAATAGAATAAAATCTATCTATACACACACTGACACAGTCTCTAGGACAGCTTCTCAGAACCTGCTCAGCATTTAACTTGCAGCGATTTGCCTTCTTCCTTGTTACCAGCTCAGATCAATTTGTGACCATTGAATGAAGTGTACAAAAGCAACCAACATTAACTCAATACATATGGAACTTAGTATTTAGCGGCTGTTCCAGTGCATGAACATTTCGTTTCAGGGTGATTTGGCTCCGTGGTGATGAGATAACAGTTGAATCATATAATCAGTGTCAGGATATGGAAGTCTTCTTAGGATGGAATTAAATTGGCTCATATCTTTATCATTGTTCAGATGATAAGAGCAGTGCATGAGGTTCTCTCCTTTTGTCTCCGTGACGGCCTGTTGTTCACGTCTGGAACAGCGAGTCAGACTCTGTTATTGGTAAATTGGGTTTACACTAGGATTTTTGTAACACCTGAGCTCCGTTGTTCTGAAGGGGAAAATGAAAAATAAATGCTGTACAAATAATTAAAATCTCAGGCTGGGCAAGAACACATTGTTACTATATGTCTGGTTAGATTGGCTTGTAAATAAAAATGAAACATTTATGTCCAATGTAAGAAACAGAAGTTTGTCCTTTTTTTTTCTTAAACTCAGGATCACAACTTCTATAGTGTAAAGTGCAGCCTGTCCGCACCCCCCCGCCCACCCACCCCTCTGTTTCAGTGCCTTTTGTGCGCACTTGCAGCAGGAGTGCAAAGCTGCAGAGTAATGAGGAGGCTCCTGTGGGACCGTGCCAGTTTATTTGGTGTTTTCTGTGCGTCCTCCTCCTGCTCCTGTCATTTCGTTCCTCTGGAGCACAGAATGCAGACGCTGGCTCTCTGGCACTAGCTGAACATTTGCTAATTTGTGCGTGATTCCACAGAGTCAATCTGTCAGTCAGGCAACAAAACGGTTAAAAACCGTGTAGTTGCATTTAGAAATGGTTTGAATTTAGGCTTCGAGTCTTTTAGGGTTTTTTTTTTTTTTTTCAGTTTTCAATTTTCAGGCAATCATGCAGAACCGTGTGTAGAACTGGACTTGAAGTAGAGTCTAGAAATGCTAGAAATGAAAAATCAAAAACTTGCCAAAGACCAGGGAAACACTTGACATCTCTCTCCTGCCAGTTTTCACCTCCTCTAATAATTCCGCCTGCTCTTTTCTTTCCATTTACCTCCTCCTTCTGTCCTCTGAACGGGAAGAACAGAACCGTGAGACTCGTGTGTTGCAGTTGCGCATGTCCTCATGATTTACTTGTCACTGTCTTTATAATGGATCTTGGAGTCAAATTAAATCTGCTGTAGCTCATTTTCTGGCCATTTGGGGACAGCGGGATTAAGCTTTGAATACAACACTGACATCACATTAAAGGTGCCTGTGGAGTTTTTGACCACTAGTCACATTAGGAAGTAATGTATTTATGATTACAGTCTGTTTATTTGTATTGTGCACGAGAATCGTGATTAATAACTGTTCTGCTAATAACCAGTTCGGCAGTGACAGATTTTCTGTATGCACCAACAACAAATATTCATATAACACTGTATTACACAAGAAAGGGCCTCACAGATAAATATCTGGCTCCTCGGCTGCTGAGTGCTCCACCATCAGGGTGGTGAGAGAGAACCAAAACAACGGACTGAAAGACACTAAAATGCTGTAAAGCTGAAGGAATTAAATCATGATGATTATAAAGATATTGATTAGTGCAGCTTTTAGAAAAATAATTACACTTAGCTTCACTAGTCCAGGGCATTCTGGGGGCCGGTGCTGCCCGCAGGCGGACCACCAGGCCACCTGCAGACTGGCTTTATGTTTTAACTGTGAGGATGATGTTTGAGTGGGTGCAGCTGTAGCCACACTCCTCCACTCTGCCTGCATTTACGTCAGCTCATATTTCTACCTCAGTGGTTTTATCAGATCAATATTTATCATCACGAGCAGTGATCTCTGACCACGATCAAATTGATCTAATGGCAATTACATTAGTGTTTACCTGCCGCTTCTTTTTTTTCACCCAACCATTCCTCTACTGCTGCCCTTTCTGTTTCTCACTCCATTTTACCTGCTCTTCTCTCCAATCCAGTTTGTCTTTGTCTCGCTCTCATCGTTTATCATTATCTTTCATACTCTGGTAATCGCATTACCGCCATAGGCTCATATTCTGGCAGGTCATGCTGCCTTTCTGTTTATGTTGGCGACATACACAATTGCATTACAGAAAGAAAGGGAGTGTGTACGTGTGTGAAAACAGCTTAGCTCAGCTGTTTCATGACTTGTGTGTGTGTGTGTGTGTGTGTGTGCGCGTAAATGAATCCAGGAATAGTAAACAAACTCTACTGTACTGTGCTTCTCAAGGACTAGAAGAAGTGCTTTTAGAGTATTTTCTCAGAGGAGCCGTTTTTCACTATAACTGCTCCCAGAACACCCAAATTAAATTTGTGGATGTGTCTTTTTATTTTTCTTTTGGGAGGGTACTGCTGCTTAGAGCTTTTTCAGGCCAAATTTTACATTGCAGAGACATGGTAGGAAATGTCATCACTGGTAGCTGCGTTATCACAGTAAAGAAGATTTTTCTCTAACGCTGCTGGAGTAAGGTTGTAAATGGGATTATGGTTTGTGTTTGAGTGTGAATATAACTGAAATATTATATTATATGTCTGCTGTGATCTGTACCAGAACGTCACGAAAAAATACAACATTTTATTATAAGATTGGTGTGCCAGACACGAGGTTAATGATGAGATATCTGTCAGACTGAATGACTTTATCACTATAAATCTTTAAATCTGATCCTTGTAAGACTAACATGTAATGACAACATTGTAAAGAAAGAAGTGTGTTGCAGGGACAGAGGGTTATAGATTAGAGCCTGTGTGATTCTTTTATTGTGAGTTTGTGCCACCTGTAGCTAACTGTGTGTGTGTGTGTGTGTGTGTGTAGCAGACCATTCTTTGCTGTAAGTATGTGAAGGCCATTGGGAGTGAGACTCCCCCACTTTGTCCTCTCTTATTATCTGGTGTTTAGACAGTAGTGAGTTAGATCATTTTAAGGCTGAGCTAGGTTTTTGATGCTTGTGTATGTACACCAACAGGGAAGAAACTGCCACAACCAGTGGAAAACACTAAAAGAGCTCCCAACTAAGTATTAAGCCACTATGAAATATGCTAGGTAACCTTCATGGCTACGTCTGCAGGAACATGGACCCTAACACAAAGCTGGTTAGGGATAGGGACAGATGTTGGTTGAGGAGACAGAAGTTTTCCTCCTAGCTCTCGGGCTAGCACTAACTCAGAAACGTTTCTGTGTGACCGGATGTTTCCCACTATGCTAACATAAGCTAAGCATGTCATATGTCTACTTATATTTAAAAATCTCTGGAGAGAAACAAGCAGCCAGGCCTATGACAACATCTACAATAAGGGACTAGATTCAAGATTCAAGATTCAAGATTCAAAACACTTTATTAATCCCAGAGGGAAATTGTTTGCCATGAATACAGCC
>JAUMTR010000002.1:3915031-3948455 GCA_032270685.1 Microctenopoma stevenorrisi | reverse complement strand
TGACAGACAGAACCCTCTGAACCCTCTTCACTGCCTCCCTGTCTCCTGACCTGAACGCCGCCTTCTTCTCATTCAGGCTAAGACTACTATTAGCGTCATGACATCATCAGTATGGGGAACAATGAAGTAGGATGTTAATGCTAACACTGAACATGCTAACACTGCTAACGTGCTGTTAAAGATTGATAAGTCTGGTGATTTTGTTTTATAATTTGACCTTTTTATATATATTTTATAAAACATACATTTTAGCTTCTCAACAGGTTAACAGCCAGGTTACTTCTACTACTGATACATAACAATAATAACCAGTATTTTAATCAGACTACAAAAACATACAAATGAATACTGGTTGACATTTAATCGAGGAAAACCCCAGAATAACAGCGTCAGTCTGAGCAGAGCACTAATGAGGCTCCGTAGCTGTAAACACTAATGTTCTGTTAATACAACGCAATAAAATACGACATGTGTGAAATAGTTTCTCTTTGTCGCCTGCAGCAACACTTCTGTGCTCCAGCATCTTTTCTGACCCTCGGTGCAGACATCTGTATCATCGGAGCACGTGGAGCATCAGGGAAACAGCCAATTAGACATTGGCCAAGATATGATATGTTGGCTGTCAGTGTGAAACCAGTTTAATCAGGAGTCATTCAATTAGAGCTGACGAGCTCTTCCCTCATTAACGCCTTTGGGGCTGTGAACTGCACAGCTGAATGGAAAAGTCTCAGTTTTAACAAAATCACGGCAAAGAAGGAGGGGCGGCGTATTAAAATGGACACTGCACGTTGGAACAAAAGCAAATATATTTTCTTAGTGAGTTTCTTATATGAGGTTGAATGGCTGTAATTAAAACCGCGCTGGTAGCCGGTGAGGGAAACCTGTGGTAAAATGCATTTTCAGGCTACTGTTTGGAGAATGAGATTATCAGCCAAACAATGACTGTAATTAGAAATGCGTCGTGTGGTTCAGCAGTCTTAAAAATGTGCTAACTTTATTTCAGTTTTAAAGGTTTCTATCAAAGCTACTGTGTCTACGTCAGGTTTAATCATTAAACATTCATGGGATCACTGAGGAAATCATATTTTCATGTTCCAAAATGCAACAAATTCAACCCCCAAAAATGCAAACAGATCATGTAAAGAATGTTATAAACTCACAGCTACCCGAGGAGTGGATATATGCATAGTGTGTGTGTGTGTGTGTGTGTGTGTGTGTTGGTTAGCAGATTCATCTGCTTGTGGAAAATCTAATTAGGTAAGATTTCCCACTGGGGTAATGGACACTTGCAGTACGCCTCCAGTTTGTGTGTGTGATGCTTCACGATAGATTATTTGACTGCACAGGTACCTATGGCAATTAAACTTATAAATCTGAGTGGTTAGTGTGTTAGCTCTACACCAAAGTCACACACACCCATTAAAACTCTAATATGTCTCAAGGTCTGCAAATAGGCTTCCCACCTCCTTACTCATTTAGGGAAACTCTTAATTTGAAGGGATTTATGTCTCCCAGAAAATGCACACTTTACTTTTGACTTTAACACACATCTCCTCGTCTTTGTCTTTATTCCTCTATTTCTCAACAACACCACCTCTCTTGTGCTCGAGACACGCAGCCTTCTTCTTTCTTCCTGAATTCTAATGCACGGCTATATTCAGTGATTAATCATGCATTGTGAAGTAGGCTAATAGTTTCTATGATGTAGAAATAAGACTCCATTAGTGCTAATAAGAAGACTGGGCTCTTATAATGTAATACATGAAAGCCACTCAGAGGCTGGGTCTTTTTTAGAAAAGAATCCTGTTGAGTAGAAAATCAGAGAGATTTATGTTTGGATTTGATTTGGATTTGTTTATAGTATGTGATTCATTCAGTAGCAACTTTCTTTCAGCTTTCTCTTGTTACTTTCTTTAAATTAAAAAAATCTTCCACATGAAGGGAAAGTCCAGTGTTTGCTCGTGGTTTACTTCAGGCACAAACGAGACACGAGAGCAGCAGGATCACTGGTTCAAACAGATTTTAATCCATACTTTAGAGACATTAAATATTTAAAAACAATAGAACTGCATCACAACTTCTGATCATCACATAGAACAACTTCATTATAAAAAAGAACCATAGAAAAGGCCAAAAGAGAGCACTGATAGAAACAGAAGAAACAGCGGAAGTTGTGCAACACATAAAAAAACAAACGTAATCCATGTTGGACAGATGTGTTCTCAGATTCTGTATTGTAGAAATTGCTGTGTTTGGCCAGTGATACACATCCGAACCACACACCTGACACATCCGTCAGGTTGTATCAGAGGCACCACGATGCTGCTAACCAGTGCTTACGGTGTGCATTTTGCATCGTGTTGAGATCATTGGACTGGTGCTGTATATATATGATGCCACATGGAGTTTGATTCTGTGGTGTCTGTGGTGCAGCAGCCGATCGTCACTGGTAATGCAGTGTGTGGTACATCTGCACAAACCAAGCTAAAGGAAGGCCACCCTGTGGCAGTTGTATTGCAAAGACAGGAATCAGCAGAGTTAATGATAAATGATGTTGTTATTAAACATTGTGGTGTTAATGTCCATGTCCGGGCTTTAGCTTGGGGACGATGTTAGCCTAGCTTAGGATAAAGATAGGAAGCTGGTGGAAACATTTTTATACAGCATATTAATTCAAGAATTAATATTCTGTGCACAACCAGAAATTATTTAAAAAAAACTAAAGCTTGTGGCTTTATGGATCATTAGGTGCTGGAACAAAGGTTATTATTTAGTAATCAGACACAAATTAAGACAATTTTTTAGCTCTGACCCATGTGGAGAAAGTGTAATGTCTGCCCCCATTACCCTCAACAAATGATCATTCATCAGGTAAATAAAGACTAATCTCCTGCAAATGCTGTTTCGAACATTGTTGCATGACTCCAAAGTACAAATAAGAGCGGTCACATAGGAGGAAACCAAAGGAACAAAAGCGGACCACTGTAATACTGCTGGTTCATTTACGGCAGGAGACCATTTGGTGTGTCTCTCATTTTCTGACAAACAAATATTAGAGACACTACTGGAGAGATTATCAGTGTGTTATCGGCTTGTTACCATCTGTTAAACTCTCGGTTACAATCACAACGGCAGCAACGTTGTGTCTTCATCACTGTTGTCTTGGATAAACAAGTTGATGAGTGTGAGAATGTAACAGGAACTATCGGGATAAGATGTCAGCAGAATGGAAGGTTTTCAGAATACACCCACAAACTGACTTTGCATATAATATTGCGTGAACATTTTACCGAAGCTGTCGTGATGTGTGATTTGATGATGTCACCATGGACATCTACAGTATATTATTGTTATATGAGCGTATATTGTATATGCTGCGCATAATCTGAACGGGAACCATTGTGTGAAATTGAACGGTAACCATATAGTAATCACGTTTACATTCCACCATAAAACAAAACAACATCAAACATCATTAAACTGGAGCAAGCGATGCAGTGGATCCATTGAAGCGCAGCAGTTTGTGGGTTCTGTTTGTTGGCTGTTCACTGGCTTTAACGACAACTTTAAAAGGTAATTTTCCCTCTGACAGAATCAGAGAATGTTCACTAGTGAAAATGTTCAGGCTTTTAGATGAATAACAACGGGTCCATTTGAAAGGAACACTTTCACCTTGTTGCTATGGGTTAACATTGTCATGTCTGTAATTAAATAATAATATATAGACGGAAGGAAATCCTGACTGTCCTTTCATTAGGTATTTGAATGTAAGTGTGCAGCTCTGTCCTGCTCTGACCTTCTCAATGTGCCGTCAGACTCTTTATGCTAAGCTACGCTAACTTGCTCTTTATGCTACGCTACGCTAACTTGCTGCTGGCTTAATCAATCCTGTGAACTGTTTTGAATCTAGTTAATCAAACTTTTCCTAAAATGTTTTCCTGTAAGCTTGAAGCGACTTGATGTTCCGTTATTGCCTCCTTCAGACTCCTGGCTCAGTGTGTTGCGTTTGAAGTGGTTCTGTATTTGAAGGTGATAGAGAACGTTCACACTGTAAATGACTCTGTGACAACAAATACATCGTTTTTTTTCTTCTTTTTTTCCAAAATGGACACAAATAGCTCTTGGTCTGAAGCGATTATTTATTGCATGCGATGTTTTAAAAATTTCAGGCATTTCAGACAAACCAATACTCGCTCAAATCATCAAGAAAAAGAAAACAGCAAATTTGACACATTAAATTACACTTTTCTTTTTAAAGCCAAACCCTGGTGTCATCATAAACGCCAGTCAAAAGCTTATGGAAACATTTGAGTTTACGAAAAACAATCTCATATTTATACCAATATGGTATGGAAAATCATTTAGATTCATTCTTTGTTGTTAAATAAATAGCAATTCCCACTGGACACAAATAGAGGCACTTGAGTTTTTTTTTGTCAAAGTGAAAATTACTTTTCACATCTGCGATGTCTTCAATAGACATTCAGCAACAGGCGAATAATCCAGAACTTAAAACCGACATGCTTGATGCGTTGGATTTACATAGAGACCATATGAAAAAATAAGAAAAAGTTGGCACGATGGTGCATGTTCTGCAGGATGTTTGCATGTTCTCCACATGTCCCCATGGGTTGCCCCCGGGTGAGGTTACTCCCCAGTCCAAACACTCGCTTTTAGCTTTCGTTAGCTTTACTGGTGACTCTAAATTGCCCGTACGAGTGAATATGAGAGTAAATGTCTATCTCTACTGGTGACCTCTCCACGATGTACGTGCCTCTTACACAGTCACAGCTGGTACTGGCTCCAGCAGCCCCATTGAGGTTGGCCCTTAGGATAAGTGGGTGTAGCTGATGGAGTATGTTGGAGATGAAGTAAAACAGATTTTAGGTCTTTGGAGCATAACAGAAGAGAAATAATGTAGTCTCCTCTTGATTTTGTGTGCTGCAAAGAGCTAAAAATGTTTGGTGCTGTGTAAATGCAGTCATAGCTTGCACACACACTAACACACACACACCAACACACACACACACACACACTAACACACACACACACACAAACTAACACACACACACCAACACACACACACACACACACACTAACACACACACACACACAAACATGCTCACTCAGCTGTCACCAAGCTGAAACGCAGTCTAATAAAACAGTCCTGTAATAAAGCGTCCTTTACGACAGAGATGATGTTCAGTGTTAGTAGAATCTGTTGGTAATTAGGAGGCTGAGGTTTGTCCTGCAGTTGAATTGTATTGCAAAGTAGTTGTTTCTATTAATTTGTCCACCTTGCTACAAAAAGCGAAGCTAGTCTAAATAACGGAAGCAGCGTTCTCTAGGATTCTGTACAGTTTGAACACGGCGGCGGGACTGACTCACTGACTGACTGACTGGGTTTGAGCTTGGTGACGCCTGAGTTTGAACAGATACCTCATGATCCTGTTTCACTCACTCACTCACACGACGCTAAGGGAAAAACAAACACTGCTTTTAAGAGCCACGGTCTGTACATCATGGTACGCAAACACCATATTGTTGTCCAGTCGGGTAGTGGTTTAAACAGACTTGACAATCAGCTGTACACGTACACGCACTAACGACACAACACGACAAATGTCGGGAAACGACTACAAGACATCCAGCTGATGCTTTGATCTCATTAAGTGCTGTACAAAGTCGCAGATTGTGATTTTCACCCTGTTTACTTGATCGACACATGGTTGGGGGCTTAATTAGAGTCAAATCATACTGAATCTTGTAGTTTTCTCCACTTTCGTAAGTGTTTGACACCTTGGTGGGTGGGTTACTATGGGAACTAGAACTGAGTGGAATTTCACAGAAGCCCTTAACCAGTAAGAGAAGAACCAGACTAATGCAGATGCTGACGGCCCTCGTTTGTAGGACCAGTGAGCTGAACAGGGTAGTTGATTCATTTAATGGTTCAATCAGAATAAATATGAATTAATAGCAGCCAGAAATGCTAAAAAAACAATTACAAATGGTTTGTAATGCGTAAATTTTAATTCACCACATATGGTGACAAAGAGAAGCACGAGGCAAACTCCAGCCTCATTTCATTCAGCTACCGTGGTTGTAGCTGAGCTGTCTTCCTTTACAAACGTGCTCCTTATCTAATGGATCGGAGCGCTACTTTTCCATGTGGATCGATATCAGCCAGAGGCTTTAATTCTAGTCCCAATCACAGACACGTTTCTAGGCCACTGCTGGAGGAGATGTGCCTCCGCTGAGCTCCTTCCTTAACTCCAGCCTCCTTAATCACGACAACCACTCGCATATCTTTCTGAAAAGGTATCTTAGCAGAAACACCTTTTACCTTCCGGTCTGTTTTTTATATCTGTTCGGGATCACAGGAAGGGCTGTAACATGGATTGTCCCTCCTGGAATTGAAGCTACCCGCGCTGATGTACTATTCACTCCAAAAAGCAGCATCAGCCAAACTCCTAATATCCTAATTTGTATTCTGCGAGTCACTGTCAAACTCCCAAACTTAGTTACTGTTTGCTCCTAATTGCAGGTGACGTTCAGCCCAATAATCCACCCAGACTGGCCGTTACATTATAGTGGATGGTGTCAGATCATTTGAAGGTTCCCCGTGGGGGATGAAGCATCGTCCTGAGTCTCATCTCACTTGTTATCCCAGTTCTAGCTCCCAGACCCATTTCTTTAAAAATAAAAACAACTTTTTTTTTGTTTTTGGCTCTGGTCCAGTCTTTACAGCAGGTGAGCCTCTATGCGGAGCCAGTGCAGTCCTTGCCTGATGTATCGGACCAGCTCAGTCATGCTGCTCTGCTGACTCAACGGCTCCATCACTGAGTCCAGCTCCTGGAAGAAATCTACAAGGGGGTGAGGGAGACACAGGGTTACTGAGGTTTACTCCTAACCACTGCTGCACTGCAGGTGGCTTTAATGATGGTGCTACAGCGTTCGGGAGGTGAAGTGAGCATGGATTCCACTGTGGGTTTGTTTTCCTACCTTGGCAATCCGTCGCCAATCTGTCGGCTGTCTCCCAGTGCTCATAGCTCCTCAGGATGTTGTTGGTGATGTTTACGTGGCTGGCAGCCATGTGGTGAATCCTCTGGGGAATAGCCACAGTGCCCGATGACCCCGGTGCACCTCCGGATCCTCCTCCCGCTCCTCCTCCTCCGCTGCTGGCTGGGGAGGGACTGAGTGAGAGGGGAGATGGAGTCCCATTGACTCTGGAACACACAGAATAGAAGTTAGGCCGAGTAACACCTACGGATCTGCACGTCAGCTGGAGGGGCTGTCAACGCACTTGACGACATACTTGGAGGAAAGTTTGCAGACGTGCAGTGTTAGTCACCTCAAAGTTCTGTGTGCTATATATCGTCTGATTCTATTTTAAAAGGGCAACACTTAAACTTGAAAGGGCAGCTCTATGGCTCATACCCAGAGGCTGCGGAAAGAGTGTGATGTCACCACTGGTTAGCAACGAGTAATGCTGTGTTTTTCAGTCATACATGCTCCTGAGTGTTCAGCGTGAGAGGGACTATAACTCTTGTGAAGTGCACTGTATACTCATTAGTCATGCCAGTACAAAGGGCTCCCCCTGCCTCGCACAGCTGGCTGTGATGCGCTGATGTAACGTCTGTGATGTGGCCTTGACCCTCGCCGACCCAACGACTTGTGCCTGATTCAGTGCTGCACACAAACACGCACACACACCGAGCTCCAGTCCTGCTGTTGGACAGCGTCAGAGCTGTCCAAAGTCATTAGCTTCACATTCACAGCTCCTCCGTTCCCCTTCTCCTCCATCTATCATCGCTCCCTCCATCACTCCTTCTCACTCAGCACTCTGCAGCCCCTCCAGTCTTCTCCTCCTCACATCTACAACAAATCAATCCCTTTATTTGCTTCCTGAGGGGTTTGTTTGAGCACGTGGTTGTCAGAGGTGGCATGGTATTTTGCAGCAGAGCCCCAGTGAATTATAAATTCTCAATTATCTAGGTGAATGAAGGGGGCTGATACTGTGTGTGCGTGTACTCACTTCCCATTGGTCCTCCAGGGAGAAGGTGCTTGGTGGGAGCTCTTGGCTGAATTCTGGGTCACACACAAACATGAATTAATGAGTTTTACCTTTGGACTGAGCCAGGATAGCTGTCTGTCAGTTTCCACTTTTAATGCTAATGCTAATGGTCTGCTAGCACGGCTGTCCCCTTCTAATTAAGGGTCAGATAGAGTAAGACAACGTATCAGTCTTTAACTCAACAATAAATCATATTTAAATATATATATATATATGTATACAAAAACAAATAGTGTTGTTTGTGTTGTAGAGCATAAGCTAAATGGCTAATGCTAAGGTGCTGTGTGGCACATGTGTAACTCTTAACCCATGTAAGACTGTTTATAGAGGGGTATATAAAATCCACTTTCATGTGCCGTTTGGATAAGTACATTATTTATCATAGCATCATTCTGTCACACACACACATACACGGCATCTGCACACACACACACAGACTAAAGCCCCAGTCAGTCACTTCCCAGAAATCCAATCCCATCAATGCAAATGCAGAGCTGTGATAATGACATCCTCAGTAATTAATTAAACTAAACATAATTAATCAAAACAAGCACATTAAACCTCAACAATCCACTGTGATGATTGATGGAGCTAATTAATAAATGAATATCAAAAAGAAAGAATGGATTTTAATAACGCCATGCAAAATTAATGCACAGGCACTATAAAACTGAATAGAAAATGTAGTATTTGAGGGGCTGTAATTGGCTTTGCATGTTATTCAACCACAGGGGGAGAAAATGAGAGGGGAAGGAAATGAATGTCCGTGGCTGCGTGTATGTTACCTTGAAGTACTCCATGAGCGACCGCGAGTACTTGACAGCGTGGTCTTTCTTCAGATGGAACATCCTCAGATACAGCAGAGACAGACAGCGGTTACTATGGAAACAAAAACATTGGAAGGCAGATGAATCCTCTGCACAAATTCCCTTTAAAGCTCCGACCTCAACATTATTTTGATGTCATCCAGACAAAATGTACTCAGACTTCAAACATGGCCCACAAGAACAGCGGGGTAACGAATGTGGGAAAATGTACTTTTGGATGAATATAAATCTAAAAAACTCAAATCTTTGTCGATTAATTCACAGGTTCACAATGTTTTATCAATTACTGTAAGCGTGACTGTGTGTCTATAGTGTCTCAATGTTTGATTCTATAATATCTATTACATTTGCTTCCCTCTGATCTGCACGAGGAGGTGAGCTGCACCCACTTTACATCACACACATACCACAACACAGCTAGTTTCCTCTCAGGGACGGTGGCTGAATGGCTGGTGAAGTTCTTCAACCTCATGGCGTACCTACAGAGGAGAAAGCTTCATTACTCCTCTGCTCACACTTCCTCTGATCTCTGAGCGAGATCTACAACACACCTGCTGAACACTCGCGGCTCAGATTAATTGGAAAATCAAGGTTAATATCACTCGTGGAGCTGCTCTATCTGGACATAAAGAATGTAAAATAGTGACAGGCAGGTGGTGATTCATTCCCCTCAGCATGCTGACAACCTGTATAACTCTGCTGAAGTGCCCTCCAGCTTAGCTTTCTATTAGCTGGAGAAGGATACACGTTTCGTTAGGTTATTTAGTACGTGTTTAAGCTGGAGGTCAGCTGTGGCCTCCTGTCCTCAGTACCTCAGTCCAGTGTGACTGCTCAGTATGTCAAACTTAAATCCAGGTTGCAGGTAGTCGCACCTGTACCTTATATTGATCTATACAGGGAAATTCCTGGCCTTCCTCCTGATCCCCTCTCATGGAGGTCAGGGGTCAGACTCACAGATCAGCAGCCCTGATTCGGTATTTCTCTTCAGCGGGACGGGTGAGAACAGAGAAGCTGAGTTTGAACCTGAGTCCTTCGGTTAAACCCGTCTTCCTCTGCACCACCCTGCTGTCAGCATGTCAGCGCTCAGAGGCAGCAGTCGTTTGTTCTTCTCAGTTTGCTCTCTTACAGTTGCTACTTCACACACTAGCACCGCTGTAAAGCTGAGGAGCTTCTGTTAAACACTGGTTTAATAGTATAATTTATCAGAACGTGACGGCGTTGCTGTAACTGTAAATGACCTGGTGGGCACGTGCACTCTCTCACACTATTCCAGGAAAGAAACATTAAGGAAGAGCTCTCTTTTCTAAATGTACCAGCTTCACAACAATAAATACACGAAAAGATAAAGGGATAAATAACTGTAAGAAGAATATTTATTAAAGTGAGAAGGATCAAACAGGGGGGTTACACCCGCAGCTTTCCAAATATTAGGTGTCTCAGCTGAAATAAGTGTCAGATTAAATACATGAAGTAGAGGTTTCACTGCACTCATCTGGGATTTGTAGGTTTAGGGCCTCAGGTATTAGTTTGAACTCTGTCAAATCAGAGTTTGCACAGAATCCTTACGACATCACTTTTATATCCATCCATACCTGATCAGCTCCACAGTCTCTGAGTACATGGTATACGGGGATTTGGCCTCCAGTGGGTCTCTTTCCATAGCATTACCACACTCTATGAATGAGAGGGCGCCGTCTGCGTAGTTCACCGCTTTACCAAATTTGTCCATCTACAAATAGAAATGGAAAAGAAGGAGGAGACGATGAGTGATAGGAAATTATTAAGAGAAATGTAAAGAAATGTCACAGAAGGAAAGAGAGGACGTGAATCAGAGAAGGAATAAGACGCTCCTCTTTGAACAATCTCCCGCTAAGAGGCAAATTCCCAGATAAATCTGAGGAAACAACGCGTAAACACAAGATAAACAACAAGTTAAATAAATCTCATTTCATTGTTCGGGGAGGATCAGATAATTCTTTTGATATTGTATAATCTTGCAGACATCATCAGTCCTTGAATGCAACGTTCCCTTGGAGACAAATGGTGCAATAAATAACACAAATTATACAGTACAGTCCTTGGTATGAAATAGATTTTCATTCCACGGAGACTCGCTGTCTGCGCACACACACATCTGTACGAGTACACACATAATTACAGTCTAGACTGTAGATGTTAACATTGTGTGTTCTCAAATCATTTTTTCCTGCGCTCTCTGTGCGCTTCTAACCATCTGTCTTCCTCTGCCTCCCGCGTGTGGCTGAGCGTGGAGGTGTGAATGTGCCGGTGCGTAACCTGCGTGTGTGATTGTAGAGAGTCGAGCCACACAGCATCTTACCAAAGCGTCCGCCTTGTGCTTTAGTCTCTTGGCCTCCTGCATGTAGTAGTCTGCACTGTGCACTCTGGAAACAGAACAGTGAAGAAGAGAACATAAAGAGCATGCCTGCACTGACATCCCATTTAACAAAACTAAAAAACCACTCAGCATGTTAGTGATTTACATAATCACTGGCTACAAGTGGCTTGCTCTGAGTTATATGCAGCAGCCTACTTAGGCATACATACCTCAGGCTTAGTGTAACATTAGTATAACAACATAACACGTTTCATGAATAATGCAGGAAGCCTTTGGGACAAATAAAAGGGGTGCATCATCTTTCCAGTGTTCAACACAACTGGACCAGTGGTGAGGTGGTTACAGCTCGTTCCAACCCCCTAATACACTAATGAGTCACCAGCTGCCGTTGACCTGGACGACTGAGAATCTCCTCAGTCATCTGGAGAGGTGTAACTCCAGACAGGCAGCAGCACGCTGGACTAGCTGCAGGGACCTGCAGGGTGCTGTGACGTGTGGAGTTGTTCTGTGTTTAATTGGTGGAGCATCGTGCAGCTGCACGGGTTCTGCTGGGATTTCCGTTCACGTCTTATATGCTGGCTCTTTGTTTTTCTTCCTACATACAGGTCGGGGAAAAGACTCAAGGGCGCTGTGCTGCATGCAGACCCAACAAAGCCATCTGTGAGTCAGCAGCGTCATCCTCTCACCTGCACACTGCTACATACAGCATTTCTACGTACGTGTCACTGAATGACAGCCTCGACCTGCGAGCTTCCGCAGGTTCCATCGCTGTTTCCGACCACGCCTCAGAGTCTGACTGTCCGTTGGCATGGTAACTGTCTCCACAGGGCTTCTCCGCGTGGGGATCCATTTCCTGTATTGTTGTACAAGAAGGTTAATGTGCGTCTTACAATAGAGCACCATCTTAAATGCTATTGTTATTCATATCGATAGGGTCGTCACCGGCTGAATTAAAGCACAAGTCACTGTCAGACTCCCTCAAGACACATCCATCGTCATTTAAGCTACTACACACTAGTGTGTAAGGTGAAAAGCACCGGGGCAAAGATCTAACTGTAAGTCCTGTATGCTGGTGAAAGGGAATACCATGGGAGTGTCACATCCAGAATGACTTACGCTGCCATTTCTTGTGTGTGACGACGTCTTGCCCTCGCCCCTCCTGTGTCTGTGTGAGGAGGAGGAGGAGGTGGAAGTAGAGGAGGCGGAGCAGGGCAGGATCCCAGCGGCGCTGCCTTCCTGGCTGACAGAGGAGCCGCTGTCGCAGGTTCGTTTGCGAGGGGAGTCGTCAGAGAGGGGGGACAGAAGGGGAGGAAGCAGCTTCTCGTCACGCCGTCGAGACTGCTTCCTGTTCAGGGAGCTGCTGAACACACAAATAAAACATGACGCTTAGTTATTTATGGAAACTGTGTTTACTATACGCTTGTATTCAATCACCAGGCTTATTTTTCCTTACTGCACCTGTTGTGTTGACTGTCAGAAACAACACATCTGAGTTTCAGATTTTTTCTGTGTGTGGTCAGAATATCACGGCACTAACTCACAGCTGGCTCAACATACTCTCACCTGGAACTACTGAGCACACGCAGGAAACACTTCACCATGGAAGGAAACGCTGCAGGTCAACAGTCTAATGATGTTGGTCTGACTTCAGGTACTGGATTATATTTTCCAGATTATTCCCTCAGCTGCCTTATTGTTGCTCTTGTGACTCATATTGTTTGCAACAAAACAGATAATATTTTTATGCTTTTGCTCTGCCTGGAAACTCTCGGGGTTTGATGCAGTAAGCAAAGTTGCTGAGCTTGCAGAACATCGCCCCGGGCCCCGGCATTAGTGATAATATACAAAACCAGCGAGACAAAGACTAATTAGCTGTTGTGGTGTGTGTGTGTGTGTGTGTGTGTGTGCCCGCATGCCTTCATGTCTGTCTACAGCATAACTGATGTGTGCAGTTGTGTTCGTGTGTATGACTATGCAAACGTGTGTGTGTGTATTAGGAGGATGCTGTACTGGCTCTGGCTGCTTTAGTTCAGAGGGTTCAGGTCAACCCTGGACAACCAGATGAGCAACTGCTAGCCACTTTTAAACTAGTTAATAGGTCACACAGGATATAAGCTAAATCTTACTTTGTATTATATCTAGATTTATGTACGCCACAACGCCCGGGCACCACATATGCACGAAAATCCACCTGCGGCGGAAACAGAGCGAGCAGTTGATCACACACAGAACGTACTCATTAAAGTTCCCCTCTCACCCCTAAACCAGTATAAGTGTCTGTTTACGTCCTCATGCTGTGCTCCCTGTGCTAGAACTTTGTGAATGAGTGAACCAACAAGTCCGCCAGCATTAAGGTAACGTAACGTTGTAGATGCAGTATTAAAGGTTCAGCGCACACACACTAGTTTCCACACCTTCCTTTAAATGAAGAAATCTGAGGAGATATTACACCGAATAACTGGTCTTCTTTGTGTCCCTATGAAACTGGAACTGACTGCATGATTGTTTTGGTCACGTGGCTGGACGTATGTGACTGTCTGATCATTACTAACAGTAACAACAACAACAACACACATCTGGACACAGCTGCTGATCTGAGGGCAACAGGTGCAGGTCCAGTACTGAACTTTGCAGCAGAGAGAAACAACCCTCAGTGTTTTCAGGTGGGCACAGTGATCTAATCTAATCTAATCTAATCTGCTGATCAGGATTTTTTATAAATGTTATATTATTTATAGTTGTCATCATAATTTAATCATAAAAACTAGACCTGCACCTTAGCTTGTTGCAACAGCCACCAAACCAGCTACTGGCTGCTGTCAGTCTGCAGGCTAATCAGCTAATTAGCTGATCAGCTGTAGCACGCTGAACAGCATGTGAACCTACCTGCAAATGTCACTTTGACCTGTTTTAAAGGCTGTGGAGGTTCAAACACCTGCGGCCCGACAGACGATCAAACTGATGTCAGACACGGATGCTGCTTCAGTGATGCGTCATTTCACTGAATTAACACTTCTCTGTACCAGCCCGGCTCTCAGTATATGTTGGTTTCTCTGATTCCTGCCAGGACACATTTTAAATAATGGGAAGCACCCAATGTCACGGGTTCAACTCCAGGCCGCCCGCTCTTTTCCTTTCACCCCCCCTGCTGTGTACTCTTTGATGATCCAAATAACATATCTCTGTAGCTGCCACGTTGAGGCTTATTTATAGTGACAGCAAGCTTAGTCTGTTGTTAATAATTCACACGGAAAACCTGAAATTCATGGTGTGTCATCCCCGTGTCACTGTGTGAACTGAACTTGCATAACCACATTAAACACTAGAAAC
Organism: Microctenopoma stevenorrisi; assembly: GCA_032270685.1. Lineage (NCBI taxonomy): Eukaryota > Metazoa > Chordata > Actinopteri > Anabantiformes > Anabantidae > Microctenopoma > Microctenopoma stevenorrisi. The sequence goes on along the minus strand of JAUMTR010000002.1, from coordinate 3,933,868 downwards.
GATAAATCCTCTGCCCCAGTCACACTCAGTAACACTGAGGAAGCAACCGCTGCAGTGAGTTGGTTTGTGCGCTGGTCTTTAGGAATCTTTAGAAATAGTTAGTGGCTTTATTTATTAGTGCAAGAAACGTCAGGACACACGTTACTACGAACACTCCACTGAGAACAGGAAGAGCTGGGCTTCTAACTACTGACCTGAGACTGCTTTTAATAAATAATAACCGTAGTATGTAGAGTAGTTCGTGTTGTTGCTGTGCGACACTTTGAAGCGTGGAACCTGTTACTCAGTTCGCACAATGACTTGATGCAGTTTTTGGCGCCCTGTTTCCAAACCCCGACCGTCCACGGCTGCTTCAGAGCCACGCTGTCAGACTTACTCTGCAGAGTTGTTCTTGTGGCTGTGTATTGGAGAGAAGCATGGCGGTAGGAGCTGGCAGTCTTTGTCCAATCGCAGCTTCTTATTGCCATTTACTGAAGACTCGGCGTGGTCCAACTGGGAATACAGGAAAACAGAAAACACATGAGATGAACTGAATAAATGTTTGCAGCAAAATATACAAAATCAGAAGGCTGGGGCCTTAGGAGAATAAGAATTCGAAGCACACCTTGTGTTTCCTCTTGCTCTTGCCTGTGTGCTTGTCTGTTGGGACCAGCGTGGTTCCAGCAGCTTGCCTCCTGTGTTTACCTCCAGTCTCTCCTCTATCTGTCCTCCCGGGCAGCCTGGGATTACTCTGCTCCTGCACTGGCGGGTTATCCAGGGCTGCCAGACCCTGGCATACCTTCTCTCGCTCCCTCGCCGCCGTCCTCTCTCTCTCCCTGAGCCCGAATCTTTCTCTTGTCTCTCTGTCTTCTCGATCCGCCTGCCTCTCCCTCTCTGGTAATCTGTCCCTGTCACCTTGCCTCTCTCTGTCCTGCACTAATCGCTCATTTTCCTCATCTTGTCTCTCCCCTTTAGGTAACTTCTGCCTTTCTCTCAGCCCTGGCCACTCTCTGTCTTCCTGCTTCGCTTTTTCTCTTTCTGCCACACCTGTCCGCTCCCCTTGTCTCTCTCTGTCTCTCCCTTCACTGCTGTCCCTCTCCGTTAATCCCAGCCTGGATCTTTCCCCCGAACCCTGGCCAGGCACCCTGCTGAGCAAGTTCAGGTCAATTTTCACCCATAAACTCTGCGTTTCCTGGTAGTCCCTTAACGGGGAGAGAGGCGCCTCATGTCCCGTGTTGGAAGGTGACGACATGGAGTCCAGGTCCTTGCACCGTCCTCCCAACCCCCCCGGATCAGGAACAGAAGTACCAAATGAACCACTTAATTCAGTGATGCTTAGGGAGTTACAGCTACCGCTGCTGCCGTTACTACCGCTGCTGATGCTACTAATGCTGCTGCTGCTACCATTAATGGTCACATTACCGCCATCTTTGACTCTAAGTCCTTTCCCTCCAAACGCTCCCAGGCTGCCAGCAGAGCCGAGGCATGGGAGAAGGGGCGCGTGCATGTGCGTGTTGGACAACGTCTGCGTGTTAATTGCAGAGCGCGTTGTCTGAGGTGGCAGAGCAGGGATTTTGATGGCTTCCTCTGAGTCCGACTGGCACTCTGAGGAGGAGGAGGAATCTGTTTCGATGAACTCACGGGATTTTGGTGTGATTTTCATGCTGGGGCCCCTGTGTTTCCTCTTATCCTGTTAAACAGACACAAAAAAAGAGATCAGCTGTGCAAATACTAGGGTTACATACTATCGTATGATGATAGCATCATGCAACAGATGCTGCTGGAGCTAACAGCTTCAAAAAATAAAAAAAAACAGTGGTATTCACTGCACACAGGTCACACGACTGCACACTGTGATACAGATGTAGTATTTTGACTTATTTCTTAAGCGTAATTGTCAGTTTCAAAGGAGAAAAGTGTTTATTACACTGGAGATAACTCAGCGTCACTGACAGTGTGTGCAGCGATTTCCTCATTACAGGCTTTAACGCTCAGTTTCTTTTATTCTAGTCTGTAAGTGACACGTGTGCAACGGTCAGATCATGTAGTTTACAGCCGAGTTAGACATCTTCATTCAGTTTGGCTTGAACAGACGAAAATGTGCTCCACTCATAGGGGCCTTCTGAACACAGGGACATTCAAAGTCTGCAACTCCAAAAAAAGACAGGATCATAGTGTCAGAGTTACATCTTAGAAGTTGAACTTGAGTTTCCATAGAAACCACCATGCCTTTCCTCCCTTGCTTGATGCTTTAAGGAATGTCTCTGATAATCGCTGATATATTTTATATGTTGTTACTACTGTAAACAAAACCCACAAAGTGACCAATTCAGCAGACCTGCGGCACTCACTCCCAGACTATTTATTCCCACAGGAGGCATCAATCTTCTCAACAGCCAATGCAATTTGCTAAAACAGCTGGATATTATTGTTTTTTTTCCACCACTAAAACTGGAGCAAATGGTGCTTTTGTTGGAGGCTATTTTTTCCTCTGGATGAATATACATCTGCTTCCCTTCCTGAGTATTTATGGCAGCAGGATGTTACGTATAGTAGTGAATAACTGGGGATTCCCATAAACCAGGCACCTTTATTTATTGCTCCGTGTTTTTCCCTTGAATCACGGAGGATTAACTTCCTGCATATCACACTTTGGATACAAAGACGATAGAAAAAATACAGAATATTTCCAGCCGAATGCTTGATGTGCTCAGGAAGTGTCAAACGCCTGACACTGTTTTTGTGAGGAATGTGTGACAGAGAGCAGAACCAGTCTCCCTCTGCTGACTTTACACTACATCCAAACGTAATTGTCCCTTAGATGTTGAATTCTTCATTTTAGAAGTCAAGCGATCAATGATCTTTTCTGAAATAAAAGGGAGCGGGGTATTTGTAAAGTCAACACAAGAAAGCAATTACAGAGGCAGATGCAGCAAAGAAAACACTGCTAATGTTACCGTTGCACTTGCTTGGCAGAGACAAGGTGAGAGTTTTCTCCAACTTTTGGAATCCTTCCAGTGTATGTTGCCATCTGCAAAAATCCGTTCTCAATAAACACCATGTTGTGTTTTGTTGAAGAAGAAGGGGGAAAGAAACTGTCTCCTGAATAATGATTATTTACTCGACAAGGAAAAGCTTTTTCTTCCTTAAGCATAAATCTCCCCTGCCTCTCATCTTCCCGGCGCTGACACTAACATTAGCTGTCCTGCCTGCTGCCGCGCACACCTACGTCTGGCAGCGAATCAAATGCCGTGACAGCACGGGTTGCAGATGTTAGCACATCCAGTTCCAGGTAATTTAAGGAAGGTGATGTGTGTGTTTTTTTTTTCATTTTTAGCAAAACACAATTTTCTGCTGGTGCATCTGTCGAAGCAGGTTCTCGTTGGCTTGATGTAATGCACCTCTTTATATATGCACCACGACCTTGCTCTTCATATAAATCTTGTATCATTAAATATTGGAAATATGAAGAACGCCAAAGAATACCTTTTATCTTTTGTAGCCGTTTTACATGATAATCTTGTCATTTCCATGTCTTCCATCACATTTCCTTCATTTTAATTTCCTTCTGCCTGCTTCAAACTATCCGATTACCATAAAACCACAGAGTGTTAACTCATTTTGCTGATGGACAACGAACCGGCTCAGTCTTCCTCTTTCATGCCTTCCGTATGTCCATAAAACCAGTGAATGCTGAGCCACAATAGTCACGTAATAATTCAGTTTTTATGCTGAAGAACTTCACGACATTGAGTGATCATTCCAGGATACTGCCTTCCAGCTGTGAAGGGAATCTATCCAGCGGCAAACTCCAATTGTCACGAGTGTAATTTGCCTCCTCAGAAAGTTATTGGAACTGGTTTGAATGAACAGCCAGCACCCAGACATGTCTCTCACCCATCCAAATCACTGACCTGGCTCACAGCAGGAACTGGCACGGGGGTTTGCTGTAGTGCTGCTGGTGGAGTCACTGTGTTGCTGTTTGAGTTGGTAGCACTGCGAGGTTCTTTTCTGGGAGCCGTTTTCCCACTAAGGGGTTTGGTTCGCGGCCTCAGGGGGTTCTGATGCTCCAAGGGGGGCGGAGGCAACAGGTCCTTCTCCCTCGCTGCGGGGCTGCAGTGGAAAGAAACACAAGCACAGGAATCGGCAAAATTCAAATGAGATTCATCCTTGAGCAAGGCCCTGCTGCATTTAACACAGACAAACAATAGAAGATGATGTTTGCCTTGATCGTCTATGGGGGGTGAACGTCGGTTAAAATGAAAAAATACGAGACAGCGTGAAATAATTGAAAGCAGCGTGTATTCAGCCAAACTTGTTTGGATGTGAGGAGCTTTAAATGGAAAGAAATGATGAGAAGAAAGAAATGAGAGAGTCTGTGTTTTTTTCTAATCAGCCCAACGTCAAGCTGAGCACCCGGTTTGGCATGGCTGCTACTCAACGGGAAGATTTTTCACAACAGATGTGCGAGTGGCAGTGTTCGGTGGCTAGCTGCCAAAAAGCTCGGCGACGTGCTGGAGCTTCTGTTAGCGCTCGATACTAAGTGACAACTCCGAGCAGGAAGGTGTTAACAGTAATTGTTTTACAACTAACAAGTTACATGTGGGCTATAACAGACCCAACCTGTTGGACCCTTCAAAATATCACAGGGACTTTGAAACAAATTATTTGCACCTTCGTCCTATTCCTTCTGTTTAGTTGTAAAGAAGAATATTAATTAACGTTATCGTGGACACACACACATTCTGAGTCCCTCTGTGGAGCCAGGTAAGGGCAGGGAACAGGAAAAGGTCACGTTCTCCATTACACATTATTATTATTATTTTAGATTAATGAGTAAGAAGGTCGTGTTTCTTCGCTAAAAATAAAGTAGATAATGCAGTTTAACCTTTCTTTTCAGTTGCTTTGCTTCTGCTCACACGTGTCTGAAAAACAAATTACTAATAGAAATACACATTTCCCTGATGCATGGACCATGCGTCCATCCCTACCTGTGCTGGTTCGCTCTGCTCCACGTCTGGCTCTGATTGTCCTCCACACTGCTTGACGTCTCTGTCCGTCTGGGCTGTTTCTTCCCTGTGGTGTTCCTCCTGGGTGCGGTGACCTCTGGCCCTGACAACATGCCCGGCGACAGCCTCATCTTTGACCTCTGGCCCTCCCCTGAGGTTTTCTGGCTGAGCTTGGCTTTGGCCTTCTCTCTGCCCGCACTGTGGAGAATAAAATACTGTTAACCCTAACCCTACACTGCGTTCCTCCGTTCCTGCCACTCATTCATACATATGTGTAAAGTTAGTCTGGCTAACCCTAACCCTAACCCTTATCCTACCAGAATGTTCCTGTCGTGTCCTTGTGCTCAATCGCTGGTGCCGCTGGAACAGCTGTGCTGTTGGACCCACAGGTCTTGGTCTTGTCAGCGGTTCCTGCTCCTGGTGCTTCACTCCCTGGAGAGAACATCTCGGGACCCTGGGTGACAGACCCTGAGCAGTGGGACATTTGACCACAGTGAGTATTTCTAGTCAAAGCAAATGCTCTTTGTTTTAGTCGCTGCTTCTACATCTACCAACCTGTTCCATGATGTTCTTGCTGTGGGGGAACCTGGGGTTTAGTTTGGGTTTGAACTTTGTTCAGCCAGCTATCCAGCTGCCACTTGTTGGTGGTAGGGGGCTCAGGCTGGAGGGAAGAACAAAACCTTCTGATGAGAATACAGCCGCGACACGTTTTTGCTATTGAGAAGGTCTCATCTTTAACGTTGCTGTCACAACACATTGAAACGCAGCACTAACAACTCAGGGAAGCTGCAGATTCTCTCCTTATCGTAAATCCTCAAATGTGTATTTTTTTCCAAACATTTAAAAAAACTATAAGATCTTGCAAGCAGCTTGATGTATCGTCTTCTTGTGTCATGCATTGTTTGACAGAAACATATATCTGCCTGTGTGCTGCATGCTACAGTACTTTTCTGCTCCGCCATCATTTTATTTCTCTTTCTCTCTGTTTCTCAGTGGGTATAACTGCATAAGCTCATGAAAGTAGGCAGCGTGGGGCCGTTAAAATAATGTGATATACACTGTTATGATTTAGTTTTCTGCAGTTGGAGCTTTTATGACTTTCACAACGCCGACCAGACACTGTGGGAAGGAGACCGTTTGATGTAGAGGCAGTCAGACTCACAGTGAAATGAATAGTGGTGAACCAGGGAGAATAAAGGAGATGAAGAAGAAGAATAAAAATTACATCTGTCTCTTCAGAAAATGTAAACTAAATTGGAGACACTTCTCCGAGCTGAGGGCGCCCGTGACGTTATCAATGTTCGCTTCTATTGCAGAGGTTTTATTGTTGAAGTGGGATTTCTGCATCAAAACCCAATGTTATCTCTGATTTCATGAAAAAAAACCCACTAAATCAGCAACGTTTGATTATGATGGTACAAACAGCAGCGATATGTCTCCAAATCGATGTAAATATGCCCGTGTCTATAAAGGAAGGTGCCTTTTATCCACACAGTCATGTTACCCACTGTGTGTCCACATCAACACGTAGAAACACCCTTCATCATCGTCCTCCTACCTCAGGAGTGTTTGTGCGCGACGCCTGGTTATACTCGCTGTCACTGGAGCTGCTCTCTGATTCGTCGGTGTCTGACTCTGAGCTGCTCTCTGATTCACTGCTGCTCCCGGACGCACCACTACAAAAAAAAACATCACAGGAAGAAATGTGACAAGAGTGATGAAGACAAAAGGGAATCAACAAGTCAATGTGTCTCGAAACGTTCAGACACTGTCACTACGTCATGATGAGAGGATGAGAGATGCTCACTCTCACTGGCTATGTGCTTTTTAACACGAACAACATGGCAGCCAAAGCAAAGGAATTCAAAGTGTAAATTTGTGACAGTATGAAATGTGTGTGTTTGTGTGTGCAGCCTGTTGGAGCTTCATCTTAATTACAGCTTATGGCTAGAGGGATAAAGTGCGTGGTTTTAACATGTTGGACTAATTTACCACTCTCCTTAATTGAATAAAAAGCAGCGGTCAAACATTTCTTCTCACTGATTAATAACTTTCTGCAGCAGAATGAAGCCGCTCACTAACTTGAACTTCAGTCCTCCTCCGGTGGTAAAAACTTTAGCTCACCTTTCTCTGCCACGTTTAGTTCATCTTTAAATGAACTGATAAGAACAGTGCAAAAAAACTTCACTTTATACATGCACCGGTAATTATATCTGCATCCACAGCTACTCTGAAACCAATTAGACTTTAGACATTAGACTCGACAATTAGAATCCTCCATGTGCCGCGGAGATGGTGTTTTCTTCACAGCTATTTAATGAGGCCCTGTCATCTTCAGTGACTCATCCTGCCACTAAGTCTCCATCAGTGTCAGGTTTATTTAAGGCATGTGCTGGGACACTGCACTAGCTTGGTCCTCCCCGGGTCCCCGACTGGCCTAGTTGAAATGAGCTGACCCGTTCCCATGAAGTGGCATGCATGCTGCTGGATCGACGGTACGGATTTGTTTACGCTGGACGTTTGGCAGAGAGCTACACTAACGCCGTTTCAGCACAGCTGCTGTTTTGGTCATGAAGTCTCTGCAATAACATACGTTGCTATATTTAGTGCAGCCTAAAGTGGAAGTCCGAAGTTTGTTTGTCTTTTGCTCGCAGCTTAATTCGAGGCAGCTGGTACTTGTTGTGTTGGGTTTGGTTTTGTTTACCTTCTCTGGTCTGGAGAAGTACTGGTCTGCTAAGAGAAACTAATCACTGTGTGTCATTCCTCATCATTTGTTTATAGTCCCTTGTTTCTACCTCTTTCATAAGAAGTTGTTTTTGCTTGTGGTGAAATTCTCCAGGAGGGTTAGTGGGAAATTCGTCTCATTCTTGTACATCCCAACATACGCCCCTCGTTACCTCAGAAAATCTCCTCTACACTCCAGCCCACCGTAGCAAAACATCACATCTACACCACACAATCCAAGACAACACATTCATCTCCGCTATGGCCTGATTTATAGGCACAGGAAGGGGAAACTTCCACAGTCCTTAAAAACTCGACCTGGGATGATTCATAATGTACAATCATAAGAACGTAGAGTAAAACTCTAATATGCTGCATAAATTATTCTTCTGATCTAACTCCAGCACCCTGTGAAAAGAATAGTAATTAGAGAAGCCAGCCACTTAAACCCAAACAAAGCATTTTAACCAGTTCAACCGTCTCACTTTTTCTGGTGGCTTGTGTTCATCCGTCCTTTCACGGTGCTTTGAAATGGCCTCCTAGAGGCAACATACCCCCTCGTCCCAACTTAAGAATACACACAAATGCACTCGCTCACACAGAAATCGCAATTATGTGTAGTGCAGCTCCCTTTGTGTGTGTGCGCACGCGCCTGCATGTGTGTGTGTGTGTGTGTGTGTGCAAAAGAGAGAGTGTGCATGTAATTTCAGTTCAAGGCTGCCATCACAGCAGGCACCAATCTGTGTGAGCAGTCAAGCAGCAAATCCATCAACTGTTCCTGAGGCAACGTGCACACTCACACATTCACACTCACACACACACACGCGCGCACACACACACACACAGGAACAAACACACACACACACACACACACACACACACTGCGATAGATACTGTATGAATGCAGGCTCTGCCCTGTTTTTCTTCTTCTATCATTACTCATCTCTTCTCTTTGTTTCTCCAACCCTCTCTCTTTCAATTTCAATTAAATGTTCACCTCAGCTCGCTCTATTAGCATCACAGCTGAACCAGTATTGCCAAAGCATTGAGTTGAACTCCCTGTGTACAGAACATGTTTGTGTGTGCGTGTGGGTTCCAGTCTCCTTTTTGCAGACTCTGCTCAATGCACTGAAAACAGCAGCTTCAGAAACAGTTTTAAAACAAAGCTAGTTAGGTTCTGATTATAGAAAACCAGAGCAAGTGGAGTTTGGCCGTGATCATTTAGTGTGTACTGTTTAATGTTAGCCTTTGTAACATCTATTAGATAACCTTTATTCTGCCCTGAGGAATCCATTGACAAGTGCAAGTGCATGCAAACAAACACTGGCAAAATGTCAGTGCAGGCAGAGCAATGACATATATATACATATACATATATATGAAATATAGGTATATAACGACAGCTGGAGCATGCTCAACCCTATGTTACTGTGAGACACGCTGCAGCAAAACAGAAAACTGTGCTGTCAGAAGACTAATTCTAATATTACACAAAGTGGCTGTCTAACACCTTTGCCTCAGATAAAGTCAGTGATCATGATTCCAAAATTGACTCTCCTCAGGAGTTCGGGGTAAATATTCTGAGAAGCTAAACTTTTTGGAAGGTGTGTGTTACATCTGACTTACATCAACGCAGCAGATGCTGGGGTTGGAGTGGCACAACCAGTTATTAGGGTTGGACAGTTTTGAACCTTTGAAGATTAAATCGTTTATTAACTAAATGCATTCTGTGTAAGAGTGTAAGATTAAAATGTCACGATATTAATTGTATAAGTGTGACAAATACTTTGTCACAGCACTGCCTAATATGAAAATGTTATGTGTAGAGTTAAATTCACTGAGACTTAATCATTGTTGTTGAGAACTGTCAAACATTGTTTCAGTCTTTCACTGTGAGCAGTCTGTTCATATTTGGATTACTGAAAGACTGGTAGATACGTCAAACAGATGGCGATAGCAGATGTAGCTTGGACTTCTGTTTAGCTCTGCTTTTATGTCTCTTATTGGCTTTAAAGGATCTTTTGATGTGAAAGTAAAAAGAAGCGCGAGTCTTGTAAGTCAGTGGCAGCTCTCCCTCACTGCTAGTCTCGATTCAGACCCATAAAAGAAACTGACCAGGCTGTGGCACAGCTAGTGTTCATGAGAGTTTACCATTAATCTAAGAGAATAAGCCTTTGAACTGCTCTGAAACGTTACTTAGCTCGGTACAATGTTTATGAAGGTGTGGTTGATGAGAACAGCGTCCGTCACCAGGACCAAACACGAATACATCAAACCTGAATGAAGGTACGACCGTAATGGCTTTTACTTGTCTTTTCTTTAATTAAGGCCTTTGTTCCCTCTTCTTCTGTAACAGTATAGAAGACAACCCAGTGTATCCCAGTGTAAATGACTGGAGAACAATCTTTGACTCTGCTCTGTGAACTCCAGGCTGATTAGGAGTGTTCGTCTACGCGTCTTATCACAGGTACTCCCTGCAGTGCCCCAAAATAATATCACGAGGTGAAAGCTTCCTTGTTGTTTGTTAAGTAACCACATTCCTAGCAAACAAATGACTTCCCCTGGTGGGCTAGCCCACATTGTTGATAAGACACTTGGCAAGAAATAAAGGTGAGAACAAACATCAATGGAGCATCTGCTTTGTGAAAGTGTGCTGCTCTCACTTTATTCATTAGTGCTGGAAATAATAGATAAGATGGAGTTTCTGGGAGTGCTGAGTATTGCTATAAATGAGCCCAGAGCCCTGAGCCCGAGGCAGCACATAGGAGAATGAATGATTTAAGTGTGTGGCAGCAACATGAAATGTCTCTTTTACTTGATGGGAGAACGTCTCCAAAGGCTTGTATGTAATAAACAAAGGGTGTAAAGACACATTTGATAAACGGGATGGTAATCTCTTTCATGGCATTTCATATCATTCCTTCATTTGCCAAACGATACAACGAGACAAGTCTATTTCTCACCAGGATATGTTTGTGCTTTTGTTTAACTAGTGCCATGCAAAGTTTAAGGAACGCGGGAGTGTCTTTTCCTCTCAGTGGGATTTTCAGCTGAGTGCTCTCCAGCCTGCTTAATTCTGGCAACATAAACAGCATGTTTCGGAGGAACGAGATGAAAGGAAATGAGTGTGTGTTACGTGGCGCTCACTTTCCCCCTTTTCCTCCTCAGGAATCAGCCATCAGCTGGCGAAAATCATTTAATGCCATCGTTAGTGCCAAATGGAAAAGTAACATCATACATTTGATGTTTAGAGAAGTTTAGATATATTAACTTGTTTAGTTAATATATTTATATTTATATATATATTTTTTATTTAGTTTAGCATCACCTCATGTCTGGTTTTATGTGTCAAACATGAAACTGAAATGCTGCACATCACAGAGCAAGGTTTCATCTTGTGTGCCGATCTGTTTCATACAGGCCCGGCTCTGTTCGTATACTTCAGCTTATACTTTAGCTTATTTAGCACACAGAGCCTTCGTTCTCTATTTCTTGTGAGCATGCCTGTTTCATAAGTAACACAGACAGGACTAGGAAAATCTTCTTTGTCAGATCTTCAGGCTCTAGAGGAGGCTCTGGTTATTTGTCTGATAAAATCACCAGCACAACAGGGGAAATGAAAGCCTTACAACCTTGACAAAATGATCTGTGGGTTTGATACGTCCAGTGGGTCTCACAGGATCCACGCCCCTCCCACATACTTTGCAAATTAGGTTGCAGCTAAGCTAGAAGCTACACTTTAGTCTTCAGTGACTTTACAATGCCGTCGATGTTCATGTGTCCGACTGTCAAGAAGGTCATGAGGAAAACAGTCAGCACATAGCTACACACATGCTTGCCAACCAAACCACTTGGTTGGAGAAAGACCTCGAGACGTCACCTGTTTGGTCACCGGCCGTATCTAAGGAGCATTTTCCTTATTTAAAATGAGACGTTGCATGTTCGACCTTGATTTTAGTGAAGTGATATCTTGTCTACAACCTGTTATCATGACAGGTCTTATGTTCCTTGTGAATTTAACCTCAGCTCTCCTTGATATTATCACACTTTGCAGTGTGTTTGTTGAATTACTGGATGTTTGTGAGGAGAGTCCACATTTTTCACCTTGAATGTGTGTTTCTATGTATTTATGTGTCTGTAGAGGGTGGAGTAATGTTTCTTATTGGTTTGTTTATGGTGGGGTGCATATGGATTGTCTGGGCCTGTTAACTACTGTGTGTAAACATAACGTCCTATACCTCATACATGATTGCTGAAAAGAAATAGATATTAGCAACATGATCATTGTGCACTCCTCCGTGGGCTCTCAGGGGTCCATCTGTGTTACAGTGTATGGTTCGTTTTGGACTGTATCACCTTTAATTAACCAGCATGAATTAAACATAAGGAGGCCAATCAACGGACAATAGACTTTACCAGCTTTTTCTTTTCACCTCACAAATGCTTTTGCTGCAAAACTGAATTGATCGATCTCTAATGACAATGGAGCAGATGGCTGCGAGCCAGTCGCAAGATGTAAGTGAACGTGAGGCTGAAAAACACCAATTGTAACATTTTCTTGCCTTTACAGGGATAAATAACGTTGTTCTTACTTGAATAGAATATTTGCATTAATAGCAATATTCCACTTTGTCTGGTGCATGTACATGTGTATTTATGTGTAACTTAAGCTACATTTTCTGTGATGATTAGAGACTTTACACAATTACAAATCACATTTATTGGCATTTTACAATCTGAACTAAAGTTTTATTTATTGTCACACAAACCTGTTAATTAGAAGACAGTGCTGATGATATGTGTGTTGCAGGACTAAGGTCTTTATACAGACGCCCTGGGGGTGTTTTGTTTCACTGCATTTGCAGAGTGGCTCTGCTGATGCTATGGTTGGTGCCGTGCAATAATCCTGGGGATTCCTGAGTGGGATCCTTATCCCCTTATGATCACATTACAGGTTGGAGCTGTAGCATGTATGAGTCATCAGAAATGGGAACTAAATGCAAACTGGACTTAGATTACTTGTGTAATTACTCACAAAACCATATAGTAAGATTGTATCTACTGTATCTGACAAAGTATTTATTAATGTCATTTTTGTTGTTGAGTGTCTTTGCCTATTTCAGGCCATAAGAATAAAATATTTTCACCTCAACCTGCGTGTGAATATGGGTTTATGCTGAGGTCAGTACCGTAGGGGAGGCTGTAATAAGTTTCCATTCCTAAACACAGCACTGTATGTTTTGAAAATCTCGTTGGCAGCAGTAAAAGTGACAATAAAAGTGTTTGAACGAGCGTTTCACTTTGAACTAATGTCACGCTTGGTGCCCGCCTGCCTCGCCTGTGTTCTTACACCCTGCTTACGCCACGGGAGAATAAACTAACTACACAGCAGAATGTAATACAGACAGTGCGATACGTTACTCTCACATCTCCTTTAAGCCAGATCAGAATCTTCCCCTGACCATAACCTGCCTGGACCCACGTGTCTGAAATGTTTTATATTAGAGAATAATGTGCTGCCTTTGCATGTGACATTCCTCAGAGTATTATGTCATATTATGTTACGTTATGTCGCGTGTGGTCACTTGCTGCTCTTGTTTGCACATTGCACGTGCTCTTTGTGTTGTCTGTTGTCAGTTAATTTATGTTGTAAATGTATGTAGCACCTTGGCCCTGGAGGAAGGTATACTTCTGGATATGGTTTAGGTGACAATAAAGCTTGAACCTTTAACCTTGAAACTTGAACCTTGAACCCTGATATTTCAAATACCAACATGTATGTCGTTAACATTAATTGTGAGCATATGATCATTATGATAACAAACAACTTGTGTATTTCTGAGTGCAGTTTAATCTGAAACAAATGTACTTTTTAGGAGACTGGGTTGAAATATTTCCTAGATATGATGACATATCGAATAATAATCCTCACAGATCGCCTACCATCACTACTAAACCTCTGCCCCACTCATTATTCTGTGCCGTGGCCACTAATATGTTTATATTTAACATTTTGCTTGCTTGCTAGTGTGATGATCTTTAGAAAAATAAAGTTTATGCTTAAAGACAGCAGCAATGAGAAGCAGTAGCATTAGACGGCCGACAGCTGCCATCTTGAGTTCTCCAATAATGTGAATGTTGTAAACACAGCGACCTTTCCTATAATTACCTACCCTCTAAAGTGATGGGAATGCTGCATAAGACTCTCAGACAGCTAACAAATACTACAAAGTCCATTTCTGTCCCCCCTTTTCTCTCCATTTGTTTCTTTCTGCTCTTGTCTCTTTATGTTTAGGAGCTGGAGCCAGTACAAGCGCACATTTTTCACTCAAGTTGAAACATTTTAAACTTGTGCTGTCATGTGTCCGCCTCAATATGTGCTGCCCAGAGCCAATGTGTGTCAAGTTCGCATCCGCTCGTGTCACCGTGTTCCCCTTTGAACAGACTGGCTGCTATCATTGGTACTGACTAAACTACATTCTTCGTCTCCTGCCAGAAACATTGTGCAGCACAGGGCACTGACTTGACAACCTGCATCAGCAAGCATGTTTTGTTTTATCATCTAGATAAACGACTATAACGATACTACACTAACTCCTTATTACGTTTAGTATTTAATTACTAAAACTAATTTGGCATTTCTACCAGAATGATTAAGACAAATCCAGTTAGCCCCAGCTAGGGTCCTCTCACCAGGGTTATACTGTATATTATGAAAGATGCACATAGAATACTGGGAGGCAGACAGTGTGAAGGTTTTAAACATTACAGAGCAGTAAAATACAGATGATGATGCAGTCTAACATACACTGCGGAGGTATGGATGATGTGTGTGTGTGGTAACAGAATAATGATTGGTATGTGGGTGAGGTTGTCAGTGCAAGGATGTGCAAGGTGTGTGTTTGTGTGTGTGGATGGTAGAGGAGTGTGAGTGTGTGTGTGTGTTGCTTTTCATGGGGGATATAGCCAGTGGATCGCTCGCAGCATATCTGGTCCCAGCGTCCCTGCGGATGTGTGTCTGAGTGTGTGTGGTGTTCAGTAGATTGGGCTGCAGAGTGAATGGGCTCATTAGCGGTAGCAGAGTAACACATGGCCTGGGGCTCACACCGACACACGGCACACACACTCTCTCTCGCGCTGTCTGTCTCTCTCCCTCTCTCTAACACACACACACACACACACACACACACACACTCACACTCCAGACTTGCATACTAATGCCCTCAGACTGTGAACACAGTGAGCCTCATTTACAAAAGATTCTTATATTCTTATGCACCAGTCTGGTCTTTGCAACACATTCCAAGCACAAGATGAAAAATTTATCTCTGTGCAGAAATCATCTGTTTACATGAATTCTCTCCAATATTCTGTGATATTACAAATGCAACTAACATTTCTCCTTACGATTAATTGGGTGACATATTTCCCCCAAGATGCTATGAGAAGATCATAATGCACTGAATGATAAATGGGCTCCTGTTTAACATAATGTAAATGGACTCTTTCTCCTCTAAAAATGATGAGGGCGAGATGAGGTTACCAATTTTCTGCAGTTCAAATTACAACTAAGAATTAGATGATGAAAATAAAACAGACCATCACTTCCAGAGAGAGTTTGGCTCACCAGTCATCACTGAATATGTCATATATTTGTAATTATTAAATGTACAGCACTCTCAGCAGTGCACAGATCAGAGAATTGCGATTACTGCTACTTGATTAGTAAGTTTGAAAACATCAGCTTCAGTAGTAATGTCGTTTCATAAGGCCGACCGCCTGGAGCGCTGGTGAGAGCGTGACGCCGTGCAGCCGAACAGGGAGGGGGGGGCTGCGTTAAACAGGGCGATTTACTTCAAGTCTCGCGTTGGCACTAGCTTATGTTCTTTCCACTTTCACTCTCTTTCAGTCATTGACCACCAGATGTGGTAATTTATTAGCAGCAGGACAACTGGAGGTGTTTTTTTTATGAGGGTGCCACAACTGTAATATGCATTTAAACATACATTTCATTTTAAATTCCATTTCTCTTTGTGCAAAAAAAAGCTTTACGATTCTGAACAATCAACTCAACCACCCTAATAATCACCCATCTGCTCTCTGTTTTTGGATGACCATTAAATGTTGAATCTTGTTCAGCTATAGTGTGACTACGTTTACTGGAGGAGTCCTGAGCACATCTACAGTATGTGCTTATATTCCTTACTACAGAAGTACTATTCAGATCTATGCCCTAACCTACACACAGGGAGTATAGAGGACATCTGCTGCCTCATTTTAAATGTGCAGAGCTGAGTATGTGATTGGAGACCGGTGACTGAAGTTGTCAAGTGGGCACCTGCCATCACAGATGTTTCAGTGAATTAGAGCCACTGCACCTCCAGAAAGCTTCGCGGTGTTTGTGTCTGCAATAACCAAGGCTCTCGGATCTACGTTAAAACCTGTGTACAGCATCATAACTGTAACGCGTCTGTGCACCTCCGCTGAGGGTTATGTCACTGGCTCTGGGCTCAGTCATAGTGACGTCTTTGACCTTAACAGTGCTTTCAACAAGAAATGAGGAGAAAAGACCAGAGAATCAACGCAGAGCATAGCTGCCTCAATTATATGTTTCAGGGCAAAGAACATTTATTTATAGCCTGTTATTTGGCCGATATTGAAAGTCACACACACTGCTCTGACTTTATAGACTCTGCCAAAGACACACTGGCCACCGACATAGAAGAACATGGCTTTAGCTTAATGTTCAGCGCAAAAGTGTAATTACATTTGTGTAAGCCAGCACATAACAAATCCAAAAATGCTTTTACACTACATACTTTAGAGTTTTTCTTTTACACAACTATAATAGTAAGAAAATAAAATCACAATTTCACAAAACACATTTTGACTGGTTGTCTTACCTCAGAGCTGTGCCTCTGGCCTTGGGCTTATCAGACACCTGTCAATACACATGCACAAAGAGGAAGGTTTACATTTTTAAATATGTGACAATATGTGACACTTCATTATACAGATGACAACACATGTGAGACACATGAAGGCTATATATTAGCTCTAGAGTGGTCAAAATGAGTGGGTGAAAAATGACAGTGAAGGAATGTGGTGACCTTTGACCCAGTGCCACTGAAATGCTTCCAGGGACTGATCACATGACAAAGACATAGAAGATGCCGCTTGGCACCAAGAATACTTTTGATAGTTACGGCTGTAATTGCAGATGGACAGTATGGACAATGTCCTGAGAACTTAAAAAAACTTTAATGTTAATCATACATTGATTCCCTCACCTGCCAAAATGTATTTCAATTGAAATAATTAAAAATACTTCATCAATCAGAGATGGTGTAATTCATTTGTTGAATTTCAACTGACAGCCCTAATTAACTGTATATTGAAATCCACTTTTGACTTGCTTTTTTGCCCCCCCCATGCCTTTTTTTCACTCTTTTATTTCTACTCACACGTCCCTCCTTTTAGTGAAAGAATGGAGTGATTAAGCTCGTCAGTGAAGCTTTTCCTCCACCCTCATCTGCCCCTCTCATTCTCTTTTTCCTCCCTCTGTCAACTCTGAGTCAATTTTGCACATGACTACATCAATTAGAATAACAAAACAAAAACAGTAAACTCAATTTCCGCATATATCAACCATTAATTCATCTTTAGGCACTGAAACCCAACAATTAAAAGGAATTACTCAAACAAAAACAAGGCCCCTTGCTCTGCCTCTGGCTTGTTGTTTGTCTCTCTCAGCCGCTCTCTAGGAATGAGGTGATTAACTGGACCAGTGAAGTTTCTGATAGATCGATGCGTAGCTGCAGGCTAGAACAACAAACCTCCTCAGATCTTTGGCTTTGGAAGACTTGCACGGCTCATGAAGATGATCTCTGTGTGAATATGTTTAGCTAGCTGGTGGCTTTACTTGGATTTTAAATAAAGAACAACCCGGCCAGTATTTATTCACACAATCTCCTAACAACAAAGACGACAAGCTTTTCTACCAAAACCAATAAAATTCAAACCTTAAAGCCGGTGAGACGTAAAGCGCTCAGTGTATAATTGTGTGTATGTTTATTTGCAAAACCTCCACATGCTCTTCTTTCCTTATTCTCATGTGGGTGCAAGACAGAGGAGTGTTGCACATCAGGCCTGGTGATACCGTTTTAACAAGGCTTTAAACGCCCCCGCACCATCTTGAACAGTAACTGAACAATGAGTTCTCCGCTTGTCTATACTGTGTCGCCTTACTTTGCGTGAGAGACTTCATAAAGCGTTTCTAACACCTGAACAGCGAATTGAAAACCCAGAGTTTCTGATGAAACCCTTGCATATAGGTTACACTGCTGGGTTTTTACAAGTGCAAAACAAAAAGACTCTTTATCCCGAATCTTTCCATTGGCTGCCAGTTGGATTTAACACAGTTAGTCCACTGACGAGTTTTTTACAAACACATCTGACTGTGCTCAAAAATAATGCTCTGAATCTTCAGGACAGACTCTTTAATATTTTAAAACCTTATTGTCTCTTGATGCACAGTAACAAATAAAACAAACAGATTCATACTTTTTCTGGCCAGTCAAACCTTGAAACCCATGTAGCTTTCTGACGGATGACTTTGTAGGCCCAACATCACATGCTCTTGTTACAGGACTAATGCTTTATAGGAACTGCACACATTCACAAAGCATTCCTTCCACATTAGTAATCAGCTAAATATAAATTATGAAAGGTTTATTCTTGAATGTGTTTGATAATTACATTTAAATATTTGTACCATTTTATATTGATTATAGTATAGTACAGTAGTAGAGAAAGTTTGAGTCTCTATATGTCAGTCCTGCCGCTGGGATAGGCTCTAACACACCCTCAACCCAACAAGCACAAGGGTAAATGGATGGAGTTATTCAGGAAGTGTCACATGCTGCTACAATGGTGCTGGAATCACAGGCCTCAGAAGACACTGGCTTCAGGTGTGGCAACTTCACCTGCAAAGAGCACAAAATCCCATGCTGCGAGATGATTCTCAACTTCACTCACCTCCATATGCTAACACACGCACTCACAGTAAGATTTGTGACCCGACCCCAGCCAATTTACTAAATGTTTTTGTTGTCTATTTGAAGTT
>JAUMTR010000002.1:3801294-3914931 GCA_032270685.1 Microctenopoma stevenorrisi | reverse complement strand
ACAGTATCGAGCATCGTAGTTAGTGAAGCTGCAGCATTATCAACTAGATGATCAACCTGTACTGGAGTAAAGTTAAGGTTACTGCCCTCTGCATCGGTACGTGTCACAGGATTAAAAGATAACGGGATAATTTCCTTAAATTTGGTGATAGCATTTTCAGACAAATATCTACTATAGTGGAATATTTTCCCAGTTGATATAGAGTGTGATATAGTAAACTCAAACATTATTAAAGAATGATCAGATAACAAAGGGTTTTGAGGAGAAATTAGTAAGTTATCAATTTCTACTCCATAAGTCAGAACAAGATAAAGGGTGTGATTAAAACTGTGAGTGGGTTTATTTACATGTTGGTTAAATTCAATGGACTCTAAAGAAAGAAAAAAATGCAGTGTTGAGACAGTTATCAACATCTACGTGAATGTTAATTCACCCACTATAATCACTTTCTCTTTACTAAGAACACTGGCAATGTTCACAGACATTAGACGTACCTTGTCTAAATACATAGATGTAGATGTTATGTCTATAATTACATCAACAATAACAATAATGAGAAAAACACTAGGAGACACACTAACTGCATTTTAGCAGCTACCTATAAGTATAGAGTCTTCTCTACATACATGAAATGCCTTTGCAGATTTTCTGCGTCTGAACCATTTTTTGCCACCACACATTTAAACCAACCCAAACTGTAATTTGAGGTCGCTTGATAACTATCTTCAGAGGCTGTTGCCGACAACTGGTGAAAAATCACCCTCGCTTACTTCATGACCTAGAAACAGACTCAGATGGTGCAAACTCCATATGCTTAAAGGTCCACTGAACACATAAGTGTACAGTGTGCATTGTGTGTATCATTTAGGCCAAACAAATGTGTTCTCCAAATGTGTTCTTGATCCTCATACCCATGCCCATATAGTAAATGGCTGAGATTATCTTTCTGCCAAAATGCCCATTTTGCAGGCTAACATGTTAATATAGAAATGTGAGTCAGGACAAACAACCTACAGTTTTGGTTGAAGAACTTGTGAATGAATGAATACATTTATTAAATAAATAGAAATCTTATTAAGCATTAAGGAAACCTATTACTGGTCAGATCACATGGCAAAGACAATGTCTTTAATGAACGAGGTTGTTGTTTAAACTACTATCTAGTAACTACTTCAAAAACAAGATAACAAGTGTGATCACATTGGTGCAGGAGTGATGAGTGAAATCATGAGTAAATCAAACCACCTTTTAGGGGCCTCGTGAGCTATATGGATTGTTAGTTTTTTATTTGTTTTCAATTCAATTTAAATTATTTATATGTATATTACTTATTCCCTCTATTTTTGTAATCATCATAAGACTACAAATATATAGATGTCACTAGCATCAATTCAACATGAAAATGTCTTTAACGTATTCTATTTAAGGTACTCTGTTGATTGTAAACATGCAACACAAAAACATATCTTGAAAAAGACAGCTACAAGTGACGAAAGACTGAGTAGATGTCAAAATCTACAACATAAGAAAACAAAGACTGACAGAAAGAACAATTAATAAAGTTGTAAAGAAACACGCTTAGCAGCTAATAAAACCTTAGCATTAATGCTAATGCTAACAGAGTGTTAGCATCCCTGACTATAGTCAACAAGTATGAACGTCTAGACCACTTAATTATAATGTCTCAATATGACCTTGTCAGTTTGATCAGGTATTGTCAATTATTTTGCTCAAAGAAAAGCAGCAATGAAATCACACCTTGCTAAGAATGTGATCATCAGTGCTTCACCCTAAGTTGATCTAATCTTATGGGACTCGGATTACGTTAAATCTACACGTAGGATGGTACCTATTGATGATATCTTGTTCTTCTTGGCAGTACAGCGATCATTTGCTGGTGGTCAGGTTGGAGTTGTCTATATTTGTGGTAACACCAGTAAGGACATTTGTTTAAATACTATTTTTGGAATCTGCATTTATTTTGATTCATCTGTGGCTTCAAGCTCATTATTGCTGACACCCTGTAGGATATTATTTGCAATGTTTGGTTTCATTTTTTGAAATGTTTGAATTGTTACATTGCTCATGTGAACCTGGCTCCAAAATACACTTTCCCCAAAACCTTCATGCACAATCAAAAGTGCTGGTTGTGAGGATTCAGCACCCACACACATGGACTCATAACTATTACCAACACAAGAGCATCATATTACTACAGTGATAAAATCAGGTCTTGTATTGTTTGTGTTTCTTGTTAATGAGTTGCAGCGCAGTCTTACAAATACTTTCTTCCTTGTTTTAAGGTGTCAAAGCGGACCCCAGATGCTGGCAACATTTCTTAACCCTACCGTGACCAGATGTGCATATGTTTTCCAGGCGTGGTGAGATGTTAGAGCAGGAGAACACATGCTGATGGCTCTATTTAGCTTCTTAGGTTACAGGGTCCTGCCATTGTTCATGGGACATTTGAATAGAACAAAGCCATTTCTTGTGCTGTTTGTAACACGTGTGCTGAAGTTTGCAGCTTCACTTACGACTGTGATTACACATGATTGGGTGCGTGCAGCACTCTGTCTCCACTAACTAGTCTCCTCTGACAGATTTTTCCCAGACATTTGTCTCAAATCCACACAGCTGTCTAACTGTACATTTCCTCTCATAAAGCGGTTATTGTTACATATCATATAACAATACACACAGTGTGATGCGCATGTGGACAAACATCAAATGTTTTCGCATCTCTCCGACTATGTGAGCGGTACACATGAGCAGGAGGTCCAGTGTGCCAGACATTTTCACCAACTGCAACTGTACTTTTTTATGAAGACCGAGCTTTAAAGCGTGCCTTTGCTCTGACCGAGGTGATCTGTCATCACACGCGCACAGAGAGAAATGAGAGAAATGCAGGGAGATAAAGAGACAAAGGAGAGACCTGCAGCAGTAATTGGGTTGCTGTTTTCCTGTCAGCTACTAAAGTCATTAGGAACATCTCTTTCTTTCCTACTATCTCTGCCTTCCTCTCCTCTCTCCCTCCTCTCCTCCATTCCTCTTTTCTCTGCTCTTTCTTTCAATTCCCTCCTCTCCATCATCTCTTTGCTCTGTGCCAAAAACATATTCATCATGCTCCTCTTCTGCCCTCAGCGCTGTGCCACAGCATACTAATGACAGTTTGTGCCTGTGTGTTCGGGGGAGAGAGAGAGAGAGAGAGATTGTCAGCATGTGTTTATATTTATGTGTTTGCTGGCGTAAATGCTTGTGAGTATAAGTCTTCATGGGTATGCGGCATGTGCTTCTATGTGTGCCTGGGTGCACGCCTGTAATGCACGCGTGTCTGTGTATTTGGTTATGAATGTGTGCGCGCTGTGTTTTACTTGGGGCTATAAAAGCTTGATAATACACCATGCACTCATTTGCTATAAGCCTGTTAACAGCATGGACAGAAAAAATGCCACAGAATTCATCTCAGCCTCTCTCACTCTCTCTTTTCATCTTTCTCACACTGTTTCTTTGTCTCTCGCCCAGTTTTATTTTCCTTCTCTTTCTTTATCTTCGCCTCCTGTCTGCATTGTTAGCAGTCTGTCTCGTCTGTCTTTGTGTTCCACTTTGTCCCGCTAACTTACTCACTTCTTTTCTTTCTTTGAATCACTTGCACAGTCAACCAGAGAGGAACAGACATGGTAAAGATGCAGAGACAGACAGTGTGGTGGACTAGTTCAGCATGCACATACACTCCCTGTCCCACAGAAGGTACTGTGAAATTAACAGGACATTTTCCAAAATCCAGATCTGTTGTCATGAGTCAGATATACTGTATGTTAAATGAACGGACTGGATGCATAAATATATCAAGTGGTAGATTGCTGGGTTAGCTCATAATGTTATTAGTTGAGGTTTGTTTTAACATGTACATATCTAAAAATGGTTTTCAGGAGATTTATTTGACCAGATTTAACAAAATCCAGCTTGTTTTAATGGGAGTAAATGGGACATGTTTTTGTAGGTTGGACAATAAAAACATAGTACTCATGCCTTTAGTTTACTCAAGTAAAGGCAGACAACGTCACAATATGATTATTCGTTACGTGGGAATAGTTCATCTTAAATATTTTATTATAAATAAGAAATCCCCAGAACCAACAGGACATGGCATCTATATCGACATACGTATATATATATATAAGCTGATTGATGATAAAAAGAGGATGACTTTATTATTTGTGGTTCCACAATGAAGAGAGAAGAAGGAGAATAATGGAGCCACAGATGGCTGGAAGCTACAGACACGGCTGTGCGTCTGTTCTCCAGCACAGTTTTGTTCTATATCACACTGTCTATAATACAACCTTAGTCACAACATGTACAATAAAGCACTCCATAACATTTAAATAGGCTCACTCCTGTTTAGAACATGCATTGTGACAGCAGCCATGTGGGAAACCACACCATGGAACCGTAAATTTCAGATATGCCAGAAATGCAAGTGACCGTCCAGAAGCAGGATGTTGGGACCCTGCTCCCACTGCACGGCAAACAACAGCTGATCAGGTCGGAATTCAGTGTGACTGCATTGAGCCAGATCTGTACTGTGCTCTGTTTAATGCTACAGCAGATAACCAAAGAAAAAGGAATATATGTTTCATATAGTCAAGTGAATAGACAAAAAAGAAAAATTAATTGTATCCTATTTCATCCTATCTTTTCATCGTAATCCGAAAAAAAAAAACGTATCAGGCACACGAACTATCTGTAATTAGCAGATCTGCTTTCAGCATAATTATAATAACTAAAAGCACCATAAATGACCTGCCATGATTTATAATCACTACATCTACCATCATAGTAATTATACAATCAGAAGGCCAGTTTAAAGGGGATGAGAGGAATTGGTATCTTTTCATTAACACAAAATATCTCACGAGCACTGATTCTGCGCAGGGAGGGAGGGGGCAGCCGCTCGACCCCCACTGACTGCTTTGAACTCATCTCTGGCATCATTAGTGCATGATGATAGTGATTAGAGGAGAGAGGGCCACCATGCCAATTTTCATACTGAAAAACAAGAACAACTAAAACGCGTATGTGACCCTGTCTAACAAACTGAAACAGAAGAAACACAACCTTTGAATGAGAAGCAACAAGAAAGCATCATCTCCAAGTCTGTCAGCACCAGACCACTGACACAGCAAGTATGGCCTTTAATATGATGAAACTCTACTTATTACTGATATTGTTTTTGGCCCCATACTATACAATAATCATATAATCAGTAAATTAAGTGACTGAGTTATGAAGCAGTGCAAAACAACTATAATGAGATTCAGATTTAAAGGAAAGTAAAAAAGAAGTTTAATGTTTCCATTTTAAAATTTAAATTACTAAAAATTATTAATTTGAATATGCTATATAAAGAAACCATACATATGACACAATTTATCCATGATAGAAATGAGACTAGTGGAGAAACTCACCTTAGATTTCAAGTGACAGATGAATGGAAACAGTTTGTGGTTCAGCGGTTCTTATACTTTACATGGTGAAACTATTACATGTGTACTAATAATAGTTATCATTATTCTTTGCAACACGTTCACAACTACTACTTCAAATGTCCTCCGTGGTGCTTAGGAAATTAGATCAAACACACGTGTCAGGATTAGCTAAGTTTATAAATAGAACAAAAAGTAAAGTCATTTTAAGTTGGCACAGTTGTGTACAGTCACATATACATATACATGTATATACATATACACACGTTACCCGCTACTGTAACCTCGCCGCCCTACAAGACATTTCCTAACTGATGTGTGTGGAGAGGTACTTGTAAGAAAGTGTTGACACAGTAAAAGTCCAGCTGTTCCTGTGTCTCCTAAACCTTTTCTCTGACATCAGTTTAACACTCACAGCTATTTTTAGCCTGAGTTGCACTTAAAAGACCCTTTGCTGTATTTGAGTTTGGTTGTGTCACACTAAATGGATGAAGAGGCTCCAAGTAAAGGTTAGTGGTAAAGAGGGTGGTGGTGAATGCAATGGGGTCAGCCGTGGCAGATTAGTCTAAGCAGAAGCAATGGAGATTCAAGTATTTACTTTCTGGCTGGAGTTCAAAGCAGCTTTAGATGTCATGACATGTTTTGTGTTAGGTCAGTTTAGAGGTACCTTCGTTTCGGGTCATATGTGTATATACAGGACAGGGATGAGGGGGTGGACCGCAGAGGGCGCTCACCTGTTGCTCGGCCTCTTCCTCGTCGCTGCTGATCTTCAGGTCGTCCTCCAACATTCTGCAGAGAAACAAAAGGACACGTGTTGGTGCAGCCGTGACCTCCTGTCTGCTTATATTAATTTAGATATCCCCTTTGAAGAACCTTTCTGACAAACGGATTAATTATGCGGCAAAGGCAGTGCTGGAGGTTCACGGTGGGAAATGTGGAAGTGGACAGTGGATGGAGCAGTTTACTGATTACCAGATGTTCAGCTTATGGAACTTGGAGAGAGCAGCCAGATTGTTTTTTCACCTGGAAACTGTCAAGCTGACAAGCGCTGACCTACAGCCAAGAATTCCTTGGAAACAAAGAGGACGTGCTCGGCTAGCATCAGCCTCTCAGTCAGGGCTGTGCATGAATATTTCAGGTGCTCCTGATAGGACGGCGAGCCTGCTTGTTCCCATATTTCTTCTGTATTAGCTGTGTTTGTTTGTTGTGGTCAAATTCAAACACTATAAGAAGATGTATACAGGCTATGAAAAAGATATACACGACACAGTCGATAACATGACCTCCCTCATGGCACCACCTGCTCCTTTACCACACAAATTATTCAGTATTTATGTGCTGTGCATTGGCGAGCTCCGATGTTTTATTGCTTTATATAAACCCTCAACACAAACTACTGTTATTTTAAGCTGCCACTGCTATTGTTATGACAGGAGAATCCCCTAAAGGGATTTTTACTGCCTCACGAACCACTCTTGTCTGTGCTTGCACCGCTAAAAAACACTCCCCAGTGTTGCAGTGTTTTCAGATGGGACCATACAAGTAGTGAATAACTGAAGCACAATAAGAAAAAGCTTTGCAGATAAGGGGCACAGTGCAGCATGCGGCGATGATAGATATGTTTGAATGAATGAATAATGGATTCATATTTTATTTCATAAGAAGGGGACAGATGGAGAGAGGGAGATAGCGAGTGAGATGGAGATGATAATGATGGGGAAGAGTAAACAGAAGGGGATAAAGAGAGGGAGATGAAGACTGGATAGAGAGTGGAGAAGGAATAAAATGCAAGAGAGAGAAAAAGCCTCTATGAGGACAGATGCAGTTGGATATAAATGAGTTACGGACTAAAGCATCCATGACATGCAGAGCTTAGAAAGCACAGCATCACATTTCTACAAGGTGCAGCTGCTCTTAATTGCCTTCATAAAATAAGGTCTTTTCATTTCTAAAAGCAGAGCTCCATTACTTGCGGAAGTTTATTTGAGATGATGGTAATATTTTCAAAGAGAAAATTATAGCTAATGACTAATTACCCAGTTCTATGATATGGACAACTTTAGATGCACATGTAAACAGAATGCAAAGCAAAAACACACATAAATCTTTCTCTGCTGCCTCACGGAACAGCTTCACACTCACCACTAAATGATTCAGACTGAACATAATGGAATAAATGTGTGTGAGTCAATAGTGGAGGTTAAAATAAAAATTGGGTAAAAGTTCTGTGAGACATTATATCAATTTAAAAAGAAATATTATGGAGTAAAATATATATTTGACTGTTTATTGACTGTTAATGTTTTATTGGTATGTGTGTTTCTCAGTGAAGGATTCATTTACATCTTGACAAATGATTTACAGTATGTTTAATTATTGTTAGTCTTTTTTATACTTCCTCAACACGTTATTAAGAACATGGAAAATTTTTTGTAATAAGCTTTGCTTCAGCCAATATGTTTTTCATCATTTTTTCTTCATGTTGAGAGACTATGTGTTTAGCTATGTAGATAAATGTGTATTAAGATGTAACATCACAGTAAAATATACTAAATGCCTAATTAAACAGTAAAAAAGAAAAAAACATCAATTTGTGATTTTTTTTCAGACCTTTTCTAAAATTAGATTTTCTTATGTGAATCTGGAAAAGTTACTTTCTAAAAAGAAATGGAAAGAAAAAGACGTGCAACAGAGAACAAGGGGCTGAAAGTACACACTGTTTAGTTTGGTGGAGACAGAAATGTGATGATAAGCGGCCTGGTAGCTCAATGGGTTAGGCGTCAGGATGTAGAAGGTTGTGGGTTCGAACCCCGTCCGACTCCTAATCCATCCCCTACCAGGTGTGTCTCTGAGCCAGACACCCAGCGCTAGCTACCTGTAAGTCGCTTTGGATAAAAGCGTCTGCCAAGCAACGTAAAACAAAGTAAAGTAAATTAAAGTAAAGTAAATGACCATTACTAAATGCAAACACGTTAAAGGAATGAATGAAGGTGTGAAGCTACTGTACTTGTGTTCTGCAAAATTCTAGTAATCAGTGGTGTTTCCACGAAGCACCGATTACCAATTAGAACACGCTGGAATCTATTACATATTACCTTTATAGCAGAATGGCACAGTTTGCTCTCTACTCCAGTGAAAAACACTGAGATTTATCTCTGTAATGGTCAGGCTTAGAAAACATTCAGCAAAGAATATAGCAATTAGACTCAACAGCACAAATACTCTTGAATAAGACAAGGTAGACCTATTCATTATCCTGAACATTTTATGCTGTTGAGCATCATAGTAAGAACAAACAATAGCCTAATGGCTGCGGGAAGCTACGCATTGTTTTTAACCAATAACAATTATTTCACCCTAATAAACAAAACATTTATGTTTAAATACACAATGGGAAAGAATTACACCTCAGGGCACACAATAGTGATCAAAAGAAACAGGCTTATCAGATTTAAAAACCAAACAAGACACAAAAAGCACAGCACTCCAGCACATGACTTCCTAATGGAAATATAATGAACTCTTTAACTACTGCGCGGGAAATGGGAGTTTGCATGCGGTGCTGGAACGTTCAGTTCAGTTACTGTTAACTAACTACCTGCTTAACCTACAAGGTGTTTTATTTAACACCGCACTTGCCACATTTTGTCTTCCAGTTCAAAAAAGGCTTTAGTCAAATGTACAAATAATGCACTGAGCTCGACACTTGAAAGCTCTCACTGGGGATAATAAACGCAGGAGTTGTCATGAAGAACTAATTTTATTGGATAAAATGACAGCCGAGCGAAAGTCCTCGTCAACAAATGCTGAAATAAATGATATGAGAACGAGCCAAACAGTTTGTGTCTAGAGGAGGATGCAGATAATATTCTCATATTACAAACAGATGCATTTTCTCCTGCTTAGTTTTAAACTTAAGCCCTCGACACCTGTGTCAGTTATTTGAAATGCTGCGTATCAGGTGAACATCTGTTCTAACGTCTGAGTTGTCTTTTATTAAGTGAGATGATGAAGTTCTCCAAGAGGGAAACGACTGACTGTGTCATGAGTCGCCTTCATTAAGTTTCACCAACTGCTTGATTTGAGCTTAAAAAGAAGAAGGGCATTGTGCAAATGAAGCTGCAGGTCCTTACGGTGAGTAGGACTGCCGTGTGATTGAGGCCCTGCTGGGCTTTAAACCCACGTTCTTTTTGTTTATGACATAGTCACTGTAACCAACTAAGCCACAGTCTATAAACTGTTTCCTAGGGAGAAACCTGTACACCCCCCATTTCTCTTTTTGTAACTGTGACAAATCAGCGTGAATTTCCACCTGTGGTTTCCAAGGAAATATGTTTGACACTGATCATCACCGTAGTTTCACTGGCAACATAAAAAAATCACAGCATCACACGTAGATATTACAACTCTTTGTTTAGTGCACGAGCACCACAACTGACCCACAGCGCCATCTAGTTTTATATAAACTGTTTCTGCTGGCTTTCTTCACCTAGCCACAGTATCCGTATCTGTGAGGTTAAAGTGCCTGTCTGATCGTTCCAGTGAAATCCAGCAGATAATGCGGGGGTTAGTTTTCTGATCCTTTTCAAGAGGAAAACCTATGTGCATGTTTTCACTGCACTCCTCTAATAATAAGGTTATTATCCAGTAGCTGGTGTATCTAAAACAACATGATCGTTTTTTATGCTTATGTTGACTGTGTGCTCTTAAGTGTAATCCTTGCCACCAGTTTTTAGATGTGTATCATCTTTTCCCATGGCGATGGAAGTTCTCATTTAACCTCATCTAACATCATCGCTACTGTCAAACTCATCTATCAAAGGTTACGTGAGCATAAAAAAAGTGGGATAGAGGAGGAGGTCTGGCAAACACAAATGTCCTCCTAAATAAAATCTGCCAAGGTTTCCAGTCCAGTCAGTTGTTCAAAATAACAGCAACAGCAGCCTGACAGCACTCACCCGATTAGTCACTGTTTTTCTGTAGGAATGATATTTCTATATGACAAATCATTTATTAGATGGTGTAGCAGAGTGACAGAAAAGCAACAAGCCCAGGAGTCACGACATGCATGCTGCTGAATGTGTGTGATTGACTCATTATTGAAAATAAACATTTAGGTTCAGTCACAGCCCTGACGTAGGGAACACAGGCAGCACATATCGTACATGCTGGTTATGGTGCATTTCCCACTGAAAAGCTGAGTGAAACAGGTCGCTCCAGACACTGCTCAGAAGAACAGTGTACTTTGATTACAAAGTTGATTGGAGATGAGAAAACATATGATGAAGTGCAGAAAATGACGCTCGGGCGCTAAAATGATCCCAAAGGCTGTCAACACAATGCAGGTTTGTCTCTCTCTCTCTCTCTCACTGACATAATGTAAAAGACCAACTTTGGTTCTACCTCGATTTACATCACACAAAATAGTGTAATATAGAAAGACAAATTTGTCACAGATTTTTCAGATTATTAAATGAAATGAAATTTTAAAATTTTTTTCTGACAGAAGTTACACTAGTGATTGTAAGACACGTAGCCGTTAGCATTTTCACGTAGGTCCTAGACTGTTTGTTTTCTCACTTTGGCGCAACATTTTGTGCACTGGTGATCAAAAGGTCATGCTGCCTTATGTCAAAGAGGAAATAAGTGTTTCAACTAGACAAACACAGCAGTTAATGAGAAACATCTTTGTTCCAGACCAACAAGTTTAATGTTATGGAGCAGGCAGTCAAATCCCCAGATCTGGGTCCAACAGAACATTTATACTAAAATATAATAAACAGTGGGATGTTAAAAAAATGCTGTTTCTGAGGAAAAACAAAGAAATGCTGAAGAATTGTGGAACGTGGTTCAATCATCCTTAGCTGGAATATCTGTTCACATGTGCCAGAAGTTGGTTGGCTCCAGGCAGCACAGATGTGCAGCAGTTTTCAGAAACTGTTGTTAAGCAACTAAATATTAGTTCAGTGCTTCAAAGGAAAGTTTAATGTTTCATTTGTACCAGTGTGTAATGAAGATTTTTTTTTTAGCTTTTTGGACTTGATCTAATTTTTTAAACCCCCTGATTATTCTGAACACTATTGATGATGTGCTGACTGGGATTGAACCTTCCTATAGACAGATGTCACAGTTCACGTTAAAGTGCCAAAGGTAATAAACCTTAAAGTTATGCGCAGCTTGTTGGTCTGATGTTCTCGTCAGTTTATGATTCATGGGATTAGACATGGTCCAGTACATTCAGCTGACTTTTGGAGTCTAAATTAAAGTGAAAAATAGCTTCGTTACAAAGAGACCGTCTCCAAAATCTACTGTTAGCAACAATAGCACAGTGGTGTTGTTTGTGAGCCACTGACCAAATCAGAGTGGTAAATACTGACATACAGTGCAGGAGCCCTGCGTTTCCACTGTAACAGACACGCTTTGCAGCTTTTGTTTGAGCAGATAAACACACAGCTTGCACCTCTTGTCTCGCAATTTCAATTTTGGAGAGTAAAATTGAGACTATGTAGTTCCAGCTGCTGAGCCATGATTGGTTAATCACTGTTCAGGAGGAGGAAGTTAACTAACTGTCGATGTCTAAAACAAATCATTGAGCTTGTTACGATCAAGCACATGATAAATCAGAGCCGTGAGGCAGATTTACAAGCCAAGATTCCTGCCTTCACCAATCTCGCCCTGCCATGAATCCTGTTGTACAGCGCTGTGAGTGAAGTGGAGTGGGCTGCAGCCAGAGATGTTGCAATGTGCTCCTGGCTCACGTTAAATTAATGTAGCTGCACTTTTCCGCTCTGATCCGCACAATCTTTTTTTTCCCCTCCTACCAGCAGCGAATTTCATCCAAGAGTCAAGCTTAATTTTACCTTGAGGCAAACTTAGCAGCAGCAGCAGGTCAGAAATCCACTGTTTACGCGGGCGTGGGTGTGTGTGTGTGTGTGTGTGAGGGAGGGAGGGAGAGAGAGAGATACTCACGACTTCTGTGGTGCAGTTGGTGGTTTAGCAGCAGGCTTGTTAGCTGATACAGTACATCGCTCTGCAACACAACAGAGAACATTTAGTATGCCTGTTGTGTGTACTGACTAGTGTTTGACAAGGAGCCTGATTCAAATCATTGGAAACGTGTTTTACTACTGTCACGCAGACAAACATTAAATCTCTCCAGTACTGTTATAATGTTTTAATTTACAGTGAAATGTGAACTGACATATACTGCTTCTAGTCAGTCGTATTTCTTCCTTTAATCAACCAGTCAAGTTTCCTAGAAATGAAATTTCAAATGTAAATACTTTTTTGTAGGATATTAAACATATCAGTAAAATGCCCTCAACAAAATCTCAGACGAACGTTTTTTGACTATATGCGTTGTATATCAACGTATGCCTTTACGCATGAGGTGTTGTTACCACAGGTGGCACTGCAGAGCTGAGCTGGTGCTTCTACTGTGACAGTTCTGTGCTCTGAACACCCACCTTCCTCATTCACCTTTGCTCGCTACTGTGTTTCCGTTAATAGCGCCTCAGTCATTCATAAAACGTGTGACATCGGAACATAAATCAGCGAGTGATTAAGTTTCCTATAAAATGTCTATTTTAGACACATATAGGAATAAAATGTTCTGCCTGTATACTTATCTTAAAAGATTAGACATTTAATAAATATAATAAATAAAGATGATAAAAAATTAAAACACTACAAGATGAGAATTAATGAAAGGCAACTTCATTTATAGCATATTTTATACACATTCACAGTGCTTTAATGAAGAATAAAATATATAAAACCATCACAACAATGGAACATGGAAACAAAAATAAAAAATATGAGAAGGTATTTTGATGTATATAAATAAGAAACACCAAATACATTAATCAAGGTATTTACATAAAGTAAAACTCAGCACTCAGCGTTTATTGTTCAGTTAAAGCTTCAATAAATAAAATGTAAATGTCTAAATTCAAATGCAATAATATTTGGATGAGAATGCAATCTGTCTTTCTCTCTATCTATAGAACAACCTTTCCCACTTTGTAGGGCAGGAGTTTGAAAAACAATCCATTTTTCATAATCAAAAGATGTTATTTGAGTTTCAAGGAGTAGAAGAGTGGAAGCTAAAAGCTTGGCCCACACCAACATCCAAGGACAAATACACATTTGCAAATTCGTTTTCAAGGGAACGACGTCTCTGGGAATGTGACGTGTCTTTTTTATAAACAGAGTGTCCCAGTGAATATTAAAGCAAAAAGTACAGTCAAGATAAGAGCTTCCTGTTGGATTATTTGTCTTGAAACTATCAATATATCCAATGTACACAACATATAGTATATCATATACTATAAAATGTCATAAAGTGAAAAGAAAGTTGAACTTTTTATCCTTCATGACTAAGAATTTGTTGCTGCTGCTCACATTTCTACAGGGCGGTTTTGCCTTTATGAGCTCTCCGCTGTTAATTATCACAGAGCTCGTGTGTGCATGTCAGTGTCGACGCTGGGAAACTTACTCTGGGTGTTGTAGCCCGAGGTCACATGCTGTGACTCCTAGAGTGAGGGAGAGAAACAGCCACAGAGAGAAGAGCTGAATGAACAAACCAACAGATGTCATTATTGATTTCACAGCAGCACAACGACGCCATTTCGCAGAATTCAGATCTTCTCATCTCCCCGCGTCCACACTCCGGCTCATTCTTACATCTCGCTGGTAGGATTAGTGTGACGCTGCGGGCTGAAAACGAACAGTCTCTCCTAATTCATTAACCACTGGGTTAGATTTACTGTCTGTGTGTTTGTACTGCGTTTTCTTTTGACATCATTACCACGGAGGTGTTTAGCAAATTAAAAGTGATTCATGAACATGAAATAAATACCACCTGCTGTTTTGGACAGAGTATTACTGTGATTTTTGAGATAAATGCTCATTATAACACTTATGTTGCTTTCAATGCGACAAATATCCCCACTCTTTACATTACAAAGTTTCATATTTGGGGCAGGAGCAGGTGTACATGCGATCTATCGTCTGTAGAGGCAATTCTTCATTTTCTGCTTTTATTTTGTCTCAGTTTTTGTTGCTTACTGTTGTCTTTCCTGCACCTCGCTTCTCAAACACGGTCTGTCAAACACTGTGGTTGGTACAACAATGTCATTTTCTTGAAATTACTGCAGTTGAAATTCCTCTGGCTTTCTGTAAGTGACGTTCTCTCCAAAAATGTCTTGCTGAAGAACAAATAATGGGTTGCATGTCACAGGTATTTTTAAGGAAACAATGGAACGATAAGCAAATGACAAATTAGACACTCTTTCATGAACTGTCAGAATTTTACATACATTACAAGGCAGATGGCAAAGCGCACACTACAGACCCATCTTCAAGGCCGCGCAAGCAAGGAGGTGACTTCAACAAGCCTAAAGAACATTAGCAATTCTTTGTCTGTCACTTGAGTCACAGATTTAGGTAGAAGTCATCAGATTTTCTCACGGCTGTACTGAATCTTTTGGATCAGATCTAATTAACAGACCGGAGACTTTTAGTGACAGGCAGCATTCAGTTTAATGATGAGCCAACAATCTGCAAAAGAGTTTGAGTGAAGGTTTGTGAGCTGTTTCACTTTTCTCCACCATCATCTTCAAATAAAGAAAAAAACATATACGCTTAGCGCTCATTTAATAAAACGCACATTATGTGATCGCTCTACCAAGCCCTCATTTAGACAGAGAGTAAGCTTTTACTTTGGTAAGGTAAGGGAACTCATACTAACCTTGTTTGGGATGGGGAACTTAGTCTGATCAGCTTTTCCAGGAGTGTGTATGGCTGTGAGAGGAGGGGGCCAGGAATGCGTCATCTCCTGAACACACGCACGCACACACGCGCACACACACACACACACACACACACACACATTTAGTACAACAATGCAAAGAACTGAGGATAATTTAGCATTTCTGTCACATTAACCCAAACTAAGGAAAGCAGGGACTGCATGTACAACATCGTTGATGTAGAGGAGTGGAGTCAGCATTCAATTAAGGTGGTGCTGAACTGTCTCCATGAGAGTGGACTTTAACAGAAGTTAGAGTATAAACTAAGAGGGGCATGGGGAATTGGTGGCACACTGAGTTGCTGAATTACCAAAATAAAAGCTGGCTCAACTGACTGCATTACAGCACAGCAGCAGCATCCGCTTTCCATTATTCTAATCACAGCCTACTCAGACGAGTTTGGGTCTCAATATGTAGAAACTCCAATTAGTTACAAGATAATGTGTGTGTGTAAGTCCGTGCGTGTCCCATGGCTTTATAATCAGTTAGGCGTTGTCTGTTTCTCTGTTGGAAATGTAATGTGTTTACTGGAAAAGCTGCTCGCAAACTAAAGTGGTTATATAAAAACTCACCTGTCTGTCATCTTCTCTCCCTCTCACACACACACTGGACATTGTTAGTCACTGGAGCCATTTAAATGATTTTTACTCATTTTATGCGTATTTAAAACCCTCCAAACACGATCAGTATTAGTCATTACACTGTCTCACATTGTGGTAAGGGTTTTAACACACACACACACACACACACACACACACACACACACACACACTTACAGCAGGTCACTGGGTCAAAGTGTTTGAAAGGTCACTGACATTACAATTTCCCATCATGCATCTCTTCACCCCCTCTGGAGTGGATGACTCAGATTTATCAGATGACTCATGTTTCCATGTGTTTGACAGTGTGTATAACTGAGCTGCACATAAGTGAGTCTAGTCTGTGTGTGTGTGTGTGTGTGTGTGTGTGCACGCTCGTGTTTGCCCTCCTTGCAGTCGTGACGTACTTCGCCTGACGACATACAGTGCGTTGCTAGGCAACTCTTCTCTGACATCATCATGTCCCTCCTAGAAGAGTTCCTGCGTTTTGACAGACGGTGCTCCTGATGGCGTGTGTGACTCTCTGTGCATGTATTTGAATATGTGTGTGTGTGTGTGTGTGTGAACGTGTTACTACTGCCATTGTGTGATTAACTCAGTCTGTCACATTAACACAGGCCCACATGTCACTGCGATTTTGCAGTTACAGGGGATCATCTTATGATCAGGGACGGCCCTCTGTCTTTGCAGAAATGAAGCAAACATGCACTTTGTTGTTAAGGAAGAGAAGAAATGGTGACAACAGTAATGCAGAAAGAACAAAAAAGATCCTGCAGGGCTATACCACTGATTTTTGGTGAGATCAGTCAGGTTTTTGTTTGTTAAAATAAAAAAAAAGTATTGGATAATGTAGAAAGTCCTTGAGTTTCTAACAATCTATTGCAGAAAACGTATCACATCGTAT
This sequence comes from Microctenopoma stevenorrisi, assembly GCA_032270685.1. Taxonomy (NCBI): domain Eukaryota; kingdom Metazoa; phylum Chordata; class Actinopteri; order Anabantiformes; family Anabantidae; genus Microctenopoma; species Microctenopoma stevenorrisi. The sequence goes on along the minus strand of JAUMTR010000002.1, from coordinate 3,898,130 downwards.
TTAAAAATCATAAAAACATGAATTATTAGCTTTCATTTGTCTATTTGAGAAATAAGCTTGTATCGTAGCATAAGGTGCTTCACAGAGAACAAGAATCAAAGGCAGTTTCAGCAGCTTTTCTTCTGGGCAAAGTATCTGTGATACATACTTTTACCTTGAACTGTGAAAATACCCCAAACAACGTTTCTGTGACAACAGACTTGTAGCGGTGCCATCACAGAAAAAGAAAAATGAACTGCAGGCCTCGGCTCTGACTCACCTCACCTCACATTTTGAACTCCCTGATCTTTCCACTTGACACGGCTAAAAACCACAGACTGAATTCAATAGCGCACCAATATTATTGACAAAGGCTTTTCATGCAGCTCGTAATGCACGATCTGTCACACAGCCTGTTGGCCAGCATATTGATATGTGAGAGGGAGAGAGAGGTGAATGACAGAGGTCAGAGAAAGATGAAGAGAGGAAGACCGACATAGAAACGGTGAGACGGCACAGTGAGTGATATGACAAAGGACAGAGCAGCGATAGAGATAAATAGAGAGAGGACCTGACACAAAGCAGAAAAAGAACGTCCTTGTCTTCATAGCTGCAAATCTTCTGAGTTCTGGGACGATTAGTGGGGAAACATTTCTGTTTTGACATTGCTCTGATGGAACGCAGTAACAAAACCAAAGGACAAGAGAGGGAAGACTGGGAGAGGTGTGGAGAAAATGTGTTGCTTGATGGGATTTTGATGACGGGCAGATAGAAGGAAAGGAGGCTAGAGGGAACTAGAGATGAAAGGAGGAGAAAATTGTGGAAAAGAGTTCTGCATGAAGTCATCCTAGCAAAACAAAAAACTTGTGTAATCACCAGAAGGTTTCCCTCTTTTTCTCTCTCCCTGCGCCTTTTATTCACTCTCCCCTATCCGTTCTTCCCAAAATCAGACTCTCAGGAGACACACGAAAGTCTCTGTGAGCAAACAGAAAACAGCTGATAATCAGAGCAATTACTCTGTGGCGTGTGTTTGTGTGTCTGTGTGCACCCAGGCAACATACCCGCAGAATCTCTTCAACACAGCTGGAGTCGTTTGGTAGGCTGACCTGGAGGAGACAAAGAAGGGAGACAAGGAGACTTCAACACTATTTATAGCAGCATTAATGTACACGTGAAACAGCATCATGAGGGAGTAAAACACTCATCGCTAGAAGTTGTTTTTTAATCTAGTTAAGCTGTTAGCTTCATGGCTTAACTGAGATAGATAGATGTTCCTGATAGCTAAAATGCTAACGCTGTTTGCAGTGGATCAAGAAATCTCAAATCATTGTGTAGTTTTTTTTACAATAGTCCTAATATTAATTAAATCCTTTATGTGCATAGAGGTTTGCACAAACACCATGATGACATGACTTTCTTTTCTGGGCACAGATGGGGACACACCTTAATTATCCTCAGCTGATAAGACACGAAAATAATCTAATTATAACAACAACACACTTTTATAATAAATCAGCTACATCCACATACTGTAACTGCCACATGACCATAAACTGCTTTCTATATCTGCCCCATATAGTGTCAAAACAAAAATGCCAAAAGAAGTCTTTGAGAAAGGCTGAAAGTAGGGTACTATTGTCCTGTAGTTAAAAAAAGCCTGTAACTTCATGTTATCTTAGGTAATTTATGTAGTCAAAAACATAAAAAACGTCTTTTTAATCCAGCCGCTGGCTTTATAAGAGCTCCATAGTCATTGGTACAGCGTGTGGACTAATCCAACGCTCGGCAGAGCTACTCACAGTGTGTGCTGAGTTTCTGTCTGAGCCAAAATAATCAACTGCAAAAGTTAAATCAGTTAAAAGTGAAGTAAAAGTTAAAAATATTTGCCATATTGCTTGTTTAACATGAATTACAGAATTAAACCTACCCTCCTCATTATATGTGTGTGAGGCTTTTGTTGTGTGTGAGAAATGTAATTTAGAAAGCTGAGATATTTCAGTTCAAAAAAGCCATAAATGCCTGTGGTCTGGCCTGTGTAGCGTTAACCATGAGGCCATTTCAGTCTGACAATTCATGGGACTAACGAGAGTTTTATTTAAGGATAAACAAAGAGGCTGGTTGAACTTAGACATATGCAACTACTCCGATCAAATTTACCAGTTCAGCGGCCGCAGACAGCTAATCTGTGTTAACTTGTGCCCTCGTCAGTGAAGTGTTTCGTACTGAACAGAAGTGATCTTGACAGATGAGTGAAGTGACACTGAAGCAGATGGCAAAACTGTAACATCATGTGTCATGAAAGGTGAAAACATAATAAACTATTAGTGTCAAACAAAGACACACAAAAACACGAATTTAAACACAGGTTAAAAAATGATGTTTCTGTCGCTGGGTCTCTTTACTTCGTCAGTTCAGCCAAAGTGCATATTGCTGTGGAGGCAAACTACAGACTTGCTCTTCTCTTTAGTCCAAACAAACCATTACTGCTGCTGCTGGAAACACATGACACACTTTGTTAGTTAAAACCTACAAGTCACAGGAACAAATGGCGGTTGCTGAATTACCGCTTCCAAGAAGTAATTGAAAACAAAATAAAGAGTTCGCTGGGTCTGGCCTTGGCTTGGATCAGTCCAACAAACAGGCTCATTAAAGAAGAAAGGGGCTGGGGAACAGTCAGAGGGAGGGAGAAACACTAAAAGACTGAAAGCAAATCACTTTACAACTCATGTCTAACATATTGCAGCACCATAACCTCTGCTACACACCCTTACTAACAGTGGAACAACTTAGTAACGGTGATGAGGAGGTTGACATCATATCCAGCCTTAAATCATTGACCCTTCTAAACAACTAAATAATAAAGAGATTCTGCCCACTGTGTGTGCTGGTGTGTGTCACACAGGGTCAACACTGCCTGAGCTCACCAATGAAACTGAACGTCTCCTAGACATGAGCTGTCTGTGCTCGAGCACATTACTCCACATCAAAATGATATTAATTAGACAGTGAGTCAACAGGAAACTAGAGTGGGAGGATGAAGACGTGTGCTTTTCAACAAAACATTCAAAGACTATTCTGCCCTTGGTTATGCCAACACACAAAAATGATGTGCTCAATTTCACATGTGAATGAGGAACAACTAAAAGTTAAAGTCTTTGTCTAAATGCTCCACGGTATGTTCTCACGCATGTGTCTGCTAACTGCCGGCTGAGGTCGGCTGATGGCTCTGTCACTGAGAGTGACGCCTCACACTACACATGCTCGTTCTTTTAACTGTAGAAATATAAATGAGTGTTGCTTTAAGACTTATCTCGACTGCGGCATTTAGATCACAGCGTGGCCACGCGGTTTTATTTGAACTTTACTTCTACGGCATGAACAGAAAGTGAAGTTGGCACTGTTCTCTTCTAGTTACATACTGGAGACGGATAAAAGGAAAAACATATCAGACATGTTTATGATCACTGTGAAACGTTGGCTTTAGTTGACTTTAGCACTGTATTAGCTGGCGTGTCACATGCTTGTATAGCACTTGACTTATATGATTGCATATCCTGCTAATGGTTGCACTCAATGGAAGAGATTGCTTTTTTATTTTCCTGAATTGTAATTTATCCAAATGATTAAATAAAGGATGCAAATGGTGAATTGTACCTTGTAAATTGTAATGTGAAACCACAAAACTGTCAGTAGTCAGTAAGTTATTTGTTAAACGGTACATATAACACTAACATTACGGTACACTCATTGTCCACTGAAAATGTTTATTGTCAGTTACATTAAAGAAGTGATGATTAGGCTACTATACCGAGGTATTAATCCTTCTTTTCATCATATTTGCCCCATGCATTAAAAAGTGTTCTCCCTCTTTGCTCAAAATAAGACACTTGCTGCATTATTTTCCTACCAGTTTCATGCTGTGAGGTGACATATTTGATGGATGCAAATGAGGACATTTAAATATGAGACTGCTTCAGTATAAAACACAGCTGACAGACAAAAATGGAAACACTCATATGATTTCAGGCTTGCTGAGTCTGTCTATTTCTGTCTCTATCCATCTATCCGTACATCTGACTCCCCCTGCCTCGCTTTAACCATCCCTGTCCATCACAGTTGTGTTTAGTTCACTGGAGCATAACACTGACACTACCACGGTTTGGGCTTTGTTTCCTATCTGTAGTGTGGACCTCTAAACCAGATGGCATACTGAATGCATTATAATAAACATCACACGACTTAGTCTGTGCAGGCATAGGAGTCTATTCAAAGCTCAGGATTTTAATGGACATGTGACTTGGCATGCAATACATGTGCATGTCTCCTAATTGATTTCACTGTGAGATCACGGTTAATGTCAAGGACTAAGGGAAGAGGAGAATATAAAAGAGGAATGGAAGATGAACTAGAGCCAGCGAGGAAGTCTGCAGGAGAAAGGACAGAATTCAGAGAGAAAATAGATACCAAAGAAAAATGACAGTAGAGAGTGAGAGAGATTCGGGAAGGAAATATAGCTGAGGCAATTACTGAGGCAGAAATCCTTTCTCCCTGAAATAGCTGCTCCAACAAGATACACATCTACACACACCAAGTCACACACACACATACATACACCAACCTAAAGGTAGATAGACTTTGATATAGACAGGTACATGCAAACACACACACACACAGGGCTGCAGCACATTGTGCTCGTTGTTTCCATTACTGCTTAGTCTCTTGATTGATTGATTGATTGATTGGCAAAGAAACATAGTAACATATTCCCAAAGTGATCAAATGCCTTGTTTGTCTCACTAACACCACAATAAAAAAACTGTGAATACTCACAATAACAACAGTGACTTTAAATTAAATTCTAATTTTATTTGTCACATACATAGTTACACAGTGTCCAACACGCAGTGAAATGCGTCCTTCTGCATTTAACCCATGCCCCTGGGGGGAGCAGTGGGCAGCTACAGTGCGCGCCTGACCAGCTAGTGCTAGGTGTCTTACTCAGGGACACACCTGGTATGGGGGGATGGGATGGGTGCTGCGGCTGGGAATCGAACCTGCGACCTTCTGCATCCCAGCCTCTCTTTATAATAATCTAGCAAAAAAGGAACAGATCACATTCTTAAATCATCATATAATAACCAATACAATTGTTATGGGTTATGTTACTCTAACAGACCACAATCAACTAAATTGAACGTAACCCAGCCTAATGTACACAATTGATACTGGCCACGCAAACTTATTGTTAGATTAGTTATTAATAGACAGTCAGTGCCAAAGCTAACAGGACTGAGTAAGGAGTGAAATGCAATCAATATATACGTAGAAACCAAACTATGGTTTTAAGCTGTGGTCACGTTAACTTTGCAGATTGATTGATTGGGAAGGGTGTAAACTATTCGCACATTCACGACTTGTGCAAGTTAAAAAGCACAAAGAGATCTTTGAATTCTTAAGTACAGCTGTGCACATGGTTATAGTACGTTCTAGGTGCACAACAGGACATTTGTTGGGTTCGAGTGATTGGTTTCACATGACTATACACTGAAGACCAGAAAACAAACAAAGCATCTGTGTAATAGTGATAAATGCATGAAGTTAAATTGAATGAAAAATGTAACTGTCTTAAAAAAGGATTATTTCCCACATAACATGATTTATGACTTGATGCTGTATTGTGATTGGCTGAATGGTTGTTTATTGCATTAATTTGTCATATTAGCAAGGAGCCAGTTCACACTCCACAAACAGCCACCTTTAAAATTGCATAACAAACACATTTAATGTGATTCCACTCAAATGATTTCCTTTTATACGCCTGTGTCTTTTCATGTTTCAAATCCACCAGTGCCTTGTTTCTTTTGTACTAGAATTAAAAATCATTAAGAGGTAATTACAGTAATGTGTTTAAGACTGAAGAAATAGGCTCCTCTCTTCATGTGTGTGTGTGTGTGTGTGTGTGTGTGAACGAGATAAATGACTCAATGAAAGCATGTGGGATGACAGAATATGAATTAATAAAAAACACCCCCAAAAGATATACAGTCTTTTCATATCTACAGTAACAAAGAGATGGTAGCATTTGACTTGGAGATTGTCAGAAACAGAAGATAAAAGATAAGAGATGCAAAGAGATTGAGAGAGGATAATGAGCAAAGAAAGAAAAGATATGCAAAGACAAAGTCAAACAGAATCAAATCTTGAGGCTGGCTCAGTGTAAACACTTTCTCCTGCACTGTCCTCTGAGAGCTTTTAACTCATCGTCTTCTGTTTCTGTTTCTCTTTAGTGCTATTTTCTCAGTAATATGAGGAAAAGGTTTTCTTTTTTTTGGCTAAATTACACAAAGCATCTGAACTCCATCAACCAAAAGGGCTCGGTACGACACCGGAGAGGCGGAAATGTGTCAGAAAAAAACAGCTGGTTTGCTGTAGGAAACATGGCAAAAAAGGCAAATGCTCCAAAAACAAAAAGAAAAACATCGAGTCAGTGCAGTTGAAGTTTCGAGTCATGTACGATTCAGACTGAGGTCCAACAGGGTTTGGAAAATCTTCAAGGATTTTTTGTCCACAGGCTTCTGGTTTATTCAGTTTCATCCGCTCCTTTTATCATCCATATTTCAGCTGTTTACAGAGCTGGAGTGACCACCATCACTGGGATTACCAGCATGTGAGATAGATCACAAGCATTGCCCTCAGAGGATACTGTGTGTGTGTATATGTCAAGTGCTGTGTGTGAGATAGCGTGTCCATGTCCCCAATAATCTGAAGGCTACTGAGTTTTTTGGTCTGGGATGTGGTTCTTTTGGTATTTTCACACAGAGGACTTTAGACCCACATTTGAGCCCAAACACTTATGTTTCTGTTGCTGAGGTGTTTTTTTTCACACTATCAGTCTCCTTGAAGCTCACGTGGAACCACTGCAAGTGATGATGTACCAGTGGAACTATAATTGTGTGGAACATGCTGTGTATATGGATGGACGGACAGAAAATTGAGGTTGCCTCGGTGAGGTGGTTTGAGAGCGTTTTCTTCTGATAACTGTGAATATTGCATTTTTATTGCAATTCACTGCAACATACGTAACCAAATGTTAAGATGACTGAAGCTGCTGCTTTGAACTTTTTTCAAGTCAATACTTTGAGGCTGTGTGAACTGTAACATCATACTGATCAACACTGGCTGTAAAGCTGCAGATCTTACTGTAGTTATGAAGTATGGTACATCAGTACCCTCATCTGGCGGCATGATAGCTCAGCGGGTAGAGCAGTCGCCTTCCAACCCAAGGGTGAGCGAGTTAAATTCCCAGTCCCACCAGGTTAGCTGTCGACGTGTCCTTGGACAAGACACTGATAGACGGGTCTAGCAGCTGTTCACACAACAATTTCCCCAAAGGGAACCAATAAAGTAGGTATTATTATTACCTATTTTAGGTGCAGGTGCAAAACTATAGCATGCTTTGAAATGAATGACGTCTTTCCATGTTTCTAGGTGTTTATAGTTTATAGTTGGCATAAACATTGTTTCCGGGTTAGTTTTAAATGCAGACGATGTTAGCTAGCAGGCTTTTCTGCTGACTGTTGTTTCCCTAGTTAAAATGAGTAATGTGACCTTCTGTAGATAATTAATGAGAATTTTCTAACAGGTCCCTCTGAAATTTTATCCTCTTGGTTAAACAAGCTGCTGACAAGTAAAAATGTTTGAGGTGAAAAAGGACTATTTCCTAAAGCTGTTACTATTTTAGCTTCTTATTTTAGCATGAATTTGGACTATAGGTAGAGTGATGTGTACAGAAAAAAGCTTTGTCTCTTAGGCGCTTACCGTATGTATAGTTTTTTGTTTGCACTGTATGTTGCCATGATGCACATACATCATGCTGTCACTGTTGTCCTTCTCCCCCTTAGTCACAACAGTAATCGCTTCCTATCAGCCGAGGACACTATTCCCAGGGCTACCGCGCTAGCATTTAGAGTCCAGTAAAGTTACTATATATACTATAGTATTATATATATATATCTATATATATATATATATATATACTATGTCGCGCACACATGTTCCACTTTTCCCTCTTCCTCCCATTTCTTTGTATTTGTTTCTCTCTGCCCCCCCCGCCACCTCCTCCAAATCCCCCTTTTCTCTTCCATCTCTCTCCTTTCCTCTCTCTCTTTTTCTTCATTTCGTTCTCTCCACATCAAGCTGCGGCAACGCAGATAAGGACTTGATTTACCATCCAATTAAATGTCGTCATTGAAACATTGCTTCAAATAAGCCTGTCTTTTTCACCCTTCGCTAATTGCCCTTCCACTGGCATGTGCATGTGTTCGGATGGGAGTGCCTGTGTGTGTGTGTGTGCATTTGCTTTTTTGTGGGTACCTAATTCTTTACTTAAGACCCGCAGATTCAGCTTATGGTTGTTCCTCACTTTAGAACAGGGTCACTTTAAGTTCAAACTAAGTAGTATTAGTGGAGCTTTTTTTGTCTCTTCTGGTATTTTTTCTTACCTAACACTGAGCCATTCAACTGAGTCAAGATAAGATTTTTGATATTAAAAACGTCTCAAAGCACCTTTAACGACTATTTTCATATTAACATAGGTCAAGATGTAATGTAAAAAGGGTCAGTGACACTCACAAAACTACAGTTAATTATCACCCACCTCTACTGAGAGGCTTAAACCCGCATGCTGACTTTTAGCCTTATTACATACATATTTTGGTTTATAGCATACATTTTAATGATTTGTTTGTGCCTCAGACATAAACTTTTTTTCAAGCATTTTCAGGTGGCTGTTCAGACAGAAAAACAGTGATGAACCCACCATTCATTACCTGTTCTGCACCAAATGGCAGAAAAACAACGTTAGCATCTGGCTAACAGGAATAAAATCACACTAGCAAACACCTACTGTAGCTAGAGACTCAAGCAACATGCTTGTCATGTGTAAACAACCAAAACAGAAGTAACAGACGTGATTATGCCAAACATACATCGGTTTTATGTGGTTGAAACATGACGTTAAATGAATTCTTAAATGTTCCCAAACTAATTATTCAAAGCCTACGTCTACTGAATAAGCGTGCGTGTGTTTCATCCTCACAGAATATACAGCATAATAATTACATTTTCTGTCCCCGTCTCTCTCTGACACACATGCACACCCACACACACTGAAAAGAGTTTTTTTAAATTGGGTAAATTGTCTCAAAAGGCATTGATCAAACATTTAACACTGACTTAGCCATTAAAGAGGGTGAGACAGGGAGCGAGGACGCGATGATCAATGCCAGTGGACCATATAATTGCACCAGGAATGGGTTAGCTGAAAACATTAGCCTTGTTTTCTGATGGATCACATCCTGGAGCTGACTAGCCAAGCTAAACGCTTCAATCTGTATTAATAAGACTCAGAGTCATCCATCTAAAGGCCTGATCTGCTAAAAGTAACTAAAGTTTTCTACACAATTATCAAGCTGATAGTTAAATGTTTCTGTTTCTATGCAGAGGACTAACTGATGATTTTTCATTAACCTTCACATTTAATCAAAATCTTCGTCGAAACCAAATTTGCAATCGAAAGGTTCAATTTGCTGTATTTTTTCAAGTACTTTTTCTCTGCTTGGTTCAAGTCCACCCAGAGAGAATAATGACTTTCTCTCACTCAGATGTCTGCTCAGAAGCACAATGAAAAGAAAGAAGTACGTCACATCAAATCCTCAGTAAAAGTCACTGGCACTGGCCCTTGATTGAGTCATTTTTTCACCAAGCGCACCATCAAGATGCCAAGACTAGAGTTTCCACCTAACTTTCGCCCCATTACAGCATCCTTTCTTGAAAAGTACCTGAGATCTGTGAGAAGAATGATCCCATGCCTTACGTGGCTGCTTCTCAATAACATTGTGTTAAATACATATCTTGACTGTAAATTTGATTCAAAACTGTTTAACTGGCTCTAACTGATTTGATTGATGTTTTAATTGCTTCATCTAGTTTGTCTGTGTTCATGTTTGTGTGAATTATTGTTATAATTAATAATAATTCTATTATATTTCATAGGGTTTTGTATCTAACTGAGCACCATAATAAAATGATTAGGGTGTAATGTATCCCACACAAACTAACAGGGAGAATACATATCCAATTAAAATCAATTCTGCGCTGTTCGATCCTTCATTTTAATGTCTTAGCTAGAAAGACTGGCTCTTTGATTGCATCCCAATTATCAACAAATGAGTAGCAGGCTTCTGTAACTCAGTGGAATCTCTCTTTGAGCCATTCTACTTCTACAAACACAAACAATTCTATCGTTTATTCCCTGTTGGTTGAAGTACGGCTATGTCTGACCTGGCTGTGGCTAGCTAAGCTGACTCGCTTTAACGTTTACACTTTTACACAAACAGAGTTAAATAAAAGCTGCTAAGAAAATAACACACAAATAAACATCAGATCGTTTTCTCCTTTAAAATCACCCATTTACCCTTTAACCTTCTCTACACATATGACAGATGCATGTTCTAAGACTTCCAGTAATACAATGTGCTTTTGAGGTTTCTCTTGAACCTGAATGTTATGTTTCACTCAATGTTTTATGAACAGAAACTGTCCAGAAATCATTCGGTTTGAGATCCAAGGTAACTGTGTGCAGAGAAGGTATTCTATTGTCTCAAGCTGGAAAAACTGCCAAACCACCCTATAAGTACAAAACAGCCCCCACAATGTTTTATTAAGTGCTATTTAGATAAACAATAATGCTTGGACCACTTATGCAGCAGCAGCCAAGCGGCAGCACAGTGGAGTTACTGTTGTGGATGGTATTTATATTAAATGACTGGAATGGGTGGGGGGGGTCAGAACACCGATTAATTGGGAACAGAACACCTTCTGCATAAACCTCTACACACTCCACTGCTTTATGTCTCTCAGACAAACACATTCAGTGGCAAATAAAAACCCTTTTACAAATATACCCCATACACAACTATATTAATGAAAGAAAGGGCTTTAAATAGTCATGTCTGTTTTAATTAGTGGAAAGAGGAAACACACACGCACACTTTTCCCCAGTGGTCCGAGTTGGTGGAGAAAGAAAAAGACGATGATTGACAGGTGTGAGTGTGTGTGTTTACAGGCAAAATTCAAGCTGAGTATATTTGAGTTGTTCTGTTGACAGTGTGTGTGCTGGCTGTGTGTGTGGTCTATCTGTGTGTGGTTCTCAGCATGGTGTCTGTGTACCAATTAAATAAGTGCCTCTTGAGACAGGGGGCGACGACGAACAAGAGGTGGAGGGGTCCTCGCCAGCACAATGGGGCATCAGACGTGTGTGTCTGTGTGTGTGTTCCTCTGTATATTCATATGTTTATCTATGCAGACATTCCCTGCAGACTGAATACATCCTCTATGTGCATAAGATCACTGACATCTTTTCAGCCAAAGTATTTTATTTCACTGTGATTTTATGCCCACTTCTAAACAACATCAGGAGCATGATAGATGTGGGACTTGTTTGCCTTCAGCTGGCAAAACAGAGAACTAAACATCTTTCATGGTCAACAAGTCTGTTCCACAACCACTTTAACAACTAGTAGGAACCTTCACCATCAGCATCTCTCGAACCTTTGTCTCTTTGCAAATCGTGTATTCACAATAAATATATATTATCTACAACAGAAGGACAGCCTGATTTTTTAAATAAGCATTTATCAAGTGTTAAATTTAGAGGATAATCCAGCCGTAAAAGAAAAAACTCATTTAATATAAATATACTCCCTACTAACAAGTGGCCAACAGCTAACATCTGTACTGTTGTGGGTAACTAATGAGAGATTTGTTGATCAGGTTTTTAAAATTATTAAATCATTATTTCTACTGCGTTATTAAAACCTTGCATTTTGTTGTATTGTTGTTGTTGTAACTATCTGTGAAAAAATAAATTCTCTATAAATATTTAATTTAAAAGCAATCAATTACACAAAAGAAGTAAACGTTAGCTTGTTAGTGATCTGATCTGCTTCTGTCCAGGTGTTGATGCCTCACCACGTCACTCATAGATAAATATAAATCTCAACATTATTACTGTTTTGTTTACCTGATAGTTGGCTTAACTTAGCATCCAGTCACTCAGTGTCACTTAACAATTATTTATTGTTATGTCAAGACAGCGGTAACATTTCTTTCATTAGAGTGTCTTAGTGATGGGCTCTTTGCAAAGCTTTGGCTCTTTTGGCTTACAGCTCCTTCATTTAGCGTCGCTCAGGGCCTTATATTTCAGCCTCATTTAGCAGTTATGAATGGTTTTTGTGTTGATAAGCAATTTATATTAAGTGTTTCCATGAATGCCTTTGTTCTTATGCATTTTTATATATTACAAAAGAGTTATTATTTTGTATTTTAATAAAACTGAACACAGAAACAGCAAACAATAAAATAAAAGCCTGTCTTAACATTGTGACCGTATATAAAAGTTCTTCCTGGCATTCACAAAGGTTGATGGTTAAGGATTATACCAGAGCAAACATAACCATAACAGTAAAGCTCCTTTGCTGTTGAATTTTAGCATTTTATTATTATGGGGCAGCAGATAGAGCGGTTGTATAAAAACCACAGGGTCAGTGGTTCGATTCCCATGTTGTACTGCCTGGCACCTGTACAACTGCAATTTCAATAAAGGGCTCAATAAAGTATGCCAAGTAGAACCACCATATAATTGTCTAAATATTATTTTAGGGTGGTTTGGTGACTTATCTTACTGTTTCACTCTCTGCTAAGAACACAGGTGTTAAAGAGTAAGCGACATCTCTATGTGTTACCCAGCAGAGACATCTCAGCAGCATCACAGATGCTAGCGTTGGCCCTCCGCCCGGACGCTGACAACCACAGCGCCATCAAATAAGGTGAGACCTATGTGACTTTACAGTGTGTGTTACCATTGCAGCCAAAAGCACTGCTGCAGAACTTCACACCACGGTGGCACAGGCAGGATGACGAGGGAGCCCTGGGTGACACAGTGAGCCTTGGATCTTATCTTAATTACTCAAAAGTAGCACCTTAAAGTTCAATCTATCTGTCACACTTTGTGAATAACCCGTCTTTTGTTTTGCTGTTTCCTCTGTTTATTGCAAGTTAGGAGTCGATTCCAGTGCTACAAAATGTGTGACCACTTCAACAGCCTAAACTTTAAATGAACATTTGTTTTGCTAACATGGCTCCTTGACTCGTCATCTGTTGTCTAGCACTGTTATCTCCCTACTTCGTTCTGCCCTCTTGTCCTTCTCTCACCTACTTTCCCCTCTCCTCCTCATCCCTTCTTCCACACCTCCCCCTCTCTTTTCTCTCTATGCAGTTTAAGTCTAAATCAGGGGATTTGGGGGTGTTAAGAGCTGAGGTGTAAAACACCGGCTGGGTCTCTGTAAGCTCCTAAGAGGAGAAAATAATCCAACACAAAGTCTTTTTCTCAACAGCAACTCTCCTCCCCCTTAATCACCCTATTAGCTGCCTCTCCTCTCCTCTCCTCTCCTCTCCTCTCCTCTCCTCTCCTCTCCTCTCCTCTCCTGTCCTGTCCTCCCCTGTCCTCTCCTCTCCTCTCCTCTCCTCTCCTCTCCTCTCCTCTCCTCTCCTCTCCTGTCCTCTCCTCTCCTGTCCTGTCCAGTCCTCTCCTCTCCTCCCCTGTCCTCTCCTCCCCTCTCCACTCCTCTCCTCCCCTCTCCTCCCCTCTCCACCCCTCTCCTCTCCTCTCCTCTCCTGTTGTTTCTGTAAGTTGATAACTTGGTGCCTGGAGTCTAATAATGTATCACATGTATAACATTAACACTGTCTTGTTAGTCACCAGTCCTGGTTTCTTGACTGACTTTGTAAGTGTCTGTTTCCTCCAATATTAATGTCCATTGAAATCATCCGTGATGTAGCTGGCTGCATAGATGACTAATAACAACAACACATTTGTTGTGATTGCAGGATGTCTTTTTGTTCAATCAGCCAATCGCGCTTCATGTTTATTGATACCAAGCCTTTCCATAAATCTTGGGTTTTGTACCGACTGTAGCAAGGTTCATCTCTTACTGCCCGACTCCTGGAAGAATAAGGAACAATATAGAAAATGGAAAAAATGCTAAATAAATGGAGAAGAAAGACTGGGGGAGCCATTTCATCGTCTGTCTTCCATGTAATATCTCTGACGCATTCTCCCGAACTAAATAATAAACTGTTGCACACAGGAAAAGAACAGAAAATGTTGTTTCCTCTCACTTTCCTCCCTGGTCATATTTCTCTTCCCTCGGTCTCCCTCCCCCCGATCTTTCTCATCTTCCTCCACTCACTTCCACTCCTCTCCCTCTCTCTCTTTTTTATATTCATAGGATTTTAAAATGTCTGTAATGGCCCTGGTAGATCAAAACATGTCTTCTCCCACTCTGTGTCTGTGTGTGTGTGTATATGTGTGTTTACATCTGTGTGTCTGTGTGTGTGATTTGCATATCGTGGCTATGCTCTGATTGGCAAACTGGCATCGCCGAGCCCAGCGGGGCATTTTTTATTAAAAGACCCTACGACACACACACACACACACACACACACACACACACAAACACAAAGTTAGGAACAGCCACTGGCCTGTATCAGAACCTAATGAATAATACTAAAGAGCTAACAGCAGGGGTTCTCCATGTATTATTCTGTAACGCCAAGAGCAATAAAAATCTTTATTGCCATATTTTTATAGACACCAGACATAAGCCGTTATGGGATAGCCGGATATTTTATTAGCTGTTGTGACCAGTTTTTTATTGTCCAAAGTGAAGTTGCCTTGTGATTTATTATCCTTCACGAGTCAAGATGTATCAGCTGGTATGTTTAATTGCATTAACATCCAGGGGAATTCTAATTGTTGCATTAAAACTGAGCAGCATGTCATTATTAATCTCATAGCAGCAATCAGAGAAACATCATTTTAGAGGGAAATTCTCTTTTTATTGACTGATAAAACATGTTGTATATTCATCTGTTACCAAACACACAGTTCTGTAGTGTATTATGTGAAGTAGCCTGTAGCCTCATAAGAGCATGATATATGGACTTACTACTGGAACAAAATAAAACAGCTATTTTTTTAAAGGAGAGCAGGCAGTCCACTTTATTTGGCATGTGGGCAGATAAAATGATAATAAGGTATGCCCAGAACCAGCAGCTGCTGCTGCTGCTGCCCAACAGAGACGTAGAGGAATATGATGAACAAAAAGTGCCAGATGTTTATTTCAACCTAATGATAACTTATACAAATCTTTCTGAACAACATAGCTTTCCTTCAGCATTTTGTTAGAACGTGGTAGTGTAGATACAGACCAACCTCGATAAATATAATACAGTATATAGAAATGTTACAATTAAATTGACTAGCAATCATTTACTTGAATAACTTGCCAGAGTTAGAGATAATTGAATATTAATCCAACTCTATTTTACACTGCGATTGTTCATTTCACTGAAAAGGATCTGAATACTTCACCTCCATTACTGTCCATTATTCTTTTATTAAAATGTCACACATTCAGGCTTTAAACTATGACATAGTGCTTGCCGCTGTCTGCACACTAAGCCCCCAAATAACTCCAAGAGATGATGCAGAAGCTGCTGTGAAAGTGCAGGGATTGACTGTCGTGACCCCCGGTCAACGATCAATGTGAGCCGCTGTGAGTCGAGTGCTCGGTGCTGCCCTGACTTGAACCACAGACCTCAGATCCACCAGCTTTGCGTGGCCAGAATTTTTAAAATCAAAGCAGCACTGTTATCTGACCAATTCAATGAAAAATGTCTATTTCAGCTGGCATAAAACGGGGGGGGGGGGGTTACTTAGTGAGGTAACACTCAGTCTCTGAGGGGTGATAATGTACACTATCGGCTTCATAGGTCGGTACAGATCGTAAAGGCTAAGCCAGTAAATACAGCTGTAATGTTAAACACCCTTTAGAGGACACGCGGCGTGAGAACGGTGGATAGATAAACGGATAAACAGTTCATGTGAAATCCTAATAATCATAATGTCACAAACAGCATTTCTAAATAAATAACCATGGCAACCGCAATCCTAAAACCACAGCTGAGTGTGTCTGCTGCCTTTTGGGACTGAAACCCAGTGATGTAACTGGGATGTTGTCAGCAGTATTCTAGCTGGTGCTCACATGGTTCTTGCTCTCTTGCAGCTTGAACATGGTCACACAACATGACACGACGTCGCTGTGTTGTTATCTTACACCACACCATTCACAGGAAGTATCACAGAGCACAGCCCTCCCAGGATTATCTTGTAACAAAGCTGAAGGTGATCTAGGTGTGGAAATATTGAACTTCAAGACCGTCCAATACCAGCCCAGGCTGCGACCCTCTCTGCTACGTGATCTCTCTTATCACAGGGCAGCTACTGCTGTGATGCCACACTACAGCTGGGAGACCTCCCCTATGGGTTTCGACTTTATGTAGACTTCTTACTGCAGCCACAGATAGGCAGTTTTAATAATTGGACTATTTTCTTGGTTTCTAGATAAAGATTTTTATGATGATTTTATTACCAGCGTAAAAGCTAAATCATGTCCTTTCCCTCCCTCGTCTGAGGCAATGACTGGCTATATGAAATCAAATCAATTGAGTGTTAAGGAGCTTTCAGTGAGTCACAGAGATGCTCAATACAGTATCACTACTTTCACTACACAGATGTAATCCCCTTTAAATATATAGGTACTGATGGAGTGAGCGGTGCAGCCATTTGTTTGTACATATTCGTGTATCTCAGTTGCGAGTTGACGGGCAGCCTGAGGCAAGGAGAGGCCTGATGGGTATTATGTAAATGAAGCCAGCTGTTTGCTGCATTGGCAGACTCCTCATAACTATCTTCTAGTTCTGTTGGAAGATAAAAATATTTTATCCCCTGGTTCCCCCGTTGCCACAATCTCTCACCTCCTCTGTCTTTCCTCACAGACTGTGTTTCTATATAGGGTGATACCGTGATAGCAGAACCCCTCGCTCTGTGTCTGATCTCAGCTGCTAATGCTCCGCTAACCGTCCTCCTGTAAGTCCGAGGCATTTGTGTCAACACGTTGGTCTGACTGGCAGCAACATGATGTATTTATGTGGTCATAGTGAGGTAAATTTGGTTATGTAGCATTCAGAGTGAGTTCTTGTTGGGAGGCAGCTGAGTTGGTGGTCGTGTCACAAAACAACACATCACAACTCATCACAACATCATCCATTATCTATCGCTGTGGGTGCTGGAGCCTATCCCAGCAGTCTTTGGGCGAGAGGCGGGGGTACACCCTGGATGGATCGCCAGTCCATCGCAGGGCCTAAATAACAGAATATGATACCTAATAAAACTTCTGGTATTTTAACCCTTTTTCATTTTCTGCAAACGAATGCAAAATAAAAAAATGGTATAATATTTGTATTTGTGAATTATGTTGTCAGTAGTTTGTAGAATAAAACAAAAACATTAATTTTATTCAAACATATACCTTTAACTAACCATTTAGTGAAATTTGCAGTTGTCTCTTAATTTCTTTAAAGCTGTATATGTCTATATAGTTATAAGTTACATTAATAGTTAAAAGTTATCTGCACATAAATGATCGATGCTACAATGTTGGTAAAATGTACTATTTTAAACCAGTAGCTCAACAAGCATTTGCTAGTAAGTCAGTACAGAGATGCTCATCGTTACCAATTAATATGGAAATGAACATCACCTGGCACCTTCCAGTCACACCTGTAGCTGCTTTCACTTAAGCATCAGCAGCACATGTGAACATTACACATTCAACCGACCAGATCTAAGGAAGCAGCTAAAATATTCCAACCTAGTCTAGGTGACGATCGCACCATTTACACTTTTCTAAACCTGAACTATTTTGTCCAAGATGATTCAAACTCGCATTTGATTTGTTTTAAGGTACAATCTTCAGAATGAGGAAGAGAAATAGGTTATTTTAACTACGTACGTCCATCTTGTTTACATACATTTGATTCAGATGTGATATAATAAGTTGTTTTCATATCAGAAAAACATTATTTCATTATTTCTTGCTATATGCAAATCATTATATGCTTGGTGTAGACGGCTTCGTTTTGTCCCTACATAACCTATTCAGCAGTGCAAACAGAGTACGAGTCCATCTAAAAGCCAGTTGAGTCAGTTTCTAAGATCAACATATATTTCTATTAATACAAGTCAGTGTGATGTACAATGGCGGGATCCTTTCAAGCAAACAGGAATAACTGAACGCTTTCTCTGAGAGCGGAATTGATTTGGCTGGTGTTAGCCTCACGGTGATTACTCACTGGAGGTCTTCGTCGACCCTGCTTCTTATTTACCGCTACATTAGTGGGGAGGCAGCTTGTGCGCCTCTACACGCGCCGACGGACCTGAGCAGGCCCTTCAAATTTGTGTGAAATTACATCAGCTCTATACTTTGAACTACATGTAAATGAAACTCGTAACAGTACTGTTGGAAATGTCACCTGTCACCGGCGTGTTTACTTTCTCGCAGCCTCGCTCGCAAACATACCTGTTTACTCGCTTGACTTGTGTGTTGTTTACTTGAATTGAGGAAGAAGTGGAAACTCTAAGCAACCGAGTGTCACTAAAAACACAGACATGACAACTTGACCCCACGCGAAGCAGCATAAACGTTTCTCAGTGGTCTTCACCTGCTTCTCTTCTCAGTTCTTAGGTAGAAATGTTTTTTTAACTAGTGATGAATGAATAAAATCAGCTGCTGGCTCATTCTGAGTGTGTGGCAAGAAGTTGATGTGAGCCTACTGTAACTGTTAGAAAGAGGTGAATAGTGATATCACTCTCTTCCTCCCCCTGCGCCTCCCTCTCTCTCTCTCTCGCTCACACACACACACAAACACTAAAGACCTCTAATCAATACCTCTATAGTGCTAACAAAAAGCTTCCGCAGCGCTTTAAAGGCTTATTGCGCGCACACAGACACACACTCGCAACATCACCCAACACTCAACAACAGAACTGCGAGCCAGATATTGAGCATTTCAAACACATTCATGGCACCTGATCTAATCTGAAAACAGTTACATGGAAAATATCATGCTGATTCACTCCACAGGACTTTTTTTTATTGGTATTGCATTCAGCGGACACATTAAACCCAACACTGTTGCTGCTTTATGCTGCTGAACTTCCAGTTCACAGACTCACCGAGCGCAGGGTAAAGTGTGGCCATTTTAAGCCTTGTTTTCTGGCATAAAACAAGCAGCAGGATTCTCATCGTCCTTTCATTTGCTGTTTGCCTCCCTCCTGTGATTTGGTGCTGTTTGCTGTTTAAGCTGCAGAACGCATCCAATAACTCATCTAACCAGAACAAATACAGCCATGATAAGGTGCTGTAATCAGTCAGACATTGTCTTCCTTTACCCCCCTCCAGGCCAGCCCCCCCATCCATTTCTCATCAGCAGTCCTCTCTTTCCCTCTCTACCTCCCCCTCATTCCATATTGAGTTTACATTTTCCTTCCAATAAACTCTCGCCGGAATAAATATGAGAGGAGTGAAAACTAAACGGTAAGCAGCCGATAACGGAGCATCCGTGAATGTGTGGGTGAAACAAAGTAAAAGAAACCACTCGTGGCCATGAATGCACTTGCTCTCTTTCTTATCCTCCATGAAAAAGTGTTGAAAGTAAAGTATATTTTAATTCCCTCCCTCTCTCCCCTGTCTCCCTTGCTTTCTCCTTCTCGGTGCCATATGCTCAAAGCTCCATCTCGGGCTCATTTAGAGTGCTACACACACGCGCTGAAACACACACGCAGGCTCTATCAAAGTACAGGAACAGCTGGCTTGCTTGATATGGATGACTACTAGCCTGTCAACTAGTTTCACACACACACACACACACACACACACACATGCACGCATCATCAAGCATGGTGTTTCTTGCTGTTCTGAAAAGAGAAGTGAGGGAGAGATGGAGAGACGCAGATAAAGAGGGAGAGAGAAAAATCAGGTCGGAGAGTTAAGTGAGTGAGTCAGAGAGAGTGAGTGAGAGGTTTGTGGAGGAGTTTGGTTACTGTCACATTCATTTGACATAACAATTAGCCCAATGTGTCAACAGAGAACAAGAAAAAGTTATTGTTAAAAAAAACATGCATTCAAACTCACAATATCAGGAGTCACAGTATGTGTCACTGCACCAGATACTAATGAATCCCAGGCTTCTGCTTGTTAAAGTTATTCATTTCATTCAATTGTAAAGCTGCTGTTATAGAAGGCAACGAGAAGGAGCCACGGCGTGGATTAGTGGGATGACAGTTGTTTTATTGTCTCTGTGATCTTTTGAAGTTATTTACATTTTTAAAACTCCCACTGTGAGACTGTCACACTCAAATATGAGGTCTGATATCTGAGGACTAGCCTTCCGCCGCCCTATGCTACGCTGAGTGCGTATGTAGAGTTGAGAGCAAAGCGGATGTTACCACGTTTCTGATTGGCTTTTTTTGAAAACGACTGCAAACGTTGTTAGAAAACCATCCTGAAATCATTTCCTTCTTCTTCAGCATAGAACTTCAGTTCACTTTGAATCTGTGACTGAAATCAACTGAAACAATGCTGAATTGCCTTGTAAGGCACTTTTGTAGTTCCCAGTGGTACATTATGAGAGCTGTTATCACATCAACTGGTGTTAAATACCAACTTGAAAAAAGCTATACACTATTGATTAAAAAATAAAACCAAATTTCAGGGTTGTTCTCTTACCTCTCCTGTGTGGCTGAGATTCAGCTTTGGCAGCTTATTCTTGTTCACATTTCCAGAGTTTCCACTGTAAGACTGACTATTGTTGAATCCCTCCGTGGCCACTAGAGGGGGTTTGAGCTGTGGAGAGTCACTAGGCGCCTGGTCCTGGCCATCCATCGGTCGAACATACGCTGTGGGCTTCTGCTGCACTGCGATCGGCTTCCCTGATAGGCTACCAGGTGGGAAGGTGGGGGTAGTCAGTCCAGATGTGGGAGTGGTTAGACCCGGAGCAGGTGTAGTCAGAACTGATGTGGAAGCCAGCGGGGAAGAGGAGGTGGAGAGGTGCGAACCTGTCTCATTTTCAAAAGGGGAGGATTTAAAATGTCCACCATTGTCTGTGTTAGTGGAAGACTTAAAATGGCCCCCATCCATGGTGGAAGCTCGAAAATTGCCACCATCTGTGAAAGAGAAGGGAAAGAGGAGAAAACCCAAAGAAGAACAAAAATCACCAAAGCAACACCTGTTACAGCGGAGTATTCTGCTTCGTGCTGTCAAAATTTAATGAATGCTGAATGCCAAAAAAATCCCTCTCCCAGGTGGATCGAGCCAATCACAATCAAAACAAATTATGTGTTGTTGGGTGGTTTAGAAATCAACAGCAAGATGTGCTTATCATCTGAGGGAGACGTTCATTTTCATAGATCCCGCCCCAAAGGTGATGGAGTCTGTTTTCTTCATCTGGAATTATTCATTTTTCAACACTCGTGTCTCCAGCAAATACAACGATTGTCCATGAATATCGTAATGCAAGATGACTTATTGTAGTTGTGTGAATGACAAGTTGAAACAAACACAAACGTTAAAGAAATAGTTTGGGGACATTTGTAGGCTAATATGCTAATGTTGTGCTAATTAGCTGTCTTACTAAGAAGAAAACTCACGTGGCCTTTTTTGTTACTCAGAGATGGAGATCAGATCTTTCAGATACAACAAGCTGTACAATGACTGCAAAGCCAAAATTACTGGCAGTGTATCACTCAAAAGGTTATAGTGCAACACTACAGACATTTCCCTCCATCTTTGAGTGCTCTGCTAGGCTCTGCTAATAGCACCTTCCATGTTTTTTTTCTACATTCAAAAGGTGTCCACACACAGAGATACAACAGCTTAGGCTAGCAACACCCAACATTCATTGTCAAAGAAAAGCTTGCTGCTATGTACCCCACGCAGAGCGAGACAGATTAAACAGGAGCCCAGCTACATGACTGGGAAAAGTGGAAAAAGGCTCAATTTTATGCAAATACGCTGCGGCACAGTTATTTGGAAGCCGGGCGTGATTGATTAACGGCAGAAGCAAAAGCAGAGAATCAGTTTACTACCTGACAAAAAGGGACATAAAACAAAACAGAGCAAATGCTGATCTCGGAGGTGATGGATGCATAATGCAACCACCTTTGAGGTCAGGAGCAGAGTATGTAAATGACATGCTCAGCACAACACACTCCTAGAAGTTCAGATTTGTCAGAGCCCTGCTACTGCCAGCGTTTCCATGTGTGTGAACACACTCTCGCGTACTGATCTTTACATCTGTCTCACAAGCAAATAACTTCGGAAAGTACTGTTTCGAAGCCTTTCTGTGTAGGACCTACCTGGGAGAGGGAGGGCTTTGGAGGGGTGGGGAGAATGCCTTCTAGAGGAGGAAGAAGAGGAAGAGGAGGACGAAGACAAGGAAGGGCTTGAATCTCCTTTTAAACCAAGTTCATCTTTCAGTGAGCTGAACAGCTCTTTGTGCCGCTGCATTTGCTGTTCCTCTAATAAAGACATTTTTCCTCTGCCGCTTGTAGTTCCTCCTGTGTCCTGCCCCTGGCCATTCTGTCCTATCCCCAGAGAAAGGCCGGATCCTTGGGTACTCTGTCCGTGGCCTCCTCTTGACCAGTCCATGGAGCTTCGGGACTTTTTCGAATTCTGATGTGTGATCGTTGTGGCGTTCGACGACGAGGGGGTCGGGGCAGGAAGCGGCATTGAAGTCGAAGACGAAGAAGGTGCATTTGTCATTCTCTTGTCCCCACCTCCCTCTGCTCCTCCACCTCCACCTCTCAGGGTTTCAGTGAAAAGCTGGGACTCCATGGTGGGTCTCTCTGTAGCTGAAGTGGTCGGCGTTTGCAGGTTGTTGTTTGCACTGCTTCCTTTGGGGATTCCCACCAAGTGGCTCTGGTTTGAATGGCTGGTTAAAAGATCTTTCATTTCTTCATAGGAGCCCAGTGTGTTCTGGACGCGACTGGCCAATGCATCACCTTTATTGGTCTGAAAAGAAGAGGGGAGGGAGGGAGAGAGAGAGGGAACAATATTAATTAAGTCTCCCATTTTTCCATTTCTTCACACTTGATGAAAAGCCCTCTTTATTCATCCAGAGAGGGGCTGTGAGAGATGGATAGGGTGACCACTGACCAGACATCAGGATGAGATGATTAATTAAGCACATGCCACACTTAAGAGGGGCCCAGTCCAGGTTGAAGTTAAATTAATGGGGCAGAACTCATTATTAGCATGATTCTCAAACAATCAGCACTCAGAAGGAGAGCGCAGGTCTTACTGATATATGACGGTGTAGCACCTTCAGCTGTAGCACTCTGTGGTAATGCTAAAATGTTCTCAGCAAAGCTCCTTTATTACCCTTTGTCAGTCATTGACGGCTTCTTTAATGATGCCACTAATGATTGGATCATCTGGCAGCTTAAAAGGACAACCTGCAACTGGTTTCAGCAGTTCTCTATTTGAAACGAGATTCTCACAAAAAAAGCTGTGAAATAGGAGAAAAGAGTGAGGATGAGCATTCTCTGACATTTCTTATACCTATGCAATGAATCTAAATTTAGACGGTATAGTAGAAGCCTGTGCCCTGCCGATCACCCGTGAGCCAACAAGGAGCGCCGGTGTCCATTTGAGCTACATGAGGTTTAAAGGGTGATGCATGAGAAGGAGTACAAGAGAGAATAAGAACCTTTATCTAATTCTTAAGACAGCATGAAATTGCAGGTAACTGAAGAGGTTAATGAATTTATGAATAATGAATCTATGTTCATAGAGCGTAGGCAATTAATTTTTGGTACCGTTTAATTTTTGGTAGAGTTGCGTGTGATAATAATATCAATCATGTAGATCTATGTGAGGTTGTCAGACTCGATTATCACAGTGCATTTATTATCTGTGATCAGGAGGAAAAAGAACAACATATCATGTACTTTATGTTAAAAATGGCTTATGCGTATCAGCAAAACATGAGTCTTGCATTTGTGTTATGTGTGTCCATGCGTGTGGTGTCGGTTTTCCTCTGCCAAACGCTTCAGTCAATAACCAAATAATGTAGTAATAACAGGCAACGATCCATGGAGAGGTCTTATTGCTGAGTGTGTGTATGTGTGACAAATTAGTTTAACGACCCCCCAGTATTTGCTTTAATGGAGGGCAAAGTAAGCATCATTGATGGTAATTGCTATATTGTGGTACCCTTTTGTCATATAATAAGATCAGTTTGACAAAATTGATTTGTTCACAGTTTATGAAACTGGAATAAATTGCTAATTTCTGGTGTGTGATTGTAAACCACTAACTTATTTCTTATTAACTATACCATAAACAATTAGAGTCCTACGTACAGCACTGTCATACATAGTGTGTACGTAGGCACAGTGTTGCATAGAGCTGCTGCCACTCACTCACAACAATAACATACTCATGTGCATATGATATGGAGATATCATATGCACATAGAAGATATGTTTACAGCGTTTACCATCTTATATTGGCAAGCTGGCAGCTGACACTGATGGGTATGCCATTAGTTGTATCTCATCTAATCTTATATTTCTGTCACGACGTAATTACCAGACTCACTACCAAAGATCAACCTTTGCCCTTCCTGCAGCCACGCCATAAGCACAGTTAAAGTCAAATTGTCTTTCTCTGTCAAATTCCCTTCTAATGATTTGCGAATGCTGTTATCCATCCAATCAGACAAGGCTAAAGTCAAAGACAGAGCATCTCTGCAATTATAACAAATGATATGCAGACCACAGGTAATGCTAGTTTAACATCGTGACTCTTTTTGGCTTTGTGATCTCCTCACTTTCTTTAAACATGTGGCTAAAAGCAACATTCATCTCCTTTATCCCAAGTCTGCAACTCTGTCTTCCACCATGTCTCTCTTCACCTCAACGCATCCTTCATTTTACACTCTAATGAAGCAGGAAAGGCACAGAAAATACCCCAAAAATGAAACAAGGCAAAGAATAAAGCCTTATTTATAAAAGATTCAAAAAGGAAAAGAATTGCATTCAAATAATCTTAACAGATGTAATTTCTGCACACACACACAAACACTACACACCGTGGCAAACCAAAGTTAGCTGTGAATAAATTAGTCCATCTCTTCTCCATCTCAGCCTCATGAATAAAAGATCTGGTGGCTGAAGAGGAACAGAAAACACATTTACAGAGAGGCAAAATGGAAAACAGAGGAGAAGGAGAGGATGAATACCTGTGTGTGTGTGTGTGTGTGTGTGTGTGTGTGAATAGATCATCCCAAATAGCTGCTAACAGCATAACGCTCTTTAACAGGATTAGAAGAGGGATTAGCTAATAGCTGACAGAGAGAATGAGGGAGAGGGAGAGAGAGGAAGACAGAGGCAGAGAGTGACAGACATAAAGTGTGAAACTGTAGATACTCACGTACACAGGGGAAAAGACAGCAAGTAACGGTAGACAAATAAAGAACTACAAAAGTTCGAACAATCCTATATGATAATAAATAAAGGCTAATAATGAAGACCTCTAATAGAACAAGTTTAGTCAGCACTTAGACAGTGCAGTGTAATTATATAGTCCTTGGTAATTCCTCTGAACTGTACAAAGTAAAGCAACAGAAGAAAAATGAAATTGTTATTGTGGCAAATAAATCAGCAGAAGAAAGTATCGAGGTGTATCAAAGCAGTTTCTCAAGTTTAGCAGCAGCGAGAGATAAACCAGGGAAGTGCGTGAAAATAAAAGATTAGTTGAAAAGAGCTGGAAAATGAAACAAGTAAACACGTCACTCCTCCTGAATGATGTTTTCACTTGCATCGGTCTGTCACTTCTACGGTGTATCCCTGCTCCGGGTTTTATCTAAAACCTGCTGTTTAGTTTATTATTATTGGATTATAATTAATGACAGATACAGAAGCTCTCTGAGGAGCAGCTCCCTGCTGTCAGGTGTTAGTAAAAGGCAGCCAGATCAGTCCACAGGATTTACATCCACAGTGGATCAATGCAGGAAGCTGCATGTCCTTTATTTAGAAAGGCTGAAAGAGAGGTGTAGATCACATGCTGCAAACACTGTACCAATATTCCTATCCAAGAATTGTTACTACTAGACCATGTAGGCACAGAAATGCTTTATTACCCCAAATTTCAAGCAAATACCAACAGCAGTGTCTGAAATATTGCCCTTTACACAGCGCGGTCCACCATCCTCCTTGTTCTCTCCTTGCACACGCATATCTTGACCTCAATTCAGCACCATTAATTAGTTGGAAACAATTAGTTGCAGTATGGAGGCACCTAGGATTAGATTCATTATCCAAACCACCCTGTGTGTGCTTCCATTGCCCGCGAACCTCGAGCAGCGTCTCAGTGAGAAACCCCCCTGTCCTCTGTGTTCAGACACAGCAGCAGTTAAACACATTCTGTCAAGATTCAAAGCCAGTCTGTCCCAAGGTCGATAGACTTGGCGGCATGACTAAGTGTTGAAGTGCCTGGCGGTAGCAAATGAGAGTTAACAAACCAAAATCAATTTTGTAAACAGAGACAGGAAAGTGGCCACAGACTTCATGCATGGCTGGTTCAGTTTCATCTGAAGAGGAAACAAAACCTTAATATCTGACTTTGTTACAATGGCTTATAATGAACCATGAGTCTGTGAGTGGCCTATTCCCACTGATCAAGATGTCCTGAAATCACTTCAGCTACCCAAATATAATTCTGGTGTCAGGTCCACTTCTGCTCCTACAGTGAAACTTAAAACTGTCTCTTAAACAGAACAATTTGTGTAGAGGAAATGGAGGAAAACGTGTTGTGCACAACTTACTGCCGTTAGCTTACAGGTGCACATTTTGCTTTACTTGACAAATAGTTTAAGTTGACGGGGTTAAAGCAAGAATAAATAGTTATTTTATACACAGACTGAAAGATTTGGTTGAGCTTGAACACACAAAATAAAAAATCAGGAAGGCATCGTTAGCATTAGCAGCATTAGCATCTCTTAAATGAACAGGTTGATATTTCACTAATTTAATTAGTAGAAAGCTAGTAATGCTAAAATTATCATTTGAGATTTTAGGTAAACATGTTGTAACTAAGTCTTATCAAACTTTCTTTCTTATTTTTATGCTAAACTAATTGTAACCTTAGGCTAACACAGCAATGTGGTACTTTCCTTGTAACACTTAGTAAATAGGTATATTTCACCAACATGATTCAATGAACTAAGTAATCACTCAGTCACTCTTACTTTATAAGGTTCTCCAAACAAGTTGAACCCAGTCGAGAACAGGTCTTCGTCCTGTTGGACCTCCTGGTTCCTCCTCTCCCACTCTCTCCTCTTCAAGGCGCTGCGTTCTGTCTCCAGATGACTGGAGGGACACAAAGAGAAAAGCTTGTTAGGACTGAGCCCAACACCAGCGAGACCCAAACTGTTTTTCATTAATGACTATTGCTAACTCATTTTGGGATTTGCCAAGATCAATGTAATCCCTTCTCCTGCAGTGTAATTAGAGTAAACAGTGACCTAACTGTGTGCAGTGACAGCTTCAGGGAATATTTGGATGTTTAAGTCTCTTTAAAAAAGCCCAGCACTGAGTTTAGTTATTTCTACTCATAATGTCAGAATGAATTCCAGTTGTCTTAAACTTTATTTTGAAAAAAGCTGTTTGATCTTTAAACTCCTGTAAAGTGTTTATCCTATGCTGACCTCATGTCATCCAGAGCTCACAGCTTTGTGGTGCTGTGTCTGCAGGAAGAGAAAAGGAAAATTAACCAATGTCAAAACATTTTTAAATTTGTGAGAAATTCTACAAAGAATGCTGCGTTGTGTTTGTACCAGATTCTTAGCTTTTTGGGACTGAACGTTATGATCATATCTCCACAGGACTCTATAGCTTTCTTATTAACAATTTGTAACAACCTGTTAGGTGGTGTAGCTAGGATGCTACTAACAAACGAGTTTATCTATTGGCCCAAAACAAGTCAATCTAATGTCCTAATTCATACTTATTAACTTGGCCACTAGTGCAATGAATATTGGAATTAAATAGGTTAAATAATGAATGAGCATTTGGAAGAAGTTAAAAAAAACAAATCTACCAAAGCCAGGAAAACATTTGTCTGCGCTATTACTCAGGGCTCAAACTGTTTTTCTATTTACAGTAAGGTTAATATGATGTAACGTGTGCGCTTTCATTCAGGAGTGCATTCATTTTTAACGCGGCCCCCGTGGGAATTCAACCCCTCATCCAGATAGTGTTTATGACATGCTGGGGCCGCTGAACTAAACCACGGCGCACCGGCCAGATGCGTTTATGTTCTGTCACAATGTCACTGGATGGATTACTAATTCAATTTAGTTTGTACTTTTTCAGGATTCCTATTATGCTCATGTGAGATTCCTGTGAAGCTGTTTTTGATTGTTGAACACTGTGGCAATGAGATAGCTGGCAGTAAACAGTGATGGGATGGATTGGAGGTGAAGCCCAGGTTTCTGGAACAAGCTCTCTTACATAACGACGTATTTTTAGCAACAAGCTGCTGGTACTGCACCCTGCCCTCCTAAACTTCTTCAGTCACGAGGCCGCCACTGAGAAATCTCTGCGCTGGCAGTCCAACTTGCATCACAGAGACACAGAGAGTGTGTCTGTGTGTGAATTTAAGATACACATGAGCATGTGGCCTGCTGACCCAAGAAAGGGCATCTCGTTTTACCCCATCCACTGCGAGACAGACGAGACAGGCCGGCTAATTAGCAATCAACACAATTAAGAGAGACTTTCTCTTCTTCAGTACCAGACCATGCCTCCAAATTTAATCTATCAGCAAGATGTGAGTGGGAGGGAGACAGAACAGAGAGGCGATGAGAGGAAAGAGGGAGACCCATGGGGGAGAGGGAAGAAAATACTTAGTTTCAGGGCAATAGTGAGTTTCTTGAAAAGGAAAGATAACAACAGAATGATGAAAGACAGAGTGGTGGGACAGGAAGAGGAAGGTAGAATAAGAAGAAGGGAGGAGCAGGACGCAACAGAGAGCAGTGGGAATAGCAGTCAAAGTGACTGACGGGTTAGGTGTTTGTGTGTGTTTGTGTGTGGGATGCATAGATGTGATCGCTGGTTGACGCGTGCAATCATCTGTTAGGGCAGAAAGATATCTGGCAGAGCTGTCACACTATGACAAACACACTCATACAGTACACACACATATATGTGCAGGTGTGCCACACACACACACACACACACAGATCATTGTCTCCGTCTGTCGCGCACTAGACATTCACGCAGAGGGAATCAGGTCAGATGAGGTAATTAACACATCCGCAATTTGTTTCCCAGTGAGCAGCAGGAGCAGAGGACCCCACTACCTGTCACACACAGGTGACTGTCACTACACTGTGGGGTGTGTGTGTGTGAATGTGGGGCTAACTCTCCGGCGAGGTGCCGTTAAACCGGCGCAGGGGAAGGAGACAGCACAGGTAGTGGGAGAAAAAAAAACGTATGAGCTACATTAGAAGCTCACTATATATGCATGTTTCGTGTTGCATTTGACGACAAAGTCTCGTTGTTTCACACAGATCGGGTTTGATCTGATATTTTTCCTGCTGTGTCAGCAGCACAGCAAGAGCTACAGTAGAGAGAGAGAGGGAGAGAGAGAGAGAGAGAGAGAGAGAGAGAGGATGTGTTTGCCTGACAAAACCTGCAACATGACTGAATCAATGCTCATTTTAGTAAATCATAGTAAAATGTCGGCATTGCTTGTGAGGTTTGAAGGAAATGCAAGCGGTTCATGAGCAACAGTTGGTGCGTATCCTAAACGTGGGGAAACACCTCATCAAAGCTCGTGTGCTATAAAATGCTCAGTAGCCTGATGGGAAATGATCGTCCGTAGCCTGCTTTCACCAAACTGTCTACACATGTTTTATGCACTGGAGAAGAAAATAGAAAACTGTAGAAGCTGTTTAATCAAAGTTTATATTTCCTTAGAAAAAAAAAAACGAGCAGAATTTGAATTTCAATTAAATATTCAAACTTTCTGTTTTCATCTCCAGCTTCTTGTCAGTTTTTCTGATTATACCAAGTTCATAAACAGAGACGGCAGCTGCACTGCTTTTGACAGAAGGAGGAAGAACTGTAAAAGAAAGAAAGATGATGGGCACAGGGACCGTCAGATAAATGGATTGCTGGGGATTTACAGCAGCGGTGATATCAGCAGTGGACATACTGTCGATGTTGATATTTTTCTGTGAATGAAAATGTAGCGATGGCAGCTTTCTGTCCCTCCACTCTGCTTTCCTTCTGTGTGTGTGTGTGTGTTAATGTATGCGTGTGTGTGTGTCCTGAAGTAATGCTGATAGCCAGAGTAAGCTCTTGGAATTTAATCTCAGCGGAGCTATGCTGTGCTCCCCTGATAACTAAACGCACACACAAACACGCCGGCGTCTCTAACCGAGCCTCATCACCCTCTCATTCACTTTCACTGCACTGAGTTTCGGTGTCACTGTATTCAGTCTCCAGCAGCTGCTGCTATGTTGCCCTTTAGCAAGGCACGGAAGCGGCAGGATGAGGGAGGAGGCACCTGCCCAGCGGGAGTGCAGACACCTCGCTTTGACGAACGAAGGTTAATCACAGAGTTATCATGGGGGGAAACTACTGCAGCTGCACGTAGTACCAGAATGCTGTAAATAAAAGTGAATAGGGCAAAATCCACATAATATAATGATCAAAATCTGATGTTATCTGTTCTGTTTAATAACATCCCAAACCCCCTACATTCATACAGCTGCAGCCAGACGCTGAAGCTGGTCTGCGTACTGAGGTTTCTGTAGTCAATAAGAAAGGAAAGCTCCAGTCTGTATATGTCATCAAGAGGGTTTCTGGAGCGGCTTCACTAAAAATCTGCCAGAGCCCGACACTCTGTTTGTGTCTTATGGGAATTAGCGTCAGAACAGTTCAAGGAAACCACTTGGAAATGCATTTGAACTCACACGAATCCATCAGGACATTTTAGGCAAAGCTTTCTGTCCATTTGAGTCATTCAGTCAGGTTTAATGCACACGCTGCTGCGGTGTGTTTTCTAGGCACAGTTTACATGACGTCCTTCCTGATGAGATGAAAAGCTGAAGTCAACACATCGTTCTTCATTTGTTTCACATGCAAAGTTACATTTAATAAATAACACGCTAAAATGCACATTTATCAAAATTCATTTGGAGCAGGACAGGTACAGTGGTGGACAATGATTGGCTGACAGATGAATGCTTTTAGTTTTAGATGCTGAGAACTGTCACAGTTATTCAGAGGAGATATGCATTTGTTTTGCTGTAGTAGAAAAAGCACATGTATTAGGTATGACTAGCTACTGTCATAAGGGTCCATGAAAGATGTGACAATAGCAAGACCCCGAAAGTGAGGACTCAGACATCCTTCATTTGTTGTTAACAGTCAATGTATTTTCACACAAAGCACAAAATGTTCACAACGACTCGTCTGGTCTGTTTTATTCTTTGCACATTTATGCAAAGAATGAAAAAAAAAGCGAATAGAAATCCACAGGAAGCCAATAACAAAAAATACAAAACTACTAAATAAAACATGATTTGGTGGAGAACAGAGACAGACAGAGAGAGAGAGAGAGAGAGTGAGCATTAAAAACACTAAATTCTTAGAAAACAAAAGAACTGTCTCTGTTGGCTCAAGTGACAAATATACAGTGTGATCTGTGTAGAGGTCAAGGACAAAAATAGCAGTGGATAATCTGTCAGAATCTGACACAAAGCTTCTCAGACTTTCTTCTTTAGGACGCCAGAAAAAGTCCGGCTGACTTAGCATCTTCACCCGGAAGCGTATATTTTGTATATCGTCTAATCAAACCCTGAATCTGTCTCCAGTAAATGTTGTGCTCGATTCATGACATCTCTGCTTGACTCCAAATCACGCAGGATACAGAGTGCGAGGAGTAACAGCTCTGCTGACTTGACACGCCTTCACCTCCAGCCCCTGAAGCCCCCTCCACTGTTACGTCCACACATCGATGACGAACCACTCTGAACCACTACCTTTGTGATGTTTATCCAAAGAGGTCCCGATAAAACTTCTTGTCTCTTATGTTTAAATCAGAGACAAATCCACTTCTATAGAAGCCGTTTCTTCCTGAAGTGTGGAACCCCTCTGCCAGCGAATACAATGAAGCTTTGTTCATTTGTTTTTCTACAAACTGTCAGACATGATGGTAAAACTGATGAGAGACTCTGCTTTTATTTTACTTCAAAGTTGAACCCACGCTCTCATTAGCGACACTTGTACCAGTAATGGAGTCATTATGACAATTTGCTTTAACATATTAAATGATCTTATTAATCTATTGCTTCCAGAAATGAAACACTGCTGATTATTTTACCTTTAGCTCAAGTGGTTTTATAAAAAGCCCTTCATATTTTCAATCTTAGCGTTTTATTTAACCTGCATTTAACCAGCCTGCTCAATTAGGAATAAACCCTTGAATGCTCTCAGGTTGTGTGTGTGTGTGGGGGAGAGAGAGCGAGCAACGGGATGAGGGGGTAGAACGAGTGTTTGGAATGACAGGGAGAAGTGAGGGGGATAATGAGAGGAGGTGGAAGAGGAGGAGATGGGGAAGGAGAGAGGAATGGCTGTCAGGCAGCAGACAAAAGCTTTGTTTGAAGTGTCAGTTCAACGATGCATTTTGTGCATGTGTGCGTGTGTGTGTGTGTGTTTTCTGCTTTGTGTGTTTATGCAGACGGCATTAAACATCAGAGAAATATCAGCAGGCATTCCTGGATACACAGAGGAGAAGGGGAAGATCCAGAATGGCATCAATATGAAAATATACAGCTTTTAGGTTTCCGTGTATGGATGCTTTGTAAGAAGGAGGATATCAGAAATCACTGCTTTGTGTCTTTGTGTGTGTTTGACACGGGAGCAGGTATTGTAATGAGACACAGCCTTCAAACACGTTGTTACCTTCCGGCTTTGTTTTGGTGCACATCACACACGCCTGTGTATTTGACACTGATTGATAGATACATAGACAGGGAGCGAGGACAGAGCAGGAATAAGAGAGACTGCTTTGTGTTCTTACTCCAGGCGGGAGATAACAATGGTTCCCAAACATATAGCAGTCACATGGCATCTAAAGGAGGTCTGTCGTTTACGTGCGTACATGTTTTCTCAGTGTTCACTTCTCGTCTTCCGTTCGAGAAGCCAAATAATTACGACGACTACCAGTACTGTCCAACAGACTTCATCACATGACTTGAAGAAATGTCTGCAGGTATCAGCTGCGTGCCGTCCCAACAGCTTCCAATAATAAAGCAGAGTGGCCTTGATCCAGCTTCAAGGCAGAATTATGCGCATATGCCTCAAGTATTTGCATATATGTACTGTCCCCGCTAGAGACATTTAGCAAAACACAACTTACAAAAAGACATAATTAAAGATTTTAGTGCTAAAAACAGTGGATTGACTCACGAGACAGGAAAACATATTAAATGATATCATAGCGGCGTTTCAGAGAATCTCATGTGATCTGAAACATGGAGCTCGTCTGTCTTTGTCACCTGTTTGTGTGTTTTTGCCCCATGAAACTAAAGATGTGAAAAAACTGTGGACTTAGTCATGGCTGAGAAGACAAAAGCAGGATGTCTTTTACATTAAAGGGCATGATGGAAATGAGTTGGAAATAAAGTTTAATTGAATTTATAGTCTCAAATTAGGTTAGAATCACCACTAAGCCATGTGCTTTACTGTTACTTACTATGATTGAGATGAACATTTGGGGACATTGAGATGAGACATGAGATCAGATCTCAAACTACAGGATCATTTTGAAAGATCATCAGTTCTGATCAGCACCGAGTCGGGACACAGTCATCCTGTTCTAATGTTTCTATTACCTAGTGGTGACCATCTTCTTTATAACTTCTTATTCCTGTCTCAGCCTCAGAACTGAAGGTAACTTCCGTTTTACTGTGTGAAAGGTGTGACAGATACAAGTAGCACTGAGCTACACTGTATATTTGTTTCTTTCAAAGTAAAAATGCTGAAGAGCAGAGTTTTTAAGGGTGGGCCCTTTTTTCCATTTCGTGCACGATTTAAAGATATGAGTCTGCGTCGATTCCACTGATCAGCGATTAACAACATCAGAAAGACACACAGCATGGCAGACTGTTCGCCTCAGAAGAATGTGAATGTCTCATGAGTAAGGAGGACTTCAGCGTGAGCGGTTGTGTGAATGTGAACATAACACCTTATGTACTTCTTCTGCACTTGACTACAGTGTTGGACAGTAACATATGCATTCAAAGGAATGTGATTATTTTATCATGAATGAGTCGTATCTGAGAGAACAATTTGCAATTCCATTATATTTGACCCCTGGTGGAGTGTCAGACTGATAGATCTGTTCAGGGTGTAGGTTTTGTCTCACCTCCCACAAGCCTTAACAGGACAAAAGATGTGACGCATGGGTGGATGCTCTAGGCATTGATGGAGCTGACAGCTCTGTAGAAAGTAAAAAGTAATGTAATGCATTACTTTAGATGTTGAGTAGTTAGTAAAATCTTTGCACTTTCAGTAAGAATGGTGTAAAGAACTGTTGTAACTTTCCATCACTGTTTCAACATCAACAGTTCTCACGACACCTTTGTAATAAAAAAGTTCAGAGAAATGAAAAGACCTATAAGTCCTATAAAGATCGCTTTAGAGCAGATTTTAAACAACACCGTTCTCCGTGTATTAAATGTATCTCCATCATTGAAGGTACTCTAACATAATGGCTTTCGGAGACCAATGAAACAAAGGATTACAGCTCGAGAGAGAGAGAGACATGTTGAAGTGTGTGTGATACAATGAAAACAGGCCACTCAGGCACATTTTAGAGTGCAAACACTTTGGAGTAGAATCATTATCACTGCAAACACGGACTCTAGAGGCCGTTCTCACGCCATCTCGTCGCATCGCATGTTCCATGAACCAGGACTCATTGGAAATGTTTCAAACGGCCTCTTGCTAATAGTCACAATTTGAATTAGTTGGATTTAATATACAGTACTTCAGCTTGTATTGCCAGTTTTCCCGCTTTTTACTCGTGTTGAGAAAAGATAAATAATTTTGGAAAGGGTGTCTCTGTGTAGAAATGTTTAGTTTGATCCAACTGCACATCGGTGATGATGACCTGTTCTTCTTTCAGAACACAGGGATTGTCAAAGATGTGTGATAATTCACAGATAAAGTGTGAAGTTTCATACTGTTTTCTTGATACTAAAACATGCACCTCCTTTTATTAATTAGGCGCTGCTGAATAATGACCAGATGAAAGGTAGGAAAGAATTTTCACAAGTGAAAAAAAAACACAAAACACAGAAAGATGGAGTGTGTTACAGTGCTGCTGGTGATTAAACACAACACTTAAAGTTGTGTAATTAGTGTCTGTGTGGGAAGGTAGCAGACGGACCCTGGTAGCTGGACATTATCAGTCAGTCAGGGGAACAGGCTGAACATGTTTTACCCAGATAATTGGTAACATCATTTCACATTACGGCATGAATTCCATTTGCACATTTTATTACCCTTTCTGATGTCCATGCTTTTTCAGTACACAGACTGCAGCTGTCGCAGGTGGATGTAAATACGAGTCTGTACATACAATAACTCGCCTCCGAGTTCCCATACAGCCAAAGCTTTGTAGGAGACTCTGAAGTCAACAAGAACAGGGTTATAACATGCATCTTGAACTCTTTGGGTTATCAGATTAGTCGCTGTGTTTGCCGCAAATCACACTCTGCACATCTTAACCAACACACCGTCGCTAATGTGAAGCATGGTGGTGGCAGAATCATGCTGTGGGAATGCTTCTCTGTAGCAGGCCCTGGAAGACACAGGGTAAAAATAATGTGGTAAATGAAAGGAACGCCCGAGAGGAAAAGCTTCTGAAGCCTGTAGGAGGACTGTGAAGTCAAAGCTTCACACAAATGTTAATAATCTGCAGTGGTCGAGTCAGTCGATCCAAACGAAAAAGTGTCCCTATACTGGAAAAGGGCTGTTCACTCAGACAACCTGACAGAGAGGAAAGACTGTTGTGCCTGGACGTGCAGCATAAATTATAGATCGAGATCTATCCAACACAGACGTCGTGCTGCAATTGCTGCCAAAAGTGCTTCTACTAAATAGTGACTTGAAGGGTGGAGGGAGTTTTAGGCACCGTCCAATATGTGTGTGCTTACACACATTTAAATATACATCACAGCCTTACAACCTAAATCACATCATAGTGTGTCTGAGGGACAGGCCAAAACCACCTACATGCCACGTCTCAATAAACCTGATGAGGGAAGACAAAAGGAAAATAATAGATCAGTCTCATGCAAGTGTGAGGACAAACTGCTCATCTATGTTTATTATTCCATTTATTCCTTAGGGCTTTGGACTGTTAGTATTTCATGGATTTTGCACAGGAATGATAACTGTTAATAAAGTAACATTCTAATATAGACAGAGACATTTTAAGTGTCTGTATTTTGCTAGGCGATCAGCGTGCATCTTTTTAAAGATCAAATCCCACACAGCTGCAGGAATAACCAATAGTTATCAGTGAATTAGCATCATTGCTAAGTAACTTCTGCCTTCACCCCGATTCCCTCGCAGGCTCTCAGCGAGCTCTCATTACACCCAGCAGTGCCAGTGTTCTGGTGCTACACAGGCCTGCCTCCCTTCATCAGATTACAAGATTCCTCTCTGCTTTGCCTTTCATGTGCAACTCCCCAGTCTGCCTGACGGGTGTTTTTCATGTGGCAATGGGCCAAACAACCCCCCAAGCCCACCCCAAAAAGCATTATGTGACTCTGGGAAAAATGACTATGTGGACGTAACAATGACACAGTATTCCTAACATTAAAACGTGTCATGGCAATTACTTCACATGGATATGCTGAAGGCCACGGGCCGTTTCTCTAGCTGCCAGCATACTATATCAAACATGATGGTGTGAGGGAAAATCTGATTGTTCAAAGGAAAACTGATTATTTCTTGATGTTCTGACTTTCACCTGACAATGAGGGGTTAATGATTTCATACACACAAATCCCTCCTCCTCCACCTAGGCGCACACACACACACACACATCACCATAGTAAATCTGCAGACTATTAGCTGATGAGAAAGAATTAGCACTGGGTAAATTAGTTAATTAGATAATGAATGAACACACTTAACTACATCATGTATTCTGTGAAATCAGAGCAAGAGAGAGAGACACGGCAAATTATCAGATAACAGGTTTGAGGGACAGGGACAAAAGATGAGAGGGGGGTGAAGGGAAACAGAGACAGAGAGGGAGAGTCAGACTCAGGCATCTGGTGACGTTAGTGTTTGGCTTGTTTTTCTCTGAGAGCTGAGTTCTGAAGACACAGTCTGGCTAATACACACACACACACACACACTGGTCTTGGGTCTTGCTAGTTGGGAGGATATTCATCAACATAAAGTAATGCATTCCCTAGTCTCTTGCTCTAACCTTAACCTAACCTAAACTCCCAAACCTTGCTTTCAGCCTTTTACCTTTCATTATATGGACCAGTCCAATATCCTCACTCTCAAGGTCTAAGTGCAAAACTACATGTCCATACACACACAGATGCTTATCTTTAGTTGTGAGGACATATTGCATTTCCATTTCCATTATGGAGTACCCATGATGTCCTCACAACAATGGTACAAAACTAAACTTAGTTCACACAAACACAGACACACAGAGCACCTTTCTCATTAGTAGATGTTCATCCAGTCACATACACTTGGCTGAAATCCACGTGCAGTCACGCTACGAGCCTGCACACACACACACACACACACACACACACACACGCAAACACACACACACACAGAGCGATAAGAAAACAATGTTAGACAGGCAGTTTATCATAAGGGCAAGAAGAGACAGAGAAAGATTAGAGACCATTCCCGTATTCACAGAGACATAAACAGTGTGTGTGTGTGTCTGCACGACTTCCATAAAATGACTCAGAGATAAAAAAAAAAGGTAATTTTGGATTAATTAAATTTAGATTTGTTTAGCATGGACTTTATTTCTTTGGGTGTGCTTTGTATGTCTGTACACATCTAATGACATTATGTGTTTTAATATCTGTATCATATAATCCTTGTATAATACGCACATATACATATCTTTTTGCCTGTATGTGTGTGTGTGTGTGTAGGACTGTTAATTTTAATGGTGAATATGGTGTTTAAGGCTGTTTACATGTTAATGAGCTCTGTCATCTGGAACATAATAGCTTTACTAATGTAATCACAGGCATTATCGCACTTCTGATCTCTGTCTCAGACATTATCAGCGACGTCACATGCTTGTCAATGTTGCTAGGATCTCCTGACTGTGTCCCCGTAGTTTTTATAGTGCACTGGTCGTTAGTGTGCCGCTGACATTTCCTGTGCTTCCTCTCAATCAAGGAATTATGTGATTCGTGAAATTTAATTGAAAAGACAGTCGTGTAATCCTCACGAGTTAATCTTGCTCATTTACATGTGTGTACATGGATGCAGACATTTGTTTGTGTGTATGCCTGCGTGCATGGCTATGTGATTTTGCCTATAGCCAAGTTTGAAGTATTATAGTATTATAGTATTATAGTTTTATAATTATTAGATCGTGGTCGTATGCTTCCACCAACACCACGTGGTAGCTTAGACGCACATCTTTCCAGACTCATGTTCTAATCAGTTCGTCCATGACATGACTGTGTTGGTGGCAGATTTAATGGAATTCCCTCAGAGCATTCCTGAGATACAGTGTTGGAGCGATTGGGATAGACATGGAGCCACAGTGACCCATGAGTCCAAGTCAATGTTTGTACCAGTTCTGAAGAAATTCCCTTAGGGTGTTTCTAAAATATCAGATACACAAGAATTGGATGGATGTGAGGTCACAGTGACCTTGATTTCTGACCTCTGACCACCAAAAACTAATCAGGTCATCCTTGAGTCCAAGTGACATTTCTGCTATTTTTGAAGAAATCCTAACCAATACAGAAGAGAGGCACGTGGTAACAGAAAACAAAGTTCTGCCGCTGGTGCAGAGTCATATAATAATACTAATGAATGCTTTATTGATCCCTTTGGGGAAATTGTTGTTTGGACAGCTGCTAGACCTGTGTCTGCGCTACTACGGGGTATCAGTGTCTCGTCCAAGGACACTGAGACATGTAACCCGCTCACCCTTGGGTTTGAAGACGACTGCTCTACCCACTGAGCTATCATGCCGCCGAGTTTGAATCATTGTGAAATATTGATTAGAATTTCATGTGAGGTGTGTGGATTAGATTTTAACGTCTGATGTGAATTCATACAAACATTTCACAAAGAGTGCCTTGACAGTGAGACTGACCCTTTGTTTAAAAGAAAAAAAGAAAAGAAAACATTTTAACTTAATACAGAAAACTCAATAATATTTTGTGAAAAATCTTTCAGAGGTGTAAATGACATCGAAACACTGTGTAAGCAATATGTAATGTCTTTGAGGTTTTTGCTTAGATCACTTTTATCTTTGTAATTTCCTATTAAAACTGAAGTTTAATTTTGAAAGGACGGCCAGCAATCGCTGTACATTCACTTGAAGCTAAAAGTAAACAAAGGTGAAACGGTAAAGGAGATTCAAACAAGGTGTTAATGAGCATTACAAAACATTTAGAGCTGCACAACACATTTTACACACAGCCAGTCTTATGAATTATTTCTATTGATTAGTGAAGCCGTGTATTCAAGTCAAATACAATGTGTGTACTAAACTATATCAGGAACACATACAACACACATCACATTTGAGTCATTAACTCTTGTGCAGATTTAACAGAATAAAAGTCTGAATAACACTAATTAAATTTTGTCGCATGGAGACACGCTCCTGTAACATCAGCTACAGGAAAATATGGAGTCAAAGATACATTAAGGCATCATAGAAAATGTACCATTATATTACTACATTACTGTACATACTAGTGCATTACACCGTGTACTACAACATAACAAACAGCCACAGATTGGTTTGTGATATTTTATGGTTTTTGCTGCAGCATTGTTGTGAGCCAAAGCAAACCAGGCTTCATGGCACCTTGCAGAGCCAAAAGTACCTGTTGTCCAATAGGCTGACAACTAGTGAAAACACAAGAAATAATGAATGAGTAAAAGCCAATTATCCTCCTTCAGTGGCATAAATAAACTATCCTGCTGTTGTTACATGACCTCGTCTACTCTGCTGCAACACTCCGCCTGTCCTGCTTTTCCTTCAACCAACCTCGCTCTCTTTTTCTGTGCCTCTGTGTGTGTGTGTGTGTCTGTATGCTTTTTGCCTGCCAGCACGAACAAGCTGTACTGGACACACACAGATAAAAACACACTAACATGCACACACTCACAAGAGCCTGCCAGTTTGTATATGCGCAAGACAGACGAAAGAGCAGCATGTGTGCGAGTGTGTGTGTGTGTGTGTGTGTGTGTGTCTGAAAAAGATAATACAATTTTTGGGACTCCGGCAGCATTACCTCTTCTTCTATGTTGCTATGGTAACATGGACCAGAGAGTGAGAGCGAAAAAGATGGATAGAGAGACCCCCAAGGACACACACCCGCAAGCACACACACACACACACTGCAAACATGCCTCCACACCACCTTTCCCTCTCCCTCTCTCTCTCTCTCTCTCTCTCTCTCTCTCATACAAAGGCATTTCCAGCCAATTATCCGGTCCCGGCACATGAAGGGTTAACAGCTGCTTGGTGTCTGTACCACAGAGCTTTTTACCTCAAGCCATTTGGTCTTGGCTGTAATCGCTGCACACTATTCTGTGGCCTTACATGTGTGCCAACTATGTGAAATAGCATTCTCTCATTGTGGGAAATGGCAATAACAGCACCACAGCACACGCACACACACATGCACACACGCCAGCAGTATGACACACACTGACTAACCATGCTTACTGTGCCGTGGCTTTGTTCTGTGGTACTTAATGTCATTGGACTCACAAATCAATATGTGTGTGTGTCACTAAATATCATTTATCCTACTTAATTGGTGCATCTTTGTTAAGCCACAATCAATACGTCTCTGTGTTGTACTACAGTGACTCAGAAGACACGTGCTTACCTTTATTTTTATGGTGCTGAAGGTAAACATGATCTAGATTTTTGTCCTCTTTTGGTCATTATGGCGCAGTAAATAAGTCGGCTGTTGCAGCTACTTATGTGATTAACAGAAAAAGCTTAATGTTATCACTTAAATAATAATAATAATATTTGACAATAAAGATATGACAGAAGTCTCAACAACTGTTGACACACTGTCACAAGCAGTTTAAATATTTTTCTTATTACCCAGAAGACAGAAAATCCTTTTGGGCCCAGTGATGGAGTCTGATATCCAGAGCGTATAAACAGCCATTACACTGTGTTTTTATTTTACACATGTTAACAGAGACGCGCATATCCACACATAAAGCAGCATTTTCGCTCTGTTTTGGTCTCCACCAGGTTCTCAGCAAAGTATATCTGACTGTTCTAAGTGCTAACATAAGTAAGCTGGTTATAAAACTGAGAAGTTGCTGCTTTGGAGCTT
This sequence comes from Microctenopoma stevenorrisi, assembly GCA_032270685.1. Classification (NCBI taxonomy): domain Eukaryota; kingdom Metazoa; phylum Chordata; class Actinopteri; order Anabantiformes; family Anabantidae; genus Microctenopoma; species Microctenopoma stevenorrisi. Next base: position 3,856,487 of record JAUMTR010000002.1, on the reverse strand, counting down.
TCATTGCTCTAAATGTGCTGCTTTACAATAATTCTTATTCCTGGCCCACTATTTGGAGTAAAATCACATGATTACATTTCACATTACATTTCTTTGTCCAATCAACCATGGAGACAGAGTGCAGCCTTTCTTTTCATTCTTATGTGGGTAATCTCAAAATAGAAGCGTGTGTATACAGTATATGGCTGCATTGGAAAAAGGAAGAGAGGCTTTTTCAAAGTGGCAGAACTACTGTTGATTTCGACATCGCAGACAGATGAAAGCAAATGACCGTTTCTCTGTGAGCGTTGTTTTTTCTCTAAAATCTAAAAGAGTAATTTAGAGAGGAAGTGCTTTTTTAAAACACATAACCCTCAATAAAGCCTCCAGACCAGATAGATTGACCAGCCGGCTGCTGAAAACCTGATACGGACTGCTGTCAAGGATCTCATGCGAGCGCTTTAATCATCCACTGCAGGTGTATGGAAATCCTCAGTCATTTATCTTATCCCTGAGAAGAGCAATCCAGCCCGGTGGCACTAACTTCAGCAGTTACGCACCACCTCAAGAGGCTACAATGTAAAGCCAGAGGCTCCATGAACCCACTTCAGTGTATTTACAGGTAAGAAAGGCGCGGGTGATACAGTTAGCCCTCTGCTTATTGACACATCTGCAAAGCCGGGTGTGTTGTTTATTGACTGACTGAAGTGCACTCTCAGAATGTGCTGTAAGTCTGTCTTATAGGCCACAAGCTGCTTAGGCTGAACATAAAACCTGAGCTGATCCTGTGGCTCCTGTCTTTCCTAACAGCGGGCCACGTTCGAGAAAGAGCGGACACACCGTATCAGTATCAGATCCGCCTCTACACAAACCTCCAGGCCTTCTGCGTTATCACCGCCGCTGTTTACTTTGCATACAGATCACAGCAGGAGTGGCGACCCTGATGCGTTCTGAAATACTCTGATGATGTCGTAATCCTGCTCCCGGAGGAAAAGCAATCACCTCCATCGGAGAGCATCTGAAAGTGTTGCAGACGTGTAACCTGACAGCAGATAGCCAGGCCATTCAAGGAGGGGGTGGTGTAAGCGACTGAGCACCACCACTGGCCACGGGCTTGATTCCTAACGATTAATGACGAGCTCGTCCTCTCAAAACATCAAGAAAGGCTTTTCTTGCGAAAATCTGATGTCTACATTTGCAAAAATGTGTGCCACAGGCTTTTTGCAGATGTTTTAGTGAATTAGTTTGACGTCCCGCCTGGTGGGGTTTTCTCTCTGAGACTCCAACACAGACATGGAAAAAATGATGAGTCAGCACTGACCCAGCCTCACAGTAGTTTACAAAAAATTATCACTTCGTCAAACTGTGATAATGAAGCCATACTTTTATCTGGTGACTTTTTTTGGGGGGGGGGGGTATTGCACGTCGTAGTAATCAAGAAGAATGTGCTTCACTGTTCACCTGGCAACACCAACAAACTGAAATGAGTCATCATTCTGCAAAAAGGTCTGAGGTAACATGCATTTAGTACAAACACGTTTGATGTCATCATTAATTATCTGAGTAGCTTCTTTCTGTTAACAAACGGCACAGCCGGGGTCGAATTTACCAGAGGAGCAACAGTCGACAAAGATGTTCACAGGTGTGTTGTGATCGTGGTGTTACGGAGATGCTGGTACCTTTGTTTCCACCTTTAGTAACCACAGACATTATCTCCACAGACTGTGACAGCTCCTTCTGTTAGAGACATTATGATGTAGATCTATTACAGTGTCTTTAATAATTTTCTACGTTCTGTCTTATATGTGCAGGAGATAGCTGAAACTATGTAAACCTTTTGTACAATAGTTTGTTTCTGCATTCAGACATTTCCAGCACAATCTAGTTTTTGAGGAGGAAGACTCACAATGTTTTAGTGACTTGAAGAAAAGTCGATTGATAGAGAGACATTGAACATACAGTGAATGCTGCGAGCTGAAGAGACAACACACTGACTCATGTGTGCTTCACCTATCCAAGCTTTTAAATTAACAATCATTCTTCCTTTCTTATGCATTCTTTCTTTGTCTGTCTGTCTAGACAAGCAGAGTTGTACCTAAGGGCTCGAGGAAAGGGCCTGACAGAACAGCCATTGTTTTCTAGGTCAGTCCTTCCTGCATGGCAGACCATCGAGGCCACCCACGTACCTGGTCGCCACGCTGGGGATGTTTTGAGAAGCCTCTCCGCTCTCTGGCAGACTTAGATAGACAAGGACTTTGTACTCCGTCAGTGTGAAAACATCAGACGGGACCCAGAATCTGTTTTCACTTGTTATCCCCTTCGCAGGCACAGACTGGCTCATGGTGTTACTCGATGACACATCAGTAAGAAACACGGCCAGTGCACAGTCATACAGGCGGATCAGTTCGTCAGGGAACTGGGCAGACACTTGCCTTGTGAGTGGGTTGACGTCCCCCCACATGCCGCTCACATGATGGACTTTGTTTTATTTGATCCATAATAATGATGGAGGCTCTTAAAATAAAAGGAATAGCTTGACCTTTTGGGGAATACCTACTGTCCTCTGCTGTTCAGTGATTGTCACATCATAGGAGAGGTTGATGGCACCTTTTCACAATAAGATACGTTCTGGAACAGATTTCTGCTAAATATATAAATACTATGGGTTTAAGCTAACCCGGACGATCCCATTGTTTTCAGTGGACAACATGAGATGATATGAAAGTAAATCTTCTTATGTAACTGACTGCAAATTGATTCCTAAATACCACAACTCAGGTTGACAGGCCAGTCAACAAATGAACACACCACGTTCAAACTACCCCACACATCTGCAAGGCCACGAAGCAGCTGTGGCTCAGGCAGCAAAACAGCAGCCCGGACCTTTGTATGAAGGAGCCAGCCACAGGTCACCGTTCTCTCAGTGATGGAGAATAAATGAAACAGGACCGATTTTATTGAAACCTAATCATTCGCAATTCAAACTCTGTTCAGCTGCAGACAGCAGGAATATTGAAAGCTGATATTGTGATTTATCAGTTTCACATATCAACAGTGCACCGCCACCAATTATACCGTATATATCTACAGAGTCTGTGTAAAACTGACAAGAGCTCTTAAATAAAAACCATGTTTGCACACTATGCAAAAAAAACCTTGTTAGACTTTGTAGGACCCACTAACAACTTCCCACCCGTTAACAACTTCCGAAATTCTCCAAGATGATAAAGGAAGAAAATATCAGAAAGTAATTACAGCTGGAGTCTTGGCACAGTGCTGTGTAGTATTATAGAGACCCCCTTTTAGTCTCTAGAAATAGGAAAGTTGAAAATTATCTCAGTCATGATATTATAAAATAAATGAGGAAAATAGTGCAAATCCTCATAGAGGCAAGCGACTTCACTCTGTAGAATTTATTCTGATAACATGGTGATTCGATTTGGAGAACAAGAAGGACAGAAGAAAGAAAAGTGAGAGAGAGATAAAAGGAGGACAAAGAGTGGAGGAGGAATTCAATTAACAACATATGGAGAGATGGTGGGTATTTTGTGCGAGAACTTGTGGGAGGTGGTATGTTTGACTTTATGTATTATTATTTACAGTAGCATTAACAATTTGACCTGGTTTCTTTCTTACTTTCTTTGTTCCTTCTGAGGTTCAAACCTGCAGGGCCTGCTCATGTTTACTTTATCCTTATTATTCTGCTCCTGCTGTTTCACGATTTCCCCCGAGGGCCAGGAGACTTATGACGTATAGCCATATATCCAATGATTTGCAAAAGCTCCAAAACAAATGTTACCCACATTTGCCTAATGGTGGTGCTCAAAATAAGTCTACCAGTTTATATATGTGATATTATCACATGGAAATAATTGATGTACATCCACACAGCGCATGTACATGTATGCTTAGGGACTGTACACAAATTACTGTGGGTAGTAGATGGGGGTAGTTCGAATATTGACATTTACACGTTTACACACATGAATGATTTCATTCATTTATTTAACTTTAATATAACGGGTATAATTGGTCTCAAAACTTTTATTTTCATGATACATGTTGTAATTAGTGTTAGCACTTAGCACTTTCCTAAATGTTTATATTCATATCTTGGGCGGGCTGGTGCACACAGCCTGTGTTACAGCCAAACGACACGGTGTACCGTGGTTAGGTTTAATCAACAATGTTAGATAGCTAATCAGAGATGAAAGCATTTATTTAATTTTGGAATTTCAGCCTCACTCAGACTTAAACTTTTATACAGTCCCTTAGTCTAAAATGTCAGTGGTTGCCAATGTTTTCGTTGGCCCCTGGAAATGAGGTAAAATGTACGTGACAGATTGAGGATGAGGAAATAGCACTGCCATGTGCCATAAATAAAACATATGTTGACTAAGAAAGGATCCTCAGAAGATCATTTAAAGAAAATGGAAGGATACAAGGAGAATCAAGGAGAAAGAAAATATTATAACCCAGAATAAATCATACAGTCATCTACTGAATACAGTGACAATGAAAACACATCCAGGAGTCATCAGGGAAAAGCCGTGGGAACACAAACCGTAGGGTCCACAAATACAGTATGTCTATATGTTTAGCATGTGTGTGCTGGAGTATGAAGCGACCATAATTCTACTGAATGTGAGCTGTATGTATGTACATGTGTTGATGAGGGACCCGTGCGTGTGTGTGTGCCTGCCCAAAAAAATGCATCAAGTCCAATTACTGAAGGCTGAAAAAAACTTGTCCTGGGACTGCTCTTAGAGAAGAAAAAAAGAAAACACGTTGATGAATCATGCTTCAGCTGACTTCATCTGTCATCATTTGTGGGCGCGAGCCAGAACTTAATGAAACTAAAACACAGCAGACCATCAGATACACAAAACAACACCTCAGGATCAATACACACTTAGACAGCCTGTGCGTTGTTAGAGATGTGTGCGCGCACACACACACACACACACACACACACACACAGAGTGGAAGATGAGACAGACTCACACTTGGTGTATTGATTGAGCTCCCTGTTAGCTGTTTTCTCCACTAGCTGTACGAACAGAGAGAAGACTTACAGCTTGCAGTGTGTCCTCACCAAACCACCACTATCTATCTACAGGTTCAGGTTTTTTTACTGTGCTTAGCAGCATTGGAACTGGGATTAGATTACACACAGTCATACTGAATATTCAGCAAATATAGTTATAAATGATCTTTATCTTCCTTCTTTGTCTTATCTTTATGGTTTAACAAACTCAATTTCTCCTGACTATCATGATACTGAGACACTATATTATTTACAGAATGTGAACATGCTGGTACTTTGCAGTCACAAGTTACACTGTGTAGGACGTCTGGGCGTATCACTCTAAAGAAGAAAAAGAAAAATGTGTACACCTGTTCTGAGCGTCCACACTCCATGTCTGGCTGTAATAACCTCCTCTGGTTGCATCACTTCGCCTCCTTGATCTCTCTCTCTCAGAGCTCTGTACCTTACAAGTCTTTGACATCTCAATGCAATGAATCATACAAATGGGGATCAGGGTTCACACTTACACACACGTTCTCCTTCAATGTTCTTTGACTGTGTTGTGCGAACTCCGCTTTACTTTCACTCACGGACTCAAAGACCTGGCTAACAGCTGCGTGAAGTGGGCATCACTGACACGCTGTTTCAGTGATCTTACAAAAATTGTAAGATGCAACGCAGCCCTGCACTTTTTGAATTTGACAGAATTATCAAAAATAAAATATATGAATGTCAAAATACTGGGGGTGAGCTCTGCCCAATGCTGACCAAATGACGATAAAAATAAGCTACATTTAGCATTGCAAAGGTTCTGTGACTGTTAGAGGGCTGAGCCTCTACTGCTGCCAGGATGATAAGAGTTAGGTTACAGGAGCATTTGACAAAACACATCAATATTTCTATACAAGGAAAAGTTAGACAGTGTAGCTTTAAGATTCATCTTGTGTTTATAAAATCCCTTCACCATCCCACTATGTGGACAGTCAGGGGCGAAAAGTAACTGAGTACATTCACTGAAGTAAAAATTATTAGTACTTGTACATTGTGTATTTTAATTTTATGTTTCACTATTACTCCACTTAAACTCAGGAAGAAATATTGTCCATTTGACTTTTTAATGCTTGCAGCTAGTTAATGATGTCATAATATCATGAATTAAAATGCGCTCGGCCTTCACCAGCAGCAACATTAGAAATGTATACATATTCATTATAAATATAATCCAATAATCTCACATTCATTGATGTGTTTGTCATTTTTAGTGCAAAGCTTAATCCAATTATAATATACCGTTACTGCAATGGCGTACTTCATATTTAAATATGCACATCTTAATAAATATGTATAAATGTTGCTGACACAGTCTAAATATAATATACTGTGTAATGGAATTGCTTTTATAATCTGTAATAATAATAACTGTATTACAGTATATTTTGAGTAGCAGCAGACTTGTCCAGTACATGGCAACAGACTAAATAAGCCTGTTCCCCTGCAACAACTGTTGAACTGACAATAATGTTTGAATTCTCTGTGGGAATAAACCTGCACACATGATAAATACCAGCATACACAGATAAAATTACATTAATTCATTGCATTGTTAGTAATAGTGGTACAAGAACGAAATTCCCCTACAAGAAATATTACTTGTGGTCTGCTGTATGCTGTTTCCTTGTGTCAAGTGTACCAAACACATTGAATTTTCTTTTCTTTTCAAGGATAGATCCAGGATCTTAAGAGCAAATCCACTGGGAAGGACATGTCAAAGGGCAACATTTAAAGTGAATGCTAATGGCTATCACACAGACACCCCCATGAACCCAGCATGGGAGTCTGCCAAGGACCAAAATACAGCTCAGGAACCACAAAAAAACACAGCACAGACATACCGAGAGTCACTCCTAAAGCATGAGAATCTAAGAGAGATAGAGACACACAGGCTCACACATTCACAAAGAAAATGGATCTCTGCGTCCTACTGGCTTTCAGACAGACAGATTGTCTGCCTGGAGATAATAGAGCCTCAGAAGTGAGGACGAGGAGGCGCCCTGAAATTCATCTGTACAAAAAATGAGACAGAAAAAGAAGATGCAAGAAGAAGTCAGTATGAAAAAGGAGAGAATGAAGACGACGTCTTGACAGAGTAATAGAGATAGGAAAAGGTTCAGACAGAGAGGTGGCATATTAATTAGGGAGTAGGTTGATAACAAATGTATTAGCAGACCTCTGAAGGAAGGCAGGGGAGAGAGCAGGGGAGGAAAAGGGGTGAGAGAGATAGGAAAAGGTTAACAGAAAAAGGAAAGAGGGGGAGATGCTGAAGAAAAAGGCAAGGAGAGACACAGGATAATTATGAATTAGTTGATAAAGAGGTAATAAATGTCCTGGAGGGGAGCAGAAGTGACAGAGACAGAGGACACAGAGGAGCAGTAGAGGGGAAAATGAGGACTGGGATCCTTTTGATAATAAACTTTGAGCATCAAATAAAAAGTTATTACCACTTCTATTTATTAACTTTGATGAATAACACTTCACTTGTGATGTGGCAAGGTCATAAATGATTCCCTCCTGCTGGAAAATAAGCAACAAGACGCCCGATAAAGTGGTAATCTGACAGTTTGATTGAATTAACAGTGTGGTTACGCTACACACAGTATATTTTAAAAGAATGGTAATATGCTGAAGCTGCACCAGCAGCGAACCTATAAACCATAGTGTGATTAGAGTCAAATAGTAAGGTATGCTAAAAAATGTAAACGCAATCTCCAATTACTGAATTGGTTGCAGCATTGTAAAACCACACTTTAAAAAATCACAAAGAATGATTTCAAAAGTACAATTCTGTGCACTCACTGTGGGACTGTAATCACATATAATGCTTTATTCATTAAAGACATTTCCTTAAAGAAGCTCAATCTAAATATTAATAGTTCTATTCATTTCTCAGTCCCAAACCGTCACACTGCTAATCCCTTTGGCTCTTCCCTTCTCTGGATAGCCCAAGGAACACATAGGCATACACACACTGAGCGCCTTATATGGGGAACTGGGTCCTCTCCTCCAGGGGAAGTAAGATCCACTAAAATGTCTTTATTTCTGTGATCATTCCAAAGCATGGTTGAAGCACAACATGTTGTAACAAACATTTTAACACACCGTAGGTGTTATTGAATTTTGAAAATGGGGGGTGGGGGTTGTGCAGGTTGGTTTTCACCATCGGTTGATGGTTCCCATAGATCACCTACCAGTCAAACTGTTTCTCCACAGCCATTCTCAGAGATCACTTGTCAATCAAAAAGTGTGTGCGAAAACTTTTCTTTCCCTCCGTTTTGTTTTGTTTTTACACAAAAAATGCTGCAGATAAATGTGTGAAATTAAAAGTAATTTTCCTTTTTAAAAATGATCAGCTTAGTGTACTTGACAGCCAAAGTCTTTCAGTAAATTCAGTCCTCACAAAAATTAAGATATCTAAATGCTGCATTGCAACATGATGGTTCATAGGACAGAGCCAGGTCAGACAGGTCTATGTCAGAAATGCAGGTGCTGCGCTTTGATAAGAGCATCATTAGGCAAAGTGTTAGCAAATGTCTTTAGGGTTCTCATGTTAACACTACAAACCAATTACAGTCAAACACTATACGCACACATACACACACTTTCTTTTCTTTTATTCTGTTTTCCTGGGTCTCGCTGCTTCTTTCTACCCAGTGTAAATAATGTAATTTGTCACAGACAGGCCTCCTTGTAGAATATGACCTTTGGAAACCTCACAGTAAATTGGCCTCGGCTAGAAAAGCTACGTCATTAGCCTATTCCATCTCTGTCTCGCTCCCACGTCCTCTATGTCTTCCCGCTTTCAAATTCAGTTTTATTATTTATGTTTAATTTTAAATTCACTGTTTAATCTACTGTCCTGTGAGGCTAACTAGCTCGAGCTGCCCGTGTCTTTCTTTCTCTCTAATGTGCTGCAGTCAGACACGAACAGAAGCTCATCATAAAGATTTTCACAGAAACTGCTTCATGTTCATTGTAAAGTCTCTCTTATATATACAGTATGTATTGGAGGTATAATATGTCTGCACTAACTCTTCCTATAATGCTTTAAGAAACTTGAGTGAACGTAACTGAATTTGTTGTAAAGGTTCAGGGAGCTAAAGTCTTTAGCTAAGATGCTGCCCACTATTGTATCAACGTGGCTACAAAGAGTTCACAGGTAACCAACAACTGAATAAAATTATTATCTATATTAGATTTGCTGAAGTAATGTTTCATAACTAATAATCAGTGTGCAAACCAGCACATATATACTCGTTACAGTCTCTGCTAGCCAGATAGCTATAAACTGCTAATAATGTTAGCCCTTCGCAGTTAGAAACAAGCTTCCTAGCTTCCTCTTCTTAAACTAGTACCGTAAAATGTTTTAATGCAAATTGTAACTACAATCTACCAGAAACAAACAACAAAGTCAGTCCCTGTATAGTACTAATATCCTGTGATATGTAAAAACTGCCCTAACTTAGCTTCTAGCTAGTTTAAAGTTTGTGGGTAAAAAAGGTGAAAACACCATAAAAAAAACAATAATAATATAAAATAATTAGTAAACAGTATTCATTTTTTTAGAGTTAAGTTAGAAAGAAGTTGTTTGCACTAAATGTATGTATGCAATTTCTTTACTTAATTCTAAACCCAATGCTTTTTTGTTTCTATTTTTTTTTTAGATGTCTATCCATCCATTTTTCTAACCATTTGTCCTTGTAAGGGTCAAAGGGATGCTGGAGCCTATCCCAGCTGTCATCTGGAGAAGGTGGGGTACACCCTGGGTAGGTCGTCAGTCTATCGCAGGGCCGTCATATACAGACACATCAACATGCACACTCACATTCGCACCCTGGGAACATTCAAACTCCACACAGAAAGGCACCTGGCTGACCTGGGGATCGAACCCAGGTCCTTCTAGCTTTGAAGCAACAGTGCAACTACCTTGCTGCCCTTACTTAGATGTTTAATAATATAATAATATAATAATTTATAATTATGCATAGCTAACTAGCAGTAAGTTTCCTGCTTTTAGGGTAAATATTACAAGAGTGAACTGACATGTGGAGGACTCTACTGCAAGCATCACATTGTTTTGGTGTTTTTACCACAATAATGTTGGACAAGACGAATATGAAAATGCTAAAACGCTGGAGTTCAGAAGGCTAAAACACTCTACTATTGTCTGTTGAAAGCCAGGATAAGGTCAGCTCTGTGCAACCTTTAAGTACTCTCTCTCCTTTGCTCACAAACGCACACACACACAGAGTTATACAGATATACAGACACAATGTAGGTATCAGCAGTATCACAAGTGCCAACTACAGCAGAGAGAACTACTGGAGCACTGGGTTCCTGGCAGTGTGTGCATGTTTGTGTGTGACTTATAAAAAAGAAGAGTGTGTGTGTGTGTGTGTGTGTGTGTGTGTTTGAGTGCATGCCTTATCATTCCTAAGCACTGTGTTCTTCTTGGCAGATGGCTCTGCCAACCCCAGGACCTGAAGTGTGTGTGTGTGTGTGTGTGTGTGTGTGTGTGTGTGCATTGTCTTGGTATCTTGGGGGCACAAGGGCAAAAGCTACCTGGTGTTGACTGCCAAGTCTCTTGCTCCCCCGTGCTCTCTCTTTCACTAAATCCTCCAACACACACACACACACACTCCTGCTGCTTTGCCTTGCCCGGTCATGACATTTATTGCATATGCGAAATATTTTTGTTTTTTAATAAGTAACGGTGGTTAAAGCTGTTTTTAAAAGATATGGTGGTGTAGGAAATGATAGCATTCATCATTACTTCCATTACATGGATTGGCAAGCAAATTAACTTCATTACTGATCGCAGTAGTTGCATCTCTACACAGAAACCCATCATGGATTCAACGTCAGAGACTCTAAAGATAATAATGAAATGATAATCACGTTACCGTCGCAGACAGTTCTAATGTCTGAGCTAACACTGTACTTCATTAAATAATTAAACTGATTACTAATTTAGATTTTACAACAAATTACAGAACACTACATAAAGCAAATACTTTATTACCTAAATAAACTAATTCTTAATTAGTTAACAACAAATTAGAGTATGTACATTTGAAGCAAAGCTCTTCATTAACTAATCTGACCTATTACAAATTGAATTCCTACAGCACATTAATATTATCTGAAGCAAATTGTTTACTAATTAAATATATTTATTACTAAAATAATATATACAGATATCATTCTACTACTGACTTGCGATGAGTGTCCATCTGGGCTGATTGATGCCTGATAGTTACAAATTCTGTTTGTTTCCCAAATGCCAGTGTTGTATATGTGAATGTGGTTAAAGAACTCGCCAACCCTGGTCTTATCTCTCCTCTGTGCACTCTCTGATAAAGAGAACTACCCGAAAAGTAATCTTTAAAAAGGCATAAAAAGGACTGTGGAGCAATAACTACACAGATAAATGTGAGTGTAGTGAAACTTCAGGAAGACAACGACTCTACCAATATTAGAACAACAGCTACAACAGAAGCTTGGTGATCTGATCCCATGGGGAAGATCTGGTTCAGTTATGTGCGCTATTCTGCTTTATAGTCTAATTAGTAGTTACAAGGCTTTTAGTCACATCTATTGACAAGGCAATTGCAATTTGTGCACGCCATTAATAGAAAATAATACCTTTGAACGGTGCAACAATCTCCATTTCAGCTTATTTGGTTGACACAATAAACCTCCAGCAGCTTAAACAGCTTTTGATGCGGGGAAGCAGTCTATCTTCTCTTCTGTAAGTCTTTTTTAATAAAGATATTGCAGCTCGGAGAGACATACCTCAGTGTAAGTACTTGAGCTGCACTCAACAGTGACTTTTTACTGCACCTCATTGAGCCACTGAGAGCCTGTTGGGTCTTATCATCTAATGTTTGTCATGGTAATTTCCTCTGTGTGAATTCATGTTGTTTTTTTATTGTTGATTTATAGGTTCATTATCTGTTTGAACTTTAGCTTAATTCATTTTTTAAAAAGATATGTCCAATAGATAAATACACAAGATATATCTAGATTTGTACATTTAACCATTTTAATTTGACAGCCTCTACACATTAATCAGACTTGCTGAAGAATGTGGTGTAATTTCTCCTCTAAGTCAATAAATGTAGATTGACTCCTTGAGAAAAAGGAGTTAAAGCTAATTGCCATATTTCACTTTACAGGGCCCAGTGACCTTTTAGCTATAGTAGATACACTGCGATCCAACTTAAAAGGACATTGTGTGCCATTGAAATGTGTATCCTCAGCCAGTGCTAGGCTACTGCAAATATTGCTCGTAATGAAGTCGTGAACCCAATGTCCACCAATGCTGTCACAGTATCCGTATTGCTGCGATACTTTAGGGAGCAACGAGTCGAGAGGTCCAACTAAGCTGGTGGAATCCAGCAGGTAGAATCCAACCTGTATCTACATCTGATCCCAGTCAGTGCCTTGAATTACAGACAGTGTGAATGGTTGTCTGTCTCTACATGTGATAGACTGGAGACCTGTCCAGGGTGTACCCTGCCTCTCACCCAGTGACAGCTGGGATTGACTCCAGCACTCCTTTGACCCTTGAGAGGACAAGGGGTTAGGATAAAGGACGGATGGATGGAAGTGTTTATAACAGAACATATGCGTCTCTGTCGCCTGCTGAGGTGTAAATAAAGGCTGATAAAGCCTCCAAGACCTCTAACACCACTGAAGAAGCTGCAACATTCAAATCTACCCTGAATAAGACAGATGGTGTACGGCATGTCTGTGGACATTTTTGGATACATCATTCGTATTTAATAATTTAGTCTTTATTATTTACATGCTCAACATTTAACAGGCTCTCTCCTGGGTTGGCAGCTGTTGTATGGCTGAGGTGTAACACCAATGGTTAATGTTAAACAGTCCCTTTTGGAACCTTAAATGAAATTTTAGTCAGTGACTTTTGTTGAGCCAAGCTATGTGGTAGCTGGGTTTAACTTTACTTTCTCCCTGTCGTTTTTAATGTCGACATTATATCATAATGTCGGGTACATTTCCTATTTGTATCAAAGATAAACAGCAAAGGCAGGATAAATAATAGGTTTAGAATAACTGTTAATGAGTTTAAAGAGTTCCCTTCTTCCACAAATATGGTGATAAACCTGTGAAACACAGTATCTGTGATATAACATACGATCAAAGTGTTTTAGCATGTCAAGAGTTGGTTAATTTCAGGACGGTCAGATGAATATACTATATACATGGATGGATGGAGACTTTGTCTGATATTTTCCGCTCACTTTGTACTTCTCCATCAAAAGAAGAATGCTAAGAATTTGTGAATTACCAGTGAACGCCCAGACTGTATTAAACATCTCACCCACTTCTAAGGAAGCCAAGTCTCCCATTAAGTGTCCATTGCGATTGATGAAGAAAACATGAAGACGAGTAAAGCCTCTGCACCAGATGAGCATAATAGTGACTTTGATGGACCATGATGAAGTAAAACTCTATGTGGCGCTATCGCTGATTTCTTCTCATCTTTAAGAGACATTAACACCCTCCACAACCTGCAGCACCCCCCACCCCCTCAAATATGGGGAAATATGCTGGGAGGAGGGGGACAACGGGCGACTTACTTCTTGATTGGGCAAAATTTCACTGATAAAGATAAATGTTCTGCTGTGGGTTTTATATCCCACCCAGAAGGTTACTATTTTATTTTCTTATAAGCCACCTAATAAACTGAACAGATGGCTTAGCTATTAATATGGAGCCTGTGAAAACCCTAAACTGTCTGTGCTCCATCTCTCAGCTGTAGATATGAGCCTCAATTTACTCATTAATAAAGTTTTCACAGTTGACCTCTGTCTTTGTTCAATTTTAAAGCTTAATTATCACATTTTACCTTAGATAAGGGTATTTATGATTTGATAATATAAGTGGATTATCTGAACAATGAATATAGAGGCTTCAGCTCCTTAATTATGATTCTTGCAACTTGGGTTTTTCGTTATCTCCTCCACTACTTTGAGAACTGACAGCACCGCTCCACCTATTTTACATCTAGTGTTTTTTCTGTAGATATCCTCTGCCAGGTTGGAAGATCTGTTAAAGTTTAACAAAATGAAAAGGAAGAGTGGGAAAATGAGCTGTCGGCAATAAGGGATGACAGCGAGTGAAAGATATCTGTGAGAATGCAAAAACTGTATCTAACCGTAGTGGAGGGACTGGGCTGAGAATAGTTTGCTTCATTCCCTCTTCATCACCTCTTGAGGTATGGCAGACTAATTTTTAATCCTAATATGTGACAGATGTGATACTTGGACTGATTGGCTGTTTATGATCCTCTGTTCTCTAATGATCCTGGATCTAAATCCTAAAGGAAACCCAGAGAATATATTAAGTTGATTTGGAAATTCTGTCTCATTACTGTTTGGACGTCCTTGGTAAAATGTATAAACAGCTGGAGAGACACATCTGTATATTATTACATCGTCCAAGCCTGCAATGGATCACCGGCAAGTCCTCTCGATTACTCTTTGGCACAGCACTGAATAAATACCTCTGGAGTACATTAAATCTGCAAACAAAATCTGGAGGATCTCAGATCATAAAACTGCTCTAATCAACATTTTTAGGTTAGATTACTGTGCGTCATTTAATCGTTTCAATTGTGCGGTGAAAGATGCTGAAGTGCTCATATTGTCCTGCAACTGTACTGAGTGGTATTTTTTGCGGCAGCAGCGCTAACAACCAACAATAAACCACATGAACAGTACCAAGCTGAAGACGTCCGCAGCAAGCTAGGCTGCATAGCCGAGCATTTTAATCATGACTTTAGTGCTGTGCTAATTAAAAAATGATATTGTGTAAAGTGAAATATTGTTAATGACTGTACATAACATAATCAAGGAGGTGAATGTGTTTCCTACAAAACATTCATTGCAGCTGCAACATATTTTCACAGCAACGTGATTTTTAGGAGACAGGGATGGTTTGCAGTGGCTCGTTGCAGTTCCACCCAAAAAAGCAAATAATGAACTGTATTTAACCTCCTAAGACTCAAACTCGTTCATGGCATGCATTTATATCTCTTTGCTATTTGGGCTGATTGTGACCTGATGAATATAAAAACAAAGAATTATCTTTTTACCTGATGTAGTTTCTGGGAAAAATTCTGTTAAATGTTGGTAAAACACTATAAAGTCACAATTGAGTAATGATGTCCTCAACATTTGAGTACAAAAACAAAATGAGAAACAACAATTGTCCCTTTGAGCAATGGCTCATTTGAAGTGCTGCTAAGTTGCTGGAAGATGTGTGTCTGTAAAAAAGTACACACAGTAAAAGTATAATGTCCTCGTACGTGGATATCAGGATATTGTAGAGAAAATAATATTTTGGTCCAGACGGCGCAAAATGTGATGTCCACACATGTGGCCGTCAGGTCCTAGGAGGTTAAAGCTGATTCTGTCACTTGAAAAAAGCAAAACATTTACTCAATTACAAGAGGCTGCTGCTTATGAGATGTTACACATCTACCTCATAATATTTTATTCATCTAATCCTGTCTCATGTTTTTTTTCAACAATCAGAAACATGAGTGAAAATCTGTAATTATTTGCAGCATCAGTTCTAATTGCTCACGGTTTATCATTTTCTGAGGGAATCTGTTGTTTTGTTGTGAGCTTCAGAATGTATTGGTAATTACTGGCACATGTGTGGTTTCTGTTGTGTTTGTGGAATCATGAACAAATAAAGGTACTAAATGAATAAAGTGTGTATTTAGTGTTTCTGTCATGTAACACTTCAGAACCATGGACAGTGACTGACTCCTTGTAATCTGACTGGTTTTACCAGCTTCTTCACACCTGCTGCCAGAGCTCCCATTATCCAGCCCTGAGGGATAATTGCACCACCAATATGGGATAAAATGGGATTTCTTCCAGACAGAAGTCTTCCTTCAGTGTTATCTGCTGTTAGTTGCAGAGAATTTGTTTATGAATTCTTGTCACTTTGGAATGAGACACAGCTTCCTTTCACAGCCTCCGAGTTGCTGGTGATGTTGGTGTGAAGTATCGTCAAGTGGAGCCGGTTTGGCAAGCTGAGGACGATCACACGACAAGGAGAAATTTCAGTGGTGTAATGAATGATTTGGGGCTGATTGAGAGCTTGGGAGGATTGACGGGCAGATTGAATACTGGCCTGTGAGACTTAACATCCAATGCATTGACTATAAATTGACTCTGTCACCACTCTTCCCAGAGATCCCATCTTCTCTTCTTGTTTATCCCTAGACTCAGTTTTTATGATCTGGAAGCAGCATTTTGACTGACACTTCGAACACTTTCCATCCATTTCTCTCCAGTTTATAGCTACATAAAAAGAAAAACAACATAAAAATTCAACACAATCTAGAAGTCATAAAAAAAGAGCAATAATCAGAGTCCTTCCTGCAGATGTGAACTCCAAAACACGCAGCTGGAATCTTAGAATTCCATGCTGACGAAATGTGTAATCAATTCCATAATCAACTACTAACTGGTTCAACCAATCACCATCAGTGTCAATTAACATTCAAAGCGATCTCCCCCAGATTCCACTGCCATGATTAGCCAGCTACACGATGGGCAATTACAGTGGAGTACGCACATTTCAAAGCAAGCGCTATTACAATCATACAAAGCCTCCAGATCTCTGAGTGAGAGAATGAAACAAGGAGTGAGACGAGGAGGGGTGGTGGAGAGCAACAACGAGGAGAGTAGAGAGGGTGGTTCTTCGGGGGGAGGAGGAGGAGGAGACCTACAGTGTTGGATTTGCTCAGATTTAACAAGGGCGTGAGGAGCTTCAAGATTGTTTTCTCTCTGGTTCTCTTCCCTTAAAGGGAAAATCCACTGTCAAACAGGAGGCACACATCACTGACGAGTGACAGACTTTTAACTCCAATCTGAGTGATTTTCATGGTTTCTACTGAAGGCGTGCGTCGCCTTTCATGCCTGTGAAATCCATTGTAAAATTTTTAGGAAAATAAGTCCATTGGAAAATAACTCTCGCTCCCTCCAGTCTGTGTTTCATCTTCCAGTGGCAGCGTTATCCTCCTTACAATCTAGAGCCCATTTTAACATTTATTAGCTCAGGGCTGCTGGATACATCAAAGCAGCTTTCCAGAGCTATTGGCAGAAGACACCGGTTGAGAGCAGCAGCATCATGTGTTACACTGGCTCCGTTACAAACCAAATACATTTCATCATGATGTCTTTGGCCTGGACTGTGGCTGAAAGCTCAATTTATTGAATTATTTGTATTTGGTTTGTTTAGGGGTTGGCATGCTTGGAATGAACAACCATGGTTACAGGCCAGAGCTGTTCCAAATGGTCATATCCGACAGTCATGTCCTCTTC
This sequence comes from Microctenopoma stevenorrisi, assembly GCA_032270685.1. NCBI lineage: Eukaryota > Metazoa > Chordata > Actinopteri > Anabantiformes > Anabantidae > Microctenopoma > Microctenopoma stevenorrisi. The sequence continues at coordinate 3,839,051 of JAUMTR010000002.1, read as the reverse complement.
CGGCTGCATTCTCCTTTCACCATCTCCCTTCAAGAACCCTGTGTAGTCTCAGCACAATGGCTGGTTTAAATGGGACAACAGCGCACACTCTCCTCGCGACGCTTTCCTCGCGCGGCACCTGTTCGCATGAACACAAAGTGGTGTGGAAAGCCTCCACCAAACATATGCTGATGTGTTGCGGTTTTTCTTTCTGTCTCTTTTTGCACAAATGAGACAAATGTGCTGAAGTTAATTGAGCATTTTGCGATGTGAAGTGTTTCAGCATGTTAAAAGTGAAAGATTTAGAAACAAAGATGACCTACACTCAGACAGTCCCTGTCCCCGAACGTCTAACCAGTGCTGCTGACGTCAGCAACGGTCACTCGTGCTACATGGTGAACTGTCTGTGCACAGAGGCTCTGTGCACAGCAAAAAGAAAGAAAATATCCCATATGTGGTACAATGGATAGCCTTTAACAGCCTAAAACAGGGGATTTGCTTGTTTAACAGGAATCTTTACTCGCATTAATCGTGCATATAGTAATAAGTCAAGTGGTATGTCATTCTCAGCTGCCCGCTTTGTGTGGAGAGGACAGAGGCTGCGACACAAACACTGTAACTGTAACTTCACATCCGCTAATCTCACTCACTGCTCACTTCAAGTGCTAATAAAATGCATCCCAGTGCGTGAATCGTACGATCATGTTCCCCTTTCATATGCTGTCATTTTCATTTGCATGTAGGATGTGCGAAATAGTTGAGAAAAAGAAAAGAAACCACTTTCAAAAGCTCGAAAAACACAAACCAAACAGTAAACATATGCCAGAAAAGTCAATGTGCTTCACCTAACACTGCCACCTTTGCTGGCTGGTGATCACTCGGTGGGATGACCGGTGCCTCGGCTTTCACCTGTCACCTGGACAACCCCTCAGCAGCTGCTTTTTAATCAGCTGTTTCTTGCTCATTTATGTGTTTTCTTTCCTGTAATAAAGTGTTTTTTTCTGTGTGTACCCAATTTTCCATCCGAACCCACTGACAGCCGCAGCGTGATGGAGTGGTGGCAGCGGGGAGGGTTACATGTGTAGACACCCTGAGCTTGTTGTTGAGCCCTGAGCAGCTCCACTCCAGCAGTGGGGGGTTAAGTACCCTGCTCCGGGGCCTTTCCGCGCTGGCTGCTGAGGGACAAGCAGTGTGCGACACTTTCTCTGTTCACACCGTCCCTGCTGGAATAAGGATTCAAAACAGCAACATGGTTGCCAAGTTATCGTGCTCCCACTGTAATACAGACTGACTGATGCTGCACCTCCTACAAGCCTCCTTACTAATTTATCATCATATCACACTGCACTAAAACATGTTTAATACAGTGTATTTTATTGTCATTACACATGTCTTTTGTATAATTCTAATCATTTGGAAGCTATTTTGGACATTGCCTTTTATTGCTTTATTGAACAGGTGAGATGAGCATTTGAACTGCTGTATTGTATTGTATAGAAACACACTGGTGGGATAACAGTGATTTTGCAGACGGTAACCAGTCCTTGGTTTGAGTCCAGCTGGGGACCTTTATTCCATGTGACACCCTCTGTCTCTCCCCATGTTGCTTGGCTGCCCCTTTACTGTCAAGCTATTTAATAAAGGCCAAAAAAAATACTGCACAGACTGCTCTGAGAGAAATCCACTAAATTCAGTACAAATCAATGTAATAAATTCCAAATCACGCCGAGAGAAAGAATTACATTTAATTTCTTGTAACTCAGTTGTCCTCCAACATCCTTTGGCCTCCCTGTTGTTAAAACTGTTAATTTGCACGAGTCTCTGCTGCATATCGAAGGCCTTCACTTAAAAGCAGCACGGCACTGAGCATTATGGATTCAATCGTTTATGGTCGACCCACTAGAAACAGAAAAGATACTTTTCAATATTTGTTTTCTATAAAACAATTCCAGTCTAGTTTCCATTAAACAATAGTGGGAGATGCCCACCAGTGTGAGTCTGTCTGTTTAGGGCTGATACTGGTATTAGATTACTTTTTTAACGATTTGACAAACATTTTAAAGTTACTATTCATGTTACTTATATTTTTACCATTTCTGAACCTTGGCGGATTTATCATTCTGGCCTCATTACATGTGATGGTGCACAGGTCTATTTGTGTTCCGACAAAACTCACATACTGTAACACATCCTGTATTAAACCTGCGGTGACAGTAAAACTCAACAACTCATCACTTCAGACAAGCTGGAAGCAACAAATATGACATGATCATTTGTTACTGACTGACAGTCTGGTTTAATCAGCTGACTGTTTGAGAGAAACCTAAAAACTAAAGAGGGTGCTTCCCCACAGGCCTGAGTTGACTGTATCACGTTGTAGTGTGTGCAGAAGATGTGGATAGAGCATAAACCACGTGACTGTTTAACTACAGAGATGCACAATCAACACATTTGCACATACACCTCCCGAAAACATGCTGGACTCCACCAGCAACCTGCGCTGCACATGCTGGACGCCATAAAGTCCTCTAAAGTCCAAACTCCATCACTTCCTCAAAGACAATCGCAACACCAAACAAACTCAAACTCCTGCGTCGTCTTTTCATGAGGACACGAGTTCATTCATTCACCCCGTTTTCCTTAGTTCTCCCTCCAGCCGCGTCGCGTCGCGTCGCGTCGCCCCGTCACCTCCCTCCGGTGCGCTCCCACAAGCAAAACAAACATTCCTCAATGTCTCAATGAGACGGCAAAAGCCGGCGCCGCGTGCACGCGCGTGATAGCGTGCGTGATAGCGTGCGTGTGTGCACGCAGGCTGCGTGCGCGTGCCTCCCGGTCCGTCTCAAGCAACAACGGCAGCTTTACGGTGACAAAGAAACGCGGTTTACGCGATTTCTCCGTGGTGTCACTTTGGCTCTCCATTTCCCCCCAAAATAAATAAATAAAAGCGATTTAAAGGGTGCCATGTCCGCTCTTATCCCTCTTTACAGACTCTCCACGTTACATGCAAACACAGAAGATGATAGAGCAGCGCGCAGGACTTACCATGGTTGTTCAAGCTCCCAGTCTCTGAAAAAGTCCAATTCAAAGAGATCCATTGCAGCTCCAGCTCCTGCTGCTCCTGCTGCTGCTACTGCTGCTGGTGTTGGTGGTTAAAATCCAAAGCTGGTGCTACGTGGTTCTACATGGGCTACTGATACAGAGCGTGCGTGCGTGCGTGCGCGTGCGCGTGTGTGTCAGAGAGAAGGAGAGTAGACACAAGCTGCTGCCGCTGCCAGGAAGCTGCTACGTGGTCGAGGCAAGCTGACAGCCAGGCAGAGGTGGAGGAAGAGGGAGAGGGAGCAAGGGAGAGAGAGAGAGAGAGAGAGAGAGAGAGAGAGAGAGAGAGCACACATACATACACACACACACACACACACACACACAGAGACAGTCAAGAAAGCTACGAATGTTCTTCCATAACAGTGAAGCTATTTATATTGCCCGATTTATAGAAAAATAAACCTTGTCGTTTCAACCCCCTACAAAAAAACGTGCTACCTGAAACAGTGACTTAACAACAGCTGAAGGATGATTTAAATGCTCTTTTTAACAGATGACACATGATCAGATGAGTGTTTGTTTTGCAAGGAACCACACTTTATAGTGTGTGTGTGTGTGTGTGTGTGTGTGTGTGTGTGTGTGTGTGTGCGTGTGTGTGCACACGTGCTCTGAGGACTCACTCCCTCTCTACTGGAGTGAAAGTTGACTATCACCCATCTCACAGTCTGTAACGTTTATTTTTTAAGTCGTGCCCTCTGAAACAGAAAGTGAGATGGACTCTCTGATTCAGAGCTATGACAGTGAGGTAGAGATGCACTAGACCGCTGAGGCACGAGGACTCGTTGCACATGGTGCACCATGTCGAGCTGCACTCCTGAAGCTCCACACATTGTGATATCTTCTTTGTCTCACTGTATTTACTAAATTACCTCAATTTAATTATGTTTTGTCTGAAAACAAATAGTCAAAATCCACCAAAATGATTTAATAACCCTCTGTGTGTCCCTGTGAGTAAATGGTAAACACTAGAATATAGAGTTCTCTCCAGGTTAATTAAAACTTCCGGATTCCCAAACATTCTTAAGCAAATGAACTTAATGTTCTCCGTGGTGCCTGTGGCTCTGGTGCTTAGTATGTCATGTGCAGAACACAAAGAGCAGCGTGTTAGTCATGGAACTCGTTTCTTGTAACAGCTGAAATAAAACACATAACTTTCTTGGAAACAAAAAAAAAACAAGAGAACATCCATCATAAAGCAGAAAGAACAAGTAGAAAGACTCGAGCTCAAAAAGGAAAGAGACATTCTCAAGCACTGACGTGTATTCATACACAGGAGCAGACATCATTAACAAAGCTGAGACATACACCGGATTAAATATCAGACTCTCCTGGTCTTTTTTTCCCAGCTTTTCTTAAACCAATACAGCAGCAAGTGTCCAAATATCTCTGAGCCACTAAAATTGGCATTTTGTGAATATAATTTTTGCTCGTGTTTCCCTGTTGGTATTTTTGTGTCTTTATTGTGATTGGTTGACCACGATGTCAGTGTGGCTGTAACAGTTTTATAGTTTTGACATTTTGACATAAAGCTACAAGATGCAACTTCAGCTAGCACCCGCATGAGGCTTGATATCAATTTTCTCCACTGCCCCTGCTCTACTATGCTCTGCTACTCCCTGCTACACTCCACTATGCTCTGAACAGCTATTCACGCTGCCATTGTCATGTTACAGTAAATAAAAATGCTCTGGAACATATTAATCAAGCAGAAATATCAATCTTCTCCACTGCCCCTGCTCTACTATGCTCTGCTACTCCCTGCTACACTCCACTATGCTCTGCACAGCTTTTCACGCTGTCATTGTCATGTTACAGTAAATAAAAATGCTCTGGAACATATTAATCAAGCAGAAAAATCAATCTTCTCCACTGCCCCTGCTCTACTATGCTCTGCTACTCCCTGCTACACTCCACTATGCTCTGCACAGCTATTCACGCTGCCATTGTCATAATTCAGTAAATAAAAATGCTCTGGAAAATATTAATCAAGCAGAAATAATGGAAATTCTCTGACTGGTTAGAACGGAGAGCTTTGCTCAAATACTTTTAGATGCAAATGTCTGTAGTTTTGGCCGGATGTCAGCAGCAGCTGTGCATGTTAAGAGTAGGGGTTATAAAAATCACTACTGTACTCCCTGGACTGGCTGGACACAGCAATTGTGAGCTGCTGTATCTGAGTGTTTTGACTCTTACACTAAAGCTGCTGCATCGCCACCCAGAGCCTCGTAAATCCACTTTATCAGAAACCTTCACCTGAAAATATTTTTTATTTACTGTTTACCAATTGCTTGTAGTATTATGTACAGGACTGACTTTTCTATGTAATTTTGTGTTGTCTTAAAAGTTGTCTTCTGCAGCTTCAGCAAATTATACTTCATGCTGTTTTTAGCATGAAATGTTCCTAGAGATACTTAGCACTGCACACTTCTAGGTCCAGGTGGTCTTTGAACCACTCACAAACTATACCTGCCACCTGCTTTACCAATTCCACCCGACTACTTCACCTTTGTTTCAGATCATCCGATGCACAAGCGTGTTCACAATAGTTTAGCAGCTCATCATTTGCATCCTCTATTGTACACTTGCTGCAATACATGCCCGGTGGCACGTTTTCTTGTTTACGCCTCGCCATGAATAATGATTGACCAGATGGTTGAAACTTCTCACTCAGCATGTGCGACACCAGTAGCTGTAACTGTGGTTCCTTTGTGACACCACTGTCCTCTCCTTTAAAAAAAGTCCTCCTACGCAAAAGCCTGCATGTTTTTTTCCATTGTGAGAGAACATGGGAAGTCCAAATGTATCGAGAATAATGTTTGAAGATAATTGGCAGGCTGTGTGCGTCTGTGTGTGTGTGTGTGTGTGTGCTAGCGTCTTTGTTTTGGATGGTGCGTCACTGTGTTAGTATGTGTGTAAGGACGTGTGCGTGAGTATTTTGGTCTGGTCTGGGGCAACATGCCAGCCCTACTCTGCATCACAGTCGGCAAGTACAAACAGGGGGAGAAGGGAGGAGTGGAGGAGAGGAAGAGAGGAGAGGAGAGGACAGGACAGGAGAGAGTTAAAAGAACCGCGATGGCATAAAAACACTTCTGAGCATAAGCAATATTCTCTATAAGTACTGTTTAATGACCTTGGTCATTTCAAAATTCCAGACATCTCAGCAGCTTTAAAACGCCACATCGAAATTCAACCACTTTTCAAGGATTTTAAGCACCTGCAAGAACATTGGATTATGTGTGTGTATGTGTGTGTGTGTAAGAAAGGCTATCCAAAACTAGGTCAGACACTGAGAGACAGACAATGAGTGGAGACATGGAGAGGAGAGGGTAGACAGATGTGGCAGAATTTAAGAAAACTAATTGTAGGATGAGTTGATGAAAAAATTATTAAGGAAGAATTTTCAGAGAACTTGGCATCAGTTCATTTCCATATCTTCACTAGAGTGGCTGTTTGTTTAGAGATTACAATTCTTTTTGTTAGCGTCTTTTACAGTATTGTTCAAGCAACATCTGTGCCAGTAATTCAGATTTTAATGATGACACGGGGAGCGAGAGCCTCGTACACAGACGCCGAGCTGGAGACAAAAACAAACATAAAATAGTCAGGAAGGACCGTCTTCAGCTTTGGGCTCATTATACTTGCTGTGTATCTTGCAGAAGTTGAGAAGTGCATGTCATGAATTTACAATATGTAACCAGACTTTCTCCTACTCTCTCTCTCTCTCTCTCTCTCTCTCTCTCTCTGTGTCTCTTTTCTTTCTCTGGCTCATGTAGTAGTGGTAGTGAATCACCACAGTGCCACAGCTCCACCATGTGCTTAAATATCAGTATTACAATATTTGCCATCACGTTTCATATTGATGGCAAAAATGTAAAGCTGGTCGTGATCCACACAGAGAGCATTGCCGTTCTTGCTTAGTCAGACGCTGAGTAGAATCTGGCTGGTCAGAGCACTCATGTTCACCCCATCCATCACAACCACTAAACCACCAGGTTATAAAGTAAAGATTGTAGCCTCCGTCATATTAAATATTACTACAAAGTAAATCAACACTGAAGAAAATAATTGTTTTAATGCTCCTCAAACACTGACCTTTTATTTGTTTCAAGCCATTCAGAGGTTCACTCACTCTCTTGCTGCGTAATGGTCGTGACCTGGAAGCAGCCGCAGAGCATCCCCACAACATTACCCTGCCACCAAAACGCTTGAGTGTAGCAGGTCCAATTTTGTTTTTGTGGTATTTAGCATCATGCCAAATGCAACAGTCCAACAGTTTTTTGTCTCATTAGACGGTAAAACATTCTCCCATTTAGGTTTGTGGGGGCAGAATTCAGATGAACTTTAGCTTTTTTTGTGACTTCTTACATGAGTCATCATCATTAAATTGTAAAATTTTTATTGGAGAGGTTTTCGGGAGGTTCACTATTGTTCCAAGTCTTCCGTATTTGTAGATAATTTCTCTCACAGGCCTAGTTGGCATTTTACTGCTTCAAAACATACAACTATCATTACAAACCTGCATGCTGTGTTTGCTCAGGTTGTCTTTGTCATGTTAGCTTTTGTTTTCATAGGTCTGCGTTTGGTCATTTCGAACTCTTTAACAGCATGTTCAGACTTTGTCGACTGTAATACCACTATCATACATTTATGGCCAACATATTTTACCTTTTCATTGTGTAGGTCTTTATTTTCTCGTTTATCATCATATTTATTGTTTGCACTTGATCTTAAGCCGGAATTTTCAATTTTCCAATTTCAGAAGCACTAAAGTAGGGTAACCGTTTGGCCTTGGCCCTAAAGCCCCACAGGACCGGATGAGATAACTATTAACTTTCCTTCTGAGCGTTCCTCATCTGGTCATTTCACTAAAGGCTCAAACATACTCATCCTTTTCAAGGCCACAATGCTTTATCATACAAAGTGGCACTGAATCATATGAGCATGTCTCACTGAAGTGACCATGGAAGGACATGGGCTTTAAGGTCCAACAAGCCTCCACTCTGATGGCCATGTTGGAAGTCCTGCATCTTCCGCAAGAGAACATCTTTGTTAGAAGGAAACAAAAGCAGTGTTGTGGGGCCTCACAACTCCTATATAAGTATAAGCACAATACAGCTGTATGAGGAAATGTCCTTATACTGTATTAACAATGGGTCAAATGACTGTAAAATGTCAAAGAGGTTGTCTGTAGGGAAACTACTGACTCTCTGCTCTACAGTGTCTGAGCACTTTGTTTTGCTTCATCCTTACTATTCATTTCCAGCAGAAACACATACCCACATATCTATATTATACAAATACATCTACTGCACATTTAACTACTCGGCACCAAACAGAACAAACTGCCACATCAACCTCATACTGCAATGTGTTTCACAAACACCAAATTAAAACTTGTTGCTTTAATTTCACAATAACATACAAAGTACTGGGCTTACTTTATAAAATCTACATTCAAGGCATGAAAATAGGTGTCACACATACATTTCAAAAAAGAACTTCATCATGTAAGATAACGGTTTTTAGGAGAGATCCCAAATCTTTGCAATAAACCCATTGCGCAGACTGCACATGTAAATGTAGATACGGTGAATTGCTCACATTTTACAGGCATTTTCAAGTAGGAACATCCTGAAAACACAGAAAATTCAGAGACCAGACTGAGCTAATGGAGGAAGATCAACCCTTATTTATTGAAACTGCTTGCATACAAAATATATTGCACTATAACCAGACATGTCAATCCAAACATCTTAAATGCTAGTAATATGTACAAAAAGAAACAAAAAAAAAATGCTCAAAAGTGCACACAAGGTTTTACAGCTTTTTTGACTACCCTGGTTTAAGTATCTACAGATTCTCGGCGTGTCTTCACTTCCTGGCACTCTACTGTTCAACAGTCCACAATGTGTCTGCTTAGTATTTGTTGATGTTATATACATTCTGCAAATAAATGACTGCTGCAAAGACAAGTACAGTTTTGGGTCATCTCATCTCAAGTTGGTGCCATGTTAACCGTGCTGCAATCTCACTGCGCTTACTTGACACTTACTGAGGGACGGATGCAGAACAGTCGTATAGGATTGTACATCAGTTCTCGGAGGAGGAGTGAAAGTTTCTGAACTGAACTGGGACTCTCCAATTAAAATCCATCTGCTTTCTGCATCGTCCTAGTATGTTTGACATAACATTTGTTCTTATTTAGAGAAAATCTCAATGGAGATATCAAGTCAAAATCAAGGTCTGGACAAGATCGGGTCTACACTTCCTTTCCACATCTGGTAGAGAACACATTACTGTGTTGCAGCTTTAAGAGTAAGAACTGCTATTGTGGTTCAATAGTACAGAAGTTTGATTTTGTAGGTCAAAGAATTAACCTTGATTAATGCCAAATGCTGATTGGCAATTCTCTTCAGCAACGCACTGAATCACCGGTAGAAAATACACTCTGTACAAGAGGACATTAGAACAAGAAAACTCAGCTATTACCCTGCAGTTTGCAAGAAAATAGCCTTATCCCACACATTTCATGAGGAAAAACATTCTCCAACACCCCTTTACTTTGTCAACTGACATGAAACATTTCATTCTGTCAACAGGTGGCATGTTTTTTCCTGAAAAGCGGACACCCCCATCAAAATTAATTTCACTCTTGGTTACTTGAACAGCCCGTTTAGAGCGAAGAGGTGGGAAATAATTGAAACGTCCCAATTAACTGTTGGCACGAGATAATAATGTGTTATGTCTGAAAAAGTGGGATGCACAAGAACATTTTGCATTCAGCAATCTTTGTTATGAAAAGTTTCATGTAAATTAACAGTGATTTGCTGTTAAAGAAGCAGTACTCTTTCAAATTCATCCAGTTTTAGTTGTCCAATTATACTTGATGGAGTACCTCATAATGTGTAACAGTACTGTTCTAATGTACTGAAGACAGAACTGCCTTGACGATAGCGTCACACCAAAACAACAAATCAATACAGTGCAAGTTGCATCATAAGAACAGTACATTTGCAAAACTTGGATGTCCTCAGCAGTGTTCTTCATAGAGCCATTTGGGATCCCCGTTTAAGTCAGGTAGGCGACGCCTCACATTGCCAGGATGCATAAAAGTGTGCACCTTTGGATCTTGCTAAAATCATAAATGCGTGCCGTTTCATTTGTTAAGCTTTGGTCTGGGATCCCAAATGTTTCACACAGCTGGCACTACAAGTGAAATGTAGCAGTTTTCCACAGGATTAATACCAAATAAACCACTACATTTCTTGTTTTTCTGCAGTCCACCATGATCTTGACTGGACTCAGTTGTTTCCATTGCAGGTCACTGGACACAGCAAGATTGGATAACAATGTCACAACCAGTAAGTAGAAATGCATCCTTAGCACCAAAATGTCTGAGCCCACCCCAACTGGTCAGCATGCACCAGTCACCCCTCAGCTTTTTTTTTAATTTACATGTTTCACTATGATACAACCCCTCTAGCATTAAAAGTTTGTTAGTAATTAAACCAAAGCGTGAAAAAGTCATAAACTGCTTTTGTGGGTTGAATTCGGCTGTTAAAAGTCTAACACTCTCAAAACCTGGTGTTTGGAGGCACAATAAAATACACCAACAAGCAGGTTGAAGCACAGCCACTGATGCAAGAAATCCATTGTCACTGTGACACAACAGAGCTGATGTGAGAGTACAGTAGGAGCTTTGTACACTCTCTAAATTATGTAGCCCAGAGGTCTGTACTACCTTCTAAATACATCAAACTTGCATGTGTTTTGTTCACTTCTGCACAAGGGAACTGGCTTTGGGGAGATACTGTATGTCCCAGTATAAGAGACCTTATGAAACACCAGTCAAGAAGAATTCGTACAAAGTCAAGGGAATACAAACTGAACGCTCAACATTAGCCATCATCACTGTGATAGATTTATGTCGATCTCTAAATGTAGAAGCTGGCCCAGTCCAGGAAGCAATGTACAATAGATGTTTGTCAATCTAAATTTAAAGGGAAAATCCACCATTTAAAAAATATTCACAGACATCACATCAGTAACAGAACAGTTGTAGTTACACTTTCTAAATACAGAGTTTGCATATTGAGGATCCAGGACATTTGTTTCGATTCAGGACAGTTTGCTTAGCTTAGCAAAAACAAAGAGTTAACCCACAACAATTAATTTAATCTTAATGTGGAGAAATGTAAAATCAAGTAGTTGTTTTGAAGAAACTTGTGTCAAGAGAGTATCACTTTTTTTTTTTATTTCTTAAGAGGCACTAGTAGGTGCAACTTCAGACAGATGCTAAGCTAACTGTCCACAGGCTCTTGGTACTAGCACACAAATAACACTTCAATTAACTATCACAGTTAAAGTTCACCTCATGCTTTAAACATCTGCTAATTGAAAATATTCTAGTTTAAAAAATTGCAGAACCTTGGTCATGAGCAAACTTTGTGTACAGAAGAGGCTCGTGAGATGTGGTTTAAAGCCCTAAAAAAGCTGAGAAGTAAACTTTAAATGTAGTTTTGTATTTGATCTAATTACTGTTTAAACTTTGCTGGTTTCAGTAGCGATGGATTTTATTTGATTTTAGGTTAAGAGTGACTTGACATATTTCTATGGACACTGTAAAAACACTAGGAACTGAAATTTTATTTTAGGGTGGATTTTCCCTTTTTAGGTAAACGTAAACCCTTTCTTTAAAGTTAGTTCTTAAGTGCTGCAGCACCATCAACACTTCATTATTAACAGCTTTGTGTGACTCAACCCTGATATTTTTTCACACGTCATTAAGTTTATTATCAAGAGCTCTAGCATTTAACTGATATTAAACAGCAAAAAAGGAAATATCAGGATAAGTGCACATTTAAAACAATAGTACAAATCTTTTCTCAGACAAATAATGACATTATATACAATATACCACCCCCCTTGTTCCTTTCGGAATTTTTGTTTTGTACTACTGATGCTCTGCTGAAAATACACAGGTTGCTTTCACTTTGTCGATGCACTTCAGAGAATGCTTACTAGATAAAAGTGCAGCATAGCTGCTGTGTGAACCACAAGTGAAAGCTACGGTCTAAACATTTGGTGAGAAAAATGGGCATCTGAAAAAGAGAAAATGTAACTTCTGTAAAAAGCCTGCTTCATGGTTTGTGTTCTATAACAATTACTTTTTTTTACTCAAAGCCAAAAGTTCCTCACGTGTCCCCGACTCTGACATGACACTTGTATCATGCACCGACACAGGACTGACTCATCACTACCTACTCCAGACAAAAACAAGAAGAAATAAGAAACCAAAAACAAAATAGCACTGATAAAAAATAACTAAACTTATTTCTTCTTTTAAGCATGTCCAAAGCTATGAAATAGAAGTTGTACATGCATTGCAAGAAAGTTTTATTGAGCTCTAAAGAAAGACCTGGATCAACATCTTAAACTTTAGTTACCTTCCGAGAAGGAAAGTGACACGGGACAACAGCATCACACCGTTTCTGACCAAGATTAGATGTTTAAAAAAACAAAACAGAAAAAAGGGGTCTATATGGAGAAACAGTCATCTCTAACTTTGCAAATGGACCTAAAGTGTCAAAGTAGCATATTAACATTATGAACTGCACTGCTCTAGAAAAGTAAGTGAATCTATTTCAGACATCAATTGAACCAGGTCAGAAGCTACAGGCGTATGTTGGTCGACTGTACAAGAATACAAAACTATCAATGATTAAAATGGATCAGGCGGTTAAAGCTGGCAGTTTCCTGGTGAACCGAAACGAGTCGTACAATTAAGAAATGCTCAGCTTGACCAGTAAGGACAGGAAAAAGTCACCCTAACGTATCTGGTCTGTTAACAACAACTCATCATCCCTGATTTACATGTCTACATTGTGATGCTAGCCACAATTAAAGGCACATGTCACACAAAATACTGTGAGGTTTCTCTGAGCATTTTCAGCTTTCCAACTATGTAAAAGACTCCCCCACCCCCCAAAAATAAACTCAGCTCACTTTAAGAATAAATCTCACAAGCTGTCATTTGTGTGACCCAGTGCTTTTTATGCCTCGGAAATGAATGATGAACTCAAACAATGCTTTTCGAAATATTTTAACATTTGGGAAATATACTTTTTGCAGAGAGATTTTAAAGACTGATTCTTATGCCTGCCAGCAGATCACTTAAGCTTAGCATAAAACTGAAAGCAGGGTCATTACAACTAGCCAAAAAAGACATTTTCCATTTTAAAACACCCAGTAAAACTAGAACTGCAGTTTTTTTATAAATTTTTTTAACGCTAAAATGTGCTTGTGGAGGGTTTTTGTTACTTTGGAAAAAACAAAAAAAGAAAACCTTTTCCAGTTTATATTCAGTTCCAATTTTGTGCTAGGCTAAGCTAATCAGGCACCGGCTTTAGCTTAATATTTAATGTACACAATTGAGGGGTGTCAGTCCTATTTAACCACAAGCAAGAATGTAAATAAGCCAATTGTTCTTGGCTACAAGAACATTTGAATAAGCAAATTCAAACTGTATTTCAATCCACACTAAAACGTCTCTGTATACGGTCTGATACTGACTTTGTAACCCTTATGAATAACTGTAGTTTCATGTAATACACTATATTATTTTGCTGTTACACCTACAAATGCAGAGAAACTTTGGGAACACTTTTTTTGTTGTTTTGTTTTTTCTGTTCTACAATGTCTTTCTCACATTTCAACAATTTAGATTTTTTAAATAGCCTAACAAACACTAACATGACTCTTTCAGCCCTTTCTACAACAGTCCATCCAAGTTACTGTTAATTTAGGACACAATTTGGGTCAAATGAGTGTGTAAATGATCTGTTTAGGCCTTTGTGTAGTTATTTTTGATGAAGATGCCACTAACAATCTTTCCATGCAAAACATATCTGGAGTTAGTAATAAAGTTGTCAACTGAACAACAGATTGACAACTCCAGCTAGGTTCTTGAAGTTAACGCGCTGTCTTGTCTGATGTTTTTTCATGTCAGATTGTCTAGTTTTCTTTAAGTTTACATTGTCGTCAGTAAGCCACAGAGGTCTAGCACGAGGCAGACAGATTCACAAAGGCCAGAAAACCGGACTTCTTTAAAGATTCAGAGACATTATCAGAAACTAGAGAACCACTGAGTCTCACCAAAACAATTCAAAGAAATGCATAGAGGGTTGCAGAAGAAAACACCCATGAACTGTATGTCCTAAGAATATAAGCAAAGAAACAGAAGGGGAGTTACGCTGGTTTTAGAGACACTGTAAAAGGTTGGATGTACTCAAGGGTGGCCCAAATGGAACAAAAATGGGCATGCAATGAAGAAACATGAAGCCGCGGCACAAGATAAGGGCAAAAAGCCTTAAAATGACCTTAACAGTGGCTGAATGCAGCCACTGACGGCGGTCAACACGTAACACAAAAATAATTAAACAAAAGAGGCTTTTTAAACTGATGCAAAGTATTAGTTTAGTAATATTGTACATACTCAGAAATCATCACCTGCTGTAGTGGCTTCACATGAGTACAACAGCAGTAGAGGACAGGATTTGTTGTTAGCTGAAGGACATTTACATTTGAAGTCAACTCCCTTCTCCACTATCATTGCCAGAAAGTCACAAATATTTAAGTAGATGTATTTTTCAAAGTGCCAAGTGGGGCAGGCTGAGAATAACCAGAAATGAATAAAACGTACAATTTTTTTTATTTTGTCACGGTATGATGTTTCGTCAACAGTAGTACTTGAACCAAAGTTTACCTGTAACTGTCACGGTTTGCCGTGTCATGTGAGCTGGGAAGCAATACTTACTCCTGGGGTTTGCTTTTGTTTCAGTAAGTTGATTTTCTTTTTTTTGAGTTTATACCTGGTCTTACAATGTATGTTATTTAGTCACATCAAAACAAACCAAAAATAATGTCAATATCAGAAGTAACTATGCTTACTCCTGTGCAGTTTTTAGGTTATTCCACTGTTGCTCGTGCCCATACCTGTTTGACTTTCAATTGGCCTCTTGCTTCACCGATTTTGTATTTTGCAATTCGCTTTTTTCTCTTTCTGTAAATGCACCCAGAAGATGCTGAATAACTTATTATAGCATAGTCACAGGTAATACATGCAATGCTGCATTGCAGAGGACTCCCAGGCTACAGACCATAACTTAGTTTATTCCATGTTGTCATCACTTCCTTATTATTCCTCATTATTTGACTGATATTCTTTCTCATGTGAGCATGTGGTGAAAACAAATTATCTAATTTCTTTGATTCAGTATAACATGGGATGTGTTTAGGACATGTGAGCTTTAGTCAAATACCTACTCTTGTACTGTTTAATTTGTCACTCAGAAGTACAGGAGATGTCACTCACAATGGTGCCCGATCACCTCTGGCATTGACTTCACTCCGGTAAACTTCCATGCTGATGACATATGTGCATTCATGTGTTTGACAAAGACAGAGAAAGCCAGAGACTCTACAATGTTTATGGTGTGGGTGTGTGTTTCTGAATGTGTGTTTGTGTGTGTCTAAGTGAGAAGGTCCTCCAGTGATGTTGTCTACGACACTCCGTTCACCAGCGCGGGGGGGTCCTGTTTGTCCTTCTTCATCCCGCGGTCTCTGTTGGGTCTCTGATGGTGATGGCGAGACGGGCCGTCGCCACTGGCAGTAATGCCGCACTGGACCGAGGAAGGCCCTCCTCCTCGACCCACCGAGGAGTGCTGCACGCTGCGCTCATTGTTACTGTCCACACGGATCTGTGGGAACACAACAATCAATTTCATGTTTGGCGCAAGAGTGCGAGGGTTCAGAACAAAGTGCAAAAGTGGAAATTTCGGTACATTTCACTGCACACCTGGGTTTGGGTAGTTTATCCATTTATTCAATTCCAGTAGTGCAATCAATACGTCTTACTGTAAGCCCAGAAACAATAGTAATTACCACAAATCTACAGTATACTAGTAAACAAAGAAATAGTACTGTAAGAGAATGTAAGGGATGGGCTGAATGGTTTGTGTGAATCCAACCTTCTTTTAGGGTGTGGCTAGATCACCTTATCGTCATGGTAATGTGATAAATATTGCCTTGCATGGCGTTTCCAATCTCTACATTTGTTGTGCTTTGATTTAGACCAACTGGTGTTTAATTAATGTATAAATAATTTGGTGTGCGGCAGGTTACAATAGTCAAGGTTTGATTCATATCGGTTTTGGGTTCATGATTTTGAATCCAGTACATGTTGGGTAAATAAAGGGAGGAGGACAATACCGAAACAGATAACCGCTTTAAAGTTGTGGCTAAGAACATAAGCAAAGTAGTTCTTCAGTCAAACACATGCTACATCTTAAGTAAAATGTCTCAGTCTCCTGATGTGTGTGGGTGTGGCAAAGCAATGTTATTTAAATAGCACCTTTCAAATAAATTCAAAGTTCTTCAGTGCACAGAACCCAAGTGTGTTACCTGCAGCGTGTCTTCCTGCAGTCTCGTCTTGGGGTCTCTGATATGACGAGGTCTTGGCTCACACCACTGCATTTCTTCGCCTAAACCAGAACAAATAAAGCACCGTAGCTTATTATCATCAGCCTCAAGGTGAAATATAGGGTTACATTTATGCATCTATGAAATCTATGCACATCTCATTATTTGATTCATTTCCCCCCGTGAGGCTCAAACTGCTTGTTTTCTGTGCTCTCCTCTTTTTCTTGTTTTTCTATTGGTTGAATACAGATCCTCCCCTTTCATTACCTTAAAAATTTGTATCAAGTGCAGTCAAACATCAGGAGTTGTGTTGTGTAACAGTTATATAACTAGTTAAGATCAAGCTGCTCCACTGATATTTCCTGACTCTTGACAAAGCTCCAAACATACCCGCTGAGGAAAGTAGCCCACTACCCACCTTTATACCCTCCTCCTCCTCCTCTCCCTCTCCCTCCTCGTCCTCTCAGCCCTCCACCTCCCACTCTCTTCCTCCCATCTGTCCGTCTGGGCAGGGTCCCGCCTCCTGTCATTAGCTCCTCCGTGGGGGCAAGCGACCAGTCGCTGAGCTCGTCTCTGTGGTCTGACTCTGTCTCTGACGCGTTGGATGCTTCTGAGTTCGTGCCTGGGTAACAAAGCACACACGTCTAGCCTTATTAAAAGGGCTGCAGAAACACAGTGTGGATGCAACCTCTGATTAATTGTTTAGGATGTGTTTTCAGTAAAATGTACACACTTATTCAGCTAGGAAAACAGAGTATAACAGTAAAAAATATCAGTAATTGCAGGGAGCCAGCTCTTTGGCTTAGTCATTGTGTCTCCACATCCAAACCAATGAGAGCACTTACACTCACTACAGCTACGGGCATGTAGCTACAGGTAATCTAGGTCATCTTACATGTGTGCAAGCACTTAAAAAAATGTATTTACTGAACCGACCTGTGTTTATCAGGATGTAATCATTTCATCGTACCTGAAGCGAAAGCTGCCCCTCCTCCTCCTCTTCGTCCCCGTCCACCTCTTCCTCCCATTCCTGAGTAGGGCTTCCCTCCACCTCCTGCTCCTCTGCCCATTCCCAGGCCCATGCCGTTGTCGAGCACATATGTTTTGTCTTTGGGGTTTCTTGGCCCTGTCACCCCTCCTCCCCCTCCCCCTCCAATCTGTCTGAGCTGCTCATCAATCTGAAGTCGCTCCAGACGAAGCTGATCCACCTCCTGTGGAAGGTCAAATGCTTTCAGTTATGTCTCTATTTTCATTAGAGTCCATATGTGATCATCACACAGAAACGTATTTTGCAACTCTCTGGTTATAGAATTATATTTATACAGTATATTATGTTTGACCAGCATAAATTATTTACTTATATTTTACTGAAACACCATAAACTCTTCTCTATACAAGAGTGCTGTAGATGTAAATGTGAAGCCATCTGTCCAACAGCTAAAGCTTGGTAGAAATTGGGTCATGCAACAGGAGAATGATCTGAATCACACCAGGAAATCTACATCAGAATGGCTGAGAAAGAAAACTATCCGGATTTTGGCATAGCCTGATCAAAGTCCAGAGCTCAACCCAATTGTAAAGCTGTGGTGGGACCTTAAGAGAGCTCCGCATAAGAGAAAGCAATAAAATAAGAAATGACCTTTAGGTTATTGCTGCTACAAGCAGTTGAATCATAAGAGGTTACTTAGTCATGTGCCAATTCTTTTCCTGTTTTTATTCATTTTCCTAAATAAATTATATGTTCTGGATAACTTTTATGATTAGTGCAGCTTTAAGTTATTAAATTATAAAATAATTATACCATCATATTGTACTCTATTGTACTAAATATCACAGTATATGTCATATTATTGTAAATATACTGACTTACAGGTTTAAGCATGACGCTGTTTCTTCACCCATCCTAAATGGTCATATTGACTAATGATTACACAAACCTTAAGGTAGTTGAGGTGGTAGTCCAGCAGTACTGTAGCATTGGAAATGCTTTCCTTGGTCCCCACAAATACAAATGGCACCATCCCCTATGGTAGATTTAAAGAGAGCAAGACTTTGAGATGATTTCAAATGTCGAATCCTTTTTAAGATTACTAGTGTAGAAACATGATAATGTTTGACTAAATATCATCATACTACCATGATCTTTATAGTGTTGTATATTTTCATCAATATTATAGGGGTAAAACATCTGTTTTGATACTTTTCTAGTAACAAATACTTTTCTGTTCACATGTAATATTTGACAAATAAAAGGTACTTTTAAATATCTTAGATGAAATAGTTACTGGTTGAGTTTAATAGACCATGCAGATGGTTTGTGCTGGCAAAGAGGAATGCAGAGTTGCAAAGATAAGACCAGACAGAGGGGGACAGCTCGAGATGGATAACAGAGGAGGACATAGATGTCCTGGGTAGGTTATCAGTGGATTGGTTTTGGGGGAGTTTTGCTCAGAGTTTTATGGGATTGACAGTCCAGAACAAAGGGTCCACGAGTGTTTGTTTTAGGGCAAGAAGGTTTGGGTCCAGCAGGAATTCCACTTAGGGTTAGAGAACCGTGAAGTAATCTCTCTCCACAGGTAGTTCCAGGCAGGAAGCTACAGCCGTGGGAACAGGACGTCGGCAGGCTTCCTGGGAGCAACGGCCAATCAGGAGACGCCAGAAAGAAGAGGAGGCGCCTTTGTACCATTTTAGAGATAAATACGTGTTATAACCTAACTGTTCAGTCTGGACATGCCAGCTAACTGACTCTGTGTGTTGGTGTTAGCAGTCCAGCCCAGCGCTGGAACTCTTATTCTTCTGTATTAAAACTAATTTTTACTTTAACTAAACTGCTTCCGCCTTCCTAAATTACAAACCCGGGAGGTCTCTTAGTAGGTATGAGAATAGAGACAACAATAGTAAGTAGCCTCATATTCACATCGGTTAAAAAAATCCACTTTGAGAGCCGTGACACATCAAGCTAATCTGCAGAAACTGCAGGTGACCTAGAAAGACTGCTGCACCACCTTTGTCTTTGGCACTATGAAATAACTCAATAGTCTGATCTGCAGTTATGAACTGAACAAAGCAGCTATGAGGGCAAACTGCCAGCTTGGAGCATCAGGGACCTTAGATACACGTGACGTATACATACAAGTATTCTTGTTTTCTTTTATTGGTTTTATTGAACCAAATGGTTGTAATGAGATCACAAAACAAACACATTTTTCATTATTATGTGTATTTCAGCAGTGATTAAACTGTTCCAGGGAACTGACTGACCTGTTGATCAAGAAGGTTATTGAGTATATATCCAATAATCTTTCTCGTCAGTGTAACTACGGGTTTTGGTTTTAAGATCCCACTGACCTCGTCTACTGCTGCCGCTGCTGCCACTGGGGATTTTTTGTCGTTCTCTGGCTCAATACGAACCCGCACCACACCAGACTTATCAACCACCTCCTGGATCAGTTTACCATTCTTTCCGATCACCTTCCCTGTGAGGGCAAAAGCATTATCAGTGATCCACATTCTGCGGAGGAGGTAATTAACTGGCTGGTCGTCAAAATGTTAGTTACCACAAAATAGTTTTTTCCTCACCTACTAAATTTCGGGGAACTTTGATGACATCTTCAGAAAACTCCAGGAAACTTCTGGCTAGACGAACAGCCTCCTGGTCCTTAAGCAAACACCCATGAAATAAATGTCTTGTCACTGCACAGGATTCACTCACTCGTAATATAACACAAACATTTATTATAACCAGAGCTGCTATGAAACTTGTTTTCCAGACCATTTAGTATTTATGGCACATAAATGTCCTTATGCTCATTTCTACGCTACTAAATCGAGACACAATAAAAACACCATGTATCAATCACGTATCAATTTATCACTTCATCAATTTAATTAGTTGACACGTCCTACCTCTCCATATATGTGAAAGGTGCATGTCTCTTCATCCAGGTCTATATTAGTGACTCCAGAGACTTTTCGAGCCTGTTGAATGTTGGCCCCGTGAGTTCCAATAGCAAGACCCATTAAATCATCCCGAACTGCAAACTGTTCATGAAACCGTGATGCAAGCTGTCTGGAACTCTGTAGGACCACACACACAAAAAAACTATCAGCCAAGCAGTCGCACTCTCGTCTTTTCTTTAACTTATTTCAAGTACATTTTCTTGCCGTTCCATTAGTACTGTAGTAAGTAGTAGTCAGGTTAAGTTCCGCCCTGTCACATCATGTGGTTCCAGAGAGTTTATATACCCATTGTATACCCGTTAACGTTTACAACAGGTGGTGCCATCCTAATAACTTTTCTGTGAGGGAGCGTGTCTGTAGCCCTGATATTCAACTGTTGGCTGTGAGACTTTGTTCATTTTATTTGCCCAGAGAGTTTTCTCCTTTCATATTAGCCGCCGTCTACATTCCTCCATCTGCCAAATCCGCTGCAGTGTGTAACGTCATACAGACGGTCACCTCCACTCTGCAGAACACAGACCCTGACACGCTCTGTATTGTCTCCAGGGACACTAATCATGCCACCCTTAATATTACACTGCCCACTTTTAGAAAGTGTGTGACCTGTACCACCAGAGGGAGACGATGTATGTATGCTAATGTTAAAGAAGCATACAGCTCCACTGCCCTTCCATCCCTGGGCAAGTCTGGCTTTACCTCCTTCCTCAGTACACATCCTTGGTTCAGAGGCAGCCTGCCACCACTAAAACAGTAAAGAAGTGGACAGGGGGGCTAATGAAGCCCTGCAGGTGTGCTTTGAACTCACAGACTGGTCATTGATGGACTAACAGATTGCATCACCCATGTACCCACAAGACAACAACTGGGTCCTGAATGAGAACAAGAAGGCGTTCAGGTCTGGTGACAGGGAGGCAGTGAAGAGGGTCCAGAGGGTTCTGTCTATCAGGATCAGGGAGGGGAAGGAGGCCTGAAGGAGGAAACTGGAACAGAGCCTCCAGCAGCAGTACACCAGGGAGGTGTGGAGGACCACGAGGACCATCAGTCGCTACAGGACCCGCAGCCGGGTGGCTGGCTCAACTATAATCATGGTTAACTGCAGAATTATTACATGGACACACATACACTTGAAGTTGTAGATGTCAAGACCTTGTACGTGTGTTTGTAAGTGAGAGACAAACCTCCAGTTGTCTGCTGGCCTCTTCATTCCTCAGCATGAGAGACAGTTTGGTGCGGAGGCTCCTGAAGTGCATGTCGCTCATCATATTGGCCCGCTTTGTGGTGACCTCATTCACCGACTGTGAGACACAGAGAAGAACATGTTTTTCATACACCTGTCCTCCACCAGTCAGATTATATCGATAACAGAGTTAATGGTTTAAAAATGGTCATCTAACAGACAGAAAACTTGTCTATGTTCTTAAGTAGAAGGTTTAACGCACCAAGATGACCAGCTGTTTTTTCTCTGAGTCGTAGGTTACACTGAAAGCTCCCACGGCCTTCTTAAAGTCTTTGTGGGCTGATTCCTTGGAGCACCTGTCAACACAAGAGTTAAAGAAAAAGAAATATATATAAATAATAAATTATATCGTATTGATTTCAATCACGTGGCTTCAGAAAGTATTCAGACAGCTGTTGTAATATTTTCAACATCAATCTACAGTTTTTTTGCAAATGTGCACAGCTTTAGTGTGATCCTCCTTGTCCACCTGGGGCAAACGGAATTAGATATAGTCTAGAAAGGCCACCAACCAATGTCCACCAATACGCACTGCATAATGGGAAATAATGGAAAAATCAACACATGACATTCAAGAACCCTCTGTAGATCTCTGTGATAAAACTGTGGTAAGGCACAGATCAAGGCAATTATTAAATCATTTATGAAGTCACGAGTGCTCCCAGGAGCACACTGGCCTCATTAATTGTGAACTGGAAAAAGTCTGGAACCATCAGGACTGTTGCTAGTGTTGGTAGTTTGATCAAACAGGGCAATTAGGCAAGAAGGGCCTTGGTCTGGGCTGACTGTGTAGCAACAGACTTCCAGAAAATCTCTGACGAGGTGGGGAGAACCTAGTGAACAGTAGTTATATCGTTTATAATAATATCCATTTTTTACTTTGACGATGAGGCAGCAGGCATTATCGACCATTAACTCAGGTTTTACTAGATTGATGCAGCAGCAGGTAAAGTCAACCCGCCACAGAGCTATGTCAGAAAAAACAGCCAGACAAACAAACTAACAGCTTTTCAGTCGTCCTCTCGCCTGGAGATGATTTGGTCCAAGAGTTAAGACGCCAGACAAACCCGTCTAAACTGTCATTTCTGTGGAAGAGCTGTTGCAATGAAACACGCCACTACAACAAAACTCTTTCACCATCTCCGGACCAACCACCAGAGACAGTAAGAGGAATATGAAAAGCAACCAACCACAGCTACAAACTCGGCGGAGTCATTTGTGAAAAACAACCTAATGAAAAAGAAAAGACAGGTAGGATAGGACGGGTCACAAAGTTTAGTATATCAAAGCAAACTTCCCCAACACGAAAATGTATGAAAACGATTTTTTAAATATATAAAGTCAAACCAGCAACCGCTTTCTAGTTTAGTAAGGCTTAACAATTTTTTGGGTTACAAAACCGCCCAATATCGTTATTAGGAAAATGGCAAAAATATGGTGATATAATATTTTGTCAAAATGTAAACATCTTAGGACCACTCACTATTCAGGCCTTTATAAAAGGTACTCCTGTGAGTAAAAATATATCTACATCCCTAATTTGTGTGTGTGTGTGTGTGTGTGTGTGTGTGTGTGTGTAGGTATATCAAACTTACATCTGCCGGAGATCCTCAGGTACATCCAGCCTGATCTTGATGAATGTGTTTTTTGTGGCTGGTTTATTTGGGTTGATCGGCCGTAACCGCTCCAGTGTCACTATCTCGTTTAATGTAGCATCACATGCAGCATACTCTATTACGTAAAACTAAAGACAAAGACAAATAAAGTTCTGTGAAATCATAATATAAGAGCTTAAACTACAAGTAAAATTAATCACATTTTATTAAAGACCTACAAGCATAAAATAAATGTTAGTGCTGTATTTTAAGATAAATTAGGTTAGCACTCCAATGAATAATTGTACAATATGTTGTTATATGATAGTTTTTTTCATACCATTTATAAATATTTACATTTAAATGATAGTTGCATCTATCTCCTGCTTTCCACTGCATATTGAATGGGTTCATTAGGTTTAGAAAGAGAGTGGGTTGAGACTTGCCTCTCCTTTGACCATGCGAACCTTGGCCAGCCACCATCCACATGGCTCCTTGTCATTAGCCCTGGAATACACCTGGCAACACACACACACAATATATTTTTTTTCAGAACACTTGGCAGTAAAAAATTGTTGTACCCAAGCTTGCTTAAACTAAAAATAATGGTTTGTTCATTAAAGATTTATTATTCGTGAAAAAGAAAAATCTATTCTCATGAATTCTGAGGGAGATATAAATAAAATTGAACCAAACCAGACTCAGTTTTCTGGGTTGGAAATACCAAATACAAAAATGTACAGTTTGAATCTAAAAAACTGCAGAAAACAATAACAGTAAAAAAATTTATATTGTGACATTAAATGTAAGAAAAGTCTAATCACAACATGAATGCTGTAAATGCATTCATAACTTTTGGTGATGATTATGATCCTCTTGGAATTATGTTGTTAGCCATCAGACATATCAGCACTAGTACAGGGTTTTGGTGTCTTGTCCAAGGACACCTGAACATGTAGCCTGGTAGGACTGGTACCAAACCACTCATCGGTACAAAATGACTATGATATACTCCAGTGCGGGAAAACAACTATACTGACTTGGTTTTCTAAATCTGCTCCATCTTGCAGAAATGTTTTTGTAAACAGTACTGAAAATACTCCTACCTCAACCTCATCACTCTCATTTATCTCTTTGCAGGACCCTGGTGGTGGAGGAAAACGCACGTCCTGAAATGGGATCTGACGCTCTGGCTGCCAGCTAGAACAGAGGAACGCATACATGTGTAAAAACTACAAAAGGGCAAAGCTTTACACTTTGTGTTATCTTTTGTTGTGCATGTATATTACTCACTTGTTTTCAAATGCCACAGTGACTGATCCTTCATGAAGATCCTTCACAAAGGCCTGTAAGAAAAGTCAAAGTTATTATTACTTTCACTGGCTTAAAACGTGTAAAAGGACGGCAACTGTGCTACCTAAAGCGAAGCCAAAAGTTATAAGAAACCAAAAAAGTCAACAATGTTTTTGAGTCAGGTTTGCTCAGTCTCTTTGGTTCTATGCAATGTCTGCATCCATATGTGTCAAGTGTTGCAAGTAGGACATGCCATGCCTAGGAGGAAAGGGAGCAAAAGAGAGACTAGCCTATGGGTAGCATTAGCCTGGCATGCTAACAGTTAGTAATGCATGAAATGAAACAGAGACTCAAAAAAAGCTTTTTAACTGTGCTAACAACGTAGCCATCTTCAACCATACCTGGTACAAAACACCATGATGCCTGACAACACAGCATATTCAACTCACCAACAATGGGAAAGGATACAGGCGTGAAAACTGGTTTACTGGTTTATTTGAGATAAATGCTGTCACAATATTTAACAGGTTCATTAAAACCACACCCTACTTTAAATATTACTGTGATTTCGCATGTATCTTCTTTTCACTAATGATTCCTCATTCATTCAGCATGAAGTCATTCATAACTTACAGCAACTTAAGCTAGCAGAAGCATGTGACTGGAAATATATCCACTCAGCTCTGCCCAGCCCTGTTTCTCCCTTCTTTACTAGACCCTTCTACTGTTCACCATGCTTCTTCACTCAGCACAGCACTCCACATATTAGTCTTTATCAAATTACAACAAATCATAGAGAACCAAAATCGTCTAATAAAGAGGAAATTACTGCTGATCCGATTGGTTAGCCTCACTGTTAGAAGTGCTGCTACTCCTGTTCTGTGACTTCAAAATACCTTTCTACAACTTACATATAAATACATGATTGTTGATAGTAAACTAATCCACTGTCACCATCTATATTTTGACAGTACCAGTTTGTAACGTCAAATTTAATTTGTGTTCCCAGGAAAATGTATAAAGAATACATATTTATCTCCTTGCATTAAATCTGCTTGAGCTGACACTATATGCAGCATGCATGACACAAATCAACACTGATTATAATAGTAAATGCTTTCTGAAGGCAGCACTGCACCTTTCTGACATTCTTTTTTCAGTGCGCTTTTGGGTCCAAATTCAATAAAACACCAAACGTGTAAGAAATCACATTTCAGCCTCAATTACTCCGCAAACAAACGAGCAGAGCTTCGGTTTAATGTTAATGAGATTGTGACATGTGACCTGGTGTTTTTATTGTTAACAGCTTTCTAACTTCCCAATGTTACATTTCCTTGATAGCAGAAATGAGGTAAAATCTGATTCTTAAACCAGTAAAGTCAAACCTTCACCTGTAATTTAATATCATTTGGATATAGCATTTCCATTTGTTGAGTTTTGGTGCTTCTAATATAGCTAACCTAAAAGAGTACGTCTTCCTCCACCGACATATCTATCAATTTGTAACCCATGTATCGATGAGTGCTACTGGAATTCCTGCCTTGCATTAGACACACTCCTGTCTTTTCTCAGTAACTTATGAGCAAAGACACAAATCCAACCTGCATCCTACTTGTTGACTCGCCTTCATAATAACCCTGATAAACCTAAACGTACCTGCCCATTAGTGGAAACGTACAGGTATTACTAAACAACACAGGAAACAACATTTGTAATGTCATCCTATATTAAGTTACTTTGGAAAACACAAACCATGACTGAATGTAAGACTTGGGTTTATAGCAACCACCTGCACACCACAATGCCCAGATAAGATAGAAATCACGTCAACAGTCCCGATACTACTAAAATACAGTGGGTTAGCACCAATATTAGCACAAATAACTAATGAATTTAGCTAGCAACATTGAGCGTACAGCAGCAGCCTAGCGTTAGCTTTGTTTACAGATTTTCAGCCGTCACGTCTCAGTGGAGGTCGGAGAGAAGCACCGAGGCCCGTACATACAAACAGATACCACCTAGCTAGTCCTGCGAGGCAATTTCGTCTTAGGTAGTCTAACATTTGTGCATGGTGCGGCAACCGAAATCATAAATAGCAACAAAAGACCAATAACTTACCTTGTAAAAGGCCCCGCTTGTCCCCCTCACTTCCACGACTAGTTCATCCATGACGCAACTTACTATAGCTCGCTAGCTAGCTAACTACCGTTAGTAGCTGTTAGTAGCTAGCTAGCTAGCTAGCCTGACGCTAGCCCAGGCAGAATCTGCTCTCGCTGGTCTCGCTAGCTAGCCAAAATATCTTGCCAGCTGGATGCAAGTAGAGGCCACGATAACTGTGTGTGACAGTAATGTTGATTCCCGTTTTGCACCGTCTGTGGATATCGCGTTTGTTTCCTGCGGATTTGCAATTCCGAATGTATAATAAATCAAACGCGAAGCATGTACCTAGCTAGCCAGATTAGCTTATAGTAAGTAGTTATGTTAATGTTGTGTGATTAGTGAAGCAGCTACTGCTGGTTGCATCTCTCCATGTGACGTCTCCGCTTTCTTCCTCTACTGGAAACGGAGGCTGCTTACGTTCATCTGAACCTTTTGCTGCTCTCCACAGGTAATAAATGGCTTTTCACTCAGCAGGACAAATTATCTGAACAAAAATAAACCACGTTTAGTAAATGTAGCGCAGTGGACACAGCATCTTTACGTATAAATTATATCCATATCTAGCTCCCTTTCATTTTAATGCTCACAATGTGTATTTATTAATAAAAGTTTTATTTGGTTTGTTTTGGGCTAATATAGATTTCTTTTACCGTTCCTATGTTGATTTGATTGGTTCCTCAAACACCACCTCCTGATGTGGAAAACACATGCTATCAAAACCTCCTCCAGGATCACTGTTATATAACACCTGTGATTATTATTTATTATATATCATATTTATTGTTCCTGTTGTCTGTCTCTATGTGTCAGCCTTATGATAGACCGATCTGTCCAGGGTGTTCCCAACCTCTCACCCAATGTAAGCTGGTATTGGCTCCAGCACCGATGTTACCCCTAACAAGAAAAGTGGGTTATATAATGAATGGATTTACACTCATTATAATCTAAAACTATTTGTAATAAAACAATTTGCTCTCTTTACTCAAATTTCCCCATCTTTTTTCATATTGTCAATTTTTGTCTTGTAACTTTATGGTATTAAAACCTCCGGTAGTCTGTTTTCTCTATCCCCTGTCTCCTGACTTGCTGAACCAAATCACTCACTCCAAGAAATGTTTCCCTCCTAAAAACCTCCTTAAATTCTGGAAATCTCCACATTACCAAATTTGAATGTTTTTGGTTGTTTAAGACATGGGAACAGAGACCAGACCAAAGACCTGCACAGCCAGAAAAAGGAAAGCTTTTAATCAAATCCAACACGTTTGATTCCTCCTCTTCTCAAACTCTCTCTGCAGTCACTACTGGCCCATCTGCTGTAGCCATTAATGCACACATAAACTGCTTGAGAATTTAGTTTTTTAGCCAAAGACAAGGAACAGCCACAAGCCACATTTGGAGAATAAAGGAAAATATGGAAACAGATAGACAGAACAACAGAACGATGCAGACAGTGATGTGTAGAAGCAGAAATGTATTAGGAGACACTGAAACATTGAGGCACTGACAGTGAAACATGAGACAAATATTGAAGGACTTAGGGGATAAACTATAGAAAGATTAGGACAAAAATAGAATTAGAGGGCAGTGGGAATACGGTGACACACGAAGGGTGAAATAAGATACATGCTACAGAAACAAAGAGTAAGGGAATGGAAAAACAGACACGAAGTCTGATGATCTTGTGTGTTTGGGGGTGAAACATCCTCTAACAGTAAAAAGCTTTATGGTCAAAACATGCATGAAGTGAAAAATTAGACTGAATTTAGACTCAGATACAAAAATGAGGCTCACAGTCGAATAAAGTTTCAACAGTTTTATCAGAAGTCCCTTTGTGAGATTGCAGACCAGCAATGGTACATATGAAACATATAGTAGAAGAGGATGATGTGATAAACTCCAAAACCAGAGTAAACTCACAGCCAGAAACGCTCATAAGATTTAACTACTCTAATCAAATTATGACATCATACAATCAAGTTTCTACCATTCTTAAGGCTTTTGTTAAGGGAATAATTTGATGTCTTGACTTTTAATCTGAAAATTTATGAAGCATATGTATCACTCAATGGTGAAGGTGCAAATCCTTGTCTGACTGCTGTTCTGTAGCTGACACTTAACCTCAGACTTTTTAAACAAAAAGATAATGTATTAATTAGATTATAGATCTATTATCCTTAAAAAATGAATTTAACTAACAGGTAACAGTATATTTTTACATATGGAAACAATTTTATCAACAAAAAATACCAGGTTAGCATCAAGGCATCCAAAATTAAATCTTGTGTATAGGAAAAAGAGACGGCAAAGAAATGTTATTTCATTCAAATCTCACAATTATATGAAGTAAATCCAGACACATTCTTCTTTTTTTCCCAGGACATGCTTTTCTTCTTATTAGATTCACACAGTTGTATCATTTGTTACTAAATCCGTTATCTGGCCTAATGCTAGAAAGAGCCATAGATATTTGTTAACAGATGTCGCCCTCCTTACATGTGTTCATGTGCACCCACAACCCTAAACAGAGTTTTGTGGTTTAGAAAACAGATGAAAGGATGACATCCTAGTTTTAGTGTGTCCTTTTGTTTTGTTTTGTGGAACTTGATTGCATGTATCAAAGTGAAAGTCTCCCGTTCACAGTCACAGACCTGCCCGCACAATGAAAGTGAAAGTCAGAATGTTCCCTGGTGTTTTACAGTAACATTATTTTACTTGTAACACTTGTAACAGTCACAGTACTTCACGCATTTAAAAAAAATAAGATTAATGTAACCAACCTTACCTCTCAGACAATAACTCTCCGGAGGGCATTTGGATTTGCACAGTGCTTGAGTTGCTCATTGTATTTTATTCACTAGGTCACTGCACTTGGTCAGCTTGGGCTTCAGTGCTCACTGATCAGAACTGTTTTACACATGGGATCCAAATATATTACCAGCATTGCTCAGAAGTAGGCTACAAAGTTAAGATTAGAATAAGATAATGTGAGTGTGCGGCAGTATCGACTGGATATGCCTGACAGCATCACAGTAAGGTGTGTGGATTGATACGTTAATACAAAGGTTTAGCGCTAAAACTACATTATATACAGTGTGTTCTTTCACCCACAATCTCGTTGGGAACTACCTCCATATGAAGCATACTGCATCTCTGTGTACAGTACATATTGCATATAGCTTTCAACAGTGTTTCATGCAGCCTGAATCACAAGATAATCCTGGGTGCATTTCTACAGACATCAGGTGTAATAGTTGACTCATAGTGTACACGAGGCTCAGCCTGTGTATCAGTATAGACATTTCCATTATCTTCACAGGGGTCACCGTTTTTTTTATCATCTTTTTGTCCGCTTTGAAACTAGAGGCAGTGATATTGATTTAAAAAAAGCACATCACCTAACCCACACAGAAGGCTGAGAGAGAGTGGAGCTGCTATCTGAAGTAGAAGTACAAGAGGCTGAGGATGGGATGTTTCCACATTTGCACATAAAGGAAAAGCTGGATAAGCCACTTTGCCACCGGGAAAATACAAAGAGGATATGTTTACATCAGGATTAAATCAAAAAGATGAGCTTTGCCACAACAGCCCTTCTTTGAAGGAGATTGCATTAGTCCTGCACAAGGGTAAGAAGATCTTGCAGCGTCTAAATCAATGTGTGACATGCTACCTCTCGTTGAACTGCTGTCAAGTCCATCCTATATAGACCCTTGTATAAACTCACATGGACCTTTCTGCCCTGTTGTGTTCTCTAATGTGTGCATTCTTGTTTCCCTTTCTTAGTGATGTCACAGTGATTTTAAGTCTGACCTACTTGTGGTGGTTGATCTCATCAGGTACATGTACCTAAATGTAGACACACAAGAAAAGAGGTGAGTGTCTGGAATATAGTCAGTTTGGTTGGTTGCCTCCTGAAAAAGGTCTGTGCTATTCTTGTAGTTCATCAAAACAATGATAGCGGCAGATTTTTAAGGCGGCAGAAACTGGTTGTTGGCTAAGATGAGGGTAAAAGTCAGGGTGCATTAGGCAAAAAAACAAGGGCATGTAGCTCCTGCATGTCCTTAATATGGATGTTCTCCAGGAAAGTTTCAATTTGTTGTAGATCTGAAGTGACTCATATGTTTAAAATGTTGGTATCCATCTGTGAAAATATATATATCATATATTCATTCAGATTGTGTCTACTGGAAGAATTTCTATTCTACACTGTGGTGTAAAAGGCAACATTGTTTCATTTCTAAATTGTTCAAATAGATATGTCACCCTCCAATCCATTTTCACTTCACTTACCATCGTCTACACTCCCTATCCTCATCCTCAACAACAACAACATTTCAGTGCCATAACCAAGCTTTAACCCCTCACATTGATCCTCCATCCTTTTCCTCCTCTTCCTTTAAATACATCGCTCTTAGTATCAGTATCACCCCTCATCCTCCTCCTTAACTGGAAAACCTGCACTTAATTTGAAAGACTTGTTTTAGCCTCACTCTCCCATCATCCCTCCCCTCCTCCTCCGAGACACATGCAGTTATTTGTCTCCCCCCATTCATTATGCCTCCTACTCCTCCTTTTCCTCAACAAGGACAACTGCTCTTTGTTTCAGTCTCTTGCGTGAGTCGGACTCTGCCGTCCTCTCTGTCCACGTCCCTGTAGAGCAGAGATTTCTGGGCCTTCAGACGGCAGGCCAGGGACATGAAGATAGAGTCGATGTTCTGAGACTCCCTCGGGTCTTTGGCTGACGTCTCAAACAGCAGCATGTTGTGGGCGTCTGCAAATTTGAGTGCCATGTTTGAGGGTACCTGGGAAGGCACAAATGCTTGGGTAGAAAAAGTTTTACATTTAATATAGTCTGTTGTGGATCATGCTCATGTACCGACCTGTATTTGGTCCACAAGGTCACATTTGTTTCCCACCAGGACTCGAGGTACTGATGCTGAGACTCGATGGCCATTGCACTCCTAAAAGAAAGATTACAATTTTATTTTCTTGTGCCATGTTTCCATGACACCATAAAGAGTCATTCAGCAGATTGGAAAAAAAGACATTTACCACATTACAAATTGGCCTCTTAGTTGTAATTCAGAGGAATATCTAACAGCTACAAATTGTTCCACGTGGCTTAATACTGGTTTGCAACACTAATGCTGTACATGAATAGAATACATTTTTACCAGAAATATAGGTTAAAGGTGTATGATGTGACTAGAGGCCATGTTTGCAACAAAACTGTAATCTTTAATTATTCTATTTAATCACATATACTATAAGTATTTTGTTCATCTCATGAAGGTACCACTAGGCTACTTTTGAACTATTTCTGCAGCTAGTAGAACTAGCATGTGTTTAAGGGCTATCATTTTATTTCATGTTTGAAGTAATGTTGAGATGTATAGAAAAATGTGTAATAAGGTTGTTCAGTTTGTAAACGACACAACTACAGGCAGTAGTTGAAATAGTGAACGTTTTGTAGTAGTTTTTCAGCAGACATTGAAATGATATTTCCTTTTTTGAAAGGTCCACCCCTCACACATGCCTACACAAACCACTATGAATATTTTTTCTTTGTAAAGCCACAGTGCAACTCTGGGATAAGCTGGGGCTTTGTTGGCTTACTTGCAGCACTCGATAGAATTGTTGCAGCATTAGCATCTAGAGGAGCAAACCATGTATTGTGGCTTAAACATCACACAGTCAACCAACAGCTAACACCTAGGGAAGGCAGGAACGCTCACAGTGCCAACAAAAGGATACAAAATTGTGTCTATCTGTGAGAAAAACATGGGCTGTGTTATGGAGTGTACAGAAAGCTCAGGCAACCCTTTCTACAACCCTCATTACAAACCTCTATCCACGTCTGTAGATTGCGGAAGGAAGCCATCTTGGTGACATCATACACAAAGACAACTGCGTGAACATTACGGTAGTAGTGCTCCACCATGGATTTACGAAAGCGCTCTTGTCCTGCAGTGTCCCATACCTGCACCTGCAGAGATACACAAGATGTGTCTATTTTTTGTGACTTCAAGAGAAACAAAAGCAACAAATGTTCACAGTTACAAATAGGACTGACACAGCTGAAGAGGATGCAACAAAGCGTAGTGTCAATCTGCATTGTCCTACAGTTTTGAGTAACTTGGCAGTTCATTTGAACTTCAGACATAACAGCATGCAGAGCAACACAATCCAGGAATCGGGGCTTAATACCCAGCTAATGAATATTTTAATAACATAAATTGATCTCAGTATCTCAGGGCAATATTAATCTGGTCATGGTGACCTATCAATCTAAACCTTATAGGGATCAAATGTTGTAATTGCAACCTGGTGGCTCAATGGGTTAAGCGCCAGACTGGGATGCAGAAGATCGCAGGTTCGAACCCTGTCTGACTCCTAATCCATCCCCTACCAGGTGTGTCCTTGAGCCAAACGCCCAGCACTAGCTCCCTGTAAGTCGCTTCCGATAAAAGCGTCTGCCAAGCAAAGTAAAGTAAAGTAATTAAAGTCCAATTGTGGGTTAAAACTCTAAATATTACCATAAACTGTGCAGGATGAGCCAAGTATATTCAACATTGGGAGCACTGTTCATTGTCTTCCAATTACTCTGCATTGTCAAATAGCCGTTTGAGATTGTAATTCCTGGTTTCACTTACTTTCCGAAATATTTCAAAGATCTTATGTGATCTGATCTGTCAGGTTAAACCACAACTGAAAAGCGAATTAGTGCAGCTACATTTAGCAGTGTCTGCACATAGCACTCTATCATACAGCTGTTTGACAAAATAATTAGATTATACTGTCACATTCAACCATATTTCTCAGCTTGTACACGTGTGCGTGGCTGCTCTCCAGCAGTAGAATCCCTAGGTTATATGGGTTGGATTTAACATAAAGTACAACTGGAAGCTTTACTTTCTACTCTCTGCACAAGGCAAGTAGCAAGTAGATTTATGGTTCATGCAAGGCACGTCATATACTATTATTGGCTTGCTGCATGATTTTATCTGTGTAATCAGAAGCACTTTGTCTCCCAACACTCAGCTGAGGCCTTCGGTGTTAAATGCCTCTGTGAATTAGCCGCTGTTACCATTTGAATGGACAAGCCCACCAATTTAGCATGAGAGACTGAATTAATTAATCCTGCTCCCCAACCAGTCAAAGCACAGTGTGTCAAAAACAGTGGCGTGTGGCTAATAACGGAACAGGTTGGCAAAAAAAAAAAGATCTCATAAAATGATAAGGCGTTCTGTAACTGAATGTAAACTCTTTAACATACTGTACTTCATTTTGTAAGATATCTTGGCCATATGTGCCACAGACCTGAGAGTCAGTACCAGTGACCTGATCCCTTACTCTGTACATTTATATTTGTGTGATGATCTACTGTACACTATGCAATACTGTAATTCTAATGTTATTAATTCTTAGTAATTCTTATGTTGATATTAATTCATAAACGTTGTGAAAACATAAATGTAGCGATTTCATGAAAGCTCCCCATTAAATAACTAGAAATCTAAATAAAAAATCTCATGAAGGCGACAGAACAATAAGAGTCAAAAGGTGACCAAAACATTAGGAGTCATCCTTTAATGATCTTAAATATTTGCAGCTAAATTGAGATTTGTTAAACCAGCAGTCCTGTTGCAAAAGGACATGCAGACTAATAAATACTGCTAAATACCCAAAAAAAACATAGCTAACTAGAGAGGCAATGACTTAAACATACTTAATCTATAATAAACTACTTATTGCCACATCAGTGTCCGTGACCTAACTAGCTTGGAAAACAACTTCACATATGCTCAGTGACTCACACGGGCTGAGCTAATACGTGTGGAGCACCTTGTTTGTGTCAGTGTGCATTTGTGAGTCAGCATTAGGGGGCACCTGGAGGTCTCAGACAGGCTGAGACAGAAAGGAGGGGAGACAGAGTTCATATGGATATTTGTGTGTATCTGACTGGGGAAGCACTGAAAAATGTGATTTCAGGACAGATCGTCTAAATGAGAGTGGAGGTAAATATTTTATATTCATGCAATGGTAATTAATACAGTGACTACTACTGCTATACTGCCACACTTACACCTGCCAATGTGTGTTCCTACTGTCAATCTTGGAAATCATTCACTGGTAGCCATGAAATGAGCAGCTTATATCACAGCTGGATCTGTCTACATTTCTGATGCTGTTTGTTTTACTTGGGTACAATCTGTTTGACTGACAGGGTCGAACATACGCTATTTTACAATAATCACAATAAAGGCATGACTGCTTCAAATTGTAAGACAATTGCCTGTTGTCGCTCTGTCTTCATAAGGCAGATGTTCTCATGCAGGAAATATACCTTCAAACATACCAGTTAGTAAATGTAATGTGAAATCCAGTTATTTGTTGACTATTGCTGTTGTTCACTACAACCAAAAAACGTCTTGAATTGAACACATTTTGCAAAGGGAAAGTAGTTGTGAGGATTTAGAGAAGTAAAGTGAAGTGAAGTGAGGGAAAGTGGGAGAACAGGGCCTGATGTGCGGGCAGAGCCTGAGCTGCAGCTCCACAACAAAAAGAAAGGAGTAGGCGGTGGGGGTGGGAGGAAGGAAACACCACTCATCAACATCCAGCCCCTCTGTTGCTTTTACCTTGATCGTCTCCCCTTCAATCTGCACCGCCTTCTCCCTGAAATCCACGCCGATGGTGGCTTCGGTCTTATCCGGGAAGCTGCCCCCGGTGAAGCGGAAAGTGAGGCAGGTCTTGCCCACGTTGGAGTCCCCGATGACGATGATCTTAAAGATCCGCGTCTGGATGCTGAGCTCCAGGGAGGAGGTGCTCAGGTCCACGGAGGACGTGAGACCCCGGGCGGCGTCGTTGCTGCTGCTGCTGGCTCGGCTGCGGCTGGCTCGGTGGTAATCCATGGACGATGTCAGGATGGTCACATTGTCGTCCGCCCGGTTCCTTCGTGCGATTCCTCTTCCGACACCTCCTCCGCCGTTGCCCGGTGCTCGGGTCTCCTCCTCCGGGGTATCGTTGGTCATTATGCCGGAGGAGGCGATGCGCAAATCGGGGTGCGTGTGAGGAGAGGAGAGGAGAGGAGAGGAGAGGGGGTGGACGGATGGATGGATGAGTGAAGGGAGGGGACAGGAGGAAGGAAGGAGGAGACCAGAGATGCAACAATACAGCGATCCTCTCCTTCAGCAGCTAAATGTGGCCTTAAGGGAGAAAGCATTAAAGCCAGAAAACACCCATTTAGAAAGAAGAACTTCCATTTTCCTAGTGAAAATAAGGCTTCATCTGTGCTGATAGTGATCCACAGTGAGAGGCGCACACTGTTCCAGAGTTCTTTCATTAATACAGATGTCAACAGAGCAATTATAGAAACAGAGAGAGATGATGTCACCCCGTGGATCAAATTGTGCTCCTGTAGGACCTGCACCTCAGGAACCCACGGAAATCACCTGAATTACAAAAAGTAGAAGCAGGGATTTGTGCACATGCCGTTAAACTACGAAGTGTAAACTGGAAGCAATCACACACAAGAGAAACCAAACTCAGCATGTGAAATAAAGTTACTCCCAGACAGACTAGCATAGGGTAAAAAATAGTACATTACTACTACGTAAAGTATAAACCCTGATGGGTGTGTCAGTTTTATGCTGCTTTAAACGTGGACATATTGAATTACATATGATGTTACAGGTGAGGAACAGCCTCAGGAGACTTACAATGTAAAATATTATGATGATCAGCTCTTGTACTATTGTAATTTGTGTGATTAGTACAACTTACTACCAAGAACTTTCCCCATATTACATGGTGAATAGCTGATACATCAGTATTCCTGAACTGATGACGTTCCCAAAGCTCACTCTGTCTCCAGAAAATGTACCTAATTTCATTAAAACACCAGGGTTTCCAAATGTAACGTGGCTTAAAGACTAGTAATGCATAACTGAGCTACCATTGAAACGTCTTCGGTTGGCTTTTAAGTCAGAGAGAAAGTGAAACACATTTTCACACATCTCGTCATGTGATCCAATCACCTGGTCGTATTATCACATTCCATGAAACCAGCACGGCCCTAATATGCACAGGATTGCAGGGTTTCCAAATTCCAGGACTAATTAAGATGGTGACAAGAAAAGCAGCAATAAAAATGACTTTCATTGTAATGTCGTTTCTGAATTATTCTATTGTATTAGATGAATTGTTGTCCAATATGTTTCAGTCTGTTTTAAGGCATGAACATTATCCTTTACTCCCTGACATTAATAATTGTGTTATGATACGCAGAAAATAACTCCAGCAGGAGAAACAGGAAGCTGTTTTCTCTTCTTTGTGTCACAAGAAGTTAGACAATAAAATGCAACAATCACAGTTACCTGTATCAGTTGCTGCTGTTCTCTTCCTGTTATAGTTACTTCCTTTGTGTATCGCTGCATCTTTTATAGTGACAGTGAATTGTGCAAAATATGTGTTATATATAGTGTGTGAGTGTCATGAAGAGTAACATATTTTCAATTATGTTTAATAATTTAAATTACAACTTAACATTTATTCAATTTATTTTTCATGCAGTTGCTCTGTAATGCTGTAAATATACTGTCTCAATGCTAACATGCTCATAATGCCTTGTTTACCATGTTTAGACAAATGGGCATGTTAGCATGCTTACACTTTTGTTCCTCTGTGTTCACTTTTAATTATGGGAGATCAAACAGCCTGCATATAAAACATTAAAATGATATTAAACAACTAGAAAGTTCCTGGGGAAACTTTGAAGGTGCCTTCCGCCGTGCGCCGCTGAACCTTAGACCCATCTCCCGACCAGAGAGCAGGATTCACAGAGTATTTACAAACACACACAGTAAACATGAGCAGCTACATCTGTGTCAGCCAATCAGAGAGCAGGTGCTAACAGGGTGCTTCAGTTGCCAGGGTAACGAGCACAAGCACAGAGACAG
>JAUMTR010000002.1:3784012-3801194 GCA_032270685.1 Microctenopoma stevenorrisi | reverse complement strand
TTGAATGACGTTTCTACGACAAAGTATGGCGACACACCATGTGGGTGAAGGGAGGAAGAGCGATGAAAATACTCCTCAAACTGCCATTTTTTGACCCAAAAACACTGAAATACAAATTATGTAAAAAGCCGGTCAGTCGATTTGATCTATAGTTTGTGTGGTATCTCTCTCCCGTTCGGGCCGCATTCCGGTTGACGGAAGAAGAAGATATAAATAAAGAAGCCAGTTTAGAGGTGGAGAACAATAGGTGCCTCCATTTGTCATTTTGTGAGAAATGACAAATGGAGGCACCTAATGAATGAATCAGTTTTACTTACTGTGTGAAATGGAGCATTGCAAGGTGCTGCTGGGTGTTTGAGCAGCTCTGCCTCCATGTTGGATAATAGCAACAAAACAAAAACCACAATGCACAAATACATTGGTGCGCACACACTGAATGCACACTCTCTGTCTGTTGATATCGTAAATACAGACAGAAAAAGCAAAGTCTTGTGCACACTGGAACGACACTCAGTGTGTTTAACAATCCCTCACACACAGACACAATCTCTTCCTCACAGACATACGCACTCTCTTTTTCAAAGAGACACACATAATCTCCTTCTCTCACACGTGCACAACAAACACACACTCTCGTGTGTCGAACAATCCCAGCGCTTGTGCCCGACAAAGCTCCCTTCACCCTCAGTAAAAGGCCTGTTTGTCTGGAGGCGAGGCTCTGTGGGACATTCACATTCTGGTGAACACAAACGAACAGTGAAATATAGCATACATTTACATACACACATACACATTTAGCTGTATGTACACAGACACAAAAACAATGTGCTGGTTCCAGACTCTCATATTTGATAGTGCTGGTATGAACCTGTGTTATCTAGCCTATCTCATAGTCAATCACTCATCTGGTTATAATATGGAATCTCTTTATTAGATTCAAAACAACATGGGTCATATCAGTTGACTCCTCATCACATTGTTTGTGAAACTGAGCTGACGCCAGTAACTCAAGCTTGAAGAGGTACACAAAAGGAATAAATGCAAGGTTAAGTCTGTCTACATGTAAATCAACATGAAAAAATGGCTTTATATTTTAATTCAAAAAATGCATCAGTAATAAGATGCTGACAATTAAACGTAGCATTTAATTACAGTACGTAACTCTACTATGTGTTACCACGTTACTGTGTTGTGTGTGTATGTATGTTGCTTCCAATGTAGCAGCGAGCAGTGCATTAACAAAAAAGACTATCCGGAGGTTTGTTTTTATTTTAAATTAAAAATATATTGTACAAAACAGTTGACAGGATTTATATATTTTACTCTCTCCTGCTCTGTTTCCTCAAAAGAAATGTCAGAAGAGTTTTTGGTTAATGTTGTGTACATGGGGGTCAAAGTTCACTTAAGTTGAATTAGGTTTAACTCACCCTGTGAAAATTAATGAATGTTATTGATACATCAGAATTTAACTCATGTAATACATCAGCTGTGTGGTGGTTAGCAGTGTCAGCTGGATGCCTTTCTGTGTGGAGCATTTTCTCCATGTGTCAGTGTGGGTTCCAGTCCGGGTGCTCCAGCTTCCTCCCACCATCCAAAGACATCAAAGGTCAGAAAACACAGCACTTTTTAACCACACGAATAAAAGAGTTGATATATGC
The DNA here is from genome assembly GCA_032270685.1 of Microctenopoma stevenorrisi. Taxonomy (NCBI): domain Eukaryota; kingdom Metazoa; phylum Chordata; class Actinopteri; order Anabantiformes; family Anabantidae; genus Microctenopoma; species Microctenopoma stevenorrisi. The sequence goes on along the minus strand of JAUMTR010000002.1, from coordinate 3,799,536 downwards.
AGAGGTGATAAATTGGCCATAGGTTATAAGTACAGTTTTACACACTAATGTGTAATGTTGTAAGGGGGGTATTGAAAATATACTTTCAGCCTAGGACTAAAAAGGCAAAATAAAAAGGGACTTTGGGAAATTTAAATATGTTTTAAATCAAAAACACTTAAGGTTTAAACACTTTTGCAACCTTTGTACCATAGAACAAATTATCCGCAACTCTAAATCACTACTAGTGAAGGTAGTGAAATGAAGAAAACCATCTGTTGTGTGAAAAAGGGTTTGTAAGATATTTCAAGCTTTACGTCAAAATATGTACAGAATCCATGCATGCAGTATTTCTGCTGTGGGGATTCACAACAGAATAATCATAGTTGTAACTCAGACTACTTGTAGGTATGTTGATTTGAAGTCTGTTCCGAGTGCATTCTTAGCATTGCATTTGTAAATTCCTGAGTTCATGAGCACGGGGCTCTGTATGACAAGACTGCCATCCTCTGTCAGGTGCATCCCCCCTTGCACTGTGAAGCGGCTATGTGGAACAAGAGTTGTGCGTCCTGGCAATGTCCATGAAATATCCGGCTTGGGAATCCCAGCCGCAACACAATTTAACATCACTGGTGATCCCCTGTTGACTTTTGTAATTGAGCTTAGTGTATTAGTGATGCGTGGTGGGAAAACCATTACTGCAACTGGGTAGGACAGGGTTGATGAGCCAAACGAGTTATACGCTTTACATATGTATGTTCCTTTATCAAAGGGGGCAACCTGCCTGAGCTGCAGGGTGCCATTAGAGAAGAAAGTTAATCGGCCAGTGGTTTGAGGTTTATCCAAAACGTGGCCATTTGGTAGGGTCCAAGTAAGTGATGCCTGTGGCCAGCCATCCACTGTGCAGGGCAAGTTTAGACTGAGGCCATACGTAATCTTCATTCCACCTAGAAAGCAGTGAATAAATGTAAGGAATTACAGGCGCAACAAGAAAAACAACAGTTAAAGCCAGGTTAATAATTCATATGCCTTTAGGATGTTTTCAAACCTGTTTAGTCCTGACTGATTCATTTTCCCTGTGTCATCAAAGTTACGTAGAGAGAGAGAGCTTGATGCTTTTTTATATATTTTGGCTGAAGGGACTGAATAGGGTCTAAACAAATGATCTTTAGTGAAATCTTTCTGTATAGAAACCGAAACCATGGAAGAAAAGCTCCATGTTTCCATTATTGGTAATAAGAGCAAATTACAAATGAGAACATCCTTTGGCACTATATTGCCTTAGTAACCCAGTCTTGATTCGTTTGAGATGCAAAAATATACCTGTAGATCCTCGAATCATTGGCTTTCTGCCTGACTCCAGCGCATATCGTTTCTCAGCTTGTCCTGCCACATTTTTAGCTAGGCACCGGTACACCCCCTTATCGCCTGCAGCTGGTTGTGAGATTCGTAGAGTTCCATTACCCAGATAATGGGTGAAGCGCTGGAGTCTAACACCAGGTACTAACATTGTCCCATTTGGTAGAATCCATGCAAACTCTGGGTTTGGCTTTCCACGAGCAGGGCACTCCAATATCACTTCTCCACCGTCTTGCTTTATTGGCAATATTTCAATATTGGGAACAGCAAAGCTAGGTTTCTCAGCCAGTGATGCCACTTCTAATTCAATCAGAAGTGAGGCTTCACCCACACTGTTTTTAGCCAGACACATGTAGCTCCCTTCATCTGTTTTTCTCACCCCCCTCAACTCTAAGCTCCCATTTCGGTGGACTTGAAAACGGCCACCAAGGTACGGTGTTGTGAGTGAGTGGCCATAGGGAGTAATCCACCATACTCTTGGCTCAGGTTTCCCTTCCACTTTGCAATCCAGCAGTGCTGTTTGATAGGACACACCTAAAGCTTTTGTCGTGCTCTTCTCTCTCATCCCATTGATAAAGGGTTCCTGTGGTTCAACTTCAAGTTTCATGTTTTTGATATCATCACCAGCAGCATTTCGTGCCATACATACATATTTCCCTTCATCGGCCAGTGTTACTTTTTTCAACACTAATGTACCATCATCCTCAATCTGAAATCTGTCTGATGATGTAGAGATCACATTATTTTGAGGTGAGATCCACATGATTCTTGGTGGAGGTTCACCTGTTGCCTGACAACTGAATTTAGCAGACTGTCCCAATTTTACTAAAATTAGTGACTGATATTTTGAGCTAATATTTGGAGCAGTTGGTCCCACTTTGACGCTCACTTTTCTTTCATCTTTGCCCAGTTTGTTCTTGGCATAACAAGTGTAGTCCCCCTCATCTTTTTTGCCCATGTGCTGAAGGAGCAAAGTTCCATTGCCAAAGATAACATAACGACGGTTGTGAAGTCCGCTGTCATCTGACTGAAGAGCGTTGTTGATTAAAGTTCCATCTGGGAGACTCCACGAAACATCTGGATCAGGAAGGCCTGTTGCAACACAATCCACCTAGGAAGGCAATATAGGAGAAAACAAATGAGTGGAAGATGACATAGAAAACTGTTTTTAGGTTGCCTATGATACTTTTCTTCTATTTTTAGCTGGTTCAACAAATGTACCTGAAAGTTTTCTCCAAAGGTGACCTGGGTCTGTGCAGTCCTAACATGTTCAATTCGAGGACGTGTCATTAACACCTCGACCTGATGAAGCAAAATATATATAGAATATTAGTAAAGAAATATCCTGTATTGCAAAAGTATTCACAATTCTTAGAATAACCACAACTTTGGTACTGTAAGTTCATTGCAAAACCTTAAATTAACATTAACGTATTGTCATTAAAAAAGGAAAACACGAAGAACAAAAGGTGTTGTCAGTACACAGTAAAAAAATGGAGTGTCAATGTTCAGAGTTAACCTATTTTAACCTAGATAGAGTATTTACAACTCTATGAGGAGTAAACCAGCTCTAACAACAGAGTTAAAAGTCAGTGTAAAGATTCAACTCCACACAGTGTTGATCAGTATCAGTCCGCTGATGTGCTCGGTCTCAGAGCTCACATTTCGTTTCTAATTTTGACACTAAATTGAGTAGAATTAACACTGAAAAGTTATTACTGACCATAGAGCAAATTTCACTCTAATTTTGAGTGGGACCAAATGTTATCGGTACAGCCATATTAAATCATTATCCATCCTGTTCTTACCTGGAAGAGCTCCATGTCCTCTCTATTGGGTCGCTGAAAGACACATAGATAATTTCCAACATCCAACTCCGTTAGCTGAAGAATCCTTAGAGTCCCATTACGGAAAACTTTAATAGGTCTCTCTGGACTAGAGGCAGATGGGGTAGAGACCTTAGATTAAAGCAGTCAAGATAAATGTAACACCTAACATTTCACATATTTACAATTCGGGCTGTACTGTGCTGGTGTGCGAATTACAGAAATAAATACATCAGTTACCTGTATTGATGCTCCATGATCACCTTGGAAGGCAGCTGCCAGGTAGTCCCTCTTGTAGATCCGGCAGACTCTGGACAGTGGAGGTAGACAACAGATCCGTACATAGCTGAGACATAATGTTGCTGGGATGGCACAGCATGATGGTGGGTTGGAGGCATGGGAAGAGGAGGGGGATGCTGGTGAGAGATGGAGGGAGAGTCTGCCCTCACCTCCAGTTGGACTGTTCTTTTAGCAATGCCCACAGCATTAAAGGCCAAACACTCATACCTATAAAAGGACCAATAACAGAACTCTCTATTTAAACACTCACACTTAGAGTTGAAAGACATTTTAAATAGTATAATTACTTTTAGGTGAACTGTAAATTTGTGACGCACATGTTGATGCACAACATCTGACTTACAATTCAGACATTAAACACTTTAGCTCGCTCATAAGTTGGACGATCACCAAAGTCAAAGGATATGTATTTAAACCGTCCTGTAGTTTTTAAGACAGTTCTTCAGACATAAACATGTCGTCCACATACTTGAACAGAACATACATAAAGAAACACATCATAAAAGGCTTTACAAACAGAAATGCATACCTCCCACCATCAGATGGCAATACATTCTTCACAAACAGTGTCCCATTGGGCAAGACAAACAGCCTGTGTCCCAGATACTGTGATGGCTTAACATGGATGCCTGCTGGGAGCAACCATTTCAGAGCAGGCACTGGTTCGCCCTTCGCAGAGCAGTGCACATGCACATTCCTCCCTGGTTAGATGGAATTTGATTAGAGTACTTGTGTTACTGTGAACATTTTACTTTTTGTTTCAAGTCATGTGATAAGAAAAAAAGGTTTAAAATTCCTGTATCATACCTGGCTGAAGGATGAGAGTATCCATTGCTCTTTCACTTATGCTTGGAGGCAGAGCTGCAACGTGGAGATGATAACTAATTGTATCAGCACCTGCTGCATTACTTGCAATACATTTATAGTCCCCTTTGCTGGAGAAATTGGCAGAGTGTAACTGTAACGTTCCATTTTCAAGCAGAGACATTGCAGAAAGGAGAGTGTGAACAGCCCCAACTTCTCGAACAAAAGTCCTGTCTGGAAGAATCCAGGAAATTTGGGGTAGTGGTTTTCCAGAGGCAAGGCAGTCAAGACTGACCCTTTTCCCCAGGTAGACTGCTATCTCAGTTGACTTAAGTGGCTGGATCTTGGGTGCCTCAGTCTGGACAGCTAAGGTGATGACCATGCGATCTGTCCCAAACCTGTTTTGGGCTGTGCAGAGGTACTGCCCTCGATCCTGGAGCTGGATGCTTTTAATAACAAAAGTTCCATTTTTGAATACTTCAAAACGAGGACCGTGCTTTGTATTGGCTGGAATTGTGGCACCTGGGGAGGAAGCAGCAGTGAAATATAAAAATGTCTCCAGGTGAATAAAATCTAAAAATACAATATTTGTATAAACAGATTTACCAGTAGAGACTTTGGTCCATGCAACACTGGGTTCAGGGTTTCCTTTTGCATTGCAGGGCAGAAATACGTCACTTTCTGCCAGCACTGACACACTAGCTGGAGTTAATGTGGTGATATGGGGCTTCACAAACCCCCCCCCAGCTCCCAACACCCATGGGAAAGGTGGTGCAGCTGTGGGCCACAGAGAGCTGATTTGTCCTGCTACAAAAAATATATATTGCTTTTATTTAGTATATATATTTCTCTATACAATTATTAGTGATAAAAATATGCTTTTAATAATTCGTTTTTTTATGACATTTTAATAATCCCCCCACCTTCAAAGGGCTTCAGGCCTCCATACACAGCCCCAGGGGTGGTGGGGTGGTAAGGGGCAGCAGTCGAGATGAAACCAGAGAATGAATTTTTATCAGTGTTTGGAGGTGGCAGGCTGTAAGCGTAAGAAGCAGTAGGTGCTGGTGGTTTGGGGTTATTGGGTCTATGTACAGGTGAACTGTTGGGTTTTTGTGTGATGGGGAGTGGAAGATTGTAGTAGCTATAATGAGGTTTGGGCGTCACCATCCTGCCAAGCTGAGTAATCCGCTCAAGTTGGGCCTGTAAAAAACATAAAAATCTCAAAACAGGTTGTTCAGTGGCAACTGGACTTGTTTTAGTTCCTTGATGACATTTCACCATCCATTTCAGAGGACTTTCTCAAGTCTGACTGACTGGTGTGAATAGCAGGTTAATAAACCCTGTGGAATCCTCAGGTTGGTCATTGGTACTGTAGCTGTGGGTTGTCATTCCCCCTGGTTTTTAAGTATGTCACTGTGACACCTGATCCAGAGTGTGAACTACTGTGAAACCATCTGGGTACAGTTGAAAGAACTGCATTGTAAGTGGGTGATAGATTATGTCTGTTTAACGAGGGTCATTCAATCTTGCAGTAAACTGCTTCTCTCACACCTTGTTTGACACAGTCAGACTCCTAATTTCCTGACTTCATTGTCCTCAAAAGAAGAGCCCTTGATGCTGAGTCCTGTCCTGATGAATTGTCCTTACTGTGTGGAGCCATGCATTTATGGAGCTGCTGTTTGGTTCCTGATATGTACAGATCTGTACATTGACGGACTTAAATTTAATTGGGAAAGCTCTCTGGAGTGGAGGGTGGAACGTTGTCAAGGAACTAAAACTACAACTGAAAAACCTTTTTTAAGATAACCATGACCTGGATGACTGAAAATATTTTTATTATACACATTATCAGCCCATTTGATCTGTAATGAAAAAGTTTAAAACAGAAAGCTGACTCTATGAATAGCAATTGTGAGTTTAGTATACTTGTGCCGTTTATAAACACACACGCACATCAACACACAATTTCTTTCATCCATAATCAAGACCAGTGTGATGTGTATATGAACTTGCTGTGTGCTTTTTCCGTGGATGTTTTGGTAGTCCAAAAGCCCAATTTTACACAATTAGAATTACATATACAATTCACAAAGTCACATATGCATGCTGCATTCCCAAACTACCACTCATCCTACCTGTCTGTATTTGTTCCTTAACCTTGATAGAAACAACTGATCTCTGGTTTGGGTTGTGCCATCCACGTGATGATTTTGATGTCCATGGCGTGAAAAGTTAGGATTGGAGAGTGTAAATCTGAAGTTTCCTGCTGTTCCAGACACTGTAGGTGTGGGTTTGACTGTTTCAGCTATGATTTCAGGTCTGTTGGTGAAAACTGGGCCTTGAGCCAATGGGTGTGCGATAGGTCATGTTTGGTGGAAATAGAGAGCAAACCAAATTGATCAAATGCATTATCCTATACCATAACATAAAAATCACAATGACATTTTGAATTTACTTAGCTGAGCAAGTCAGTCAAGTAGTCTAAAACACTATATCTCTTTTCAACAATAGTTACATAGCAGTTTATTTACCTTTCCTTTGATTGGGGAATGTCCTTTGACTTGGCCAGAAAGGGTAGGCGGGGTTGTAATGATGATGGAGATGATCATGTGAAGACCAGCGGGAGGTTGGGGAGACTCTAGGATGCTGGGAATGCTTGCCTGGATTCACCTCAGTCTGTTTTCCTGTATTTCTGTCTTGGTTTGTCACCCGGGAAGTGGTAGTTTGGCCTCTTCCCTGGTTGTTCTGATGGAGCCAGGGGTGAACTGGTTCCATTACAGGGAAACTGTGAATCCCAGGGTTTACTCTAGGCTTGTTTATCTCTTTGTCTTGGTCCAGTGTGACTTCTTCTCTTGTCCTATCTCTGTTTGAATGTAAATTAGTGACTTGGGAAGATAAAATTGTTGCATGGGTTGGTGTATTTTGTTTTATTGAAGGTTGAGTGTTCAATCTTGGTGTGTTTTGTGTTGTTAACTGGAAGCTTTCGTGTGTATTGTAGCTCTGTGCAACCAATTTCTTTTTATTATCAGCTACTTGCTTTTTTTGCCATTCAGTTGATGGGTCTTCCTTCCTGTCACTCTTGCCTGCAACTATGGTTTTTTCAGTTTGTATTCTGATCACGACTCTCTGTCTCTCAGATTTTTCTGGGTTTCCAAAGCCTTTCTTCTTTTGTTCTACTTGTGTTTCTTCCACAGCAGAACTTTCAGTAGGATGAAAGTTACTATCTGACTTTGGTGTCACAAATGTCTTTGGAATAGGTAAATTATGTCTACCTGGAGAACTATCAGGATTAGGAACCTTTTCTTCAACTAATGGAAATGTGGTACGGCTACTGTCAAGATGCTGAGTGATATGAAGGGTTTCTCCATTCAGATTTCTCTTGACATCCACATTGCCGCCATCATTGTAATTATATTCTTCATAGTATTCACCTTCATCTTCCTCTGTCGGATATTCATTAGATGTGGTTTCATGGTTGTCCACTGTGGTTGCAATAGGTGTTGTAGTAGGGGCAGTAGTAGTTGTTGTTGGTGGTGTGGTAGTTGTTGTTGGTGTGGTAGGTATTGTTGTTGGGGCGACAGTTGTTCGAGAAGTTTTCAATGAATGGTACAATGGGTTTAAATGTGGATGGACTCTTCTTATTGGCGGCTTTCTACGTCTATAAGGGAGTCTTCTCCTGTTTGCCTGACCAGGAAGGAAGCTGTGATTCCTTCTTCCCTCCCTAAAGTGTTCATCAACTGGCTGAGGAGTTTCAGCTGCAGGAGAGTCTGTGATGGATTTCTGTTTTCCAACATGGTGGAGGGATGATTCAGTACTTTTAGGAGGAGAAGGTTGTATAAACCCTGGCACCATTTCCAATGTTTGAGAGTCTTTGCCATGATCTTTTTTTCCGGTCAAATGAGGCTCGGTCTTGTGAGTTGGTGAGTTGATTGGAAACGGTGTCGGTTGTGTCTTCACATCGGGTGAGGTAGTAATGAGGAGTAAGTTGTTAGCAGTAGGAACAACTGTTGTGGCGGTTCTAATAGTTGATTTGAATGTACTTGTTTGGACAGTTACAGTGCTAGGCTCCTCTAGTGATTGCTCTGTAGGCAGAGCAACACTTGGTTTAACATTAGCTTTAGCCAAAATCTCTGCCCAGCGATTTGGATCTAGTTCCTTTACAGATGTGTTGGGTCTTCTTTTTGAATCTTTAAATCGTAGCCTTTTTGAAAATCCTTTAGCATTCATTTGCTGTGATCCTACCTTCTTAGGCAATTGTGTTGCAAAGGGACGTATAATTTCCTGATAGTCTTGCCCTGAACCTTCTTCCTCCATACTTGGTAATATCTGTTGTTTTCTCTTTGCCTCTGTGTTTAACCCATCAGAGGTTTTCTCTCCTGTGACTTCTACCTTGTGTGATACCATGTCGACTCCATACAGATTTGAGGCCAAGCAGCTATATTCCCCTGAGTCTTCTTGTGTCAGCTTCCTTAACACCAAAGTCCCATTTGCCATTACCTCTGCCCTTCTTGTCTGTTGTGTGGGCAGAAGAATTTGGTTTTTAGGTAGGTACCATATAGTTTGACTTGGCTGGACTGATGTCACATCACAAGTAAGAGAGAAAGATTGTCCCTTTTCAGCTAAAACTTTTTTACCATTAAATGCAGTAGGACTAAGTAAGCGCTCTTTGATGGTAAGCCTTAGAGGCATCAAGTCCACACCAGCTTTACTTCTGACCATACAATGATAAAGTCCAGAGTCAGACAGTGAAGAATTTAAAATCACAAGTTCTCCTTTTTCAGAAATTTCTATTTTATCAGTTGAATCCTCCACAGTAGACAAATCTGGAAGTATCCACTCCACTTTCACCCCTGGATCTGAACTGATGACACTGCAAAGCAAGGTAACCTTTGAACCCTCAAGAGCTGTCTGAACTTGCCCTGTTGTCCCTCTGCGAATCAGTGCCCAGGATAAAGGGAAGTCATTGTCATCATCCTGCCTTCTATGGGCACTGATGTGCTTGGTAATTAATGTAGTGAAATCCATCACCAGTTTCTTAGTTGTTGTCTGCTTTCTGTTGAGTTTCAAAGTGACTCTGGGTTGAAGCAGCCAGAAAGGCTCTGCTACCAAATGCCCTTTTAATTCAGTGAAATATGGGGAATTTTCATTTACAGCTTGGACATACTGATAGGTTACTCCGCTTGCATTACCTCTTTTTTCACCTCTCTCTAATATAGCAGGACTTTCATAGTAATACGCAACCAGTTGCCAAAGATTTTGCAATGTCTCACGATCAATTTCACACTCAAGGACTGTCACCAATGATACATTGACTGATAATTCCCCGGGTGAATGTGGATTAACAGTCCAAGTCATTAGTGAACTGTCTCCAGGGTGGCGCACATCACATGCCACGTGAGCATGGTTTCCATGGCTGTCGGAGAGAACAAAGGTTAGATGGCCTAAGGGTTTTTCAAAGTCCCGGGTGTATGGTAAGTCAGGCTCTGCTTCAGATTCAGCCCACATTGGATTGTTCCATTGTTTGAGAGGGGAACCAAGAGCTGGTCGTTCACAGCTGAGCTGGTCTGGTGTCAGTTCTAACAAAAGAGTCTGATTCAGGGTTTGAGGAGAGGAACACTGGGGACAAGTGTCGCTGGAGCCACGCTCCTTCTTACACTTTATTACACCTAAGAAAACAGGGTGAGAAATAACAATAAATAAAAGAATTTGAGGGAAATACAAAGATGGAAGAAAAGAAGGAGTAAGGGTAAAGGGTTAAGGTTTTTCCAAAACAGGAGCATTTAACAACTCACTTAATAGATGGATGTGAAACGCTATATCAGCTTCAAATGCAATGTACCTTCATGTGCAGCGTTCCACTCTACCAACCAATGGAGCTGACAGTCACAGGTCCATGGATTCCCATGAAGAGTAAGAAACTCGAGTCTTAGAGCACTTTTCAGTGCAAAGGCAGGGAACTGCTCCAACAGATTGTCTGACAGGTGTAAATGTCTAAAACAAAAACATCATCATCATTTTCTTTACTTAATGGACAAGTAGAGGACAGAACGATATGGCCAATAAAAACTAAGAACAAGAAAAACATTCTGAAGGATTTTATTTCTTACTTGAGTCCAGATGTCCAAAAACCTCCGAGTACTGACAACGTTATAAAGGTATGAGGGTGGATGTCTTTGAGGAGGTTCCCCTCCAGCTGCAGGAGTTTTAGGGAGGTCAGTCCAGAGAAGGAGTATGGCTCTATAAAGTCTATGAGGTTGTGATCCAGATGGAGACGGATCAAACCAACAAGACCCTCAAACAGACCAGGGTTTACTGACGTTAACTTGTTGTAACTCAGCTTCAAGATCTGAAAAAAGGATTTAGCCTTATTCTTACATTTATTATACTATATTAAACAACGCTTAATTCAACTGAAGGACCCCCCCTAAAAACACTCCCTATATGCAACTGACCAAGAGAAAAGAAGTGTATTCAAAGATATTCAGTTCAGTTTTATTTATATAGCAATTATTCACAACAGACGTTATCTTGAGGCACTTTACATTGATAGGTTTAAGACTTTACAAAAATAGGTAATTACAAAAAAATATGGAAAATCCAACAGTCCCACTTGAGCAAGCACTAAGGAGACAGTGGAGAGGAAAAACTCCCTTTAACGGAAGAAACCTCCAGCAGAACCAGGCTCAGAGTGGGTGGTCATCTGCCTCGGCCGGTTGGGGTGGGTGGACAGAGGGGTGCTCTGCCGGGATAATAAGGTCCTATCAAGTCTTTGATATATGTTGGGGCCTGATCATTTAGTGCTTTATATGGGAGAAGCAGGCTTTAAAATCCCTTCTATTACAGGGAGCCAATGGAGAGAAGCTAATGTAGGAGTAATATGATCCCTCTTGTTAATTCCAGTCAGAACTCATGCTGCAGCATTTTGAATTAGCTGGATAGCCTATCAGTAATGTATTACAGTAATAAGTCTGTGCTAGATATTTCTTTAATGTAACGGTAACTTTAACTTAAATGTAAAGGAGATATCCTGGTCAAAAATGACTTAAAGGTTCCTTGCTGTACTATTTGAGACCATGGCTATTTAATCTAGGGACGCAATATGATTTGATAAGGTGTCTCTGTGTTTTTGGAGGTCCAAATATAATAACCTCTGTCTTGTCTGAATTAAGGAGTAAAATATTACAGGACACCCAGGCCTTTATGTCATTTAAGCAGGCTTGAAGTCTGACTAATTGATTTGTTTCTACTGGTTTCATGGATAGGTATAGTGTCATCTGCATAACAATGGAAATTTTGTGTTTTCTTATATTGCCCAGTGGAGACATGTATAAAGTGAAAAGAATTGGTCCATTACTAACTTTACTTTGCTTGGCAGACGCTTTTATCCAAAGCGACTTACAGGGAGCTAGTGCTGGGTGTCTGGCTCAGGGACAAACCTGGTAGGAGATGGATTAGGAGTCAAATCTGATTTGAGCTTCTGCATCCCAGTCTGACGCTTAACCCATTGAGCTACCAGGCCAGTGGAGGACTTAATATAAACAAATTGAGATCTATCCGATCCGATTTAAACCATCTTAGTGCTGTCCCTTTAAACCCAATGACATGTTCTATTAAAATGTTATGATCTATAGTGTTGAATGCAGCACTAAGACAAGAATCGAGAGAAGTCCATTGTCTGAAGCTAAAAGAAGATCATTGGTTTAATCAGTGCCGTTTCTGTACTATGATGTGCTCTAAATCCTGACTGGAAATCTTCCTATAGGTTGTTCATGCGAATATGGTCACAAAGTTGCTTTGCAACTGTTCAAGGATTTTTGAGAGAATGGGCAAATTGGATATTTGTCTATAATTTCCCACAATCCCAGAGTCAAAAGTAGGTTTTTTCAGGAGAGGTTTAACTACAGCTACCTTAAAGGCCTGCGGTACATAGCCTGTTAGTAAAGATATTGTCAGAAATGGGAAGGATAAAGGGACGGACCCAAGAGCACAAACACAAAACTGAAGAATTAACAATGATTTATCAATTAATATATCATTCTAACACTAGTGGAGGCGAAAGAACTCTAAGGCATCTAATATGTAAAACAATTAATATACACCGACTCAAGAACATAACTAAAGGTCACTCCATAGGTAAATAAGCAGCGGTTAAAATTAAACATCGCTCTAGAAGACTAACCAAGTCAACAAGACTAGAAAAAACTAAACTCAAAAATACTAACCTAATCTAGAGCATAACAAATCAATTTAACATGTACACAGATACAAAGGCTAAAAAAAAGACTATGAAACTACACCACAGACAAAACCAAATAACTTAAAACAAACTGGACAAAACTCAAGCGTAGCTAATGGCATAAACAAGTCTAACCAAATCACAGACAAACATGGACACACCTAGGCGTAGCTACAGACTGTAAATCTAAAACACTATAACAAGGGGAGAAGCAGGAGGAAGAGAGCAACAGGAGAGATGACAATTAGTACAAATGAAACAAGGGACAAACAAGACAAACTTAGAGTAGAGCAGGACATCACAGTAATGCACAGTGTAGCGGGTATCAGGAACAAGTAGATCAGCTCACACACACCTGGAAACACAGCAAACAGGGACTGATAAAGGGGAGAATATAAGGGAGAGGGAGTAAGATATAATTGAAAACAGCTGGGGGTGAGCAGGAGAGTAGAGTGCAATCAGGGGAGTTGAGACAGGTGAGTACGGAGGCAGAGGTGAGGGCGTGGCCAGGAGAGCATAAAGAGGTTAGGGAGAGAGAGAGAAAAACACACAACACGCACAAACAGGATAGGACCAGAGATTGAATCAATCTCTTTTGTCTATGTACACGTTATGTCTTATGTCTGTGGGCTCTCTTCCCCGTCTTATTGTGTTTAGTTTCTGAGTTCTTGCTTTGTGTTTTTACTCATGTCTTTGGTCTGGTTTGAGTAATGTGAAGTCCTGTTCCTTGCACCTGGTTCGCCTAATTCATGTTTGTCCTTGCTTGGTCAGTCCCCTGCTCTGTTTGTTCCATTTAATTGGTTTTATCTAGATCCTGTTGTTCTTCTGGAATAGTCCTGTTGTATTTTGTAGTTCATTTTCTCTGTGTAATTTAGCCTCCATGTGGAGTGATTTTTAGTTATCCTTTTCAGTCTTGTTTTTAGTTAAATCCCTTTAATTGCCACTCGTTCATCCTGGAGATCAACTGGGTCAATCTGGGCTTTAAACATGACAACGATTATGTTATCAAAATCAAATATGCAGTGTAATGGATCCAAACACTGAAGGTTTTGTTACAAACTAAATCCAATTCATCAGCAACCATATATATTCAGCCGGTTCCCTATGACTTTGAATCTTCGAAAAACCACAAGCTCTTGATTAATTAACTCAAATAAATTATGGGAATACTTATTTTTACAGATTAAATTAAATAATTCAATTGCTCTTGTGGCAACTATAGTTAAGATACCAGAAAAAGCACTCAGTACCTGCAGTGATCGTAGGCTGTAAAACGCCCCAGAGTGGACTATGCTAATGTCGTTGCCATGCAACATCAGCATTTCCAACTCGCGCAGTGACCTGAATTCTGACCCCTCCACCTCGGTCAGGCTGTTATAACTGCAAAAGAGAGAAGATAACCACAACCAGTCAGAAAGAATACTAACATTACAAAGCATGCTACTGGATCTAAGGTTGGACCTTTCAAAGAAGAGGAAATAAACTGGAAGGAAAGGTGGAGAGAAGAGAGATGACAGGAAAGCCTCTGACCAGAAATGATTTGGTCATGAGGAAGTTCAGAGGAAAGACATACAGATCAAGAAGTATCATGCTGAAGATAGTAATGGCCCAGAATACAAATTTGGTATTTACAGGAGCTGTTTGTGTAACTTTTGCCTCGCTTGTCCTCCACACATTTCAAAGCTGAAGAGGTCTGTGTGGTTCTAGCATTCAGCCAGCATTTATTGCTAATGTATTCGAACAGCATTACTCTAAATCCAAGCCAGAGGAAAACAGGCAGCATAATGTAAAGACACTTCAAACATGCCTCGTGCGAGCATGTACCACCAAAGCTTTACATTAGACTAAATCCCCCTGATCTTGGCTTCACAGTTTGCAGGGTGGTCTAGTGTTCACAAGCTTGGAGCCTGTTGGCTTCCTAAAGCTTTGGTCCCCCACCAAATATATTATTGAGAAAGTCTCTTTATTCCCATTAGAACAGACACTGTCGCACAGAGACTAAACCATCAGGAATCAATATGGAATTCCAACAGGAGTGTATAATAGCATAACATCAAACCAGTTCTTCTGCTCGTATACTTCATACTGCATGCATGTGAACACTTCATTGAACATATTTGAAACTTTCCATTTATGTCAGTTATCATTACACTTCACGTTATCTTAATGGAAACACAAGATGTATGTACTGTAGTCAGCTGTTGTGTGCATTTGATGACTGCATGTATGGTATTGAAAGTGTTGAGCTAGTTATTGTAAGATAAGATGTTAAATCAGACTTGTATTTTATTCCAAACTCAGACTGTTTGGTTAATGCAGGGTGAGTGAACTGAGCTGTTCCCACATATGGAGACAGTTAAGTTCCTGTGGACTAGAACTCAATGCTGAATAGTAGCTTCTGTGATCGTTTACCTACAGAACTAATCTATCAAACCAACTAAGTAAAGTAAACAAGGCCTAAATGGCTGGAGAGCTCTTCTAAGCATGGACTTATTGCACCCAAAGTTTGGTTACTGCCTTTCCCACATTGGGGGCTTCACAAACTGAAGCTCTGGCTGCTGCTTGCTGAGCACTTTGTCAAGTAAACATCTCTTGTTTGGAGGTTATTACATAGAAAACATCCATCCATTTCTAACTGCTTGTCCTTGAAAGGGTTGAGGGAGTGCTGGAAACAGGTCACCAGTACATTGCAGGGCTGACATATACAGAAAATTTAGAGTGACCAACCAACCTAACATGCACGTCTTTGGGTGGTAGGAGGAGAGACCAGGACCGGCAGACACTGAGAGAGCATGCAAGCTTTCCATGTCATCCCGTATACAAAGCTGTGGCAAGGTTATTGCTCTGCTGTGCTGGAGGACTGTGAGGACTGTCCAAAATCCAAAGAGCCACATGGAAGTGATTAGAGGATTTATTCACTCTGGAGGTCAGTTCAGTGCCACATGCTTTACTTTACTTTTCTTGGCAGACGCTTTTATCCAAAGCGACTTACAAGGAGCTAGCGCTGGGTGTCTGGCTCA
>JAUMTR010000002.1:3764626-3783912 GCA_032270685.1 Microctenopoma stevenorrisi | reverse complement strand
GAGCTAGCGCTGGGTGTCTGGCTCAGGGACACACCTGGTAGAGGACGGACTAGGAATCAGACCGGATTCGAACCTGCGACCTTCTACACCCCAGTCAGACGCTTAACCCATTGAGCTACCAGGTACATGCTGGTGTTTAGTCCTTATCGTATAGGTTTAAAGGAAATTCTGTTAAAATTAAAAACACAATGGGTAATGCTGATCCTGCCCTTTTTTTCATTATAACACCATCAGTAACCACCTAGTGAGTCACCAAGCTTCATCTTTAAGTCTGTCGTGTATGGTTCAGATACAGGGCGGTTCCTAACTCAAATGTAGCCACAGGTTATTATACGTTGTCAAGTCTGTGTTGATTAGCTTAAAGATGATGTCTCTAATAAATCAAGCACCTTTTTACACTTCTTCCTGTTGAGTGTTAGGTTTTCTTCCCCTTAGGCTGGCATTGATAAAAATGCCTCCCTGAGGAACCTGCATGTGTTTATGTAAATGTCAATCTTACCCCAGGTTGAGCCTCTCTGTGTCTTTAGGGAAAGTTTTAGGTATGGCAGTAAGGTGTCTGAACGTGCAGTGGACTTCCTTAACACCTGGACAGCTACAGCTCCGCGGACAGGATGGGACAGCATAGACAGGAAAGATCTACAGGAGGACAAGGAGCCACTAATGATGAAAAGGATTTGTTTTTGTTGTATTTAAAGAGAAACTGAAAGCTGACGTGATGAAGATTTACCGTTTGCCACAGCAGCACTGAGAAGAGCAGAGGAAGCCACACTGCAGCCTGTCTGCAGAAGACCTTGGCACACCACCACAGTGCCATGACTG
Organism: Microctenopoma stevenorrisi; assembly: GCA_032270685.1. Classification (NCBI taxonomy): domain Eukaryota; kingdom Metazoa; phylum Chordata; class Actinopteri; order Anabantiformes; family Anabantidae; genus Microctenopoma; species Microctenopoma stevenorrisi. The sequence continues at coordinate 3,783,093 of JAUMTR010000002.1, read as the reverse complement.
GATGGCCGTCGGACCTCTCACGCCATCAATACACCTGAAACAAGGGGCATAATGACTGAAATGCAGATTTATGTCAGCAAAGATAAAACATTTGCTGCACATTAGTTGTTTTGTTGCAGTACGGAGCCCAGGAGGTGCCCTTTGCAGGGCTTTTGTCAAGGATTGTATCAAGTTGTACGTACATGACTCCTGAAAAATAAGACACATTCCAAAGCACACTGCCCAAATAGTAGTCACACGTGTTTGCACTCAATATTAATTATTTAAGTTTCGACATCCAATGAATTCTTGGAAAAGCAACGATTAACTCTTGGATTTAGTTTTGCTCTTTGGCTGCACATGATGAAAGAGAAGATTATCATAATGACATGTGAAGTGCATTGCAAAAAAAAAAAAAGATTTTACACAAGCCTGTGCTAATGCACCTGCGGAGTTAAGTAGATTCACATACTGGCATCATCCAGGCTGAGACCGAACTCAAATAACACTTTCATGGTGGCCCTAATCCTCTTCGGTAGTAATTAGTGTGAATCTTTTATACAAACCGTCAAAACTTATAAAATACAATAACTGTTTCAGAGGTTTTGTTAAAAAGGAAATTATAATTCTAAAAGCAGTTTAGAATGTAAAATGCGTGTGCAACATGCAGTCAGATGTAAGTTGTGCTTACTGTCTGCTCTCTACTCAGAGGTGCATAAAAAAGTCTGCCACTGTGTGTCTCTTTGAGAAATGCTCGAGTGGTTTGTGCACCCAGAATCTGGAAGAGTGCAAAAACTCTGCTATCTCAGGAGCATAATCACATTTCTAATCAGTCCCACTCTGGAAGCTCAAACAAACAGAAACAGACACTGGACAGATATAACTGAACCTCAGCAGCTGTGGTTTGTGACAGTGCCAGGTGGTTTGGCACCCATGCTCAGTTTAAAGGCTGCCATGCACTTACACACCAGTTACACACTACTGCGCTCACTCCAAAACACAAGCCACACAGGCCAATACACAGCAGTCTGAGAGTGAAGTGATTGGAGGGAGAGAAAGAGACATTCACAGGTAGAACTAAGCTTTTCACTGACATACTTCAAGTCAGTCGAGGCCGGTTTCTGATATCCTCTGCTATGTCTGTGTTCTCCCGTCACAGGGAGGCTAATTCACCTAACAGCTGTGTGTGTGTATGTGTATGTGTGTGTGTGTGTTACAGACATAGGGAAAATGTTATTATCATTCCAGCAACAGACTGATAATCATTCTCTTAAAGTCACTCTCCACATACACAGCTAGGTTTCCCCCAATTCTCCCCAAGTACATTAATTTGTACGGTATTACCCAACCATCTTTACTATTTCTTACCATAATCTGAATTTAAATCTTACAGAAGGATAATATTTATAACAGTGACAGCTGGGAAATAGAAACACAATGTAGTAATCTCAGTGCCAAAGTAGAAGCCACGGACATGTTAACTTTCAGCACTATAATAAAATCTCGAATGAGAGCGACCCACTAAATGTCAGACCACCAGAATCATGCCAGTGTCTTTCATTCATTCAGCTTCTGACACCGGTTGTAGGATTTTGTGTCTTTATGCTTCACTAATGAAACTGCTAATGTTGTCCATGTTTGTTTATCTATTCATTCTGTATTTTAAATGACATGTTAAAAGGGCACTGGGAGCAGTTTATTGGGTGTTACTAACAGCTGTAAAGTGACCCTCACTGATATAATACACGCCAGGTAAGACCTTAACCTGTTGCTGGAACTGCTCCTACACTGACTTCTCAGAGCAATGAAACGTGTCCATTTAATGTCAGCATTCAGATTCAAAGGGTGTAAAGATGGCAGGAGAAAGCTCATTCTCTGCACCTACTCTCTCTCCCTGATGACTTTACCATGCCAGAGACTAGTGAAAGCCGGAAAGCCAGTGTGAACATTAGAGAATATACATTAGACAATATTAGAGAACGGAGCGAGTAAAGGAAAGGAAACATAAAAAGAGGCAGCACATCAATTTAGAGAAGAAAATAGCTGCAGAGAGGAGAAAACAGATGAAGAGATTCATGCATGCACATTGACAATAAAATGTGTACTGTACATACGACTCCCACAGAAAAAAAAATTGGTGCATGTAAAGAGTCGCTTGAAATTGATCATAAGCCAAATAAATTCCCTTAAAACATGATATTTCTTTAAGACAGTCTGAACATGCCAATACATCTCACTGTCAGAGGCAATATGCTGACTGGCAGCCAAGCCGCAGCTGCCGCGTTCAAGATAACACATGTCAAGAGAAAACTACGATATGATTCCCACATGTTTCCAATGCAAGTCTGTAACATCATGTAGTGCCTATATCTTCATTCAGCCTAACGTGCGGGGCGTTATTATGACTACTATCTTAATAACACACACACGTTTGCAACAGTAATGCGATTTATTCATTCATGCCATATTTCACAGTGAATATGTGTGAATTTACCACTACACTACACAGCTTTTTCATCACTGTTATGAACTATGTGGATAAATATGGAACAAATGTTATTTGTGTTATTCTTTTTTGTGGGTCACAAAGAAATGTTTTGCACCAACAATGATTACATAACAAAAAAAGTGCTTTTTATGAGCGGATTCCTTTTAAATCTCCATAACCAAATACTGACTGTAAGTCTTTCAAAATGTTCAAGAACTCGCTGCAGAGGGCTTGTGTGGCTTCCAAACAAACCCGCAGCACTACAGTATTGTACTTTTGTCTTTTGATTATAATTACTGAAAGCTGCTCATCTCCAGTAATAACAACGCTGTGCATGGTTAGTACTGTATTAGTACGACTAAATGCTGAAGAACTTTCCCAGTAACAGGCTGTATTTGCCAGGAGAAACTCTCCATATTGCACACAGTACAGCAGGAGTAAATATTTGCACTTTTTTAAAACTAAATAATGTGGGAATGATTTTTGGTGATGGGCACAAATAAGTGACCAAAATAATTACCACTGAATTAACCACACACACGCTTAACACGTGAATTAACGTCAACCACATCCATCACAACTGGACTGTGACGATGGACTTACAAAGACAAATGTGGCTTGAAAAGTGTCACTTTGCAGCCTCCTGACCCACCGACATGTTTTAACTGGGACGGAACAAGAACGTTACCAGACATGACTCCCTCTTCAGTTTAGTTCATTTCATGCACACTTGACATATACAGATACGTTTTCATATGAAAGCCTAAATGGAAACCAGATTACTGCAGAAACTGTTTCCCGAACCCAAGAAATCATGCAACAAATCGACTCTCACTTAAAGTGACATCTGGAAGCAATTAATACCGAAAAAACAAACTCACCTGGAAATTCCTCCAGAAAACAAGTCCTTTAGATTTCACAGCAAGCTAGAGAGTCAGTGTTTTACAAGAGAGGCAGATGTTAAAAAGGTATCCGGTGGAAGTTTGAAGTCCTGTTGATGCTGACTTGTAAAGCTGAGGTCTGTGAAAGAGAGGGAACAGCGCGCTCTGAGTGAGTGTGTGTGTGTGTGTGTGTGTGTGTGTGTGTGGATTAGTTTGACCCTCTGTTGGTCCTTAAGGCATCTGGATTTCAGATTAACTTCTATCCCCTCTTTCTTGTAACTGTGCGGTCAGGAATGCAGCTTCTCCATCGCCTTCTACACCTACGCTCTTTCCTTCACTTCCTCTACATTTATCTCTCTCTCTCTCTTTCTCTCTCTCCCTCTCTCTCTGTCTTACCTAAACCTCACTCCCTCTCCCGTAGGCATGTTTTCCTGTTGGAAACATTATCACTGTCCTTTCCTTTTCACTCACTTGTGTGTCATTCTTTATCTCTTTGCCATCTCTGCTTTATTTTCTGTGTTTCCTCCATGTCTGTTTTTGTCTTTACACGCTTGTGCCAGCGCCCACCTCCCGCTCTTTTCTCCCTCCAGAGGTACATAACAGTTTGTGAATACAGATTAGACAATTATAATAATCCGCCCATAGGTATAAAGATTTTGCCGCCGGCGATGAACACTGACACATACTTTGTAAACGTTGGCAGGAAGGCAGTTAGTAATACTTGTGTGATCTGGCTGGTTAAATGTGCAGTGAATCAATCCGGATGAGGTAAAGTGTCCCTTAAGCTCTGATACTGTGTCTAATACCTGCAGCGCTGAGTGACTGTGGCCCCACAATGTGGCTGTGTTGACGTAACAGAGTTTTGTTCAGGTCCAATGTAAAGTCTGGGCTTTTCATAGAACGACTGGAGCTAAAGCACAGTCTTAGACACATTGTTCATGTTGACTGTGTAATAGGTTCAATCTTGTTGGTAACATTTGGAAACACTTACACTCACTCACCTGCTCGTTTTTTTTCACAGTGGAACTCTAAACAAATGTATATGAATAACCTATTGTATCAGAACGATTGTTAATGGGCTCCACCCCTTGTTCTGGATGAACAAGATGAAACTATTAATGTGGGATTTACAAGCTAAAGCTTGTAAACCGTTTAGCAGAAGTATCTTAATAGTCTTTCGGAGCAGCTGAAGTTCTTTTTTTTAGTTGTGTTTATGTTTTTCTTCCCATTTTCAGCTCCATATTAAACCACAAACATTATTATTTGGAAAGAATCCAAACAATGTGAGTTTCACCTAAGTAAATGAGCTTCTTTTGTTCACTTAATGTAAATTTGTAGCTTATACTAACTGCGTGTTCATTGACCATAGAAGGGTAGTTTTCATTTTCAAAGAACTCTTTACAACCTATGCACAAGTTGTTCTGACTTCTTGTAACTCCACGTATTATGGTACAAAATAATTTTAAGCACTGCAAGAGAAAGAATAAAAAGAAAGAAAGTCCGCCCAGAAAAAAGATCATCTTCAGGCTTTTTGTGTGACAGTTGAGTGAACTTAATATCTTCAATTACCTCTTTTTCTGAGTTAACTTAATTTGTAAAACTTAATATAATTATGTTGAACTAACTATTTAACTTAAATTTGGTTAACTCATGTTTTTCCAGGGAGTGTTAAGTTCGATTCAAGTTTTTGATTCTAATCTAATCTAATCTAATTGAATCTAATATAATAATTATACATATTCATAAAATGTACATTCTCAGACTTTTGCATTTTTTAATTATAGCCCAGATTATGACGACTGTGCTCACTATGCTTCACCGTGACATATTTTATGCCTCATCAGCCAGATTTACCCGATGATTTCATTCATTCTTTTCTAGTCCGTAGTTGTCTCAAACAGGAGACATTCATACATTTACTTCACTCAGCACTTTCTTTCTGCACATTTCTGCTATCCATCAGCAGTTACACACACACACCCACACACACACACGCACACACACGCACAACATGTCATCAGACTATGATAATGATGATGGTGCCTTGTTTTCAGGTTTATGTGAACAAACATTTTTAAACATTTACTCTTTGAACATTTACAGAGAACACATATACTGTATAAAAGTGTTTTTGAAAGACCCACTGTATGATAGCTTCAACATGTCAACAACAGAACTTTGAAACCAAAATGTACCATCACTGTTTACTTTACCACTGTTCTCACAGTAGAACAAAGTGACAGCCTCTTTTCATTTTTACACTCACTCACATGCATTCAATGAAAATCTCACTAATAGAGCTAAAGCAGGTTGAATGTGATGTGTTTCAAATGTACACAGAAGCAGCTCACGTCCCCATTCCTGGATGTGTTGGTTGAGATTTTCCTTTACTTGCACTGTTTACTAAGAGCTTCAGCAGAAAGTTCATGGTGCAGTTATATTATTGTGGCTTAACCTTTGTGATGCTCTCTCGATGTTCCCATTCGTTCCGTGTAAATCTCTCACTTTTAGTGTCTCGTTGTCTTAATCTTGAATTCTTTATGATTTTCTTTGAGCTCACTCTTTCCACCTCCACATTTAAGTAATCCGCTGGCTCTCTCTTTTGTTTCTTTACCCTGTATTATGGTCCAGTAAGCTGAGAAGTAGATTTCAAAGCATATCTCCTTTGAAAAGAATCCATTCGTTTATTTATAGCGGATTTGGTGCAGGAGGGACTTTTTTCAAAATATTAGCAGGTGGATTAGACACTTGTTGACTGTAGCTCAACTCACGTCTGGATTCAGCCGCTGGGCCCTTACTCACAATTATTTACTATAGAAATATGCTAAAGTATTTGAAAGATGACATATAGGTTGTATAATGGCCTTTCTCGTGGGGCACAAAATAAACGAGATAGGTAACAAAAAATCACCAGCACAATCAGGCTCATGGTGGGTCAACTGCCCCGACCGGTTGGAATGAGAAGACAGAGGAGAGAGAAAAAAACAACAGGAAAATCAAAGAGAACAACAAGAAGCAGCAGAAGAAACAGGGCCTGCAGCTGCACACTGGATACCATACAGCCCTGAGCTGGGGATTCCTGCTGAGAGAGGGGGCAAAGAGGAAGAGGCAGAACTACAGCTGTACAGCTATATGCTCCTAGTAGGGTCTCCCAGGGCAAACAGGTCTGAGGTGAAGATCCAGACTAATTTGATCTAAAAAACCGCTAATGGATAAGAAATACAAAGGAGCAGCGTTTCCCTTGCCTGGGAAAGGGTACCCGGGGCCACATCCTGGAGCCAGGTGGGAGCTCGTCGTCGAGCGCCTGGTGGCTGAACCAGCAATCAGATGTTCAGATTTAAACAATGTTAATGCACGAGCACAGTACAGCCTTTCCAGAAAGCTTGTAAGGCTGTATTTAGACACAGCAAAGCTTTAAACAAACATACTCACAACAATGGATCGCATTAGTTAAAAACTGGAAATGTTCAGCTTATGTTTGGTTGTTCACCAAGATGGTGACGTGTTGCTGCCCAAAACTACAAATTACAAAGTACACCTCAGCTGAATGGTTTAGGTCCCGAGAAAAGGGTTGAGACCCTCGTTTTCTGACAGCCACAGAGTTTGATTATCAGCTTTACCATAAAACTAACAGCACTAAACTGCCAAACAAAATCTGTGAGGTTTTTTTCCAAATACTGGCAGACAACCTGTCCAGGATGTACCCCCCCTCCAGCACCAGCTACCTTTTCATCCTCAGTGGAACTGTGTTGTGAAAATTCCTACAATAAACTGTGATGCAGTACATGGATCATGGTGAGCTCTGTCCTCTGTGATATATAGTGGGCTACATATTATGTCCACTTTCTTCTCAGTACTTTCACTTGATGATCCAGCACAGCTGTGTTGACTCTCAGCAGTCAACTAAAACAAAAAGGGCTGCAGCACCTGTAATTCTCTCATCTATTTCTGTCCAGCTTTGGTCACACACTTTGTCTTCTCTCCTTCATTCACTTCTTCTTAGATCCAGGATTTTGTCATCTGATGGACCATAAAACCATCGTGGTGCTATTTTATGTTTTCACAAGATCACGCTTCTACAATACAAAACAATATTTTAAAAGAACAATACAGAAAAGACACCTTATACACATAATGCCATAAATTGCCTGTCTGCAACCCCCTGCCACACACGCAAACACACACGCATCCTCATCAACCATTATGAGATATCTGCAGCTAGTTTCACAGCTTTGATTACGTGGTAAAAAACTGTTACTTAACTCATAAAGACAGCCAGTCTAAACCTAGTTCTAAAGTTTTAAAAATGTTTCTAGCCCTTTACACCACTAACCACCACGTGGTCACAGATTACATCATCGCACCACATCACTGGGAGAAGGTCATCTAACAGAATATTTGTTCTAAATTGTTCATGAGATTATGGTTAATGGGAAAAGAATAATTCAAACATTCACTTACATGTAATAAAAATATATTAGAAGAGCAGCTCTGAGTTGGACACAGTATGGACACGTGTCCATGAGTCTCAAAATCAGTCCACACAGCTGTCCATGCTCCCCCTCTTCTACTACACTGTCTCATTATAAGAAGGTGTCAGACTTTGATGCACGTCAATACCAAGGTGTAGATAAAAGACGAACATTTAACATACATCAATTTCAATTTATTTATTAATTATGTTTGGATAATTGAAATCTAAATCTATAAACGTAACCTTTAAGGAAAAGTATATTAATGTGCTTTTTTTATATTATAAATTTGGATGTATTTCCTGTTTCCATAAAACATGTAACTCCAGTAAAAGGCAGTAAGGTAATACTGAGTATGTAAACACAATTAGCAGAGAAATGAATGCTGTCCTGCAAGTATGTCCCAGCTGAAATTGTTTGTTGTCACTAAGGCAACCTTGACATTGAAATGCATGTTGTTGCTCCTGTTCCTTGTGTGCTGGAAATGGCCTCGTTATCATTAATTGTGATGGAAAATGACATAAGTCAGCTGCAAAATTAATCCACCCATGTGCACAGAGTCAACTGTTTATTCATATCTGATCTAACATCAATCCCATAGTTAATCACCATGGAAAAATTAATTTCACACAGCATCCACGTGATTCCAGCTGATATGTGCATAGTAAAAGCACAAGCAGTTACATAAGAGTGATCATTATATTTTTTCATAAAGACCAAACAGTGTTCAGCTCTGCCTGTTGCGACAGGTTTCTCTCTGTTTTATGAAGCTGATGTTACTCATGCTCATGGTATTCCTGTGATATTAGCTTGTGCTGGGCGCACTCTCTGCTGTGGTTCCTATCACTTTACAGCCTCCCAAGGCCCAGTGCTCACAGCCTTTGATCGCCTTTGATCTGATGGTACTTAAGAGTAGAGCGGTGTTTAGCTTACTCCCAAAGTCCATAGACGTGCAGTTGAATTGCTCAAAGGTGTTTAAGGTTGTCTGTCTCTATATGTCACCTGTTCATGGTGTACCTCCTCTCGCCTGCTGATATTTGCGATAGGCTCCAGCACTCGTGTTACACTTAAGAGGAAAAGTGAATAATATGAGTGAATGGCTGTGTCTCTGGTGTCTGCTGCCTCCTGAACACCAGCCAGTGTCAATTTGTTTCTTTTCTCTGTGACCTCACAAGCTGACAACACGTTTTTTACGTTGTTAGGAAACAGGATAAATGTATAGGGTCTCATCACATTTTATAAGCTCTGTTGATTTGTCTTGACATTAATGCATACATTCAATCTTACAAAGAAACAAAAAGTCTTAGTCCACCTTTAAAACTCAAAAACTAAAGAACAAAATTAGCTCTGAACAGCTCTGAATCACTACTGTCTTGTTCTACATCTCAAAGCCAGAGAGTCAAGAGAAAGCGTAACAAAACATGGCCTTTAGGATCATAAAAGTCTTGTATAATTGTGCTGGATGGATGGATCATACAGTTGGTTCAGCTCGCTGCAGGTGCAGTGACGTGATTGAAAATACACATGTGCCATTTTCCTATCTGGGTCAGACTGAGCATGTGTCAGAGTCTACAATAGGCATGCATACGAAGTGTATCTTTATTTCTGCTACTTATTATTATGACCACTATGACACCATGGGCTGATCCACTGTGCTACAGGCTGAATGCTCCAATAAATTGTGCAGGACCAAGACTTGCACGCTCATCTGTGCTGGTGATGTGCTGTGTGCTGGTCATGTTGGGATAAAAAGCCACAATGTGGAAATGACTTCGCCTCTCTCAGTGGAACAGCTGGAGTTCAGGCAATGACCTGCTACAGCAGCTGGATTTCATCCACAGTGTATTTTCAATCTTAAATTTGAAGTCATTAAAAACTAATCGGTGTAGTTGTGTGTAAGAGCTGCACAAACTTTAAACCTGTAACACAAAGGTGCTGACAGCTCCAACACATACACAGTTCCTGGCGGCCTTAAACTGACTGACATCAGCTGACTTAAGCTGACATCTTGTACTTGTTCTGAGAGATGAAAACAAAGAAATTGAAAGGAGTCATTTCTCATGCATGCATTCTGGGTATTCTTGTCTTGCCTTAAGACAAAGGTCACATGTTTATTATTAAACCAAATATGCTGTCATTAAAGTATAAGGCTTTTCCCGATTAATGAGTATGAGTTATAAGAAGGATCAATGATCACAACTTAGACAGGTGTGTTACAGGAAGAGAGGGTCTAAACATCAGCTCACAGGTCACAGACACCAGTGTAGGCTTTCACCACTTTTAAAATGTGTGTCACTGCCAACATGTCAGCCTATATATCACCATGGCAGCGTGGCATGTGATACAGGAACGACTTAGAGAGGGCACATGTCTGTGTGTGTGGTGTGTCAGGGAGCGAGTGTGTCTTTCAACAAACAGGCAGAGACAGATGCTTGACAGAACAGATTTGGACCCTGGGGCCAAAACAAGCCAGCAAAAGATGAAGGCCAAATACACGCATATGTGCGTGCTCGTGTACACACACATGCACAGACTGATTGCACCGCGATGCAAATGTAAACCTCGGCATGCCTCTAACAGTGCTTCCATTTAATACGATGCACATTAAAAATGAAAGACAGCATTTCTGAAACCCTCAGTGTTTTTTTTGTAGGTTTTCTCTTCAAATGTGTTTTTGCAGAAACCGCGAGACTCAATGCCATCAGAAAAGGTTTTAGGAAATCAGTGAAACTGTAGCTGTTGAGTGGTGGGTTATTATCGATATGAACAAGCTTCTGCAACACACAGTGAGCTAACAACAGGTAGGTCCAGAGATATTTGGACAGTGGTATAGTTTATATGGTTTTGCCTTCTCACACTGCCACAATGAACTTTTCAGAGTGTGGAGTTTCATCTTTATTTTAAGACGTTTCACAAAAATATGGCATTTACCATTTAGGAATCACACGCATAAAATAATAAAGTCAACAATAATAACTTTTTAAGATAAGTAAATTTAGGCTATAGTTATGTGTATGAACATAACATGTTGCTATGGAAAATTAAAATACTACATTTTGTTACACCAATATCCTGCCTGCAGGCTTAGTTTGAACATGTGGCACAACATAAATAAGTGTTGTGGCTGCACAAGAGAGAATTGATCCTCATTATAGTTTATTTATAAATGGAGAAATAATACTTTAGGCCTAAAGAATATACACATCTGACTCACATCTGTGCCTAATGTTCACCTGTGATGAACCTACTGTAACATCCGGAGTATATAATATAATATTATACATTAACGATTCAGTGCAGAGAAACTCTGCCATTTAGCTGCAGGCAGAGAAAAGAGCAAACCACGAGGAAAAGAAAGTCAAACGTACATGCAGACATTCCAATACAACTCAGCGGACAAGCCAACACACATTCTGCAGAGAGACTGTGAGGCTGTGATGAGTTAAAAGTGCTTTTAGCAAATAAAAACATTTGAAAGTGTATCGCGCTTTTCAACTCAGTCATTCAATTTCCACACAAAGCACTTATTCTGAGTTACTGTAAGAGGGAAGGAATGAATTACAGATAGTTTTTTTAGTTAGAGGAACCAATAAATCAACTGTCACTTCTGTACACGCACACACACACACACACACACACACACACACATTCATGTACAAATCACAATGTGTCAGTTTGCGCTGTTAGATGTCATGAGCACATCTGGTCTTTCCATTTCACACACATGTGCAGAAGCACACAGATCTTATTCTTCACTGTGGAAAGAGAGATGGAAAGGGAAAGGTGTGTGTGTGTGCAGGGGGACAGATGTAAATAAGCATATGAGGAATACATTTTCAGTTAAAGCATCTTAAAAAATACATTTAACCCTCTTTGGGGGAATAAAATACAAACTCCAGTTGTGTGTGTTTATGTTCACTGGCTTTTATACTGAGGCTATTTTCATTTGAATAGATGCTGTGTCATATCTGCACCTACCATTCTGACACGTGTGTAAAATCCTTCTACCAATTTATGCTCTGGATAATGTCCAACACATTTTTTAACGAACAGGTGTTCAAAATAAACACTGTTCTGCAGGTAGCTTGTTGATGCTGAACTGAATTCATATTAAAGTTATTTTTAATTAAATCTGCAGAGACATGTTATCCAGCTTGACACGATGCTGTCAAAATCTCCTGAATAACGCAGTAATCTCTTGATGACAGTTTAAAGGAAGACACAATCCACTCTTAAATCTATACTGGACCCTGCCAGCACCATTCAAAATCTCACCTGCCATATTTGCTGTTGCTGATGAACAATGTTTAACTTCCAAACATCCCTTTAGTCTAGATTTTATAAAATGTAAAAATGAAAATCCTCCTTTAGATATACTCTTCATGGGTGGGCCTGCATTTTAGTTTTTTGGTCTTAAGGTGATTTTTGTTTATGAATGTGTGCCCTCTTTTTGAATGATTTGAAAGTCAATAGATAATACATATAAATGCATTAGAGTTTATAAAATATTAACACTAATAGCTTCTATGTGCTATATATAACAGTTTTCTACAATCGTTATCACACAAACATTGCATCGTCTTACAAACACCACACGCAATTTGCAGAACATCAGATCTGTTTGCAAAATGACACATTTCAGCCAAAAACACATTTATAGAAATAACATTTTGTCAATGTTTGCACACTGTTTCAGTCTGTTACACACAACCGTAAGTTATTCAAAACACATTTGTGAAAAGCCCTTTTTCAGTTGAGTGCTGGATTTTATTCAGGAGGTTTATTTATGAACATTATTATGGGATAATTTAGATCATAAAAACTTTCCTCGTCATTACTTTGAGGTATAAAAAGACTGTACACAAATACTATAAACTTACCGAGCACTGCACCACAAACAAGACTGATGCTGCAGACAGAAAATATTTTGTACCATATACTCAGGGGAGGACAAACGTGTCAGCTGTTTACGTACATTTACAGTAATGAAAAAAAAACTATAGCAACAATGCTGTAACTCACATGCTGCCTTTTAATAAAGTTGCCAGATTGTTGTGTTTTCAAATATGAACGTGTGGCTCTCTATATTTTTCTGCAGGTATTCTTGGCCGTGGAGCTGTAGTTATTTATGTGAACCTGCCCAGTGTCTGCTGCGCCTGGGTGTTGTTCCTTTCTCTCTCCACTTTTCACTCACTCTAACTGGTCTTGGCAGATGGTCGCCCAACCTGGACCTGGTTCTGCTGAGGTTTTGTGTACTGCATGTTTTATCTATTGCTGAAATAAGTTTATAGTAGGTATGTGGATGATCATTGATCAGTATTATTGACAGTAATAGAGAGCCACAAAATTTTAATGTTGCCTAGGAGCCCATGGAGGCTTGGCTGGCCTTGCTGGAGTCCTCCTTTATCTGATGATATCTGAAGAGTTCATATGACCCCCAATCACATTTTCTTCTCAGATTATGGAAATGTTTCAGCTCTTCAGGCTTTTTCCTGGATGCTCTAACTTCTTTTCACAGCAAGCTGTTTGAATCTTCTCATGATGAAGAGCTGAGTTGAAATTTCTATTGTGAACCGTTTTAAAACATTTATGTTTCTAAACCACAAATCTGATGTATGTAGTGATACTGGATCCATATTAGGTTCTTTGCATAAATCTTTATCCACGTAAAGCAGAGACACTTCATGAACTATTGATATTGTAAAGGCACAATTGTGTTTTATAGTCCTGACTTGTAGTAAGTCCTCAAATTAAGTGCTTAACTGACTTTACAGTTAAAAAAAAAACCCACCACTTTAAAGTAATTTACAACTGCGCTGTAAAAGAAGTACGTTTTTCATTGAGCATAACAAAATATTCCAGGTCTAAATAGAATATTTAATTTGCTCATTTCTTTTTAAAGGAACACTTCGGCTACTTTGCTTGAAGCATTTATTCCTGTTTGACCTTAGTACTGGCCTGCATCTAGAAACCTAAGTTCGGTTTTGTGTCCATGGTCTTCTTAGGGTTGTGAAAAAAGCACCCCCTTCCAAAAAAAACCAACAAGAAGGCACATTCCAGGCCAGGCCAGAATCAATAGCTGGACTTTACGGAGAGACATGAGATGCTGAAGACTGTGGGGCATGCACTTGAGGCATTTACAGACTGGTCTTATTGTTGTTTTATATTATCAAACCAACAATAAAATTAAAGTTTATCAAAGCCAGCAGCCCTTTAATTACTTATTTTAATAATTTTTAATGTACATTTAAACCACCTGACAGCACTGTTACTATCTTTCAAAAATGACAACTGACAGACTTAGATCAGTCTGTTGTTATAGTGTAAACATGAGAAACATTAATGTTAGAGTTTTGGGGAATTTTGTTATTTTTGGTACACACAAATTGTTGCTGAGGAACTGGACCTACACAGAACCAAGTGATTTTTTGTCCTTTAAAGCAGTTTTTTAAAGTCAGACACATGTAAACCACTGACGTCACTTCTAATTCATCTTATAAATGTTGATCAAAACACAAATGTCACTAACACAAGACTTTATGTTTAATAATCCTCATATATAGGGTAGGAGTCTCAGGCCCGTTCATTAGAACTTCTATTTTACCGTTAGGGGGGCATCTCTCAGTCCCACATTTCTTTAATATTCAATGATCAAAGCAAACTACAGCTTACCAAGTAATCGTGGTGCCTGCCTTCGGTCGTCCCGTGGTTTTACTGGTGGGATCTTACTCGTCATGGGCGAACCAGTCTTCCATACTTGGTTGAAGTGGTTTGTTTTTATTTTTTATTTTTTTTCAGATTTCTTTAGTGACATGCTTTCCCCGTGTGCTGTCGGACCGTGAGCTGTGTTCCTGCAGCTCGTACAGAAACACAAGTCTCAGTCCAGGTCAAAGTCACAGTCCAGGTCAAATACTCGTGTCTGTGCCTGCCTTCGGTCATCCCGTGGTTTTAGGTTGGTGTGTGCACATAGCAAAACCTGTTTTATGAACTCAATGACAGTAGTAAAAACAATTTTTTTGTGTTGCTGAAAATGTTTGGCCAAGTTAACTTAGCTAACGCTGGTTTCAACTGCTCCAACTTAACAGGCTCTGAACGAACCCTGATTTAGGCTGTTATTAGATAGTTTATAGTTATTAGACAGTTCGGCTTCTCTGCTGTTTCTGCCATTCTGGTTTCAGTTCCCAAGGGTTGGAACTAACAGCGTCCCTTCTGTTCCTGTCCCTGCTTGGTCCCTGGGGTCTCCTGGGGGCGGGGTCTTCACCTCTTCGGTTCGCCGTCTATCGCTGGCCTCCTGCTTGACCTGCAGTGCAGTACCTGCACACAGCTCTCAGCTGAAATGAAGAAAGAAGAAAGAAAGGTTCAGACACACGCATCAAACTTCAGCGTTCATGTAAAACAACAAGCAGAAACACGTTTATCCTCAATTGAAAGATGAAGCCAGCAGATGGAATAATTTACAATTAAACATGAGCATGTATCTAAGTAATCTGTCAATGAATGTGACACAGTGAGATGAGTTACTTACTCAGGGTACCAGGCAAGCTGCTTGTCCTCCCCTTCCTCCTCCTCATTCTCCCAGCCTTTCATAACCACCACGAACTCTTCTAACCCCATCTCCTCTCTCTGTCTCTCTTTCTCTTCCCTCTTCCTCATCTTTCTTTTTTCTCTCCTCTTCTTTCATTTTATCTATCTTTTGCTTCTTCCTCTTTTCCTTCTCTTCCTTTCCTCTCTCAGTGTAGCCATAATGACTGCATCATCCTGGGAGGGGACTGGAATTGTACAACAGATTTTACAATGGACAGGATGGGAAAGGAGCCTCACCTGCAGTCATCTTCCTTCTTGTCCAGCTTGGTCAGGCAGGCAGATTTAGTAGACGCATGGCGCACCAATCATCAGCGAGATAGACAATACACGTGGGTGAAGATGGTGAGCAACAGGTTCAGTGTGGCTAGGTTGGACAGATTTTATATCTCCCAGTCTTTCCGTTCACTGGTAATGAGCAGCTTTATATATCCAGTAGGCTTCACAGATCACCATTTGGTGACCATTGAGTTCTGCATCCCTTTCACTACACGGCCTAAATCTTATTGGCACTTAAAAAACAAGCTTTTACATGATAACGAATTCACGCAGAGGTTTGAGCTGTTTTGGGAATTCTGGAAGATGAAAAAGCCTGGATTTTCTTCTCTCGGGCAGTGGTGGGAGGTAGGCAAAGCACAGATTAGGGTCTTATGTCAGCAGTATACAGCTTTTTCTTCCACCATAATTAGGAAGGCTGTAACCATCTTAGAACAGGAAATACAGGCTGCAGAGAACTCGCTGTCCAGTAAGAACACCTCGGACTCCTGGGCCTCGCTGCAACGCCAGAGCTCTGAATTGGGGGCCTTGCTGCAGGAGAGGGTGAAAGGGGCAATTGTAAGGTCCTGCTTTGCTGGTATCAATGACACGGATGCGCCCAGCTCCTTCTTCTTTAACCTGGAGAGGTCTATGGCACGGGGAAAGAGGATGGCGTGCCTGCAATTGCCGGATGGTCACATAACTACGGACGGCCCGGAGATGAGGAAGCACGCTGTGGACTTTTATGGCACACTCTTTGCCCGAGAGCAGTGTGATGACATCAGTGTGGCGGAGCTGCATGAGGGGCTGACGAGGCTACAGGACAGTGAGCGAGCTGTGCTGGACTCTGACCTCTCCCTGGATGAATGTACAGCCATGGCGCAGATGACATCGGGGCGTTTACAGGGACTCGACGGACTCTCTGGTGATTTTTTTAAGCACTTTTGGAGCATTCTTTGCCCTGATCTTCACCAGGTGCTGCTGGAGTGTTACCTGGAGGGCTCCATGCCAGTGTTGTGCAGGGGGGCTTTCATCTCCCTGCTTCCAAAAAAGGGGACTTGGCTCTTCTGAGAAACTGGAGACCAGTCTCACTCCTGTGCATGGATTATAAACTGGTGTCCAAGGTTCTGGCAAATCGCCTGAAGGCGTGGCTGGACCTGGCTGTGCACAGGGATCAGACTTACTGTGTACCGGACCGCACCATAATGGACAACATCTTTCTTGTGCGGGATGTGGTTGATCTGTGTAAGATGGGGGATGTTAAAGTTGGGCTTGTGTCACTGGATCAGGAAAAGGCTTATGACAGGGTGGATCATGGGTATTTGTTTTCCACCCTGACCGAATTTGGGATTAGAGAGAGGTTTCTTGCCTGGGTTAAGCTGCTGTACACTGGGGCTTTGGGCGTGGTGAAGGTAGCCAGTGCGTTAAGTCTGCCTTTCCCTGTCACCAGGGGAATAAGACAGGGCTGTCCCATCTCAGGTCAGCTGTACACGCTTGCCCTGGAATCGCCCCTGTGCAGGTTAAGCAGACCTGAGACCTTGAGACTCACTGGGCTCTCTTTTTCAGGCTTTCCATCCAGTCCCGCAGTCACCTTGTCGGCTTATGCAGATGATGCAACAGTGTTCGTTAAATCCCAGAGGGTTTGACAGCCTTGGCTGAAGGGTTGGCCCTATATGGGAGAGCATCCACCGCATGGGTGAACTAGGAGAAGAGTGAGGCTGTGCATCTGGGTGACTGGGGTAATGGGTCAGCACCCATCTTACCCGGGAATCTTGGGTGGGGTCAGAGGGGGTTGAAGTTGTTGGGGGGTTTTCCTGGCCACAGATGAGTTTCGGAAGCTAAACTGGGAGGGGGTAGAGGAGAAAGTCGGTGATAAGTTGTCTAAATGGAAATGGTTGCTACCCCAGCTGTCATATAGGGGTAGAGTATTGGTTGCCAATAACCTGGCTGCCTCCACCCTGTGGCACAGACTGGTGGCTCTTTCCTCGCCCAAACAGCGGGTGGATCACGTTCAGCGAACGCTGGTGGACTTCTTTTGGTCTGGGCAACACTGAAGTAACAGCAGCAGTTCTGTACCTTCCTGTAGCAGAAGAGGGACAAGGGTTGATTGATATACAGTCCAGACTTATGTCATTCAGGCTACAAACTGCCCAGAGGTTTCTGTATGACTGTGGGTCTGACTGGATGACAACAGCACGTCTACTGCTGAGGAAGGCTGGGCGACTGGGCTATGAAAATCACCTGTTTCTCCTGAAGGGGGGGCAGGTGGACCTCTCTGGTCTATCCCCCTTTTACAGCTCCGTCCTGCAGGCCTGGTTGGTGCTTACAACTGACAGGGCCCCCAGTCCTCGGCCTGGGTTGTGGCTGTTTGAAGAGCCACTGTTCTTTAACTCTTTTATTCGATCTCAGACTCTCCACTCCGCCAGCCTGAGGACCAGCCTTAGGAAAGCTGGATGCGTGAAGCTGGGGCACCTGATGAAAGCGGTGAGGTCGTACGCAGGCGACCCTGGCAGGTTGTGTACTGTCAAGTCCAGCAGGGTGATTAACCGCGTGGTGAAGGACGTGTGTGCGTCGTTGGCTGGTCCACTGTGAGCGATGGCAGAGTCGAGGTAGACAGAGTTCTTTGGCCCAGACTTTGCCCTGAAAGGCAGCTGTCTTTCACCTCTTTGTTGGCTGTAACAGACTGTCTAACTTGTTTGCACTGCTGAGGGACTTTTGTTTCGGGGACTGGGGGATGTCAGTAACATGCTTGAAATGGAGGACCCAAACGCAGACCAGAGACAAGAGAGGGTTCAAACAAAGGATGTTTAT
>JAUMTR010000002.1:3741807-3764526 GCA_032270685.1 Microctenopoma stevenorrisi | reverse complement strand
GAAGAGAGAGAGGGGAGTGATCAAGGTGAGGGAGGAACAAAAGACACATGAGGGCTCAAAGAGACATGACACTGACAGGGGAAAGGTTTTCCTTTGAGTTATTTGTTGCGGGGCCTCGGTACCTGGTCAGGGAGAAGCGGACACACGTCCTGGTGAACTTATATATATCTGGGGTAGCTAAACTGGCCATCTGGATCTCCAGAGGTAACAGGATAAAGGGTGTGGGAAGCACAGAGCCAGAGCTGGTGTTCAAGGGCCTGCTGGCAGCGAGGCCTAGGGTTGAGCACACCTACTACAAACTGGTGGACAATTTGGATGCTTTTAGACTGATATGGGCAGTTGGTGATGTCTTATGTGCTGTGGGTGAGGGAGGGGATCTTGTTACCACCGTGTAGCAGGGCTTGTCATGTTTTTTTGTTTTTTTTTTTAGTTTGTGTATTTCTGCTGTGTTTGTATTGTATGAGGGTTGAGCAATAAATGGGTTTTGTCTCTCTATCTTTCTTTTGCTTCTTCCTCTTTTCCTTATCTTCCTTTGCTCTCTCTCTTTTCCTTCTTTCATTCTTTCTTTTCTCTCTTTCTTTCTCTCTCTTACTCTTTCTTCTTCTCTTGCTCTTCTTTCTCTCTTGTTCTTCTTGCTTTTCTCGCTCTCTCTCTTCCTTTTTCGTTCTTTCTTTTCTCTCTTTTTTTCACTTTCTTCTTCCTCTCTTGTTCTTCCTTTTCTCTCTCTTGCTGTGTTCCTTGTTTTGAAAGGTGAATAAGCACTGGCTGAAGGCTTCTGTTCTGTCTCTCCCAGTGGCAGAGGGGGGGCAGGGTCTCATTGATATCGTGTACCAGTGGAACCACGACCATGAGTAGGTTTTTCCCCCTTTGAGTGTCAGTCTTGCTGTTGGGGACTGGCAGGAAGGTGGAGGACTGCTTCTGTCCCTTAAAACACAGAAGCTGAGTTACTTCAGCTCATGTGGGCAAAACAGCTTTACCTCACCTGTTTAAAGGTGTTGACCCATCGCCCTCTGTCTGTTGTCAGGGAGTCGAGGTGCACTGAGGTGCTTGCTTCAGACTGTTCACCTAGAGGCAGCTGGCAGATCCTGTATGAGCTTCCTTCAATGGAGGATGATACATGGAAAAATAGCTACGAACAGGTACAGCGCCCACATTGATCCCAGCAAGGGGGAGGGTTGTCCTTTCTGTCAGCAGGCTGAAACCTTAGAACACTTGGTTTCATCCTGTTCTACATTGGTCAGGTTATTAAATGTACTTAAGGACTGAGTGAAGGCCCTTGTTGAAATCTTTTCAGTTCCATTGCTCGGTAAAGAGGAAAATGGACTCTGGTGTTAATCAATTATCTGTTTGGGACTGCAAAATTAGCACTATGGAAGACCATTGTGCTAATTTAGCTCCTTCTTTGTCTAACTTTTCTTTTCTCTTTTTCCTTTGTCAGTTTCCTTTTTTCTTTCTGTTCTTCTTCCCTTTGTCTTATCTCTGTCCCTTTCTTCTTCCACTTCTCTCTGTTCTTTTCCTCCTTATCCCAGCGCTGTTCTCCTGACCCAAGTAGGGTTGGGTTCTTGGTCCATGGTCTTTTACTAGGTGGTTTCCATTCTTTAATTTATTTTCCTCTTTTGATGTATCTTTCTTTGTTCTCTATTCTCTACGATTTGTCTTTCACTATTCTGAGATAGAGACACAAAATTGAACAGTTTTATTTCAGGCTAATAGGAACACATCATTATCTTTAAAGTCATCAACATATACGACTGTAACGAACATTTCCCACACAACTTGTGGACAATAATATGCAGCTGACAACACATACAATAATCAAATCCTGTAAAAAGGAATAAAACATTATTGTACTGCAGCAGATTTTTGACGTAAATTGTGTAATGCTACTGTAAAAATGCAGAAAATTAAACAAAAAACAAAAATGTTCACGAGAAATGTCACAAATTTAGTCCATTAGATTTATGTTTGCAAATATGTTGTTTATAGATGGCTAGAAAGCAGCAGTGCACAACCAGTTGTTATATTTGCATTAAAGATATATAGTTATGCAACTAATTTTTCATTTGTGGTCACAGTTAATTCAGTAAAGTTTGATGTTAACAGTTTTTAGTTGTCACATTAGGAGGTAACATATTAACATATAAACTGCTGTTTTCTCTAAGAACTGAGAGACGAGCAGAATTTTGTGGAAGAGGTCCGATGTTCACTGAGGCACACGAAGCAGAGATTATATCATAGTTACAAATAATGCTATAAGATGTCAAGAGATTCAAAGTCACATCATAAGGAATGAGACAGTCAACGTCAGGCAAGTCGCCTACTCAGGCCCATATTCTCTATCGACACTGAGTATGCATGAAACCTTGTGAGAGGCACTCAGAAAGAATAAACTAACTGAAGTATAATTATGTACAGGAGACTCAGCTCTTCCCAGGCACATTTTTAAAATGATGTGTGTGTTAAAAGGTGTGACATCAATAGAAAAGTGTTCACACATTTCAAAATAAAACGTCTGTTCAGAAGTTGATGATGAACACAAAGTTTCATCAAATGTGATTTGAAAACGTCTTAATAAATTATAGTCATGTTAATGTTTCTTACGATTGTTTACACACTAAAACAAAGATTATCACACAATGGGTAAAAGTCTACTGCAAGGAGTAAAACACCTGCTGATCTGCACATCACACACAATATCTGCTTCACGCTTTTTGCAAAACTCCACACACAGTGATTTTCAAAGACTACAAACACTTAAACACCTTAGACACAAAAAGCACTGGCTTGTCAGTGCTTCTACTTTCTTTCTTTATTCTTTTTGAAATAGAAAAATATTTTTCACGTATTTTTATCTCCCCCTCCCCTCACCGTCACTGCGGTCCCGGTCCGATGACGTAAACCCGTCGGTGTTTACTATAGCGGCTGTTTGCTAATTCAGAGCAAAATGCGGATTTAATAGCTCCACCAACAGTCACAGTTCAACGAAGAAAGTCAGGAGATACGTCTATCACAATGACAAACAGAACATCTTATTTCTACGACCCAGACGTGGGCAATTTTCATTACGGTTAGTTTGGTCCCAAGAAACAGGCCTACAAAGAGAAAACGGTGCTAATACAAGCTAGCTAACGTTACATGCTAATAGGTTCAACGCGTTTTGTTTTAAGGTTTTATTTAGTGGCGTTTCTCACCACATTTAAGTTTGTTGTGTTGATTATTACTTTAGCGCAATTTGATATGAATAGATATATGTCTTCAAAGATTGCAAAGCACCCGGCTGCTTAGCTTTTGTTGCTATGTGACTGTACTGACATTTAGTGTAACGTTAATGTAACTCCAACATTTACTGAGACACATTTGGATCGGTTGAATAACAGTGTGCAATAAGTGCAAGTAACTTTACATTTTGTACATTAGGTTTTTACAGTGACATTTACCTATTTGACACTGTAGGGCTCATAGATTATAAAAGAATATCGCAGCCACACATATCTTAAGTCTGTGAGGAGGACAGGAAGAATGTTGTCTTACACTGTTCGTTAAATGAATTAGTATGTGGAGTGTGGTTATGAAATATTGATGGTCTATTTAAATGTATTTAAATGGTTGTCAGGGCAATCAATCTAATACATAATGAATGGAATAGTGAAATAGCTTTCTGTAATGTGGACATTGTCTCTGCTTCTTCCAGGAGCTGGTCACCCCATGAAGCCTCACCGTTTGTCCCTTACCCATAGTCTGGTGCTGCACTATGGACTTTACAAGAAAATGATGGTGTGTGTGTAGTTCAGAGCCCTGGTAAGACCCTGAAAAAATGATATACTGTGTAATGTGAGTTTTCTTTCTGCTGTCAGGTGTTTAAGCCATATAAAGCATCTCAGCACGACATGTGTCGGTTCCACTCTGAAGACTATATAGACTTCCTACAGAAAGTCAGCCCCAACAACATGCAGGGCTTCACAAAGAGCCTTAATACATTTAATGTGGGAGACGACTGGTAAGTGTCACTTACCATTTGTTTTAAAAATGTGCCAATTATGTTGCATTGTAAATTGTTCTAAATCTTTGTTCCTAGTAAAATACTTTTCCTGTTGCAAAAACCTTGTCTGAGTTCCTCATCTTCTGTATCTTAAACGTCATTACAGGTCTGACTAACTGTACTCCACTTATTTATGTTTGCATGTTTCAGTCCTGTGTTTCCAGGTCTTTTTGAGTTCTGCTCAAGATACACAGGAGCCTCTTTACAGGGAGCTACACAGCTCAACCACAAGGTAACACCCAGTGCAAATATATATAAATAACAGTGCTGGGATTCTGGAAATCCTCTGCTAGATCAGTAGTTTACCTGTTGTAAGAATTGTATACATGTATTTACCTGGTATTACTTTTGTTGCCGGCATGCTAACTTCCTGTTCTGTCCTGCTGTCCAGCAGCGTGTAATGAAAGATAAACGTGTCTGATAGACGATGTAAAACACTGGACTCATCCTCAGGGTCAGTGTGATGTGATGCTTAACTGATACTGACTGTTATTTTTCAGATCTGTGACATCGCCATCAACTGGGCTGGTGGTTTACATCATGCCAAAAAATTTGAGGTCAGGAAATAGTAGAAGTTGTCCCTCTTTGTTCTCTCTTTATATTTTACTGTGAGTAGTTTAAAGACTAAAATGAATCTGTTTGCATTCCAGGCGTCTGGGTTTTGCTACGTCAATGACATCGTCATTAGCATACTAGAGCTACTCAAGTAAGAATTTGCTCCTTACAATAATTATGCTCAAACATCAGTTTCAAACTTCTCAACACTCTTTGCTTTATGTGTGTGTGTGCGCGCATCACCAGATACCACCCCAGAGTTCTGTATATCGACATAGACATTCACCATGGAGACGGTGTCCAGGAAGCCTTTTACCTGACCGACCGAGTCATGACTGTCTCCTTCCACAAATATGGGAACTACTTTTTTCCAGGAACAGGTAAATGCATCTCTGAAATATTTAGTTGTATTTTCTGTATTAAAAGTACACAGTGAATATTCCACCATGTATTAATACAGCGTGTGTATATTTGTTGTATTGCCGTAGGTGATATGTATGAAGTCGGAGCAGAGAGCGGCCGCTACTACTGTCTCAATGTCCCGCTTAGAGACGGCATCGATGACCAAAGTGAGTTCAATTTTTATAATTGCAATTATGTTATAGCAATAAATAACACTCAGAGCTGTGAGTCTTATGCGCGCGCGTGTGTGTTTCAGGCTACAGGCAACTGTTCCAGCCAGTTATTAAACAGGTGGTGGACTTCTACCAGCCCACCTGCATCGTCTTACAGGTCAGACTGTGCTTCTGAAGCTCTAATGCAGTTTGAATCAGCTCAGAAACACCTGTCCTCTCACCTAAGCCTTCCTTTAATGTACTTGACCCAAACAGTTATAAACTGATCAACAAGGAAAATGTGCAATAATATTATATGTGATATTCATACAATGCAAATTATGCAAATATTCTGCTACTATAGATTCAAGATTCAAGATTCAAGATTCAAGATTCAAGAGGTTTTATTCGTCACGTACACAGTTATACTCGTACAACTTGCAGTGAAATGTGTCCCTGTTCTCCAACTATATGGCCGTGCAGCATACAACAGAGTGCAATGATATGTATATGTGATTTTCAGTTCACTCAATTAGCTAAATTCTGTTGCTACATTAATGCTGCTATCTTGTGTATATATTGGCGAATATTATTGATTGTTTTCACAATTTATTTTATTATCGTATTTCTATGCATTCTAGTGTTTTTACACCAAAGGGAGTGGCGCTCCATTTACGTTGTACCCTGTACAATGACAGTAAAGGCTATTCTATCCTAATCTATTCTATTGAGTCCCAGATATTCCGGTTTAGTGGAGTGGGCACGTGCTGCAGTGCATGTAGTTGTAGGACGACTGTGTGTAAGAGATGCTGTCGTTGCAGTGTGGAGCTGATTCTCTGGGCTGTGACAGACTGGGCTGCTTCAACCTCAGCATACGAGGACATGGGTGAGCCCGACGCTAGGTTACATTTTACATGCTTGATAGAAAAGCTGGGGAGTTCTGTTTGACATGTAGTGTATAAGGTACTGTTCACAGCACACTAGTTCCAACCATATATATGTGTTTCTGTGTTTCAGCGAGTGTGTGGAGTTTGTAAAGGGTTTTAAGATTCCTCTGTTGGTTCTGGGCGGAGGAGGATACACGGTGAGGAACGTGGCTCGCTGCTGGTAAGTCTCACGCACACACACAGAACCGAGGCATTCTGACGTTACTTATTACATGGCTTTGGTACTGAAAACTATTTCTGCTGTCTTCGGCATCAAAGGACCTTCGAGACGTCGCTCTTATTGGATGAATCCATCAGTGATGAGCTGCCTTACAGTGGTGAGATGTACCACACTTTGATTGAAGATGATGTTGTACTGAAACTGCGCCTCACTTGTTAAAATAGGACAGTTAGTGAGCTCCACATTAAACTTCTCACTGAGAAGATTCCAGTCTTTACCGCCACCTGTTGGAGGCCCAGTGTAAATCTTCTCCTCTGTCCTCTCCAGAGTATTTTGAGTACTTTGCTCCTGACTTCACATTGCATCCTGACGTCAGCACCAGGATAGAGAACCAGAACTCCAGACAGGTACCACATGATCACACACTGTGCTAATAGTTCCTATTACTGGTGGTGCAGTGTTGTTACCAAAAGACGCAAGTCCTTTTGTGACAAGAAATATCGACGCTCCAGGATATGGCGTTGAATTTCCAGGCTTTAAAGAGCTGATATGTGGTGTTGGTGTTTGGGGGTATTGTTGTTCCTACTTCTTGAAATGGAACACAGGACATTTGTTTTGTTGTGGTTCCAGCCTCCGCGTCACAGTCTCTGCACCACTAGTTGCTGTGGTTGTTGGAACATGCGGTCAGACATGTTTTTGCGCGTACACAGTGTGACGTTGTTGTGTCCGACCACAGCGAGGTAACACTGTACATCACCACCTCTCGTCTCGTTGCAGTACTTGGAGCAGATCCGTCAGACGGTGTTTGAGAACTTGAAGATGCTGAACCACGCGCCCAGCGTCCAGATCCACGACGTCCCCTCTGACATGCTGAGCTACGAGCGCACCGACGAGCCGGACCCCGACGAGAGGGGGGGCGAGGAACACTATACCAGGTCCGTGCGCCTGCATGAGTGTGCAGTAAAGTGGCAAAAGAAATCTTTGAGTTGTTCCTACAGTACCTCTGACTTACGAAAACGTCACTCTCTCAGGCCAGAGGCAGCCAATGAATTCTACGACGGTGACCATGACAACGACAAAGAGAGCGACGTGGAAATTTGACCTATGGGAACGAGAGAAGTGTTCAAACATCTCGCCTTAACTGCAAATTGTAAATTCCCATAAACATTTCTGGAAGATTTAGAAAGACGCTTCTCCACCTCCCCACGCTGATCCACCACCGTGACTCATCAGAACATGTGCGATGTGAGGACTGCTGGTGCACACAAACAGTCACATATAGATTTCTGTTTTGTTTTTTTACATTTTTTATCACTTAGAATCTTTTCTTGTCAATCCCTGAGACAGAAGAGCAGTTCATTCCTTTCTTTTTCCTCCCTCGTTCTCTGCTCCCTACTGTACAGAAATGGATCATCTGTGTGTTCATAGTGTGGACGAGGAGATCAGTGGTGTTGGTGGTGAAGCATTTTGAGCAGGTACCATTGTCAAATCTTTGGTCCTGAACTGTGCAGTTTTGTACAGTTTCCATGGTCCAACACCTCCAGTTCTCTTTTAGCCGCAAACAGGTTTTATGTGATTTTTGATATTGTCTGCATTTTTACAAAATAAAAACTAATGAAATCACTGTTGCACGTTTAAATAAAAGATCTTTACAAAATAGTTTAAAAGCAGCCACCAGAGGGAGACATGTCATCTGAGTATTAAACCATGAAGAAACACACAGGAGGAGACAGAGACAAGGTCACATTAAGTTTATTGCTCATTCATCCTATGATATGTAGAACATCTTGCACAACAAACGGTACTTGAGGAGAATACACACCACTACCTGCAGTTAAAAATCTTATTTTAGTTACAGGGACTGAACCAGAACATGCTGTTTTGACCCAGATTCAGGTTTTAATGAGCATCTCGACAGGAATTCCTGCCAAAAATACATGTTTAATACTAACAAGCAGCTCCCAGGGAAGCCTCTTTTTACGAGATATTTTTATATAAGGCATAAGGCTCTGGTCAAATCTGGTCACTTTGCCAACTTGGATCCATGCTGACGTACGAACACCCGTTTTGAGGCAGGTAATGAAGCAAACGTCCAGTGAAGCAGTTAAACGTTTCATCTGCTCTACAGATGTGATCAAATGTAAACACTGTCTAGGTGTGAATTTCGTTCTGTGTTCAGCTCAGATTTCAGATTAAAAGCCTGTTCTTTGTCCTGCTTGCTGACATAATGTATCTCCGGTTGTAGCCATATGCAGGTTGAGGGGGTGGGGGGTGGGGGGGGCATTAAGTCCCAGCACTGATAACTAATAACATCATTTCAAATAAATAGCTTCATTCACATTCAACGTATATCGTATATCAGATCCAACTTTAAAACACGTGAGGCTGAAAACGTCCATCACAGCAGAGAATCCGAGCAGAAATATGAGAGCTACAAATCTAAAGTTGTGTTTGAGTTCGTGGAGATTTGCAGACGCAGCAGCTGTGATACGGACACAAACACACATGAAGGCTAGAAGAAAGGAGGGCAGCTGACAGAGTGACAGACAGTGGTCTGGATTAAAGTGCAGAAATGATGGCAGTGTTGGATTGTGGGTAATTTGGTTAACCTAACCTTCAGTTACGCCAACGTAGGTCGTGGAGACAATGCTTTAAACCAATACACGGTTATGGTAAAGGTGCTCACCCAGCACACACCAGTAGACTGTAGTTTGGACTGGATCAGAACCATTTGTGTTGCAGCACAGGGGTTGACCACCAGCATTAAACTGGCAGCAGAGCGGACAGTCACTCTATACCCGAGTCTATTAATACATCCATGACCTAGACCATTTAGCAGAGAGCAGGGGCTTCCAGGCCTGCCCTGACAACAAAGAGGCAGACGAAGGAAGCAAACAGCATGAGCGGTGAAAACTTTATGTAACGCACAACGTCCAGAACAACCTGGCGCTGGAAAACTTCTTCCACGCGTTCTTAAATGTTACATATTTAAACTTCACAATATGAACCTACGAGACATGGAGATTTAGCACATTAGCAACACTGCATCACAGTCCTGTAAATTTGGCCAAGCTGATCTGTTGCTACGTTGCTTGTTAAATTATGGTTATGCAGTCACATAGTAGTAGTAGTAGTAGTAGTAGTAGTAGTAGTAGTGTGGCCTCCAGACGTGCGCTCATCTGCTGTGATGCTATTATTTGTACTCCGAACCAAAGCACACACAGAACAGCTTCTGCCCTGTTATTGCAGCTAACTCAAGCTCTGGCCCAGCGTTACAGTTCAGTCATGTGTGAGGGGGGGGGCCTACAGTTCTTCGCTCTCATACAGCGGGGCGGTGTGCTGGGTGGGGCTCTCCACAGTCACAGCAGGCGTGTGGCTCAGGGACGACAGCAGCTTCAGCGACTTGGAGCCGGGAGGTGCGGTTTTCATGGCCGGGGTGGCGCGAGCTGGAAAGGTGCACAAAAAAAAAAAATCACTATACTGTCACGTCATCATTTTCCTGCTCTGCTCTTTCCTGTGTTTGTCTGCTCACCGGTCATTTACCTTTCTTTACATTTCTTTGCTGTAAACAACAACAGGTGGTCTGGTGTTTTAAAAGCTGATCATGTACGAGTGGTTTTCTGGACGTTAGACACAGACCTGCACATTGCTCGTTTAGTTATATAAATAATATGAATCCCGCTGCTAGTGTCGCCCACAGCAGCAACACGTTTTACTGGTGGACCTCTCAGGCTGAACATTCTTCTCATGCCAGGTGTCTGAAAATATCTCCTGCGCTGCAGAGTACCCGACAGTACGGCTCAGGGTCAGACGTGTAGAAGAAACAAAGAGTGCACAGTTTCCTCATTCTAGCCAACAGAACTATCACTCTGATGTCTTCTCCTGAGACCGAGCACGTGGAGAAATAAACACCTGAACTTCCTTTCAGCTTTCTTTTTGGACCAGAGGACCGGGTAGTTTCCTGTGCAGCGCCGCGCAGCAGATGGTGGTTATGTGGTAGAACGGAAACCTAATAGCTGCGTTATACGTCGTCTCCCTCAGCAGTGGACAGACTCAACAGCTCTGTGTGCCATGTGCTCATCGAGTTTCCGCTCGATCATGCAACGCAGGATTTGTTTCATGCGTTTCAGGCGGTAGAGCTGAAATCACTGTAGCGTTCAGAGCAGAACATCCTCCGTCTGCTGTTTGATTTTACAGCCCGGGCTGCTATGGTAACTACCAGCTGATATCTGAGACGGGCAACGTGAAGGTAACCCGCATGAACACACGGCGGACTTACTGCCTATATCCAGCCTGGCGTTGCAAGTGGACATTCCAGCTTCATTAATGGCAGAGAGCGTGTACCAACCAGCGTCCGACTTCATCGCCCTCTCTATCAGCAAGCACTGCCGGCCTGAACCGTCCTCGTACAGACTGACGAGAAAGAAAAAGACCAGCCAGTAAACATATTACTCATGACATTATAGTGATCTGTGAGTGAACGGGTCGTATAATGTATCATCACTAAATAACAACGACCCACCTCATCCTGTTAGGGTCGATGCGCAGCATGTCTTTATCCTTCTTCCAGAAGAGCTGCGGGGGAGGCGAGGCGTCCACTTTGCACTCTAACCTAACGGTGTCGCCCTCCAGAGCTCTGCTGTTCCCCATCTTCTGAACGAAGGTGGGAGGACGGAGAACCTCCTGAGCTGCAGAGGAACAAGTGGCAGAGAGCTTCACGTACAGATCTGCCATGCGATTCATTGTGATTCAGGGTGTGAGGACGTTGGTACCTAGGACATCCAGCCTCATGGTAAATCTGCCCTCGCCCGCTCTGTTTCTGGCCACGCACTTGTACACGCCGGCGTGGTGCACCGTGACGATCTCTATGATGAATGAGTGCATGCCTTTCTCACACACCAGCATCTTATGATAGTCGTCTGGGCGGATAGCTTTACCATCCAGGTACCAGCAGATGTCAGGTGCGGGGAGGCCTCCGACCTGGATTCAGAAGGGAGAGAGTTCTTTATCTCCGCTCGCTCACACGCGTGAGCTGGCATGTGTGACGGGGTTTTACCTTGAAATCGATCCTACAGAAGCGTCCCTCCTCCACAGTGAGGTCCGCGGGGATCTGCAGGAAGCGCGGCGCGTAACACTTCTCCTGGATAGCTGATCCCTCATTCCCCCTCTCGTCTGTCCCTAGGTGGTGCCTCCCCCTGCAGTATAATGTATTCATAACAGCTTTTACTCCTCACTAGTGACAACACGCACACCGTGTTATCGCTGATGGCTGTTCTGTTTCTGTCCTGCTGGTGAGATTCATATCTGTCCTCACAGACAGCTGGAGTTAAACGACACCCAGCCGATTTAGGAATATTGTGGAGTGGAGATTAAGTCAACAGACAGGAGTTCCTTCAAACCACTTTACTGGTTAATGAATCAATAGTGTTTACCATAGTCCACCTGTGTGTCTTCCCTCTGGTGAATCTGGCTGTAACAGACAACAGAGAAGCGCATTAATCACAGGTTTGGACGTACTGATCAACAGCCAGCGTATTCTGACACACTGTTGTGTGTTGTCACCAGTGGAAGAGGCCCGTTCTCTGAAATCAGGCTGGAAATAGACCTGAGGATACATGTGGCTGTATGTGTGTGTGTGCATATCTTGTGTGTTGGTGTGTGAGAGAATAGAGGTTGCAAAGCCCTGTGAGGGACAGAGGCACAACACACACACACACATACACACACACACAGTAAACTGGTCAACACGACAGCATGAGCCCGCTCACTGGGCTGCTGAGTATGTCGCCAGGCTCATTCAACTCTGGGGCTGGGAGCCCATTAGGGGGCCCTCGGAGGGTAACAGTCTCCCTGTGCAGCCATTCAAAGCTAAATGACTGTAAAGATGTACGAGTTTTACTTAATGGCCAAATGAAAGCTAATGAGTTTTGGGTCAGAGCCAACATAAATGTCTATAAGGCACAGTCAGCGTTTGATTTCTGCTCATATGTTGTTGTTCCTGTTGTACCTGGTCCAGTTGAGAGTCGGAAAGATTGTCTTGGTCCAACATGTAGGCAGCTTTGTCCGGACCCAGCAGCCTACGAGCCATGCGCTCCTCATAGGACAGTTTCTGTCAACAACAAAGTGTGTGCGGGGGGGCTGTGTTTGTTAGAACAATGACATGTTGGATGATTCCACTTTTGAGTTTTCACAGATCACACACACACACACCTGGCTGTTTCTTCTTTTAGCCTCCTTTGAGCGCAGCTTCTTCTCCAGATCCTGGATGAGGGCGTCTTTGGAGCCCTGGATGTCATCATCTGTGGAGCGAGAGGAAGAAGGCCGAGGAGCTACAGACTTCTTCAAGATAGGCTTGGGAAGGCTGTGAAATGTGGAGAGAGATAAAGGAGGAAGGAATAGGAGTTAAACGCAGCACAAGAAAGAAGACAAGAGTCCCTTCATTTCTTTCTGAACAGCTTTTTAAATCTGCCTGGTTAATGCGCCGTGGCCATAGAGCTGGTGTAGGAACAGCGTTAACGTCGTGTGTGTGTGGAAATGACTGTTTGTACATTCAGTGTGACGCTCATGATGTAAACTGTGACTCACGTATTAGGAGTTCCCTTGTAGCTGGCTGGCAGGGAGACCACGGCCGGTGGTACCCTGCTCTGGCTGTTAGGAGTGTTGGGCTGCAGGAGGGAGGAAGAGGACGGAGAGAGAGGGGAGTGAGGGACAGAGGAGGACAATGGGAGAGGCTGCTGGGGCATGGAGGAAGGAGAAAAAGAGGCCCTTGTGGGTAGAATGGGACTAGGGAGGGAGAGTGGGGAGCGGGAGGGGGAGGTGGAAGAGTGGGGAAGGTGGGAATTGGGAGACAGTTTGGATTGGGAGAAAGGGGAGAAGGCGGACTGGGAGGGGAGCACAGAGCAGAGGTACGCAGCAGGAGCTGACATGGCGTCCTGGTTGGCTGGCAAGGAGGCACTGCCAAGGCCGGTGGCACTGGGGACGCTGGGAGTGAGGGTGATGCTGGAACGCATGGTGGTGCGGGGGAGAGAGGATGAGGAGGCCGGTAAAAGAGAAGAAGAGGAGGTGGTGGTGGTGGAGGCCGAGGGACTGAGCAAGTGGGCAGTGGAAGAAAAGGGAGGCGCAGCAGAGAAGGCTGGGGTGGAAACTGGAGAGCTGACACTGGATGAGGAGGGGGAGGACTTGCAAGTGCCATTGGCCTGGGTCTGGATCTGTGTCTGGGTCATAGACTGGGTCTGGTTCTGATTCAGGCTTAGAGCCTGAAACTGTGACTGGGTCTGAGACAAGGACCTGGAGACTGACTGAGTTTGTGTAGGTCTGATCTTAGACGGACTCTGTGTGTCAGGAACATTTGGACTACTCTGGAAACTGCTGAGGTTCTGTTGGGAGTTGTTCTGGTTCTCCTGGGCCTCTCTCAGCACACTTTCGTAGCTGGGTGCCTGGAAGGTCGGCTGGGACTGAATGAAATGGCGCGGGCGCTCGTAGTTGAAGGCACTGGGAGGGAAGGAACTGGGAGTGAAGGTGGGCAGGTCTGACAGGTTCATGTTGTTTCCTCCGGACTGTGAGGACTGAGGAGAGAAGACAGAGGAAAACAGAGTTACGCTGTTGTGGCAGCTTCTCAGACAAAACACAGCGGAACAATTGTTCTTACACTGAAACTGAGCTTGCTCGGGGTAAACAGCTTGGATGGTGGAGCTTTCTCCTCGACTTCTGGCGGTGGTGGAGGTGGAGGTGACAGTGTAGGGGGGGTGCTCGGTGTACAGGCTTGAACACTGACCTCTGATGACCTTTGAGCACTCTCCTCCACGACTTGATCACAATATTCTCTGAAGGGGTTTTCGGCTGGCTCAGGGTCTGGAAGACTGAAAGATCCAGAAGGACGTGTGAGCAAAGATCTGAACATGGTCAAAACTCCAGGTACTGGATGAAACCTATGAGTTACTAACGCTAGAGAGCTTTGATCCAGGGGAACCCCCGATCTGCTGAGCTCTGTGTCAAAGCAAATGAAATTTACTGGGTTTGATTTCCAACCACCTGATAAAGAGGAAGACAAGAAATCCTCATGGGGCAAACAGCTGGTCCACAGTAATCCACCGTAAAACCTGTGTCCAAAAACCTCAAAATGAAGCTAATGGCCAAACAGTTGTTCTTCTACAAAGATGTTTCCCAGCTGCATCTCTGAGACGTTAAACACAGGGATGTGGTCCCTTTGCTTTTACAAACCACCGTTGGGTTGTTTAGAAGAAGCTAACGTGTTACACAGTGCACCGTGACGCCGTCCAGCCCTCACGTCATATGAATGGATCAATATGATGACTGGTGACCAGGCTTAGAAATATGTCTGCCACGACATGAGTGGGGCCGTCTAATGACAGTACCAGACCCACTCAGTAGTCCTCTTCCTGTAATATACCAAGCCTGGCTGGTCCTCAGCTTTTCTACTAGGAAAGAATTTTGTTCCCATGGCTACCCTGTAGTGTGGGCTACGCAGGAGCATAATGACAATAGCAGTCTCTCTCTTCGCTCTCTCACACACTCACTCAGTGTTTCTGGACAATTTTAGGCTGCCAGCATCATTTGACCTAAACTCTGCAACTTTGCACTTATGAACCAAAATACTATCACGATCCTCTGTAGGATGGAGTCCATAGTCTGGTCTGAACCTTTCTGATGCCGATCCAGACGTTTAGAGTCAAGTCCACTAATAAAATAATAATATTTCATGTTACGGATATTGTGGATTCTTTAAGGTTAAACATACTCTTTAAAAAAAGAAAATATAAGTAGGGTGAAGTGAGATTTGACGGCATAGCTTCTTCACTTTAAATGCTGCTATGTAAAATAATAATTGTATGTCTTTGGCGTGTGTGTGTGTGTGTTTGTGTTTACGTGATGAAGTCGGCGAAGCTATATCGGTCTTGAGATTCGGACATCAGCTGGCAGGTGCAGACACTCTACTGGTGACCTAACCCTTTAAACGCACACAGACCCTCTCTAGAGTTGTGAGAACACTCGGAGTCATAATATTTTTCTTAGCCTCTAAGCTTAATGCAATATGCCACCGACGTTAGCAGCAGCAACAGCAACATATTTCTATTAAAAACCTTTTTATTAAAGCTACACAATGTGTCTTTAACCATCACAACTAAATGTATGAAGCTGAACCTTCACTATGGGAACTAGAACAGTAGTATGATACCATATCATTCATACTGGTTAGTTAGACAGAATTAAATAATAATAAAGGAGACGATAAGAAGTATCTCATCACTGTGTTAGACCGTAGAATAGTTATTAAACCACCAAGATTGTATGTGCTGAATATTTCAACTCAGTCTGAATGACCTATTAATTTGATGTTGCCCCATCTTTCCGATGACAGCCCATCACTAAAGTTAGTTTTTATTAAAAGGTAACATGTTTGCAAAACCACTCTCTATTGTACAAACCAACAAACATGTCAAGAAAGCTTTCTCAAAGAAAGAATTGAATTTATTTTTCTCTCTTTGTGCATGTAAAGCTGTATTTATTCTAGGGAAACAGTCCAACCCAACAGAAGCACAACACATTACAGATAATCCAATCAATAAAACAATCAGACAAACTTCAATTTGTCCAGAGAACCTCAACATGACCTTAGCAGCGCAACTGCTGCCAAAGGTTTCTGAACAACTGCTGTGTGCTGCACTGGGGAAAGGGGCTTTCTTTAGGACACAGCCGCCATGTCTGCACTTCACATTGCAGATGAGATCATCACCCTCGGCTCTGACACAAAGTGCCAAACATATTTCACAGCCACTGGATTTTAGTATCAAGTCAAGTCCAAGTTTACAGAAGCGTGTCAAACAACACAAAAACACCAAGAAACTGTTATGTATCATATGCTATAATATTTGGCTTGTTGACCTTTTAAAAGGTTTTTAAAAGAAACTTTGTGTTTCTGTGAGGTTGTTTCTGTACCAGCAGAACAACTCAATATTCACAAACTGCTGTCTCTTTAGGGATGCCACCAAAAAAACACACACATTGCGTTTACAAAAAAAAATAAGTGAAAGTCTCGGTGAAGGTTAAGTGTGAAGCAGACATTATGATCAGGTGCGCTCCCTGCTCTTTCTGAGGTGGAGTCAGAGATGCTTCTATGTGTCACTGACTTACCTTTAATAACAACGCACATGTGTAACGTTTAGCTTTCACCACTAAATACTGTTCAGTCACCGTCGAAGGAAGCGAGGAGACACGTCGTTAGTTCTGTGTTTCCTCTAGCACGAAACACACCAACAAGATAATACAACTCTAAAATAGACCAAAGTGCTCTAAACATACTTTGACCTTTTAAGGAGGATATCGTAATATTAAGTTACCGTGATATCAATGAGAAAGGAGAATTAGCGAGTAGCAAAAAGTTCCCTGCAGGTTAAAAACTTCACCGAAACTTGTGCCAGCAGAAAGAGGGTGCTTTCCTACCTCCACCGCGGTCCTTGTACTTAGGTGCAGGCCATAGGAGACCGAATTTTCCCCGCACGAAGGACGCAGTGAAGCCCTGATGCAGAGACGGAGCCAGCGCCGCAACAGGTGACACCGCGCGCTCACGAGCGGTATGCCGCGAGACGTGAGCGCGCGCGTCCACCTGATTCCCAAAAACGCAGCGTCGTCACCATGACGACGCTTCTAATCAACGCCACTGGTTCATTTTTATAGCTGTGTCACATTCAAAGTGTGTTTAAAGAGTAGTTGTTTAAGTCTTACTTATGAATTACGGGTAAAGAACGAAGGAACAAAAAAGAAACGTGGAAATATATATTGGCTGGTTTTACGTTCATGAACTTTACATCAGCGACCTCCACTGGATACAAAGGGAAACTACAACTGTGTGTAATAAATAAACT
The DNA here is from genome assembly GCA_032270685.1 of Microctenopoma stevenorrisi. Taxonomy (NCBI): domain Eukaryota; kingdom Metazoa; phylum Chordata; class Actinopteri; order Anabantiformes; family Anabantidae; genus Microctenopoma; species Microctenopoma stevenorrisi. Next base: position 3,747,388 of record JAUMTR010000002.1, on the reverse strand, counting down.
ACTTAAAGTCCCCACCAGATTGCAAATATAAAAATAACTGCATCAATTGACAAATGATAAATGAATGTTCCATAAAAACTATGTAAACTGTGTAATAGGCACAAGTACAGAAATTCACCCCAACCACGTCCTTGCAAATTGCTTCACATTAATGAATATATCACATAACTTATTACGTAGCCAAAAACGGTATCTGAGTTTATTATTTTTTCAAATTTGGTGACTGATAACTGAGTCAAAAACCTCTACTTGCAGAAGACGCTTCACCTACTATATGAACTTTATTCAAGTAAATAATAATAAAAAGGACATAAACAAGTTGAGTACCCCTGAATAACAGCAGCTTACAAATTTGGACTGTTACATGCTTCACATAGATAATAATAACAATTATAAATAATCAACAACACAGAGGAAACAGTTATATTAGTCTTCGACTTTGTTACTTTAGGTAATGTTTACATCATTGACTGAAAATGATGTAATGTAATGATGCATGTACTCACTCTTCAATAGGTAAGTTATCTTCTAGGGGAATGTCAGGCCACTCAGGAGGGGGGAGGTTTAGAGAATCAGGCAGCACAGGTGAAGACATCTCAGTGCTTTTTGTGAAGGAAGATGTCTCCTGCTGTAACTCTGCCTCTTTACTCTGTCTGAGAGCAACTGCATCCTGCTGATGAACAGCCTCAATCTCCAGCTGCTCTTCCAGCTCTGCGCAGGCGGAGAGGGGGTTAGACCAAACATTTTCACTGTATAATTCAGTTCAGCAGGTTAACTCAGAGCAGATTAAATAGACGCCTCACCATTGTAAACTTCTAGCATGGCTGAGCAGGAGACCGTGCCACAGGAGTTGTGGGCGACACATTTAAACAGGCCTGAGTCTTCTGGAAAGGCCTCGGTTATCACCAGTGTACACAGCTCCTCTGCAAACATCAACACATGGACATTAATGCTCCAAAACAGTTTATTCATGCATGAGAAGAAGAGAGAGACGAACGAAGCCAAAAAAGAGAAACGTATGACTAATAAAAGAAGTTTGTCGTATTCTCTTTAAAGAAAAGAAATGTGTTTTTTCATGTCTACTCACCTGGTAGAGATGCAGAACTGCCCTCTAGAAAAACAAGGAAACAGAAAAGTTATTTCCTCTGAGCATCAGGGAGCAGGGGGGAATCTGAAGTAAAAATGTGTGATCCATGTCCAAGTCACATGATCCCAGTCCACCACCAGACATTCATATATACACATACTTACTCTTGCGTAGTATCCTAAAATCATCTGAGTCCAGTATTTGTACGCCCTCTCTGTACCACATGACCTGCAGGGGTGGAGTTCCCCTCAGCCTGCACTCCAGGACCACTAACTGTCCCTTCACTGTGGACACATCATGAAGGCACTAAGACAGGATGATGATGGTGACCAGAGGAGGACACAGAGACAGAGAGGAGAGGATTACTACATTACTATGTTCATTCTTTGTGGATAATTTTGTGTATATCTTATAGTATATTTTACCTTAACAAAAGTAGGAGCCACTCCACTCCCTGAATACTGTTGATTGTAAATTGGACTCTGAATCTGGAAACAATAAAACTTTTAATATAATTTTCTGTTTTTTTATTGCACTTGTTTGTTTACTTGTTGAAGAGTTTTTCAAATAATACATTTACATAACACAATAAAAAGGCTAATGTGTCTGTCAGCTGACAGGATTTATTTCAGCGCGCATAATTACCCTCTGAGGGCTCACACGCATCGGCTGCACCAGGCTGGAGTGTCTCTGGCTGATGAGGGTGGAGGCAGAGGAAGAGCTGGAGGGGACCTCTCGAGAGGAAGATAGAGAGGAGGAGGAAGAGGAGGAGGAGGAGGAGATGGTCAGAGACATGGTGCTAGTCTTCTTCTGCGCCCTCTGGATTCTACATATTCAAAAAAAAGAGGTGAAACATACTAGCAGTGAAATTATGTGTGATTTCTCTGTGTGTGTGTGTTTGTGTGTGTGTGTGACTTACTGTGCCATATTTCAGGCGTTCCAGGAGGCAGTGACAGAGGTTGATGTGCTTTCTACAACAACAAAAGCAAAGTGTCAGACACTCCTTTCTTTTTTCAGAGTGAGTATCTATCTGGTGATGTGCGTCTTATTTAAAAACAGAATTTCAGGGCTCCGTCATTAAAGTCTGATCACGACAACACAATTTTGTAGAAGTGAGTCACAATTCAAACAAAAGACAAGATTTGCAGGTGTTCACCGAGCTCAAAAGGGTTTGGACTCCACCAGTTGACTGTCAGGTAGCTCAAGTACAAACAGAGAACATTCAACATCGCTGTTACACTCCTGAGAGAGGCGACAAGGTTCACACTGAGACAATGTAGAAGCAATACATCCAAATATCCATCTAGGAACCCTTTTCTGTTGCAAATGGCTAATATCCTTTTTCTGATATTAGCCATCAGAAGAAGACAGAGTTGTAGAGAAGAAGCCACTACTCTCCAGAAAGAACATTGCTGCTTGTAGAAACTTTGCTCAAAGCTCGAATTAGAAGCTTAATGTTTGGCAACGACCAAATTCTGCCAATGAACCTGCAGCATGAAAACCTTATGCTAATGTAGGAACATGGTGGTGGCAGTGTCATGATTTGGGTTGCTTTGCAAAGCAAAATTACAAAAAGTGAAAAAGTCTATTTGTCCATTCATAATTTTAACAGGTTCATATCCTTGTTATGTCTACAGAAAGTAAATCTCCCCAGCAGACACGCAGACACACAGAATGCCATGCATGTCATGCCTCCAGTATGAAAGTGATATACTTATGTATAAATGAGCAGTTTACTAACTTTTCAAACAGCTTACAACACTGATTTGTGTGGTTGAGATGATTGTATACAGATCAAATGTATGTGAGTATTTAATCATTCCACACCCAAAAAAAAACCCATCCCAGCCCACAGCTCTGCAGCTCTGTCCTGGGACCAGAGAAGGAGCTGACAGGGGAGGCTGAGGTTCAGGTTTCTGGGCTAAATTAAACTCTGCTGCCTCCTGAGCAAAGCAGAGAATCTCTGACCTGAGATAAATCTCAGTGTCTCCAGTAAGGGGACACATAGGGAGACATGAAATTTTTAGGCCTTTTTACTACCTGTAACCTCCCTCTTTCCCTTGAAGCGCCGCATACTGTAGGGATTAAAGCATTAACGTCAGCACAGCCGTAACAGTCTGAACAAGAGGGTCGCAGCTTAAGAAGAAATCTGCGGGATGTATAACATCTATGTACACGTCCAGTTTTTCCCTCAGATAATCTCTCACAACAGGTGTGTTTGTGTATGTAGAGTATGTGTATACTTCTGTTGAAGCCCGTTGCTGATACAACAGCAGCTGCTGCGGAACCCTTCATATCAATTGTCTTTGTCTAATATAACCACAGGATTTACACAGGCTGTGTGTGTGACTGGCAAACAGCAGCAGGAGGAGGCAGCATCCAGGAAGTGTTCGCCAAGTCCGGTTATGCTGCAGACAATGCTACATTTTCATAATATCAAATGACAACGCAGTAAATGTTCGGGTTAAAGTTTATTCTCTAGCAAACGCTCATTTCCAGCGTTTCAACTTGGTTATCATTATGACATCACCAGGCAAAACATATGCAAGCAGACTAAACTATAAGGGTGAAGAAAGTGCATGAATAATTTATGAAACAGCTCTAGCAAGCAGCTGTGTTGTTTATAGGTTCACGGTCTGATCCCATCACATATTTTCTGATTGCAGTAGAGTCATCTGTAGAGCACTGCTGTTAAATATACCCAGTTCACAATATACCCACAAATCAGTGTACAACACATGCAGCACAAGGATGTTATGATATATTAAAACTAGTGAAACTGAATTACGTGCAGAGGTGAATGCTATTGGACTAGATGAGACAGGGCAGTATTACTGTCATAGTATTACTGACTGAGTCCAATGTTGATCATTTAAGAAACACACTGTACAACCAGATATACATGCAAACGTGTTTATATACTGCACCTGCCTACAGACAAATGAAATCCAGCTGTGCAAATACACAGCTGTTCTGATGATGCAGCATTTTGACCTATAGCGCACGGCTCGGAAGTGTGGGTGTCAATATTTAATCCCAGTGTTGGAGGTTCGGTGTGAGTCACAATGAGGAACTCTGTCATCCATACCGCTGTGATATATATACACAGCAACCTGTCAATAAAGACGGATACAAATTAACTGTGCAAAAAAATGAAAGAAAACACTGCAGGCTGAGTCATTTCTCAGCTGTTGCCATAGAAATATTCATGTTGCTCTATATATAGTATACCTACTTCTTGAATTTCAAAATACACGTTGCAACACAAAATGTTTACTGTATTTTCTAATTTAACGGTGCATCATCTTCCCTGACTGAAAGAAGACAAACTGTCCTGATATCTGTGGGCAGCTTCGGACCTACAGTAGTCCTGCCTGGACGAGAGCTTTTCAGGAGGAAACCAACACCTACCCACAATCCACCTGGTTAAATTTAAACAAACCACCCACTGTGTCATTCCAGTCCTGTATACAGCACCATGAAGCTGTGGACAGATTTAGCACAGCAGCAGCACATTCTAGCAGCAAAGCTGGATTCATTGAAATCTACTAAAAGGCAATCAGTGGCGTTATTTGATCGACAGGCGAAAAATCAACCACCACAAGGGACCTGCATCCAGTGACCAAAGTGTCATACAGTTTTTCTGTTTGGTCAGCACACCTTCCAGACACTCTACACAAAAACAGAAAACAGATTCACCACCACACTAAGGATGGTAAGAGTGGAAGTAGGGGAACTACAAGTTTTACCAAAAAGGATCCTCCGTAGTTCCAGTAGTGAAACTATTGTTTTAGTACATATATTTATTACAGGTAGCACACTACATTACAGCTCAGTAATAGCAAGATAAGAGGAGTAATATGTGATTATTAATAAGGTAACAGGGATAAACAATATTTCTTATTTGGTTCGTAGATGCGCTGGAGCCAGCTGTCATTGGGGGATAAGCGGGAAACACCCGGGATACATATTATAAGTTAACAGAGAGGACCATTTTTGTTATCGGGTTATTAGTCGGTAATATTTCTGTAATAATAGGTAATTAGCTGACACACCATCAGCATTTTGATCAACGACTATTCCACATGTGACTAGAGGAGTCAGGAATCAAACCGCCTTTCCTACAACTGGCAGGCAACTGCTCTACATCCTGATGCACAGCTGCACATACACCCTGGGTAATTAGTCAGTAACATTTTAGTAATAATAATAATAATTAGTAACATTTATGGGATAATACACTAATTAGTCAATAATAGAGCAACAAAAAACAAAAAACATTACTTGTTTATACCCAATCTGTTCTATTGCCATTAGTTTGATTAGGAACGACTACAACTTCTCCTACAACTATTTCTAGTACTTCTAGGTGTGTTTCCAGTTAACCACTATCAGAGGCGCTGCGTAGGGACAGGCAGTCTCTGTGTCCCTGGAATGGAGACCTGTCCAGGTGTAGCCCCGCCTCTCACCTGGTGACTGCTGGAGATAAACATC
>JAUMTR010000002.1:3727361-3739708 GCA_032270685.1 Microctenopoma stevenorrisi | reverse complement strand
ATTTTAAGATACGATCACAGTGTTGTCAGTGTCAGTGTTGGATGCTATAGGCTACGTATGATGAAACCTAGTTTAAGTGTCCCCTTGGAATTCTTTGCCTGGAGCCCCAGGACACCCTTGCAGCGCCTCTGACCACCATGGCTCCTGGTGTTTGGTTCAACCAGATACTGTGATGAAATAGAGTAAGACGTTTTGCTTTTCTACCTCTGCTCTACCTTCATGGTTGTCAAACAAAGACGAGAATTATTTTTTACTTATTTTTGGAAAGCACACAAACAATTCAGTATCATTTAGCTCATGATTCATTTCTTATCCACGGAAAATAAAGGGGCTATCAGTATCAAACTTTTTATCTCCTTGGTGTCAGCCAAATAATTGTGTCATTCTGAAAAAACTCCTAACTGTTCACCTCCAGTGCAACTTGTTTGGTTGTTGGGGACCTATTTAGCCTGGACAGGGACCACCTGACCTGTCTGTCCTGCAAACGCATCATACAGACGAATTAGATTACAGATTATCCAGATTAATTAATTTATTAATCTGGATTATTTAATTAACAGACAGACAGCAAGAGAGAGAGATAGAGAGATAGAGATAGATAGATAGACACACATGACACAGCATAAATTTAGCTGCAGACGGAGCTTTCCAGCTGTCCTCTTCTTTCTGCCTGCAAACTCATGCACTGTAGTCTCTGCACCCCTCCCCACACTCATGGCACACAGGATTAGGAAACTTGTTGACCAACTGAATTACTGCATAACACAAAACTTTCTGTCAGTACAAACCAGCATGCATAAACCAGTCCACCTCAACAAACTCTGTCTGGACATGTGGAGCGATGTAAACTGGATCTGACAGGTTCCTCTGTGTTATGGTTGGATTTTAGAATTGAAATTCTAGTGCTGAACCAGCCATGCTAATGCGACACAGGCCCATCAGCACCTCCAAAATACACAGCTTTCTCCCAACTGTGGAGAACTTGAGCCAAAATAGAACCCCTCCTTACCTGTCTGGCTTTTTTTTCTCAGCACAACACCGACAACAAATGTACTGATCCAACAGGAAGTGTGAGTGACTCCAGTGCTATGTGGCTGTGTGGCTGCCTGTCATGGCTGGGTCGCTCCCTGCGAGCTGACACACACATTTACACACCAACATCCAGGCAAGGCTGTGTGTGTGTGTGTGTGTGTGTGTGTTGAGGGGGGTTGTGGTGGTGGAATGGGGTTAAGAGGGAATCTGAGGCTGGTGAGGGGGGTGGGAGGGCGAGGGGGTTCAGTTGGAGGGGTACTAAAGGGGCAAATTTAGAGCGGAGTAAAGGGTTAGTCAACAGGCAGACCGAGCAGAGTTTCAAGAGGAAGGCAACAAAAGTGAAGCTCAGGTCTACACAGACCAGCGATCCACCCGTTTCTGTGGCCCCAGAGCTTACGTCAAGTCTGATCACACCAGGAGTAACTCACAGATCATTTGTTTCCCTTTAAGCATCGGGAGGTATAGCTCAGGTGTCGCTGTTGGAGGCTCGATGGCTTAACTTCATCCAAGAGAGTAAGACGTGGGCCAGCAAAACTGGTGCCAGTGAGTCTTCACACGAGACACATGAGACCCATGGAAAGGAGCGAGCGACCGAGACAGACACAGAGCCAGTGGCTGACATGGTCAAGGGTTTACCCACCCTGCACATGACACGCCTAACCTGCACGCTGGCCCTAACCTAACCCCACTCAAGACCAATTTAGCCCGTGCTGCGTGCAGCTGCGGAGAAATCAAATCAGCCCGTTGGACCACAAAAGCTTTACTCATTGTGTGGGGCGGCGTTTCTCACACATTCAGTCTAATTTTAGCTGTTTGGTCCTCCAGAGGTTTCCTAAATAAGCTGCCACATGCTCCCCTGTGTTCTCCTGACTATAACTGTCTGTCATCTGGGAGATCGTTTTCTCACTGAGAACAGCTGCGAGCGTTTTACCGGAAACAGGACTCTTCTGATCAGTAAAGGTAAATTAAGGCAATAAAATCAAAACCACAGGCTCAGAGAACAGTTTTTTGTGTGTGTGGCTCTGATGTTGACTCCAGTCCGCCGTGACGTTGACCATGTAATCGTGTGTTCAGGTTATTCTGATAAGTCGGTGTTGAAATGCAGCCGTGGGCAGATTAACAAATCATGTCAACACATCATTCCATTAAACATATTTCTCATTATTTTGCTGTCTTTTGCGTCTTTGAATGGTAACACAAGTTGGCTTGCGTTCATCCTGAAGCAGGAGGGGTACAGTAAATGACACGTCACAAATAGGTCCAGTGAAAAACAGTAACAAAACAATCGCCTTTATTATGATACAGACAAACGGATATATTCTATACAACATTTGATCCTCTATAAATTCATTATTCATCATCAGTCTGTTGGTGTTTCACACCCGGTGCCAATGGGCAGCCAGATTCATTTGGCAATAAAGAAGAGACGTACTGCATCTCGTATAAACTGACAAGGCTGCTCCTCGTGATCACCGCCGCTCACATCCGCACACATGCACATGTGCACGCTGTGGCACGTCCACTATTTTAAATCACTTTTTGATAGCAACTGTGGATTTGGGTGTTGAAGCAACATCCATGTTCCATCCTTCATCTGACACCTGACACAAGCCACCACCCACCTCCATCTTACTGACTCCATAATGCCTTCCCTTCCACACTCCAATTTGAGTATTTAATATCATTTCACAGTCCACATCACACCCTCCCACACGAACCAACACTTTCGTTAGAAGTGTACCACAGTGTGCCACAGACCTTCCATCTCATTCCCACGCTTGCAGGTGAAATTAATAACAGCAACATGCAGCTTGTATTGACTGACTTAACTCATATCTGAATCTTTACTTTAATCAATGTCACACAAATGCCACTTATGGTCCCTGACAACAAAAGTTACACAGTCGTGTCTGCAGGAAATCTGAGCTGCATCTGTATCTGCATCATGATTCATTCCACCATAACAAAGATCCAACAGAAAGGCTCCCAGCCAAGCCAACGACACAAACTCAAGTAAAACTTTGCCCCTCAGTTGGCTGAAGACTCCTTCGGTGAAGCTGGGGGTGGATAGAGGGATTCAACACGAGAACCAACTCAATGCTACAGAGTAAAAGACACAAGAACAAAGAGTTGGAGAATTCTAGAGAGAGCAACGAAGACGGAGACGAGCGCAGGGACCGGAAGTCAGCAGCAACGAGAGCCGTGCTGACACAGAGACAGGGGATGAGTTGGTGGGAAAGTTAGAGCCGTGAGTCACTGCCTGAAACTGAATCTATTATCGCGGTAACCAGTGGAGGGTGTAGGAGGAAGTTACCGATCTCTCTCTCTCCGTCTCTCATTAGTGATACAGCTGTGGAGAAGAGTTTGAATCTAACGATACGCGACGGAAGTATGAAGCGTGTCTGAGACGTGGAGGTTCACATGACAAACAGACACACGTTGTTATTCCAGTTAGTGTGTTCAAAGAGGAGCTGTGTCTTATTAGCACGGCGTGAAGACTGATGCAGATGTAGGAAGGTGGTTAATGATTCACATGTGTCAAGTGTAAAACATTATGATGAATTAAGTGGCACTTCTACAATACAACATACATGTTCTATGGAGCTATAGAGAGGAAAGTAACTTTCTCATTAGTACAAACGAAATAATCTGACAGCAGCATTATGAGACTACACTGAAAATCAGGCTGAAGCACGCCTTCATAAAGTTTGTCATCGTATTATATTTGTATGCAATATAAGTGGTATTCTTAAAAATCATATGGCTTAAATAACAGGGACATAAAAACATTGTAATTGTAATTGATACAACTTCTGATGTTACAATGTACACAACTGGAAGAGGAGCAGTTTTATATTTAATGGACAAAAACGGATTCATAAAAGGTCTCGTTTGTTTAGCAATGTTTAGGAATACCGGTCATGAACTGATAGTTGACCCACTGAGGTTGAGGACTAGTTTTGGTCTGGTCTTTTGTGCTATGATTGCCGTGGGGTCTTGGTCGGGATCCTGGCAACTGACCAGACTTGACCAAAGCCGAGCACCAACCTGCTTCTGACAGTGTGACATACAGCACAGCGCTCAGGAGTCAAACTCAGAAAAACAGGACGGACGGACGCAAGTCTCAGAAGTGCTCCTGTAGTTTCCCCAAATGGTACTGGACATAGAAAGAAAATGTCTTTAACTTTTCTTCAGTGTTATAAAGGTGTAAACACTTTTTAAAGTATCACCTTAACTGTGGAAAAGTCTTGTGAGAAATGCTGCCGCAGCTAATCAGCCAGAAACTCTAGATATCAGCTATGTAGCACAAAAAGCTCTGAAATACACCACCAGCAAAACCTCTGGACATGCATAGACGTGACCATGTTATTTTAAAGAAGCAGCACATTTCTAACATCATATTAATCAAAATGATAGTTTAGGTACTATTGTTATTGTTATCAATTACTACTCCAGCTGCTACTTAGTGGGAGGCCTGTTAGCCTGTGGAAATACATTGACATCTTAACCAGCTGTCAGTTCTGGTTCTCTGGAAACAAAAAAGAGCAAAAGACAGAATGACTTTCCTGGTTTTAAATATTCCCACAGAACCAGCTGCTATATATAAAACATTTTAGCCACAGACTAAATACAATATAGGTAATATATGATAAAATAGGACTCAGCTGACGCTTTATGCTAAATCTGAAGAAAAACACAAACAGACACGGTAAATTCACATTGAATGGTAAAAATTAGTTTCTTCACTTACACCAGACGCAGTACTGTCTAAAACAAACATGTTGGGCATTAAATATGAGCACTAGCAATATAAACTTAAAGCATACATTTAGTCAGTCCCAGAGGACTTAGCAGGCTGATGCGCAGGCTTTTCCTCTAACAAAGCCCACACTATGTTCTGATGGTAAAAATATAAATGATCAGCGTAATTAACCACTCAGATCAAATGGTCAGTTGTGATGCGTTGGGTATCTCACACCATTAGATTACCGAAGCCAAGACAGCAAATCCTTCATCTTTGGTTTCTTGCTTTGATAAAAACCTAAAAACTTAAATAGGAAACATATTTCTACACTTTGTCAGCCCGGATAATTCAACCCAACAAAAAAAAAAGGTTTCTTAAACAAATGTGTGTGACGTGTGGGGTAGTATTCAAGACTCATCTGAAGCAGTAATCTCTTGATTTTCATGTTTGAAGCATAACAATGATTACAGAGAACACGTATAAGGTGGCCGCTGTGCAAAGAGCCTGACTTGTACATGTTAGGAGAATCTGCGTGATACATTATTTTATATTCAACACGAGCATTCAAGTTCACTGTCAGTAATCTCATATTCACAAACATTCAGATATTGTGGAATTTAACACCTTCACATTCATAAGCACAAGGATTCAGTACACATACACACACATGGCTTGTGTTTACAAAATATTTAGAAAACAGTGCATCTTGCAAGAATGTTTTTTTTTTTTTACATCCCAAGTTGTACAAAACAGATGCGAAGCTACAGAAAAGCATTTACTGCCTGTTGCTGTGGAGTTGTTCTGTATCCTTACTGGTGTGTGTCCATTATGTTGGTTCTCACAAGATCCAGATCTATTACAGAGCGAATCCTCCAAAGGGATCTAGGAAAAGGGGGAGTAGAACGTACTCACTGCATCTTTAATTCAAAGTGTGCAATATAACTTGACGCTAAGCAGAGAGAGAGCGCGGCGAGTGAATGGTCTGAAAAGTAGTCTAAGAGAAGCCCGGCTTTGTGGAAGTGTTGCACATGTCAGTCTAAGGTCTGCACAGACGGTAGGAGATCAAACATAATGCTTTATGATGGGGTGTTGTACAGTATCCACGCACTGCCAACCTGAACCTCAGACAACAAATAATCAAATGTTACTTCATCAATAATATAACATTTTATAGTGCATAATATTATGTTGGATATTAACATTGTACTTTATTTAAATCAATAAAATAAATATTCAGTACAGTAACTGACTAATTGTTTGGATGCTGGGATATACCTGTAAGGATAAAACTAAACGCGTCGACTTCATAAAGGAGAACCTTTTTGAGGTATTAACAGGAAACTAATTCAAAACAGGATAACAAGCCAGTTACATGGATACGAATGTAGCTGTCCTTTGTCTCTAACACAGTCTCTGAAATGATTCCTCTGGAGAGATGTCGATGCAGGACTTGCTCTTCCAGCTCCTTTCACACACGAAGACGGATCAGACTGCAGCTATACAGCACGGAGGGAGCCGTGAAGCAGCTGATCCAGTGTGAGTGAATAACTAGACAATGAGCTGAGTAAATGATTTAAGAGAGATGTTAAAAAGGTTAGAAAGGGTGAGTGATGCAGGAGAGGAGAGCTGAACGTGAGGAGACTGGACCCACAGCGAGGTTTTAATCACACGCTTGTGCAGTGACTGGGGAAACGTGATCTAGGTAACTACAATGAAAATGCTTTGTGTGCTTTTCACTTGCTCGGGGTCCCCGGGGGCCGGATCTCTGTGCTGCTGCAGCTGCGGCGTTCCAGGCTTCAACAGTCAAGGACGAACTGATGGACTCAAGCATTCGTGCTGCAGCTGGAGTTACGATCGATTCCACTGTGGACCACATGCGTTTACATGGAACACAGACAAGAGCAATGGATCCAGCAGTGGTCAGCTGATTGTCGTCTCCGTGTCCACTGCTCACGGTCAACAGCAGTCAGCACGAATAAGAAAAGGCGTCGCCAGGCAAACAGACGAGAAACAAGTCAGACACAAGCAGCTAATCCCAGAGTCCACAGGTCCAGCCACTACCAGCTGAACAAAGAATTCTGTCCGAGAGTCATAAAGTAAATCTGGCTGCTGCCTCCAGACTGCACCGAGGCGAAAAACACCTGCAACAAGACACATTCAGGAACAACGGTAAATGTGTGACTGACACTGCTGTTTACATTTATCATGTGTAAGATGAGGAGAAAAGCTCATTTCTATCCATTCAGCTGTATTATAGGCGAGTGTGGAGCTCCTACCTTGTCATTCCTTTCACAAAGAAACTTGAGTTTCTGGGCCTTTTTGTGCATGAAAACTCCCTCTAGGTTCCCTGTGCTGACAGACCTCAGTTCAATGGCCTTTTCCCCCCAACCCATCACCTGGTTGGACTGAAGGTAAGCTGCAGAAAAGGAAAATATGTGCAGTTTAGACTAAACATACTCCTTCCGCTGGAAGAACGACCTGTGATCTACGTGAACCCACACAGAATCAGCACTGCCCCAGATGTCAGAGCTAGAATCAGACTTACCGACCGACGCGGGCATCTCCCCCCACTGCAGCACCGTATCCTTGGTGATGCGGCCGTAAGTGTCAATGTAAACTCCTTCGTCTTCATAGCAAACCAGAACCTCTGTGCCTGCGCTGTTCGGCAAGATGATGATCGCGTGGGGATGGATGGAACCCTGAATCTGTGGGACACACAAACGCAGAATTCATTATTATTAGGAAAAACCCTGGTAACGCACTGCAGCTCATCCAACATTTAATAAGCCACAACCACAAGGTTATACTATAGAAAACAGAAACACTCTTATTGTTTTTAAACCTTTTCTGAGCAGCTGAGAAACATGTACGTAGTTTAAAGACACACAGTAAATGAAACATCTCTCGTACGGTGCAGAAATACGTTTAAAACACACAGTGTCATCAGCTAGCTGCAGGAAAACCACAAAGAAAACAGCTCATGTGTTGTCCAGCAGGAAATCACTAACTCCTCCAGAGAAAGTTTCCCAGTGTCCTGCTGGTGAGAGTGTGTTCATACGTTACCAGAGTGTGAGCCACCACAATCCTGAGCATCAGAACAGGCATCCACAAACGCAGCGCAATCTTAATCCTCTGCCTCGGAATCAGCATTGTGACATAGTTTGCAGGCAGCAGTGGAAACGTGTGTGCACGTGTGAGTGAGTGGGACTAGACTCGCCTTTGTGAATAAAAATGTTTTTAACAGTGATGATGGAATATAAATCAGTGCAGAGGACGGATGTTTAGGGGAGAGAGAGTGTGTGTGTGTGTGGGAAGATGTGCACAGGAGAGAAGGCGTGTGTTTAAATGAGAGAGTATCAGAGCTACAAAGAAAGCCCAGGGTGCCTTAAGAGTACTCAAAGAAAGTGAACTACGGACAAGTAGAAGCGAGTGGGTGTAAGGCGCTCTGTAACTGAACGCACGTGTGTGTGAGAGAGAGAGAAGAGTGTATGGAAAAGAGAGAAGGAGAAAAGAGCTGAAATGATAACGCAGCAGCAGCAGCAGCAGCAGCATAAGGCACCAGTGTAGTAGGCAGCTGTGTGCAGACTCGCCTAATATACCAGTGGAGGAGTGAGGGGGAAAAAATGACTCAACAGGAGCAAGAACATGTCAGGACCAACACACACACACACACACGGTTAATGATGGGTAGAGAAGGAGGACAGGAAGGGTGTATTTTTAGAGCCCGTTTCTCTCCTCTTGTGTCCCTCTCCCTCGCCCTGCTTACAGAAAGTAGCACACGTTAGAGAGACCTGGGAAAGGGTGTGTCCACGAGTGAAAGCATTGAAAGAATGAATGAGAGAAAGTTAATGCTGATGAAAACAGGAAGCAGTAACCAACAGAACAAACCCCCCAAAAAGACGCTAGGTTCCTGAACTGAGCCACAGTATATCTCGACATCGGTGCCTGGATGAAGAAAATGATTACGCCATAGAATCAGGAGGAACCTTGTTCCCTGTTCCAGCCGCCTACACAACACCATATGCACGCCCAGCACTTAATAGAAACCAGCACACAGATGGAACATGAGCCGACGCGATGGCTGCGCTGTGGAAACACTAGCTGTTCACTTCCCAGGGTAACACACCAAATGTTTAAATACTTTAGCAAAGCCTCGAGCGTCTCCGCTTCTTTGTGAAAGCATATTTCTCACGATGTGTCAGAATGTGAATGTGAACATGAGTCACCAGAGGCTGCAGGGAGCTGCACATGCCCACATGCAGCAGAGCAGAGCAGAGCAGAGCAGAGGGAAAAACACAATGACCTGCTCCGTCTCTAAATGTACCAGCAGTGGGCGATTTGCTCACGTCTGAAGATGCAAATTCACTCGCACAAATCTTATTAAAAGTTTCACAGAGTTCCATATACTGTAATAAAACACCACAACTCTGAAAAAACCAGTGAATGTTAAACCAAACCTGTGACTGGTCCAAAACGTTTATTTAAATGTGCACGTGTCTTTGATCCACTCTTCACTTAGGAAACATTCAACACCACATGAGGGCGAAAATTGATTATTTCTGAACAGAAACGTTAACATGAGTCACGGCAATCTGCTGTCAGCTCCTCAATCTGCCCACGGACTGCACAGCGCGAGATATAGCTTCTAATAAAATACACTCCCAATAAAATGAGGAGAAAATGAGCAAATGGAATGACAGAGTAGGGGGAGGAGGAAAAGAAAAGTGTTTGACAGCTACTGACTGACTGAGGTGGAAGGACGGGAGGAATAAGAGGCAGCAGCGACTGACATGTGCAGACAACAGCTGACGGGAGGAAGTGAAAAGGAAAGTAAGGTTTCATAAAGAGCTCATCTATAGAGATCATTAACAATACATTATTTAGAGCAATGACATCATTAAAAACATAGTCTTACATGTGTAGGCAGGTAGAGGTCATACGGCGTTCCCGAGTCCACGTCGATGGCGTGGAAACCAGACAGGGAGCCGTAGATGACCTTTAACCTTTGGCCTTCCTCCACTGTCAGGTCAACAGACAGCGGTTTCTGAGGCAGAGACCTGAACGACTGAGCAGACACACAAAGGAAACACAATCAGACATGTCAGAGGAGAGAGAGGTCACATGATCAACACGCGTCGGCACCAGTGATCTAACTGGAGCTGATCCACTAACTATTAATCAGCAACTCATGCTGCATATTTGTAGAGCAGTTGCATAAAATCGCCATCTTAGAATAGTTGTGCAATTTGCCTTTTCTACAGAGCGCAGTAGAAAAAAGTAGCTCAGGCCACAAAGGACATGAAGAAATGGGACAAATGTGCACACGCACTCTGTACTACCCTCTATCCCGCATGTGTGGAAGTGTCTACTGCTGCTTTGTCCTATATATGCACACAGAAAGGACAACGGAGGACGAACTGTGAACCCCATCAGTCTAGAACGTTTTTAAAAGCTACCAACCTTGAAGGCCATAAATTTGTGGTAGGGTTTGGGGGCCCAGGCGTACACCTCCACAGCACTCTTCAAAGCAATTACTAAGAACTTAATCTTCTCGTAGCGCACTGGGAACACGGGACGAGACAAAGACAAGCCGACATTAGAACAACAGACGCCAACACTCCTTCCGTTGTATCTTTTCACTTCATCCACGTGTCGTCAGCAGTGCACACTTACCCACTTTATAATGCACACAGCCCTCCAGATCACCTACTGATGTCCAGCCCTGCCTCCTCTCCACCTCCGGGTCATTATGGAGGATCTTATTCCTTAACCAGGACAGGTAGTACAGACGGAGCTTGTTCTTTTTACCTGCAGGTACAAAGAGAGAGAGAGAAACAGAGAGTTGAATCCTGTGGGGTGAGATCCAGCCTCCCCAGCTACATAAGCTGCTGTGTATGACTTCCTGTGTGTCTGCATCTACCTGATATAGTGATGAGCACATTGAGTCCTTCCAGCACGTCCATCTGCTGAAACCTTCGCCTGCTGATGAGGGAGTACACCTTCCCCTGACCGCTTCGGTCCAGCAGCCACAGACCGTTCTCTGTCCCCACCAACAGATTCACACCTGCAGACACATACACAGACAGACCACTGTTAGCCCCCCCAACAACACAGAAACACTACCAACACACACAGCCAACATCAGCTGTGCCTTTCACCAAGCACCATAAAGTGACGAACCCCACAGTCCAGCGCAGAGGACCTCAGCGTTGAATTTCTTCTTGTACTTGCGGATCTCTGGCGTGTCGCTCTGCGGTCGAATGTTGGTTGGGTTCACATTGACCACAGAGCCCTTCCTGTGGTTCTCCCTCTTGTACGGCTCGCCCTTACTGCCTGCTACACGAAACAAACCAAAGTCAACATTAACAGTACATGGTGTAGTTAGCTGGTGTCAGGACCGGGTACTCACTGGGGCTCTGTGGTGGTGATATAGGGATTAATCTTGGATCGACGAAGGACAGGAAAGAAGAAGAAGTGAACGATGTGGAGGTGTTATTAGTGGGACTGCTGATGGTCTGTAGAGTACAATGACAGGTTAAGGTTAGCGCACAAAGCTCTGTTTCCATAAAGAACATGTTACTGCATTACTAACTTCACATTTTAGTCTGTCAGACTCCTCAAAGCCTGGCTGCTTTTAATCCCTATATACTACTACTACTAAGTTCTGGTTCTCAATTCAGGAGTACACACAGTTATTTACAATTAAAACGTATACTAGTGAAGTACTCATGATACACACTCTATCAGTACTGACAACAACCGTGCCACCACCTCCCTCTGGTGGCCAAATATAGCCAATGCAGCTAGTCACACAGGTAAGATGTCTTTTGCCTTTTAAAACAAGTTTGTCTTCAAAGGTTTTGAATTGTGAATTTAGATTTTTAGAATTATAATTCAAATTGAAAAAAATATTTAAAATAATTATATGATGACAATCATTTAAATTGTAAACACAACAACAACCTCTCGGATATATTGATTATATACAGAGGAGACAATATTTGAAATATTAATAAAAAGACTCAGAAAAGTATCATTTTAATTGTAGATTTATTGTAACGAAGTGACGGATAGCACGAAAGGAAAATTGCTCCACGCAAATCCCACCTCTAGGGGTGTCACTGATTCTAGGAAAGGTGAGAAATCATCCTAGAACTACACGGGAGGAGTTAGTTAACGACTTCAAATAGCTTGGACCACAGTCACCAAGGAAACCATTGGAAACACATTACATCGCAATAGAAAAAATAAAATGCTGCAGTGCTCATATGGTCCCTCTGCTGAGAAAGGCTCATGTGCAGGCCCGTCTGAAGTTTGCCGATGAACACCTGAATGATTCAGAGAGAGACTGGGAGAAGTTGCTGTGGTCAGATGAGACCAACATTGAGCTCTTTGGCATCAACTCAACTCGCGGTGTTTGGAGGAAGAAAAATGCTGCCTATGAACCCCAAAACACCGTCCCCACCGTCAAGCATGGAGGTGGAAACATTCTCCTTTGGGGGTGTTTTTCTACTAAGAGCACAGAACTTTACCGCATCAACGGGAAAATGGACGGAGCCATGTATCAGAA
>JAUMTR010000002.1:3703404-3727261 GCA_032270685.1 Microctenopoma stevenorrisi | reverse complement strand
AGAGATGATCTGCAAAGAGGAGTGGACCAAAATTCCTCCTAAAATGTGAGCAAACTTGGTCATCAATGACAAGGAACGTTTGACCTCTGTGCTAGTAAAGTATTAAGTCCGTCTTTGTTAGAGGGTTCAAATACTTATTACACTCAGTGAAATGCTAATCAGTTTAGATTTAAAGTCATTTTTTCAATGTTCCTTTTGATGTGCTGTCTGTCACTGTTAAAATAAACCCACCATTAAAATGATCCTGTTCTGAGACTTTTCATTTCTTTCAAACTACAAAATCAGTGAGGGGTCAAATAATTAATTCATCAACTGTAACAGATAATATCATCGCTGCGATAATACTCACGCGGAGCTCATGATGTGTGGGGGATCGAGGGGCTGTGGGCAACTGGGAGTAGTGGAGTTCGTGTCCTCGCTGTTGCTTGCCCAATGCATTATGGGTGGGACTGGAGAAAGATGTTTTCTGCAAGAGGTCTGGTAGCAGGTAGGCATCGTCTGAACCCTTCTGAGAAATGCACAAAGCACAGATAACTTAATCCTGCGGCTGGAGTAGGTGAATCGTCATGAATGACAGGTCAGAGAACCTCAGCCAGAAACTGCAGGAAGTTAACTTATCAGAGCACACGCTCTATGTCCAGTAAAACTGGACCCATGTTCTCAGACGTAGCTACTAACTCCAGAAACAGCAACTGTTTACAATATGTAACTTTACACAAGGATCTGTCCAGACTTCAAATCTATAGATTGTAATGCTGCACTCTGCGGGGACCGCCGTCACTGAGCACAGAGGGAATTCAGGAGGAAACAAAGAGCAGCAGAGAAGAGCTGGGCTGTTGGGCTGCAGAAGGACAGAGATCTGAGGATGTTCCCCAGAGTAGCAGACCGTCAGTGTGTGTGTGTGTGTGTGTGTGTGTGTGTGTGTGCTGGGTACCTGATTAAGATTGTGGTGAGGCTGCAGCACGATGCCATCCGGTATTCCTGCAAAGTATTTTCCTTTTCCATTGGACAGGCCAGACCTTAAAACACAGACGAGTCCGAGATGTTAAACCACAGTCTGGCTGTAGTTGCCGCATTTATTTATTACAGACGAGATCAATACATCTTCAAGATCAACGCCAATAAAGACAAAGATTAACAGATAATAACTCGTGTTTAACCTAATCAACACGGATCTTTTTACCCTCGCCACAAACTGTAATATAATTCACTCTGATCTCACGTTTGTGGGAATGTGAAATGTGAAGCAAAGCAGCTTCTCTCACTCGTTTTGTCAAGGATTTGAATCCTGCACTTTATTGTAATGTTTTCCAGTGTCAGTGTTTCCACATACAGACTCTCTTAGTAGATAAAGAACAATTCCGAGTAAGAGCAGGAATTTGTCAAGCTGACTTCTTCATAATGGATTTCACCACGGCCACGTTGCTCAATCATTTTGTGTGCAGTAGGGCACCATTGATGAGTTGGGAAAGTAACACAAGCATGACGCTGACGACGAAGCGCTCACCTGCTCCTCTCTTCGTCGTCGCTGCTGCCGACCTCGTCACTGGAAGATGAGTTTTCTGTGGCTTTGTTAAGACGACTGAGAGCAGACTTCATGCCCTGCGAATATCCGCTGGTTACAGTTTCTTGTGCCTTCCTGTGCTGCTGTACACGGTGCTGTAGAAGAGGACTCTCCAGCTTGAAGTACCCTACGAGAGACACATCCTTTTATTGGTTACAAACCAAGACAGACAGTAGACAGATGTTTTCATTTGCATATTTTTAGCTCGTCAGTCATCTCTAGAGTGTAAATATTAAACAAACTACGTGCAGTCCGCAGGAAAGAGAATCACCATAGTCACAGACAGAACTGACCAGTGTAGGAAACCACACACACAACAGCAGAGGAGCTCATACTCCCACAGCTTGATAATGCGTTTTATCTTATGGGGTTTTTTTCATTGTGTTGATGAGGTGACGCTTGAAACTACATGACAGCCTTATCTGTTTTAAGTTTATTCCCAGTTTAAAGTAGATTTTTATATCGTATAATAACACTATGATAAGTTAGTATAGTCTGTACTGATTAAGCTGGAGCCAGCTGTAGAGTTTGTAGCAGAGATGACAATAAAGTTGACTTTATATCGTGTGTGTTTGGGCTGTCTGAGCTAACCAGAGAGGGACTGACTTCTGTGGAGCTGTGGTGACACAGACGTCCGTTTCAGAGCAGCAGTTTGACACACAGCAGACATCAGCATGTGACTTAGCGTGGCGAGGCACAGACCTTGGTGGTTGCTACTCGCAGGCGAGGCTCCATGTGACGCAGTCCGTCCACATCGATCTGCTACAGACACAGGGCTGCCACTAGATGGAGAGAGACACACACACACACACACACAACATACTTAGTGATCAACAGTATCCTTCACACTGCCTCGACAATGACTCAATGTATCCTCCATTAGTTTCATTGAATTAAAAGCAGCAACCGTGTTAGAAATCATTTTTCATGTAAAGACATTGATTGGGGTATTTGTTTGTGTGCTGTTGTGCTGTACCTTGAAGCGGCTCTCTTGTGACTCAGCACCAGCTCTCTACAGTAAAACTTGGAGGTAGTGCGCTCTGGGACCTGTCATTTCCACCAAACAGAGGACAGCAGAGGAGAAAACTGAAAAGACTTGATATAAATGCACGGTGGGTGAATACACATGGAGAGATGACTCCCGTGGTCCCGGGTGCTCGTAAGTCTGACAAGGCTCTTCAGGAGGATTTCATGGCTAGCCAAGCAGGAGTTCAGCTAATTATGGAAAGGTCTGTGCACGTATTCCTGCACAGAAGCTTAAGAAACCAGAATGATTTATTTTATTACTTAGAATCTAATTTGTTTTCACAGTACTTCACATATCAGTGTATCTGCTCTAAAAGATTCAATGCTGTTTCCAAACCACACACACAGCGTCGAGTCACAGAGATTTCTTAATCTTCTTCACCCGCGTTGCCTTCGTGGTGACAAGAGCTTTGTTGTGAAACAAAGTCAGATCTGTCTGCGTAAGCAAGAAGTAAGATCACTATTGTTTTAACTACATTCTCAACATTTCACTCTGCCCTAACAAGCAGCTGGTGACCTTTCCCCCTCTCATATCCTGAGTCGGATGACCCAGCTACAGAGAGGAAGACACGCCCGGCACAGCAGGAAGAGAGTTGTGGGAATATGTACCATCCATCTGACAAGCTGCCAACTTTCTACGACTGACTCTGCTGAACACACACACACTGAGCTCGCTTCCTTTCTACTACTGTGACACACATAAGGTTTACAGTATTTTAAAGCTGTAAAACAGACTAATTGGCGATTAATCGCTGGTCTTTAAAAGGCTGTAGCTAACAGGTAAGCTGCTGTGAAACAAGTCCATGTTACACATCCTACTGGAAAATGACAGAAACGAGGTTTCAAATGAGGTGAAACCCTCAGACATTTAGGCTTAAAGTCACTGTGAAAGAACATTTTCATAAAACCCTCAGAGCAGCCCCAGTGATGAGCTGCTCCATCAGCTCCATATGGCCTGTTGGTTCAACTACATAACCTAACTCACTGCTTTATTGGGCTCCCCCTCTTGATGCAGTAGTTATTACTTGTTCTATTAGCTCCATACGGCGGTCTGGTAGTAAACAGACCTACCAGCATATTCTCAGCGCATAACACCTCGTGGGGGAGCAGAGGCAGAAAGTGAACGAAGCATTTCTGAGCAGGTACGTGTTTATCACAAACAAACGCACCGCTACACTGTGCCAACCTCGTGCTGCGTGCACCACTTCCTCAGCTCCGTGAGGCCCGAATGCAGGGTGCTCAACGCACACAGACACATTTAGCAGCACCTAGTTCCCCTTTCAGAGACAGCTGGGAATAGATCAAATGATGTTGCTCATGTCGGCCATCGAACCTGCCGGCCTGCAACAGGCCTGGTACTCACTTTAGGTGGAGCCTCGACTGAGTCCCAGAAGACGTCGTCAGTTGGGGAAAAGGGGGACAACGGGGAGATGGCCATATCGGACATAGAACTGCTGTGAGGGGCATCTCGACTAGAACGCAGATTGGCATTCTGGGAAAACAAAAGGTTAACCCATTTGTGACGTGTTGACGTGTGTCTTGCATTCACAGATTCAGTGAAATTATCAAATTAAATGGAATTTAACTATTAACTATTAGTCTAAAAGTAACATGTGTCAAAAACAGTGTGACTCAGGGTAGGAACAGAAAAAACATCCTCAAAATATCTGCAACAAAGAAAACAGGATACTTCAAGTATAATGTGTGAAGTGATATCATTGTGTATCTGTACCTGGTTATGGTGAGCTCTCTGCATGGCTGGTGTACAAGGACTAGAGCTGCTTCCAGAGCCCAGCCTCGAATGCATCTGGTTGGGAAGACCAGCAGCCAAAAGCAGCCTGGCGAGGTTTGAGTCCTGGAAGTCCATCTAAAACACAAGACACACACTATGTCCACATATGTGCAAAAAGCAGAAACATCTAAAGGCAGATTTCATTTTACAACAGATATAATTACTATTTGAACCCATTCATTCAGAATCAATAATGTATAATCAGGAAGTAAAAACATGTTTAGTGAAGTGACACATAAACTTAAAGTGTGTAAATAAAAAAGCTGAATAGTTTCTAAAGGTGTTTTCAGCTCGACCACAAACTTCCTGTATTTAAAAACGATGATAAATGTGGTAAAAGCACAGTCTGCGCCTACTCTAGTTATTCTTTATAATGTTGATGAAACATGAAACCAGAAACTATTTTAACATCTGAGCTGTGAAATGGAAACTAGTTAACAACGGGAAGTGATTCTAAACATACCGCTTACCACTGTGGGGAACATGTCAGACTCTCTGCCACAACATCTTAACTTGGCTGTAGTCTATCTTTGATAACACTCTTATTAATCACAAACTCTATACTAATCTTCTAAAAGCCACTATCTATGAATAGTTTTTAAGTCCTAAGTCAAAGCTCAGGATCTATGTCAAGATGTTTTACACTGGACGATACTGAGCCAGCCAAGAGTCACTGTTACGTCAGCCATCCACAGCTCAATCATTAGATATTAATGGTTGTATGAAATTCTAAGATGTTTGATGTTGATGACCAAACTGAGAGTTACAGTGGAGATAGCGATGAGAGGTAACCTGACAGAGTTGTCATGACAGCAAGATTTGAGAAAAACCCTTCTCTTGATGATGATAGTCAGCCTTAGTCGGGCTTCTGGGAATGATACCTTTGGTCTTTGTCCTGTTCACATTAAAAGTAGAAGCTACTCTACAGCTGTTGCTTTAATGGCCTTTTGGTGGAGGAGGTCTGTCGAGTGAGATAGGGGTGACGTGGAGGGAGAGAGAGCAGAAACTCAACACAAAAAACAGAACGTGAGATAAGACTCAGAGAGAGTGAGGAGCAAAGAAAAGATGTGGGATGTAGAGGTGAGGCTGGGCGGCAGAGTGAGGCGGGGTTTTACCGCTGAGCGCTGGCTGTTTGCAGGGCGGCAGGGCGAGGAAGCAGCAGCAGCAGCAACAGCAGCTGTTGCCTTTCCACTATTGGCTGTGAGCTTCTGGACGACTGCCACAGGCTTGTCTCTCTGCCTCTGTCTCTGCCTCTCCCTCTCCCTCTCCCTGTGTCTGTGGTCGTGCTGCAGCGACAGGAGCTGGGTTTGGTCCTTGGGCAGGGTGCGGTGAGACCTCCTGCCCGCCGAGGGCTGCTGATGCTGGGCCAGAGGCTGAGGCTTAGCGTGTGGCTGTAGCGGAGGCGGACAGTGCTGAGCCTTATGCTGAAGCAGCTGGTTTGGAGCCACAGCTCTCTACGCAGCAAACATGAAAAGCACACGTAGAAACTGAGGGAGCAGGGGAGTGTTGTTCACCTTGCATAACTTGCTTACAGTAAAGAAGATAAGGGATCCAGGACTAGCCACAACGCTACGTTTTAACTGGGACATAAAATCATACCGATGCACAAAAGCTCATCATTGAAACTCTTTAAAAGCTTGTTAATTAGCTTTTCTGTGGACAAATCATCAACACTGAGCACAGTCATTAAATGTGTCGTCTTCCATCCCTCTTGTGAAGATGAGCTGGATTTTCTTGATTAAACATAATTAAACAGCACACATGAGCTTAGCTTGTGATGTGGACACGGCAGAATGGTTTAATACCGACTAAACTAATTTGACTTCAGAAGGCAAGATGATTTACAGGTGACAATCATTATCCGTTATTATTTCTGTATTTCAGCTTCCTGTGAGTTAGCAAGTTCCTAAACAAACTGATAATGTTCAGTCTGGATAAATGATTTAGGTACATTTTAGTAAGTCTGCACACAGCATAAACCTTTCACAAGCTTTTCCTGAACTAAACAGACGGGATAGGTGTTGCATGAAAACCGCATAAAGAATATAGGGGATCATAACATAAAGCACATATAGTAAAGACAAAGCTGATTCGATTCCCTTCATTTGTGTACATCTCCCCAGAACAGGAAGCAGCAGTCTGTCTGGCGTGGCTGTGCAGCAGCTGCTTCTCTGCTGGACTGAGAATCGGATTTGCAAGAACACCGTTCTCCAGAGAAACGGTTTGAAAAGCACAAATAAATACTAACTACTATAATCGGCACCTCAACAGCAGCTGGCTAGAAAACCCGCAACTATAGATGGTTCACAAATGCAACTGTCACTCAAGCATTTTGAGGTTTGTGCCTACTTCAGCCGTGCAGCAGAGACGAATATAAAGTCATACAGTATGCAGCTATCTCAAAAAGGTTTTATCCAAAGCAGCTGGACTTGTTTGGTTTCTTGACGACGTCTCAGTCTTTTATTCCAGAGGACTTTCTCTAGTCTGACTGACTGGTGTGAGCAGCAGGTTTATGAACCCTGTGGAACCCTCCGGCTGGTGATTGGTGGCCACCTGTGGGTTGTCCTGTGGGTTGTCAGGCCGCCTTGTGTGTGCGTCCTGCTGTCCACTTGAAATCTGAACATGACAGCCGGTGGTAACCAGCTGAACGCTCGCAGGAAACACCAGAATCTAAATTCTCAACATACTTTCCCCAACTGCGCTCAACTAAAATAACTAATAAATAATGTTTTTGGCGTTCACAGCAACATTAGGAAAAGTGCCACGTCAGCCATCTGCAGTTTCTGAAGACCCAGACAAAGTTTTCATGCAGAAAACACATCTAGTGTACGACAGCAGGCAGCACTGTGGCCGTGTGTCATCGTACCACTCTACATGCGGTCAAGCAAAACTCAAGCAGCTCTCATTATGCCACAGGATCACTACAACGCCAGGACAGAGACCGCAGTGAAAAACAGAAACGTGGGGAGTTGGGGAGGCAGTGAAGGGAAACAGAGAAAGTGTTTTGGAAACAGAGAAGTGAGAGTGAAAGTGAAAAGAGGCACGTTTGGTGGATTTACGCTGTATGCATGAAAAAAATAAAGGGAGTCAGATTCAAAAGGGAGACGCGAGAAATGAAAGGGGTGCCACGCTGTGAACGACGGGGGGAGATGGGGAGAGGAAACAGGTGAGGAAAGGAGGGGGCAGGCGTGCTGAGACGAGTGGAGACAGACGGAAGGCTCTGAAACCAAAGTGACGGCACGCTGTGATAAGAGCTGCCTTAAAAGCTCGTCAAGATGCGAGAGTACTGGTGGAGCACAGTGTCTGTCGCTCCTGCTTCTCTGATCCAGTCTCACAGTGAACACAGTGATAAGTCTGATCTCTCCTCAATAAGACGTTTGGCTGCAGATGGAAGAAATGCACAGCTTCACTGGAACACTCCTCACACGCTCCCGTCCTTCCCTCATCTCTGTGGCATCATCTTTATCTACGCATGCCCTCACGTCTGTTCCCCACTGCCGGTGAAAAGCCACCTGTAAACTGCTCTGTCTGCGGCTCCTCTCTCAAACGAGTCAGAATTTCCAGCAGGAGAAAACACCAAACATACTGTGTCACGTAGGACGACGATAACAAGCTGAAAAGATTAGAGACGTCGATCCGTCCATCAATGTAGACACACAATGCAACAAACAGTGAAAACAGGCCAGCTGCGAAGGAAAGAAAGTCAACCTAACTCGCCGCAGACACCTGCTCAATGTGTCGTCACTGCATAAAAACCAACAACCAGCCCGCATGCAGCATATTTCAACGAGAAAATCCAGCTGCTGTCGCTCAGATGGAAGATCAGTAAAGAGTTAGGTGAAAGATCCAGAGTGAATCTTAGTTACCTGCTCCGCCGCCAAGTCCAGAGGCCTCACTGATACATCAGCACTGTGCTGTCTGCCTCCCTGGTCCTGCTCAGACACACACACACACACACACACACACACACACACACACACACAACCGAATGGTTGAATAAAGATATCAGACCCTGTTACTATGAGTGCTATGAGTTTGCTTCTAGTCTAGTAACAAAATGTGATGAAAAACTGTCAGATTATAATGAGATGATAATTATTATATCCTCGCAAAGTCTTTGCAAGGATGGAAGTACACACACACACACACACAGGCATACTTTAATTAGGGTACACTAAGGTCTCAAGCAGTATTCTGAGAGGTGGGAACTAAAATATTCAGAGTCTGCAAGATGGCACAGAGCTTTTAGCTAACGCCCTCCGCTCTAAATATTTCATCGTGACCTCTTTTTGTAATTCTCCTGAAAAACCCGTGTGTCCAAACAGTCAGCCGTGAATGTATTTACATTCACACCGTTTCATTGAATCTAATCTCTTGAAATATTTGCTGGGCTCTGACGGCTCACATCAGCAGAGCTCGAGCTCAAACAGCAGCGATTACGTTTGCACATTTGATAACAGACTTGAGTTCCTTTTCAGTGATAATCCAAGGTGAGGCGAAGGCTGCGAGGTGAACACCCAGAAGCTCTGCATGCATCTCAGTGGTTCTACAAACCACTGGCTGCAACAGTGTCTGCAAAAAGCAAACACAAGCACTAATATTCAAATGTGTCACAAACCCTTTGTAACAGGAAGACACGGGGTTTGTGGGAAAGAGTGATTGGCTGAGAGAATACAGCACAGCTACCTGTATGAAAAAGGTTATAAAACTCATTACTTAGCAGAACAACAGCTTCTTCATGGTGTGTTAGAGTGAGCAGACACTGAGGCAAGACGACTTCAGCTGTTTTAGCTTGTAATGTTTCCACTACAACCGCCCAGTTACTCTTATTTACTGACCAACTCCACCGGATGCTAAGCGTCCCCAGGAAAACCTGAGTCTGCACACACCGCCATGAGGCAATAAACAGAAACTGGACAAGCGTGTCCTCACTCCGCACATGAAACCTCACTTTAATTCTATCAAATGTTTGACCACACACACACACACACACACACACACACACACACACACACAGCAGATCAGGTCTCAGTCACCAAGATGCATGTTCCTCTTCCTAAAAACTGATATGATAAATCATCTATGGTAACTCTGCCATCCTCTGATGGTCTGTGTCTGGTTGTGACCTAACACCCCCCCCCTCCTTCGGACTCTCTGGAGCCCCGCTGTTGCGGTGCATTCACAGACGCTCTCCACGTCTCATTGTTCAAACACTGTGGAGGGAACGGATGCGACATTGCTGCTTTCAAACGACTGTGGAGCAGAGTTTAAAGTATTTATTTTCATAATGAGGAAGTGGAAGGGATTTGAACATCTGTCAGCTCATAAGCAGTAAATGTAACTAACACCACAGAAACAGTTCTAATCAGCTAATAAAACTAATTACACTAGGATCTACTTTCTCGTGTGCAGCACTGCTCAGCATTCATCAAGGTGTAGCAGGCTGCAGACAGGCTGTCAGTTACAGAGCGCTTTCTTTAGCATCCTACATCGTTCACTTGGCCAAATCAATCGACATGTGACTGGAACCTCCGCAACCAGACAAAGTTCTTCCTCTGGCAAAACAGAAGACATGGCACACTGAGTGAACTTACTGCATAATTAAACGTAGATGGATTAAAAGGTAATGAAGCAGCAGATAGAGCCACTGCCCGTGCAAATAGTACTGATTTGGTGGTCTGTGGAATCAGAAGCTATAATATACAGCTGGCTGCCTGCCACACGTAGGCTGCCACATAGAGCGGCTTCTACATGACGACACTGATCTGATCCGGTGTTTAACTCCTATTGAAACTCCCTGGTGTGTGGGATAAGATTCATTAAGCATGTGTTCAAATTAATGGCTGAAAAATGAATGTCAGAAAGAGTACAAAGAGCTACGTGTGACGATAGTGGAGACACTTCAGCCGCTCTCAGCGCACTGCGTAGAAAATGTGCACACACACTGATACACACGCACTCACAGAGGAGGCCCTACAGATCTCTACAATGGTATGAATTAAGGTTTTATGGCAGCGAAGTGAAGAAAGGCGGCAAAACTTATTTAAAACTTCACGAAAGTGCTGTGAAAATGCTTCTTTACACAAACCTCCACTTTCACACATATTTAACACCTCAACGTGTCCCTCAAGCTGTAACCATCGAACTGAACAAGTCACACACACACACACTCTAAGTGGTCGGCACAGTTTTCTAACGCGCTGTTCGTGTTAACGTAAGAGACTCAACCCTCTAACGCTGTGTTTCCTATGAACAATGACTAATGTATATGTAGTGAAAAAAGGGAGGGGGGGGGAATGATGATTAGGCAACTGTGCGGTTCCTGATTATGTTTCAGGATGTGACTTTTGTTTTGTGACCCACTGCTTCACAGTAAACAAAAAAAACCCTGCAGTCAGCTTTACCGGTCTCCTGTCAGTCCTCCTGTTCCTATCCTCAAATAGGATTCTGTTGTCATGAAGGTCGGACTCCTCCCCCAGGAATACCTCCTGAAGCTCTGCCCACTGGAAGGCACAGTCTGCCTGTTGGCGCCTCTGCTGCTGGAGACAGAAATGATCCGGTGCATCACAGACTGGTCAGAGTGTCCACCACCAGCTCCAGCTGGCTAACTGACTCGTGTGTCTATCTAGCTTCTTACATGCAGGTGTGGTGGGCTCACACTATTTATACACACAAACTTAACGGCATCCAAGCAGCCAGAGTGGGCAGAGAAGAAAGGTGAAGTTATTCTTCATAAAGCTGATTGGAGCTGATAGGTCTAAACTCATTTCTCTTCCCCTGAAACTTTATATTTCCAGCAGCCCCTGACCTACAGATGAAAACTACTTACATCCTCTAACTTTTGCCGTTGCTCGTGTTGCTGTTGGATCCTCTTCTGCCTTTCGGCCGCTAACTGCTGCTTGTAGCGTTCCTGCTCTGCCAGCTGCTGCCTTTGCTGCTGTAATGCCTGGACATGAAGCATATGATCACACTCACAAAGACATCAATGGAAACGACATGGTTTGGAAATGTTTTCCACACTTGGTGGAATATTTTGTGTCCACTCAACTGTGCACTAGCAAAAACTGAAAAGAGGTTTGCCTAACTTCGATCTAAGGTCGAACAGACTGCTGCACCAGCTTAATTAAAGAGTCAAATATTTCACTGTAAGGAATCTGATTGGAAGAACAAGCAAATATGAAACCTACATTGTGTCTTTGTTGACCCCCGCCGCCTCCGCGGCCGCCGTCTCTGCCTCCATTGCGATCTTCTGTCTGTAAGCGGAGGAACTCCCGCCTTAACGTCCATTCACCGGGAACATTCACGATTGAACTGAGAGAGCGAGAGACAGAAGTGGCGCAAGTCACTGTCAGTAACAGAGCGTCACACCGTGTGCTGAAGGACCAAGAGAAAACGGACACAGACAAACAAATGAAGCTCATCCTAGGAGTTTTTAGAGCCATCTGTTATTCGACGCCCAGGGCTAGCAGCAGAGAAGCTAGTGCATCTGCCTAGAAACATACGCACACAGCCTGGAGGGATTCATTTGGTAAGTACACAGAATACTTCATAATATGCTTCACAGTAATCATTAATCACGTACTTACTTAGATACATAAACTGGGTCTGCCATAATACACCGCCTGTGTGAAAAGGCTTTTACCTGGGTTCTCCTTCCTCCTCCGTCACCTCATCTTCCTCTTCCTCACTGCCGCTGTACTCATACTCTGGACCCTCTAAGAAAAAGCACCAGAGAGAGGAAGAGGAAGGACATTTATTGGGTTATTATCAGGTTATTGGGCAGACGTATTAGGTTATGGGTGGAGTGCTGGGGTGGATATTACTACTGCACACGTCTCTGCACCAACCACTGTTTCACTACAAACGTCTCCATGCCTGCCATGTTGTTTCTTCATCGTCTGCTGCCAGTAGCAATTTTTCCATTACTGAAGCCACTCGAAAGCACGGCGCGGTCAAACTTGGGCAACAAGAAAGTAAATGACAGTGTTGTTTAGTTGAAGACATGTGGGACGGAGCCGCTGTGCTGTAGTGTGGCGTCAGATCAGCTGAGTCATCGCGATCCTTAACCCGGCAAACACACTAAGAACCAAGCTCTTAGTTCTTAGTTCTACATTTACAAATTCCTCACTTTTCAGTTTTGACTGTTGGCCACTACTACTAAATCACTCAGCTGGGGGGGGGGGGTCCTACTGTCTACAGATCGGGAAGATGGGTCGAGCCAACTCAACAGCATTTGGCCGACATATGGTGTGAACGTAGCTTGGGCAAAGTTGAACGCTGGCTTGCCGCCGCGCCATATGTTGCCCACTGCAGAACAACACACTACAGGTGTTTGTTAGACTAGGAACTATATCCTACTGTTGAACTGGACAGAGGAAGTCTCTGAGGCGCTCTGTAGCTGTGAGGTCATGTTTGAACCTTTTGGCTCCTGTTATGCGCTTCGGAGCCAGCTCTGCAGGAGGGGAGTGTATTTTGAGGGCTGATGCTTATTTTCACTAACCAGCAGTCTCGTTTCTCCAGAGTGGTTTACCTTCTACAACACGAAGCCTTTTGGTGAAACGGTTCTCATGGGTACAGTGAAAATGACAAATGCTTTTTGCATCATGTCCGGAGCATTGATTATTCATATTTCCCACACACACTAGCAGAATTTCATTATTCTGGAGGGGCGTAGGGACGCGCGCACACACACGCGCGCACACACACACACATGCAGCATGCACAGACTCTACCAGTCATTAGTGTGTTTTTATAAGCTAACAGAAGATTAGAACCAGATGGCTATTCTGTTTCCTCCTTCCTTTCCCTCAGCTTCTCTCTCTTACTCTCTCTATATTCTCTCTCTCTCTGCCCCCTACGCCGTGTCTTTCAGTTTCCAAAATGAAGACGAATAAAGCTAGACGAACACAGGGACTTTTTACACTGTCAACGTAAAAAAAAGGAGAGGAAAGTCAGAAATATCTCAGTTCTTGAATGCACACTATCCACATGAAACCCATCCCGAGTAGAATCAATCTTTAGAACAGGATGAGGTTCAATTACTCTCATAGTGTATGTGCCTTCCTTCCTCCCTCTCCCTCCATATTCCTAATTTGTCTCGCTCTTTGTCTCTTTTTCCATCCCTCATTCTCCTTCTGTGTCGGTTGTGTAAAACGTCCCAAGTGAACGCAGCAGAAGAGAAGAGGAAAGGTCAGTCGTGCACAGCCTACTGGCATGACCGAACATTCTTCCTCTTTCTCTCTCTCGCTCGCTCTTTTATCCTCGTCGTCTCGCTGTCACCCCTCCCCTCCTCGCTTGTTTCTTTGTTCAACTGGATGAAATCAAACGTTTCAATAAAACAGCATGCTGTAAATCAGCCCAAATGCATTGTTTGGCAGCTTGAGCAAAGCCGCTGCTGTGCCACCAGCACAGCCGGTACTCACCGCCACTAGGCTAGAAGCCAGGCGATACTGTGAATTTGTGAAACACAGGAGATACTCTTGAGATTCTATAATAACCAAGCCACTTCGTCCTATTAGTAAAACAGGCAGATTCCAACTGGGAATCATCCTGACGATGATGGGAGAGGCCTTTGGTACACTAGAGTCAGCCTATGTCATCCGTTAGTTTCTGTTTGACAATTTGTTTTTCTGTCTGTGTTACTATACTCATGTGTTTATGTGTCCAGAATATGACGTAGCCAATAATATCTGCACAGGTTACCCCACAGTCGCTGTGTCACTTTCTCCTCTTTACCTTTCTCTCTCTTCTTCCTGGTTCGGTCAAGGTGATCTTTGAGCATGATGCGCACTTGTCTCTCATTAGCCAGGTCTCTGATGAAAGCGTGTCTCAGCAGGGTGTCTGTGGTGGGTCGGTGCAGATGGTTCTTAACCAGACAACTATCAACGAATGACAAGAAGCGCTTCGACCTGTGAGAGACAGCGGAAGAAGGAGCACACGAATATTACAGCGAACAAGACTCAAGTTGAATAGAATACCAGATCATCTCATTTCAGCATTAAATGTCATTAGTTAAAGCCACATTCCCTCAGTCAAAGTCGCTGTATTTCCAAATGGTTCATATAAATCCCATCAGAAATTTAAACTCTTTAAGCTCTATTTAGTCCCATCAGCTTTTGTCTGTAGCTTACTAGCAGCGCAGCGACAAAAGAGAGGAGACCTTACTGAGGAACTCTGTGGCACAAATAACCTACAATTACTGGGTTACGAAATCCAAAAGCGCCCTGCAGTGGAGAAAATCACTCTACAACAAAAATTCTCCAATTAGTTTCAACTCACCTAGATCATGCAAGCTAGTAAGCGCCTGGCGAAGAAAACAATGATCGACTCAAGCGAAGCTCTCGCACAGACGTGCTTCTAGCATTTCAGCGTTACTCGTGTTGTGAACGTGTAGGAAATAGAGAAGGGATGTGTGGCCGATTCATTTTCTGCCTTAAGCAGGCCCGGAGCTAAAAAGACTGGAGATCACAGCCTACCCCGGAGTGTTGGAGCTATTAAAAGCTGCCCTATGAACTAGCACTTCTGAAAACATTAATAGTGAATGAAAAGCCAGCGTGATCTGACTGTTTTGATAACATATGGGAGGAGGAGAGAAGGAAATAAGAGATAATGGTAGTACCCATGAAACAAAGTTTAGATGTTACTGTGAGTCTGAGCTGTGGGTTTCTTCATGAGAAGAAAGTGCTGAGTATCATCTCAAGTGACGCGTGGAACCCACAACAAAGGCAGCTTTCAAGCTTTCAGACGAGAAAACCTAAACAGAACGCTCGCCGCCCCGTTGTGAGCATGCGTGTGAGTGTGAGACGGAGAGAGAGAGAGTGAGGCCGCGGACTCACCATTTCTTTGACTTAAGTTTGGGTGGAGGGTTTCGTGGAATTAAAAACAGAGCTCTCATTGGATGCATGTCGCACAGCGCTAAAAACGGGATTAGATGGTCAGAGAGACAGAGAAACAGTGAGCAGAACAATACAAACATATAAACCGTGGATGTACAAACACAATCTTGCTGTATGCACTTCAACACAACAGCCTGGACTGTGATTTTCTGACTTACGAGGGGCTCCTTCAGCCATCTCTAAAGCAGTGATGCCCAGGGACCAGAGGTCGCTCTGAAGGAAAAAGATGGGAGAAGGTTCAGACACAGAAGCATGACGTCCTATTTGAATTTCAATAATAAAGCTGCTTGTGCATAAACTACTGATTTATTCACATTTCTAATAAATATAATGATACAAATAAAAACATGACTGAAAGGCACTTTAAACACTTTCTTCTTCCACATATCCCGCTCTACCTACACTACTACGTGTTAATGGCTGGATCAAACCAGTTAGCAACTGCGCTGGCACATAAAGGCGTTTTTATCAAAAAATGCAACCGCAAGTGCTGAAGTGCAAACTTGAGGTTTAAGGAAGTGTTGTAGAAACATTCAGGACTGGACTGAAATCTCTGGGGACATGCTGTAGCCACATGTGAAGGCGTCCGTCTCTGTGAGGCACAGACTGTTCATAACCTTCGCGCCTCTCGTGTGTAACCACATCACGGTAGCTGAAGTTACTCTTCAATCAGTGCTCGTCCTTTTAATGACACAGGAGGAAGCCGGTTTGCAGATGGCAGACTGACCTGCTACCACGCTGATGTGCTGCGCAGACATTGTGTAAGCGTAAACAAAGTGCTTTTAATCACATCTGGAATTTTTATAGATTTAGGAGACACTTGAAAAGACAGCGTGGTTAAATTATCACCATTATGCTTCGGTTAACATCGCGCGTGTCCTCATCCTATAGCGAGAGACTTTTCACTGCACACATCACCGTTTCCGCTCGGTGCCTTGCTTTCGTATTCATGGAAGCAAGTACAGTAAGTCACTCGAGCTGATGGGAACTAGCCCATTTCTCAGGGTATTTTTGCAACGTCTCAAAATATCACTAAAATTCCCTTGAACTTGGCTGAAAACATGGCCGTGCCGTGCCGTGCCGTGCTAAAGTACCCTGTAGTCATATGTGGCCTCGGGGTTCTCGTCGCAGGCGATGACCTCCGGAGCCATCCAATAGGGAGTACCAATGAAGGTGTTCCTTCGACCAATGGTCTTGTCCAGCTGAGCAGACACTCCAAAGTCAACTGGAACATAAAAAAACAGGACAGCTTGACGTCTCAAACAAGCGCAATCATGACTTCTTTGTGAGGGATGTTTGTGGCTGTGTGATTTCTGTATGTACACATGACTGTGCGATTGTTCTGCCTGGAGGTACGATCATGTGTCTGAGCCACCACAGTGCATGTGTTGATGTGTCATACCCAGTTTGACTTCGGCGTTCTCTGTGAGCAAAACATTTTGTCCCTTAATGTCTCTGTGAATCACATGATGGGCGTGAAGATGGGAAAGGCCCTGGAAGACAAACGGACGCACAAAAAAAACCACACAGAGTCACACGGTCGATGTTAATATGCAGTCTCACCATTCACGTTCTATTTTATTAGGGAATTCTGAATGAAGAGTGGGTTTTATTTCAGGCTCGTTGCACTGCCTTTCCTCCTACATTCCTAAATAAATATTTCTTTAGGTGGCACGGACCTAGTAGCACAAGCCACGAGTCACATGTCGTACAGTTCGTGTGTGCATGTGTGTGTTTGTGCTCTTCTTCAAAGGAGGTTAAATAAACAGAGGAAGTGAGTCTTATTTCAGACAATGACTTCACCGCGCTTTGCTTAGCGTCTGTGTGTGTGTGTGTGTGTGTGTGTGTGTGTGCATGGTGCTATCCTAAAACAATGGGGAGACAGCGTGGCTGACAGCGACAGAGAAAACACTGGCGTCAGTCCAGCAGACAGTTTCTTTCAATGCTAAAAATCACCGTGCGTGTGTGTGAAGGACAGATACCTTGTGTGCGTGTGTGTGTGCGTGTGTGTTGGACTGTTAGTGGAGCCTGCAGAAAGCAGCACAAACATCGCAGAGACTTTCTCAGGACCTTGTGATCTCTCATAATGATAACCATAACATCTTACAGACATGTGTTGCAAACGGGCCTTTTAAGTATATAAGTGAAAAAATAAATCCATTATTCGCTCACAGTCACAGCGGGCAAACATGAGAGGGATCTGGATCCCCGGACATAAAGAAGTATCAGTGTCAGTCTGACTTCTTCTCTTTGATGCTTCGGCAAAGAATCCAACACTAAAAGTAACAACGTGTTTCTTCCACGATGGCAGCAGCATGTTTGTGTTCTTAGCAGGCTTCCCCAACAGCACCTCACCACGAAGGTCACTTGTGATTATTTGTGTAGCTTGTCTGTGTGTTTGTGCGACTCATTTGAAGATTCAAGTTCCACTTTCCTTTCCTACACAGGCAGTAATTGGTTTCTGATATTGGGAGCGATTCCAGGGTTTACATGTGTGTAAATCTCTCCGTGTTTGAATCATCGGCTCTTAGGTGAGTGTAGATCAGAAGTTTACTACAACTGTCAGTGAGCAGTTCACTTAGAAAGAAAAAAAGCCGATAGCACCAAACAGTGGCGGAAAATTACAGTTTGCACAAAGCAAAGTGGCAGCTAAGTTCAATAGTGGCTACAGATCTGAAGTTAGAGCGGATTGTCCGCTGCAGGGTCGGCGCTTCAACCTCAGCTACGTCAGGCTACATGTTCAACGGTTGAACATTTCTTCTAGTTGGGAAATAAATGTTTGAATGCTGGTGTTTTTCAAACAGCAGCTATAGAGACGAGATTACATGTTATTGTTTTATTGGTGCATGCATTGTCTCTTAGGTCATGAGAAACATCAAGGAGCAATACAAGCTAGGTGAGTTCCTGAGTCACAGTTATCAGAAATACTGGTAAAAAAATCAGCTCAATTCACGACTATGTCTCTTCCAACATACCCTGAGCACCTCTCTGCAGATGTAAGCAATCCAGTCCTCTTTAAGACAGTTTCCCTTCGTCTTCTTTACCAAGTCTGTAACTGAGCCGGCGCCGCAGTACTCCATCACCAACTACATGTGGGAAAGGCAACAAATCTCATTCACACACACTCACAGCAACACACCTCGCTGTGATATGACAGAAACGTATGATCACTTCACATCACAGGTGCTACTGAACAGAAATGAGTCACATCTTCATTTCTTCTGGCTCAGTATTAATTAATAAGAAAGCAGGTGGAGTGGTTTACGCACCCAGAGTTGGTGGTCCTGTCCAGCAGGACCTTTCTTAATAAAAGCTCCATAGTAAGTAGCAATGTTTCTATGGTGGGAGTAACTCTTCAACATGTTGATCTCCAGCTTTATCTCCTCCTCCTCCTCCTAAAACACAACAACATATGGATCAATCAAGTTCTGTGGTTATTCAGATCATACAGCTGCCACGGTGCGCGTGGTTGACGTTTAATCTGTCTCGGGTAGCTTTTCAGAAAGTAGAACATGTTATTAGTGGTAGTAGTATCAAGTATCATACGCGTTCTTCTTCTACAGATCTCCAACCTCACTTCCTGTTTTGACTTCTGTGTAGAAACACATTAGGTTACCCGTGTAAAATATGATCATGATTATTTGTGCTTCTGTAATGAGGCCTATTCTAAAAAGAGAAGAATACAGGGACCCAGCGGTGGAGACAAGAGGAAGCAGAGAGGAGGTGGAGGAGTCGGATCAGTCACTGACCTCCTTTAAATCTCTACGGGACAGAAGGGGAGAAAATGACACGGCAGAGGTTGAACTTTGACCCCCATCTGTGTGTGTGTGTGTGTGTGTGTGTCTCTGTGTGAGCGAGAAGGGAGATAATAGTCAAGCATTTCCTTCTCGAGAGAGTGTCTGCAACGGAGAAGATCCCCCCTCACACAGAGGGAACAAAGGGTGCCCAGGTCCACAGGAAGTGAATTTTTCTTTTGAATCTGACCAGTTTGTGCTCCACATAAAAGCTTTATCCCATTTGGCATTTGACCATTTCACTGGTGAAAGTAGTGACTTAACAATTATATCGTTGTTCTTTATATCACATAAAGCAAAACCTGTCAACTGAGAACCTGCCAATGTTCAGATTCCTTAATTCCACACGGCTTCGAGGCTAAATTAGCATGTAGCAGCTGTACTGAGGCACAGCAGCGCTTCGAGACAGACGCTAACACCAGAGTGCTAACACATGCAACATGCAGATGTTATTCTTACCATCTTAGGATCCGATCTTAGAATTTGAGTGTAGGATTATGGACTAGCATGCCTCACAGTCTGCTGCAACATGTTATTATTAGCCCACACATGAGCCCTTTCTGTGGCGTTTTTACTTATTTCTCTACATCTATGAAGCACACCAAACCTCAGCTGGTCCAATTTACCATAATCCACATGTGAGATCAGCCCACTAACATCCGGAAAATGCCTTCAGACAGACTTCTGCCGTCCTCTAATTGATTTACAGCCGGATGAGTTAGATTTGTTATATGCATTTTGAAGAATGTGGCTTTAAAACTCCAACGTGAACAGAAATTTAATATCAAAGAACATTTGCCTGCAATCTAATAACAGACTTCTGGGTCAGAGCTGAATATCAGTGGGACTGTGAGAAAGAAGAGAGTATTTCATGTCATTTCATTTAGTCAGGCTTGAGATTTATAAAAGTGGATTTCTGTTTGATCCTTGTTGTGTGCCTGTGCTTTGGGAGGTGGTCAAACAAGTTTTAATGATTTGCTTCAATTACCTGCATGAACCAGGAGGACTGAACTGGCAGACGTTTTAGTCTCACCATGGGTTTTTTTTTCTCTTTTCCAACAGTAAAGAAAACGCACACGCTCACATTAACACTTCAGTGTGAATTGTAACACTTTTGTGAATGTCCACGTGGATCTGTGTGCTTCCCAATATCCTCGTGTGTCACACTGACTGTGTATTAGTGTTGAAATGACTGTCACCTGATGTTCAACGAAGATGAGCGACAGAAGAGGAACAAAAACGCTGCGAGCAGAGGTAGACATAAAGAGTGTAAAGCGCCGGTACCTCTGTGACTTCCATGACCTTGATAGCTGCCAGTTGGCCTGTCTTGACATGACGACCCTGGTGGGACACACACAAAGAGAGGTGAGACCACAACACAGTCACAGTGTAACACACAAACCACAACACAACCTCTGAGTCAATACTTTCACTGATTGTGTCATTTTTGATACGCGCCGACACCATGGCTACGCGCACGAGAGAGAGAGAGAGAGAGAGAGAAAGAGAGAGACGGCTGGAGCGAGTTAGAGTCTGAGCTGTAAAGTGCAGTCAGGTGAAAAGGGGGAAATTGAAAAGCTTGTCATGAGTCAGAAAGCTGACAAGATACTAGAGTAGCTACTCTATAAGCCTTTAGGCTGTGATGTATGACAGCGTGTCTGTGTGTATGAAATAGAGTAAAGGGAATGACAAACCCCACTGTACTCAATCAGTCAGTTAATATTCAGTGTGGAGAAAAGCAGCAAGACAAAGATGGCTTGAAAAATTGGAAAGCATGAAAAAAAGACCTTAGAAACACTCTGTCACATTCCAGAGAACTATTACACAGGACTGACTTCTCCAGCATAGAGTAACCCATGGAGGGCAGCAGGCTGTTGCAACCTGTGTGTAAGTCCATTGTTTCCACATCATAGAAGTCATCAGGAGTTTCCTAGAATTAAACCCTACAGTGGTTTTTCTGCTAATACCGTCCTCTGTAGGCTTTTTGAACTCAGCTCTGCTTGGTCTCACTGCCACTTCAACAACAGGCAAAACAGCCGTTCTGTCTGAGAGCTCTGCGTAAAGATGTCAACAGAAACCGGTAGAAACGTGTGGAGTGGAAACCTGGTCTCTGGCAACAGCTGCATCAATGTCCCACGGCCCAGTTTGGCAGATGAGAAAATGCACATTTATGTATCACAGAAGCCCAAAATATATTCATGATGTAATTCAATTAAATTAGATTGTTGGTCAAACTGTATGTATTCACTTATATAGGAATCCCGACATGTCTGATGATCATATCCCGTCCTTTATGCTCAGTGTCGACCAGCCACCACATAAGGGCCACCTGGTGGTTTAAATGTTGCGGTGGAGAGATTTAATGCTGGTTAGAGTGACCATGCTGACCCTCCATCCACTACAACATCCATCTATTTTCACAGTACACACCCAGTAACTTCCTCTTCCTTTTTTTGGGAGGGGGGGGTTAAACAACACTGGAGCTAAACACACCAGCACCAGACTTCTTCTACTTGTATGAAGCTAGTTATGGTTCTAACACTACACCAGTCAGTACAGATCATGTTAAAGTTGTTGAACACATCCTTGAGACTGCTGCACTTATGACTTGGGGCATATTACGGGTTTTGTTCGCCACGCTTGTGAATGTTTTAGTGGAACACTATGACCTGCTTCACACCGATGTTCACCGAAAATGTTGCTGAACCAGCAGCCGTGAAACAGACTCACTGACCCTTTATTCATTCTGGCCTTAAATCTGTCCCCCAGCAGAAGACATTGTTCATAATTGCAAAGAATTGTGGGACATAAGCAGCCACTGGCCGAACTGTGATAAATAAGGAAACTTCCTTCCTGGACTTCCTGTCCCATCAGACCCAATGGTGTCTGCTGGCTCCGCTGCCACTGCAACCTCCAAACTGAATCTGATCCAGGCCACTTCTACTTCAACAATGTGCGTCGTCTTAACACACCTGCACGTCACAGGCAGCATGCAGGACTGGTGCCATTTAAACACTCCACCTTGACATCTGTGTGCTCGACATTTTTCAACACATTTTCTTTCTATTCCATTCAGACCTTCACTAGCTGGCACTGCAGGGGCAAAGGACTGGACTGGTTTCCATTATACTGAAATACAATGCTGCAAAAGCTGAGTGATAGCTCACTGCCTCACAGGGAGGGGGAAAATGGTGGCTACGCTACAACAAAGACGTTCATATCACAGCATCTCATGGAGAAACTATTTTCTTTATCAGAGCCACATCGCCCATGATATATCGTGATAATTCCTCGCCATGCTAAGAATTTCTCTTACTGTGATAACGACAACATAGCTGCACGGTGATGTGTGTGCGTGCATGCCGAAAAGAGGGCCGACAAAGACAATAAGCATGGTGGAAGGATAAGCACAGGACGCGAGTACTAAGACAAAGTGCTTCTGACACCACTGTGAAGGAAGTATCCCTCTCATACTCCACGTTACGCTGATTATTTCTGATCACTGATCCCGTTTATCTAAAGAATGTATGCTGATGTGACTGGAGACTATCATTGTGCAAGTCAAATTGTCAGCACAAAAAAAATATTGTAAGATATTGTGAGATTGTTCTTGCCCACGCCCTATTAAAACCTTTTATGTAGGACAAGGTTGGAGACCACGAAACGTCATGGTTACAAACGTGTGTGTGTGTGTGTGAGGTATGAGAAACAACGACATTTTATAAGGCAGGGGGGTCTAATGAAAAGACACTGTCAAGTTGCATTGTGGGAATCCCAGTCTTGCACCTTTAACTACAGTTTTGTAAGTACAGTCAGGACAGAGACGAGAAAGACTCATCAAACCTGATGATGCCAGTGAGCTCAGTGCTCTCCCCCTCTCTCTCACACGCACACACACTAGCTACAGTCATAATGGGGGGTCAAAGGGCAGCGAAACAGGCTTGCCTTTTCTTTCTATCTCTCTTCCTCTTCCTCCCTCCCTTTCACCTATGCCTTCCTCCCTTTGCCCTCACTCACTCTCTAACTTTCCTATCCCTCCTTCCTCTCCTTTGTCCCTCTTCCTCCTTTTCCTTTTTAGCCTCTAACGAGCATAAATGTTGGAGGATGGTTCCTATTTCTGTCTTTTCTGTCTGTGTCTCATACGTTTTCTCTACATATCAACCTTAACACTTTTTACACAAAAAAGTATTTGCTTATCTCAGGTTTTCAAAGTAAAACTCATCCAGCTAGTTTTGCTTGTTGTAGCAGACGTTGAGCAATTGCTGAATAAAGAGCTTTGTTTAGCAGTTGGTGAAAATGTGCACATGTTTTTGAATTCCGTTCACATCATTTAGACAGGAGCGGAGATGTCTGCACAACAGAAAGGGAAATGACGGAATAGAAACAACACAGATTTGAGGAAGTGTAAGTGATTCACACTGGGAGTTGTGTTGTAGCCAGATGTTTTATGGTTGTATAAAGAGCGTTATGTTTCAACATGGTGCCACTCAGTTGTTGAGACACATCAGCCGTGGAAGCAATGTTCTATAGCAAATATGGATGACTTAACCATTTTGAACTCGACTTGAGAACAGAAAGGAAAAATAACAAATCTTAACGTTATGTTTGATTTTCCCTGTACTGTTAAGATACAGACTCGGGTGACCCTCGGATCCCTGAGTCCAGGGCCCGGACCACCCTGGCGTGGCCAGTTACCGGGGGGGCCTGCAGGCTTGCCGCCATGGCCTCCTGGGGCCTCGGCACAGCGGCTGCTCGACCTCCGTCCGGGGGACTCCATCGCTCTGTT
>JAUMTR010000002.1:3685559-3703304 GCA_032270685.1 Microctenopoma stevenorrisi | reverse complement strand
ATAAAACAATAAAATAAAGGGCCGTGAATGATGACTACACAGCTATACATACATGACGTGCTCATGTGTCATCTGTGACACTGACAGGCCAAAAAAGAAAAAAAGAAAAAAAAAGATACAGACTCACGAAGCTGAAAAGAAATTTCATTTACTCATAAAACTCATTTCTAAATTCACTTTAGCTTCACTCAGAACTGTGTTGCATCAGCAGTGATAGTAACGCGTACCTTTTTTTACATTGTAATACACACACGCTGACGCAGACACAGAGGCCTCTACAGCAGTGGTTCTTTGAGAGGGGAAGTTCCTTTTGCAAACAGGGAAACGCCCTGTGTGTTTGTGTGTGAGAATGATGAGTGAGAAAAGCGTGCAGAGAATGTCCGTGCTGATGCGCGGCGACCCGCTAACTTCATGTCAGGTTCAACAGCTGTTCCTGTGCAGTAGCTTCAGTAAACGTCGCGCCTTAGCTCCGAGGAAACACCTTTGTGTGCCAATCATTTCTACAACCATCACACAGTAAAGTGTAAATGAGTAATTCAATAAATGCTCTCTCACATGTTCTAAAGAATCAAGACTTTTGATTCTCAGCTGTGATTTCTTTATCTGGGGCCACAAAGCTAGAAAATGCACACTGCTGGCATGTGACAGCTACTGAGTAAAATCCTTTAACAGTAACGTGCGTGGGTTCTGCATTGGTTGATCACAAATGATTTGGTCTTTGCACACACCAAAAGAAAAACGGTCAACTATGTTGAATGGCAGCTGTAATACAAAAAGAAAGAGCCTCAGTTGACTTGAGTTACAGACTGGAGAGAAGTAATAATAAGGGGGACTGTGTTAGACCGCACAACTTCTCTTTTTGACTGCGGGCACTTTTTCAGGAACCTTTTTAGGGACTAAACAACTTTACCTGCGTTCATACAAGAAGGAAAACATAAAAAAAGCATTGGCTGGGTTTTAGTTGCTATCCCTTAAGAGCGCCTTTCTGCCAAGGTACTGCTCTCCAATCTTCTGTAAACTATTAGGGCGTAGTTGGGCCACTTACCGACTCAATGCAAGCCTTACAACCACATAAACTGTAGCTTCTGCAGCATTTATCCAAACTGCATTGAAAGAAAAACTAGGTGTCACAATAATGTCATATTCACTGGACATGTATAGAATAACAGACATTTCCACAGCCAGCATCCACAAAGTTATTGTGGGCTGGTACTATTACAGTAAAAGAAGAATTCCTAGAGTTACAGTCTTTCTTCCACCCAAACATCACTGCATACATAACAACAGTGATTGTCCATGAATTATGTCTCCATAATCAACACAGTCTCGCTTTAATCTCTGTTATCGCTCTCATTTCTTTATTTATCACAGTTCATAAAGCACTGAAGGGTCTTTAAGTGCCTGGAGAGTTCCCGACTTTTCAGTCCCAAGGCCAGTTTGGATGAAAAGCCCTAATTGTCTTCACCAGCCCTCTGTAGTCTGTGTCTGATTCGCATCTTAGCATGTTGAAAACTCCCGGCTGCCAACCAAGATGCTGTTCCACTGAATTCAAATGAAAATGTGGCTAATGTGGCTCAACGTCAGAGAATTTCACTGACATGGTGTCAGACTACTAGCAGACAATAAGTAAAGTACTTATCAACAGGAATCAGCTGCTTGGTAACACAACCTAAGTCAGACTTCAAACCATTTCATCAAGCAGCAGACAGTGGATTAGTGTAGTTTACAGCATGTACACACTGTCGGACAGACTCCTTCATCTCTCTGCCTCTGCCTAACCTGCCCTCTCTGCACATTTGGAGAGACGAGCTGTGCACTGTATATTTACCAGAAGCTCTATGTTCTTGAAAAGCCTTTGGTTTTCTAGTTACATGGTTTGGCTGCGTTTTGACCTGCTGTTCAACTGGCGGACAGACCTCGTCCAACTCTGCCTGTTGCCTCATGATTTACTTAACCTGCTTGTCACAAATCAACCATTTCTGCTCATAAAGTTACATTTGAATGGTGAATTATGATGCTTCACCTCTGCTCTGCGGAGGCTGTGGCTGATGTCACCGACTTGTGTTTGTTTTTTTCTTTGCAGCTCTGACAATGCTTCTGTCATCAGCTGTTGTTGGTCTCGTCAGCCAACACATTTGCTGCTCAGTACACCAGTGGTTTATTTCTTTTGCAGGACATTCCAACCGGCTGTAGAGTCTGTGGCCAGTGTTTGTGCAATTTCCCTGATAGTTTTCACTCTTTTCACAGATTCACAAGGAAAAAAATTAAAGCTTAACTCCATATATGATACGTTTTCCATGCCAGTGGCATTATCATTAGTAAAGGCTTAAAATGCAAATGCAGCACACGTATAAATAAACACAGGAAAAACCCAGATTCTTTGTCTGCATTTTCAGCGCTCACGTCAATTCACAACCAAGTGTTTTCTCTAGGGGTTGTGTGTATGTGTGAGGGGAAGTCATAGCTCTATAAGCTCAGTTCCCGTCCTGCTTTCCCATTATGGGACCAGCTTTTTAACACACATGTGCATTATCACACTCAGAAAGTGTCGCTAACAGTCCTCGTCAGTGTCCAGGTCATTGGGTGTTGGCCTTAGTTAGTTACTTAGTTAGTAATGCACAGTATCAAAACTACTTTACTTCTAGCAAATGTGCTGATTCGCAACACAGTCTTCTTGCCTGATACTAAGTTTGCTGAAGCTGCTGATTTGAAAGAAGCTAAGAGG
Organism: Microctenopoma stevenorrisi; assembly: GCA_032270685.1. Lineage (NCBI taxonomy): Eukaryota > Metazoa > Chordata > Actinopteri > Anabantiformes > Anabantidae > Microctenopoma > Microctenopoma stevenorrisi. The sequence goes on along the minus strand of JAUMTR010000002.1, from coordinate 3,700,579 downwards.
ATCTGAGAGGGCAGTTGGTATTGTTTCACAAAAAAACAACAACATATAGCTTCTTCAGTAAACACATGTATCAAATTGAGGTTGTGTGGTCGACCATCACTTCTGTTTGTGTGTCCTTGACCTCTGAGTCATTCTGTGTCACCCTGAAAGATTCGTTCATTCATTGGAGGTATCTGGAGGTTTCCCCTGACTGAAGCACCACTCAATGTCTCAGCAGGAAGTGTGGGATTTTTCTGAGCCTTGCGTAAAAGCACCCTGTATAAAGACCAACACAGGACTTACTGTCCAATGCATCTCTTGCAACATTTCCTGTTTCAGGAAATCAAGTGGTAATGGTGGCAAACACTCGCCCTCTGTCTCACACAAACTTACACACACTTCTGAGAACGATTCAGAGACCTCATTCATTCCTCAACCATAAACTTTTGACCTTATATCATTTTATTAGCGAAGGCAATGATAACACATATATTTATTTGCACCACACTGATAATTCACATCTTCCACATAATAAACACATCAGGTAGGGGGACTGTACGTCTTACCGAGGCAGCATTGTGAGGTTTAAATTCTATGGGGCCTTAACTTTCCCAATCACAAGCACTGTTCCCCCAAGAGATGCTCATTTTTTGAAGCTGAGCAGTAGAGCATGGGAACATGCGGCATAAACAGCTGCACCAATCTAAATAAGACTAAACACCTCCTGTGACCACAAACCACTCACACACATTCGCAAACAGATATTGCGATAAGGAAGTGAGCCCCACCCAGGGACCTTTAAAGATGCTGCAGATGCTGCTCAGTATGTGTGTGTGTGAGCTCTGCTTTATAAGGTATACAGGATATTTCATTAAAGTGAGAATTTCATAGTCTTCTCCTAAGTAACTGAAAGTAGCTATAACGACATTTACGAGAAGTGACGCACCAAAGTATTGTGCCCTAGTTTACGGTCACCATATCGTACATACTTGCAGCAGCCATTGCTGCATGTCCTCGTGCATGCAACAAAGATTAAAGATGAGATTAAAGCACATACCTTATACACCTGACCGTAAGTTCCATTTCCAACAACCTCCACCAACTCAAAGATGCCTGCTGGATCCTGGAAAGACAGTCACATGGTCAAAAGAAAGAAAATAAGATTTGATTTGATTAAAAAACACCACTTGAGACCCAAAAGACTCGCTATCAGGGTGAGCACTGAGGTTTAACTATGGAGACACACACAAAGCCCAATTAATCAGAGACCAATAGCACAGTCGATTCTGAATATGAATACAACACATTCGGTTTACAGATTCACAGTTGGGGAAGGCTAAATTAAGATTCAGCGAATCCGTGGGACACTGAAGAAAGTGAGTGCAGACAACAGCGTAGATAATTTCAGCCGAGTCATAATGCAAGTTAATGCCAAACAGAACTGTACAGACAGAGTAAAGGGAGCAGAACAATGCATGTTATGGTGAGATGGAGACTGAGGAAGTGGGACTACAAATATGGATAACATCGTGAGCTGTAAAGACAACAGGTCTCCTCAATATTTCATCACATGGCAATATAATATACATTTCCTATATGGATAAAACGTGTATAATGGTCACAGCTAAAGCAACTTATCACAACATGCCGTAACCTTTTAATGTTTTACATAAATATATGTGAATGAATCTTATATCTTAGTGGGTTTTCCTGATGTCGGCCACTTGTTGCATGGTTGCTCGTCAACTTTCCACCGACTCCACCAACTGCTGCGTGTAAACACTGCAGCTGGTCGACTCCAACCCAACAACACGGAGCGGCTACAGCACAAAAAGAGGCGAAACACTGCGCGCCGTAAGTTCATGTACGGCCAAAAAAAGTTGATCTAACAGCGTGTTACAGCGAGAGAGGACAGTTACACACGGTAAGAAGAGAAATCTGAGTGGCTGAAACAACACCGTTAACTTAATGCAACACCCACCGCAGAGTGTTTACTCCAACACTTCATTATGAAGGAGGACAGCACAATACTACTTACTCTTAAAGCAGCGAGGTCTATACTGTCCAGACTCCGAGTGGTGTTTTCTCTCGACATTGCTGCCAATCACTTTGTCAGCGTGTTGATGTGAGTGGACGGGACATGGGCGGTCAGCGTTTCTCCTCTAGCCTACGAACTAACGGCTTTTCCTCCCGTCGGGTCCATTCTGAAGTTTAGCTAACAGCAGCAGCAGCAGCAGCAGCGGCGGCGTCAGGCTGCGCGGCGTCACGCGCGCACTTCCGGCTGAGCCTTTCACAACAACAAGCACCATGAAAAGGTTTTAAAATGATCCTGCTCTTTAAGAGAACTTTTAAAACTTTAAAACATTTCTATTTTTTATTTTATGTATGTATTTTTTGTGTCACTCTCATATGTACGACATTTTAGCCAAATGTTGTCATTGCCGAGTTGTTGTTTCCGGTTGCTGTAACTGCGTCAACTTAACGCTGCAGACTTCTGCGACCCCGCAGCCAGGACTGCGCGGAGTTACCAGAAAACCTGACAGTAGTGAACTCCTGTATTTTTGTGTCCGTGCACGTTTTTGTGGTGTGGTTCACACTCCTGTTGCTGGAGAGTCTTGGTCTTATCCACGCTGCAAACAGCTGTCTGGTTCGAGTATGTGGCGAGTTAATAACATGACGAGTGAAGCAGTTATTAGTAAACTCAAGTGTCACACACGCACATGCATCACTGCAAGCTGAGGCACTATTCTAAGCTAAGTTTCATTCTCACTTTACAGTTTTCACTCTGGGCATTTGTAGGTGCTTTTCTCATTATTTTCCCCTACACCTCTGCTTCTGCTCCATATTAGACACCTGATGCAGGAGGAATAGGTTTAAGTTCATCGTACAGGGTAGAGAATGACATAGGTGTTATCTTGGTTATTTAAAGTAACAATACTTGAAACAACAGTGCGCTAGGCATATTTACAGTTTGGTTTTTGCAAAACATTTCACACAGTTCACCATAAATTAGCTGCAAAATATAAGCAAATCACATAAAAAGCAATTTCTTACATTGTAGATTTATTTCCAATGCCTACATTTTTCTCTAGCCAGTGAAACAAAGCTGTGTATATATAATCCAAAAACCCTTTGTTGTTGTTTTTAGGGATTGTCATAACTGTAAATGGTGAAAACTGTACACAGAGACATATGTGCAGAAACAAATTTGATTGAAACAAATCCTTTATTTACCCACAATATATAACAAAAACATTTTATTTTGTTCACAGAATTCTGTAGAAAGTTTGGAAAAAAAAAGAGAAAAAATTGCAGCTGAAAAGAAACAGAATTATTCAGCATGTTGTTGTCTCAGTGGGTCTGACCACTGCACCTCATGCACATCACACACGCCATCTTTCCTCGTCAGACCGTAAATGCTCCTACATCAGTTTCTGATTGCTGAGTTAACAAATAAGCAGTTGTTGTTTGACCATATCTGGGAGATACTCATGAACTGTTTAAATGCTAGTTTCACCAGTTAGTATGTCCTTCTGCTGCAGTATTTATTGGTGTATGTAATTACATGTTTAAGTATAAAACGTATTGTAGAGATGGAGTTTGACATTCCAGTGTCCTGACTGGACCAGTGACTCACAGTCAGCACAGTGAAATAAAGAGTGTTATGTGGTGGGACAGTGTCACTGGGTGTGTGTCTGTGTACGGCTCAGAAACAGAAAGAGCAAGACTATGCTGCTCTTCTGTTTGTTAGTGTGAGTGTAGGAGAGTGAGAGAATGCTGGCGAGTGACTCTCTTGCACCCTCTGCATGTGTGTTTGTGTGTGTGTGAGTAAATGTTACAAGTTAAAGAGAGAGAGTGAATGTGCAGTGTGTGTGTGTGTGTGTGTGTGTGTGAGTGGCAGTTAAGAATGGGGTCTCTGTGGTCCCACAGAGTGGCCCTGTTCACACCACGGTCAGCTGCCTGCACACACACGCACACACACACACACACACACACACAAACAGTCAAACATGCACATTTCTAGACTCATATCCAACCTAAACAACACACTCTGTGTAGGACTCCAGAGAGATAGAGGTTGTCTGTCTCCCTCCATGTGTCCATTCCTTTTTTTCTGTGTGTATGTCTGTGTATCTGCAAACACCCCAAAATACTGTGGAAGTCATTCTGTTTCAAGATGAAGTTGACGTTCTGCTTATCTAAACCTTTTCCCAAGGGCACTTGCATCCACACATACGCACAGCACATACACGAGTAAGCACAAACTATGCAGTGGTGATTAGACCTTACTGCTGTCTGGTCCTCACACATAGATAGATGATGCTGCTCACTCAGAATTGGCATTTCAGCGACTAATTACAAAAAGGCACATCAGTAACATTCAGCTGTGAAAGGAAGCCTGATGAACACTGGCTACACGTTCACTAGTCACATAAAACTAAAGTAAGTCTTATTTTGGATCCGATGGGGCCCAGCGTGTCTGGCATGGACCTGTACAGGACAGGGACTGTGCAGTGCCGGCGGCCAGGAGGGAGTGTACTGAGGTGGGGCTGTAGGATGTGGGACAGATTGTTGCAAGCTGTCTCGCATGGGGCAGACAGCAGGTCAATTCTTAAGGTTTCCAGCTCTAACCTTGGATATGACAAAGTAGCTCAATGGGTTAAGCGTCAGACTGGGATGCAGAGGGTCGCAGGTTCAAAACCCTGTCTGACTCCTAGTCCATCCCAAGGAGCCAGACACCCAGCGCTAGCTCCATGTAAGTTGCTTTGGATAAAAGCGTCTGCCAAGCAAAGTAAAGTAGTCAGTCACTATGTCTCTGTGATCAATGATAATTCTAACAGTTCTCATCCAGCGTGGACATTTCTTTTAGTAAAAATATAATAAAAGGTTTGAAAATAAGCAGACACGCAAACGCTGGGAGTGGTGATGTTTTTTTTAGCTCTATATTGTTATTTATTTAAACCAGCAAAAGTTGGTTGAAATAAATAACAATAATACGCTAGTGATGGGAATTCTTTGCAAAGAGCCAGCTCTCAAATGGCTCTTCATTTAGTACCAATTGAAGCCTAGAGTATATATGGGGAGTGTGAGTGTGTGTTCAGCGTTCATCTCTGTGTGTCCATGTTGGGCGAGTGTGTGAACATTTGTATATGTGTACATGAGGGTGGGAACGTATGCTTGTGTATATGCATGCCTGCTTGTCTATGTCTTTGTGTCAGGTCAGGTCTTGGACTCCACCTCACTCAAAACTATTATTGCCCACTGAAAAAAATCTAAATGAATAAAACTGAATGGAAAAATATTATTACATAGAAGCAACAAGCAGCCAGTTTTCCCTGTCTTCTGGGCAGAACATCACTTGTTGGTGTGGGTGGATTGAAGGTTATGCAAAGGCAAGTGGGGAAGCAGTTTTTGAGGCTTTAGTACTCAATTGTAACTCATCTTATAGACTTTTGTAATAAAGACTTTTGTGAAAACTCTCTGTAAAAAATAGATTAAACATATACATTTCTATTTAAATGTTAAGACAGTAGGGTTGCATGAAGCAGAGTGTTGAGTGTCCACAAGCTGGATACAGACATTTACTAAACCACTAACTGTTTAGATTGTGCAGAGTTGATCTTGATCTCATTAATGGTTTCTACACATGCTCACGCAGAGAACATGCTTAATGGCATGATGTCATTAATGCTATTTCACAGCAGATACAGAGATAAAGTCTCTTCGTCTTAAGCTAGCCTTGCTGGTGAAGAAGTCAACGTTAATTGATATTCTAGACTTTGTCAACTTTGGTCAGAGTAATTGATGGGACCTATTTCAGACTTGTTGAACAGCTCTGTTAATAAAGGCCTACCCTTCATAGAGAAGTCAAACTTGTGTCATCCTGGACAACACATAAAATTGAAAAAAAAAAAAAAGTACCAATTGAAGCCTTTTATTTTAGCCTAATTTAGAAATTATGAGTGGTTTTCATGTTGGTAAGCAATTTTTATAAAGTGTTTTCATAAATGTCTCTATTTTAATGCATTTAATATACATATATTACAACTTGCATTTAAGTCGCTCCGTGTACCTGGCCTATATGACTACACTGTCTTCAGAGCGTTTGCCCCCCCTTCTTCTTCCACATAGTGGTATCTTCCTAGTCTATCCATTCATGTGATTGTCCATAGTGTGTCCATCATGGATTCTCAGCAGAGCAGCTGAAGATTTGTCTCCCCCCAACATGAGTCGGCTCTTCCGGCTCCCTACAAAGCATCGGCTCTTGGAGCCGACTCGTTCGCGAACGACCCATCACTATAAGGTACTGCACCAGGGATGTCACTAGGATTGAAAGGGTAGGAGGGCTTAGCCCCCAGGGCTGTAGGAAGGAATTAGTGTGTATAGCGAGGAAAACAGTTTTTGTTAAATCTAAATGCTTAAGTGCTTTTTTACAGCACTCCGACTGTTACCTGGCTCATTTTCTTCTATCTTCTATCTTTATATCTTCTTTGTTTTTTACATTTTTAGATATTTTTTAATAATAGTCTAAATGAGTGGATGAGTTTTTTTAGCTGGGTGAAGGTTGCGTTGTGTTCATTGCTGCGAGAAGGTGTTGTCCCGGGCCCACCCAGGCCTGAATGATACATACTATGTACACATTAGGGGTGGTGCTGAATCTGTTATCCTGAAAGGCACAAATAACGTCTCTTTTACAAATACTTATTTCAAACAAATAGTTTTTAAAATATTTGTATTCAAAAACAAGAAAAACGTGATATCAAAACGCTGCATTTCCTCATGAGAGCGCAGTGCATTGTCCGGAGGAGTGAGTGACGTTAGTAATCTCGCTGCATTATTGGCGTCTGCAGTCGGGGCTCTCACATTCACTCTGTTAGCTCAGTAATTAAAGAGTAACAGCAACGTCTAGTTCAAAAGGTTAAAACAATGCTTGTGTAGTTGTGTCGAATCGTATGTACTTGTGGGAATTATTATAAATTAAGGACAGCAGACATCTGCTATGCATAATCGCATACACTTCTAATTATTAGTTGTTGGTTTAACCATGAATGAGATAATCACTGTTATGATATTTTCTTTTCAATTACGTTCCTTTTTACATGATTTTTGGAAAATCAGCCAATATTGCATATCCACAATTATTATAATGGATATAATTAAAGCATACTTACACTATAATGGAAATTAAAAGTGTAACACAAAAAAACTTTATCCCCCTCAACAAATACAAATACAAATACCGCCTATTAAACATATGTCGTGTTACTGCTCTTTCTTCCTGCAAACTCTCTGCAGTTATTTCTGCCTAACATTGATATTTCTCTATGCAACTGAAGACAGAAGATATTATCAGATAGAACATAACAGTCGAGTGCGAGTATTAGTTTTTTTAACAACAGCTTAATGTGAGCACTGATATTCTGTGGATGTGCTGCAGTGGTCTAAAGTTCGGTTCTCTCTGGTGTTCAGCAGCCTCCTCTCCACTACCTGCTCTAAAGGTTCCAGTGACGTCCCCAGCTCAGAGCCAGCCCTCCTGATCAGTGTGTTCAGCGTGTTGGCGTCTCTGACTTTTATGCTGCTGCTCCAGTACACAGCAGCAAAGAATATCACACTGACAACAACAGACTGTTAGAAGATCTGCAGCATCTTGTTACACACTTTAAGGACTTCTCCTTGAGAAGTAAAGTCTGCTCAGGGTTTTGTTCCCCTCCATTAGTGTTAAAATACGCATTGGCAGATCCCATTTTTGTCACTTAAGGCAGGGGTGTCCAAACCATTTTAACAAGAATCTTAGACATCGTTACCAGCTGAGCTATTGGACGTGACATGTGGTTTGCTATGTGACGTTTATGAGGTTTGTGGGCTTTGTTGAATCCTGCTTTGCACCATGATGCCAGGGCTGTTTTCTTTTTTATCCCAATTCATCCCCTGACATAAATAATAAAGATGGGGGCTGGACTTAAGGGAACGCAAGTAAAACTAAACAATTAACTGGCATTGACACCTACTCTGTAACAGACTTTGACGTGATTCTCTGACCGCTTCGTCCTGTTGAACAACTCTTCAAACAAACAGTGACATGTACCTTTCTGCGAGGTCCTAATACCCGCCAACCACCTACAGCAGCTTAAACAACCAGTACCTTTGATCCTTTGAATCCAAATGATGACTTTACCTTATCAACGTATTGATTATTTCAGTTCATAGCTTTTATTTGTTAAGTGGATACCTGTGCTCAGTGATATATACGTATGTATATATATTTGGAAAAAAATATTTTTCACAGCCACTATTTGTAACGTTTCACACTCATTTCCCACGTTGTGCTGTATTTTTGTTCTGTAATTTCCCTGGTCACCACAAGAGTGTGCTGTTGCTCAGATTTGCATGTCACTCAGATCATGGCTGTCTGATTATAACTGAGAAAAAGGTAGGGCTGCTGTCACGCCCTACACAACCACATAAACACATTCAAAACATTTGATTTAAATTTTTCAAATCCATCACATCACACACACAATTGATTGTTTCCTGGTTCTGTAGTGAGTAAAGACGTAGACTGTTCTTTGTGTCTGGTGCTTCGACAAAAATATTTCAGTGAATAAAATTTTGTGATCTTCCTCAAAGGACAAATTATATGTACAGCACAGTCTAACATGAAATGTGCATTTAGTTAAATTCTGTAGTTTATTTTTTAGCCTAGTGGCAAAAACATTCAAATCATTCACCAATCACAAACAGCTCATTGATTTTTAAAGGCCTCCTTGGCTGCAGGCTTAACCGGCTACAGTGAGCTAGACACCCTTTGAGATTTCAGAGACAGATGAGTCAATCTGCAGCTATAACCTAACTCTAAATGTCTCAGCCAACTAATCAGTTTACTGCACGTGACTTTCAAATACAAATATTAACTTGTTTAAAATAACAGCACATCCTATAAGCTAATGCTGGCATGTCCTGGCATTTGCAGCTGGGAGAAACACTGTAGGTACGGCAACGGTTATTTTCTGGTTACGAGTAGTAAGAGTTGCAGACTACAGAACCAAATAGCAGCAGAACCAGCTCTCCGTTTACAGCACATTGAGAATATGTAGCTCATTCGTGCCGCTGCATACTATAAAAAGCTGAAAGTGGGCAGCCTCATAGCAAACAGCATTGTGGTTTAGTGAGTAGCGATAATGAGGGGGAAATATGTTTCTTCCTTTTGTGTGTGAGGTTTACATGGTGCTAGCAAATGTTATGCACATCAATAACCTAATCATGAAAACGATGATAAACTGTATCAAGTTGACAAATGACCTTTTTTCCTCCATGTCATTAAAGTTTTAAAATTTAATATTGCGACAAATATTTTCTAACTGGAGACAACTCCATTGTTACATTCTGTGTCCTGAACTGCATGTCCAATAGTGCAAACATATTCTGATTCCAAAAATGTCTATATATACACAGTCTGTGTCCCGTTACAGTTCATAGATAAAAAAACATCACAACATAACCGGAGTGGCATCGTCGCTGCTGTGCAGTCACCGGAGGCACAGGCAGCAGTGGCAGTGCTTTTAACAGTCAGTCTGTGCTTCAGTTTGATATGTTTTCCATATGTCTTTGAGCTGGTTTGAGTTTTGTAGAATTGTTGTAATGACAGAAGTCCAGTAACAGTGTCCTACCTGACCAGGCATTGGTCCCTTAAATCCATAATTAGGAGGATTTGACACTTCGAATCCTAGCTGTTTCATACACAGTCCCACGTACACGTCTTCAATGTATACAGCCTTTACTTGGAAAGATGCCTCCAGTAGCTTTTTGGGTAAATCCATAGAGAACACATAGCCCAGTCCCAGGGCATATGGTGGGTAGCTTGAGTCAGGGAAAACAGAATAAGGCAGGAACCACTTTGACGTAGGGTCTCGAAGGACAGGTGCACCTCTCGCCACCATTCCTGTCAAGTAGAGTTGTTGGGGGGCTTTCAAAAGCATGTCAACAAGGTTATGCACATTAAGGAACATGTCTGAGTCAATCTTCATGGCGTAGGTGGTGTTGGGGCAATGGGAGTCAAGCCATTCGAACATGACCATGGTTTTAATTGTGAGGTTGCTGTAGCTGTCCACAAAGGTACTCTGAAGGATGTCGTGATGTGTTTGGCTTTCCTTTAACACCTGGAGAAACACAGATTCAGGTTTAAAGACATGGTAAGGATTTTACTGATGCACAAGCTCATGTACAGAGAAACACAAGTGTTACCGTATCACGATCTGTCTGCTGAAATCATCCCCTAACCCTCACAACAGAACACAGGAATCATGTCCAATGTTTCAACTGGGAAAATATCAATCCTCTAGAGAGCTACTGTCAGAGCTCAGGGGCTGAGCAGAAAGCTGTTATGTTGTGAGACCATTCAAATTTGACGTGATGTAAGTAGGTGCATTGTGCTCCACATTAAAGAGCGGATGAACATTAGCTTGCTATCTGTGCTAGTAGTTCTTAAGCCTGCATCTCTGATAGTGTGGGGGTGCATTAGTGCCCATGGAACGGGCAGCTTCCACATCTGCAAAGGCTCCATCAATGCTGAAATCCAGGTTTTAGAGCAGCACCCATCCAGATGACGTGTTTTAACAGAACATTGCTAAACCACACACAGCAGGACATGAGTTTAAACATATATACAGTATTTCTCTTTTCTAAGATCATTGCATTCTGTTGTTATGTAGACTGTACACAGAGTGTGGGGTTGTATCTTCTCCGTGTCACTATTCCTTTTCACGTTTGAAAAGAATTGTGAAAGAGAACTTGTGAGGAAAAATCAATTGACTCACCTGCTCCGCAGTGAGCTCTGTCTTATCTCCCTCTTTGGGCTTCCCCAGTAAGAAGTAGAGGCTGACCACTTTACCCATCACTGTGCTCTCTTTACCCCACGTGCTGCGGATTATATCACGGGCCTCTCTGTTATGAGGCGAAACTGGGACCATGAGAACCAAGAATGGGCTTTCCTGCTGGCATCGCTTTGGTTCGTCCACTACCAAAGGGTACGGGTGCGGGTACGCCACAAAGTACTGTGTTGCTACATGTTCAACAGTTGAGACCTGTGAAAGCGGAGGAGGCTGGTGTTTCTTAGGTGCTCAGATGAAATCAAACTTTATATAATACCTTCTACAAACAACCATGTTGTCTTCACTATCTTTCACATCGTCTGTCTTTATTTTTCTAACCCACACCGCTCGCCATCATTCTGGAATTTATCTGCTATTTGTTTAGTATTTTTAAGCTCATGAAACTAGAATGACTGGTTTTATTGTTAGATGCTGTACATGGTTAAACGTTTTGGCAGTGAACCAGATTTCAAGCAGAAGTTGTTATTAACAGTAGGATTTGACAGGATTTGACGCTGATGTCCAGCAAATAAACGCTGACGGGTAAAAGTACTAGCATTTCTTTGGTGAGCTTAAGAATGTATTGTTCACTGTAAATTAGTAACCGTTCTATATCAGTCAGGAATTTCTCTGCTTTTTGTTTGTATAACTTTCGTATTTTCAAGCTGAAGCTTTGTATTTTTAGGCTCGTGGAACTAGAATGACTGGTTTTATTGTTGGATCCTGTACAATGGATAAAGGTTTTGGCAGTGATCAAAATTTAGAGAAGAAACTGAGGCAGAACTTGTGATAAATATTAGAATAGATATTGAAGAGTAAAATTACGCTTAAGTAAGCTTAAAAATGTATTGTTTACTCTAAATTAACTTTCAGTGGCTTGAAGTCTAGCTTAAATTTAGTTTTCAAGTTTGCCTTTGGTAAAAATGAAACATTTATATTCCTGACTTTATTCATAAACTCAGCATGCTGATACTGGAGAGACTGGGTGCTGGATTAATAGCGAAAACATGTGTTGGGTTAGACATCAGTAAATATACATAAATATATAAGTTTCACTCTGACAACATCTGTTTGGCTATTGTTTCATGTGTCCTCCCTTTAAAATTAACCATTAAGTTGTCCAACACTGCTAAACATAAGAGTCCTACCTGAATAACATATGCTGACTTTTCTTATGGTCAGGTAAACGTGGAAAAGTAGAACACACATTTGCCTTGATCAATCTCAAACCTTGGCACAGACAGGAGATAAGACAGCAGACACACTTACACTGGAAGTTGGAGTTGAGGTAGTAATCATAATTTTGTTAGGTTTGTGTGACCAAGAGATGTTCCTCAAAAAGTTCAAATTCTCTGATAGATTGTAGCTCGAATTGTAGGACATCAAAATTATAGTTCCAGCTGTGAGCAGTAGCATCAAAAGAGACAACCAGCGTCTAGATGCTGTCCATGGAGTCTTTTCACTGCCAAGACAAAAGTGAATACGGATATCTTTAATTCTTTCTAACTGCACATCAAATGCTATTTACTGTTCATTACCATAGTAGAATCAGAAAGCGCTCTGGTAATATTGCCTCTTCATTGTGCAATGCTGAAAGCACTACTTAATAGTGATTTAGACGAAACTGGGAAGGGCAAAGAAGGGTGTTTCCATCAAAAGCCAACACAATCCCACACTGAGCAAACAATAAAACATTTGGAAACATTGCACACAATACAAAAATGTGATATGTGTTTTGCTGAACTTGCTTTACCAGCCTTTCTATAGACTGCTCGATGCAGCTCGCATTCCTGGTGCACTGAATTAACCATCAATCAACAGAATAACACACATACAGAACTTATGCAAGCATTTAGCTCAAGGTTATACATTGATAAAAAGATTAGTTAATCAGTTAAAATTGTTAGAACCTAGCCCTGACATCTGTGTTTGAAAAATATTACCCACTTCCCCAACAACGCTATCAGCAAAGTGTGGTGAGACATTCAAAGAGGAAGCTGCATTGCTGTTACTGCTTTATGTTCTTGCCTTTTTTGTGTCTTTGTCACACCTAAATTATTCTGACCAACAAACAAAGGCATGCATAACAAAATGTGATTTTAAAATAATTGTATTTGTGTCCAAATGTGCCTGGCATGTGAAAAAGTAATTGCCCCTAACCTTAATAACTGGTTATGTCAACCTTGGTAGCAAAACAAGTGTTTGTAATAACTGGCAATGGGTCACCATGGAGATTTTTGAGCTTGGTGTCCATTGTTGAAATTATTCTTTAACACTAATAGCCTGTTTAAACGTCATTCAACAACCTTGCAACACACTTTGACTAGATCACTGCAAAACCGTTGGGTTATTTTAGCCATTCTGAGGTGGACTTCCTGAAACACATAGTGTTCATATATGGTAAAAATGCAATCGCAGTTTTGTTTTGCCACAGAACGTAATTGCAACTCAAGTACAAAAGCTGCGTTTAGTATTTATGTGGCTCTGTTTTTTTTAAATAATCAAATTTGTTTATTTTTCTAAATCATGGACAAGAATGCCAACAAACACAACAAACAACCTTTTCGCAGGACAAAAATGTACTGAGCTCTAGGGTGTAGATAAAGTCAGTTTTACTTCTTATTACTGAGCATTAACATATTTCAGGATTAACAGACATAACCTGATATATGTCTTCTCTGGTCTCAGTCACTACAGCAAAACTAACAACGTTTGCTCTATCTGTATATAAACACACGTTATAAAGACTAAAAAGAAAAAAATATCAACAGTAACATACAAAAACTAATTAACAATATTCTTTTATAAGATAAAGTGTGAGTTCTCAAGAATGTTTATAACAGCTGTGCTGAAAGCTTCTTCTACAGATCCACAACACGTCCTGAATTCACAGCTGTGTCTGTGCAGGTTGTAGTACGAACGCGTTGAGACAGGTTTTATGTGTATTATCTTGTGTTGTCTGAGAAGACATGCTGGCCAGCTGTGCAATTACTGTAGCTGAGCAAAACCTGTGCTTTGAGCGAAAGAAAAGAAGACATTTCTCACCTAAACTGCTTTCAGTGGAGTTAATAATGAGAGAGATAATAATCTAAGTGCTGAATGCAAAAGATAACCAGAAAGATTTAACTGAACTGAAAGACGGAAGCAGCCCTTCAACATCTTTAAAAAACTTTTCCTGTTTGTGACCTGTTTAACTCCATGATAAATAAAAGTAGTAGTACTTTAATTTAAGCAAGCTAAATGAAAAGGTAGACGTACCTTTTTAAAACAGAATTCTTCATTTTCGAAAGGTGCAGAATTACTTCAGAGCCAAAGCATCTTAGAGTAAAAATAAAACGTCCTATGCAGGAGCTTTCAGAGACATTGTGGTTTACGGTAGAACCAATACTTCTCTCCAGCTGCCTTAGAAAGTGTGCTGCTTCAGAAAATACAGTTGATGACACATCAGCTGTTACAAAGTGGGGTGTGTCTCTCTACGTATATGGGGAGTCTGGGAGGGAAAATGATCAGCGTGACTCAACATGTATTCTATTAAGGTACTCTATCATCCTAAGACTTGTTTTTTGTTTTTGTTTAATCAGAAACCATGTCAGGTCTTGTTCTTTTTCTTCGGATCAAGCTTCCGCCTAATGGATTTGGATATATGCAAATAAAAGTTAAATTAAGGGACTAAGGCTTTGATGTACAATGCATTTAGATTAGATTAGATACTTGACTGGGGCCGATGTGATGGAAATGTATTATTTAGAGACTATAAGTGTGGTGGAACCTTGATGTTCTGTGAATAATGTTTTCTTCCTCATTGTCTTAGTTATCCATATGTTTTGTCCCTCCATATGTCCATCCTGACCCACGTACTTGTATCATCTTCCTAGTCTATTTACATGTCAAAGATAGTAGATTCCACGTAAATAGATTCCAGGGGAGCCCAGTCTAATTGTCTCTCTGTCTCTGCGCTGTTTCAGGGTTGCATCCTCCCACTTGTATGCAGAACTATGAATGTTTGTTTCACCATATCTATGTCTCACAATTTCTTTGAGTCAATGACTGTTGGCCTTTCTTTGCAAGAAAATAAACTGATAAAAGACAGATCAGATGACAATTTTTATTTAAGTTTATTTAATCTCTCACCCGTCACCCTCTTATCAATAAACAGGACAGGGGGAATGTGAG
>JAUMTR010000002.1:3671241-3685459 GCA_032270685.1 Microctenopoma stevenorrisi | reverse complement strand
ACACTAGAAGTTCCAGAGAGCAGCCATTTGGCTTTTCTACCTATAAAACCTGCTGGGCAGCCGATCGGCTGAAAGGCCGTATGCTAAGCTAACATTGAACAAAATGATGCCTCTAGTGCTAAGTTGTATTAGTGATTAGACCAGAGTAAGAACATTTGCTACAGCACTTTACCGAAGAAGGAAAACTGGGTATACGTGTGTTTTGCTCTAGTTAGTTATGACTAACGTTACATTTTAGGCTAAGTAAAAACATTAAATGTCACATAATCCTTTTGTTTAAGTAAGTGGAAGTAAGTGCTAGCTGTGGCCTGGTAGCTAGATTGATTTGTTCTGCTTCCATTTTTAAGGTTTGGAAACACCTGCTACATTAGTGCCCCAGTTATCATTGCCACATTCATCAGATTGACAGGATATATTTACATATTTTGCAGTACATCAACACCATGACAGGCAAAAGAAATGTATGCCAGAATTGTAATCTTATTCCCCTACCTCAGTAACACATACTGAAAAAATTCTGTCAAAATGCATGTCTATATCAACTGTTTATTGTTACATAACTGAACTAACGCACAAAATGTCTGTTGATGTCACCTTTCAAGGAACATTACTATGATGGAGAGTCACTTAATTCATTGCACTGTAGTCCAGGTCACTGGAGATAATCTAGGCTTGCGTAGTCTGTTTGGGTTTATGGATTCAGTTGCTCGGTATAGTTGTAGTTCCTGTCTGTGTTCAAGTTGTGTTCTATGAAGATGATTCTGGTGTTGTACTAATTACTCTTATGCATAAGCAGTACTGTAAAAGTGAATAAAGAGATCCGTTGTGTGGTATGTGGTATGAAAAAGCACTTGCCTCTTGAATTCCCAAACATATTTGAACACAGCCAACAATTGTTCAGTTCATATCATGTAGGGCATTTTGAGGGGGTTGCTCACTTAGTGGTAAAACTTGTTCTGCATTATATTCAGGAGAACTTTCTAAATGCTGAACAACTTGATGGTAGAATACATACCTTTCCTATGAGCTGCGACATACAACAACAAACAAACAACATGCCTTCGACTAAGGCTTCAATCACCAGCGAAACTGCCCGCCAAGGGTAAAGTTTGATGGCAATAATAGTTTGGGTTGGATTGAAAGCATTTTAATCATAGTGTTTATAGTGTTGTAACTGCTGTTAAGCTATCCTAAGGTAGGGAATGTTGATTTGTTGTTCATGAATGTAGTTTAGTGTTGAGGATGTCTTTATTTGAAATGTATGTGTAGAGAGTGAATGTGTTACAGTTTTGTTTTTGTGGTTGTTGGAGTGTTTGTGTCTGGATACTGGCATCTAGCGAGAGCACCTTAGGAGCGAGCATGCAAGATCTCGTTTATGGACTGTAGGTAAGCGTGTCTGCTATGCTAGGCTGGTGTTCAAAGGGAGTGACACAAGACTCAAGACCTCTTTTCAGGGCAAGCGGCCAACATGGTATTTGTTTCAGAAATGTTTTTATTTTATGTTTGTACTGTAAACTGCTGCAATGTTGTACTGTTCACTTGTATATGTGTAGTTCTCACGGCGTGATGGCGTAAAGGCTTAAGGAGAGAGCGCCAAAGCAATAAACGCCTGTTTAAAGGAACCAACCTGTGTCTGTGTTGTTTTGGAGAAAGCTACAAGTGTAATGGTACAGATAGATGATAAGTATTGGCATCTACTACTTCTGCTTCTACAAATAGTCAATATTGTTTTTCACCAGTGCTGTCAGAAGTTATGACCATCTACCTTAAACATCATCAGCACTTTAAGCAGTTTTTTTTACATATCAGTTGAAGTTGAAGTAACACTATGCAGTATTACCCAGTGTTAAAAATTTTAAAGTAAAAATTTTAACTCTATGGTAAGAGTTAATTTAACACTAATTCCGAATGGCACCAAATAGACTCAGTACCAGTGTGAAATGTAACTCTTCCAGTGTGTAAGTGTTATTTTTACACTGCTAATTCAGTCAAAAGTTTTAAAACACGCTGTTTCTTTATCACATTTATGCAAATCATGGAATCATAGACCAAACTGTATCATCAAAGGAGCCACCTTTGGCACATATAACATCTGACCACACTCGTGACGTTCTTTCTACAATAGAAATCTAATATTCTTCAGCTGTTGAAATAGCTCCCATACATGTGCAGCACTTGTAGGTTGCTTTGCTTTTACTCTTCTGTCCAGTTCATCCCAAACCAGCTCGATGGGGTTCAGGTCTGTAGACTGTCCTGGCCACTCCATGTTTTCAAGCTTACTATCTTGTTCTTTTTTTCCGAGGTAGTTCAGGCATAGCTTGGACTTTTTTGTTTTGGGTCGTTATCTAGTTGTAGAAGGAACCCTTGACCAACTAGACACATACCAGAGGGTGTTGCATGGCGCTGCAGAATGCTTTGGCAGCCATTTTTGTTCAGAGTGCCTCTCATTTTGTACCAGCCCCAGACCATCACACTTCCTCCTCTTGATGCCGCACACAGTGGAACCATCCAAAAAGATCCTGTGTGATCAACCAAGGATTTTAAATTTGGATTCATCATGGCCCTGACCAGTCTCTTTTTCAGACGTCTTAGCAATGACTTTCTGGCTGCAGCTTTTTTCTGTCAAATCTTCACAGTTTATACTGATACTAACTTACGATGGCCAGTATTAACCTGGGCTTGCAGCTGTTGTCCTTTGTCCTTTGAACCGCTTTGGCAGTTCACCACCTAACTTTGTACTGTTTCAAGCTTTAATTCAAAGCTGATTTGAAATAAATGTTTGAAAACTGTTGACCGGTAGTGTATGTGTTGTGGTTCCAGTAGTTAAATGACTTTTTTGCTGTTACAGTACAATCTAAGGTCATAAAAGGAAAACTTTGGGAGACTGCACATGTGGATAAACAAGATTGTGTTTTGACCACAATAGACCCAGTGTTTAAAATAGTGTTTAGAACCAGAAATAGCTTTATAAACTAGCATCCTACTCTCCTACAGCAACATCATGGACAACGCTACTGCAGGAAAGGACACGTCATTGTCTACTTCTGAAAGCTGGTAATCAAGTAGATGACACACTGAAAATCGTAGTAAGAAGGAACAGTTTTAAAGATATACTGTAGCTTCTGAATTATCTTAGAAATCTTAGATTAGACTTGCAAAATGCAAAACCAAATTCAGTGTGTGAAACAGAAAGGTTTTAGAAGAGGAAGTGGGACATGAGGACGATGATGAAGATGTTGCAAGAACATAAAAAAATAAATTGCACAAAATTTGGTTGAGCAATAAAAAAATAGCAACTGTGGTGGAGAATCAGAAGAAAACAGTTAGGATAGTTGAATGTTTACGACCACAGGCATCAAAATGTAGGAAACAACTCATATAATTTTTATTTGCTCTCAGTTAAATTATTTCAACCAATATATCCAAAGAATAGTCAAAACAAATGAGCAGAAATCGAAAGACAACCACTATACTGTATATTGCCATGGAATATAACAACTCAAATAATTCATTATTGTATCAAACAATCCAGAATTAATTGGTTCTAATAAGACAATGACAGTAGCTTTATGTAAATTGAACATTATTCACTTTGCTTAAATATGATGGTAATAATCTTGGTTTATTAAAGCTCACAAAGAAGAATGTGCTCTGGTTCAGATTGGAGTCCGTTTTTTAATTCAGTGAAGCCGCCTTTGACTGGCTGGTAGAGCTCTTGATTGCAGATTTCTTTCATCGACCCATTTGTCCATCGACAAAAAGATAAAACCGATAAAAGCAAAGAGAGGCTCTGGGTGTTCATGAATAATGTACGCAACATATCACTGCCATGTATAGATAATGCATAAGTTATGGAAGCTGTACAGAGATTATTATAACAAACTTACATTAAAAACGTCTGGTAAAAAAAATTCACCAATTTCCTAAAAAGATAAAAACTTAAATAAAACAACAACAAAAAAAAAATACAATAAGATTTTGGAGGGATACCTCCTTTTTTTCCCCTTCGTCAGTTTCTAATCATTACTTGATGGCTAGACAGAAAACAAATATACTGTACCAACATAAGATTCTCCTGCATATTAAAAGAGGCTGCAGCAAATGATTGTGTCATTTACTGTTTTATCTATGTTTATTTTGTTATAATTATTTTTTATCTAAATTGGTGGTCATGCAAATAGAAAAAGCCAAGTCTTTTATGCTTTTAGCTTGGTGGTTAAAGTCGATAGTCTACCTCTTGGCCTGTTTGCTCCTTGATGAGTTAACTAATTTCTGTTAACTGGGTTACAAGGTGAAGAGTTGGCTCTTTTTCACCATCCTAACTCAAGAAGTAACTAGCCTTTTAGTCTACTGGTTTATGCAACTAGCCAGCTTCCACTGACTCCAACTACCTGTGCTTTCTGACTAATTAAGGTTTGCAAAATCAGCCATCGCTTTGTGCAGCCCTTCCAATTTTGATATTCCTGCTCGATTCCATGTCTTTTAAGTCAACCATTTGAGCTTCTAAGAGCCAAAACAGGCAGCCAACTAGCCAGAGTTATATTTCAAGAGGTTGACTTGTTGTTTTAAGGTGGTGTGGTATTCCAAAATCATTGCTTGAGATCTGCCTTAACTGACAAGCCACCTAGTCAACAGGTAGATTTATATTCAAAGAACTAAACTAAAACAAAATCAGCTGGCATTCACGCTACTTTTTGTTTGTCAGTAGACGAACATATTGTGGTAATTAAGCAGGTGACAAAAACTGTTTTTTCCAGCTGGTTTTTAAGCATATTGTCACTACAAGATGTTTCTGTTTCTAATGTTGTCCATACACGTCCAATAACTCTTTTGCATCAAACAGATTCAACATTATTTCATTCCAGGTCGGGGCCACGCAGCTTACACGCCAGTCTGTAAACAGTTGGTGGCTCCAGAAAAGGTGAGCAATTATATAATCTGAATCCAACTGAATCCAAAAGTCTGCATCCCGTTGACCTAACCACTGTGAATGTTAGCCTTCCGCAGTCGTTTAGCAGTTTGTTGTTCACAGCATGGGGTGAGTCCAAAACAAGTATGCCAGTCCACGACCAGTCTCTCCTGTACACATTCCAAGAACCCAAAGAAAACCAGTTGACCAATTAGTCTACCTCTTGTCCAAAGCCACAGAAAAGGCAGTCTGTGATCTGTTACTCCACTACCAGCTGAGCAGTCCTTCTACCAGATGTCAGAGCTTAGTTCTCTGCTGGTGAGTGGTACGAAGGTGCTGTTTAGATGGAGTTCTGGTTTTTTCCCAAGTGTACTGCTCTGGGGCACCTGGGAAACACACAGTATAGCAAGGATTAACACGAATCTTTACCACAGCAGGTCTGCATTCTAACGTTTACACAGTACGACTGTTTGCCAATAGTAAATCATGCCTCATATATGACAACTTTACTAATGCATATCACTTTATGACCGAGTGTTGAGCTAAAATTTGAGGTTGGATAAAATGAAGATAGTATTTTTTTTTCTACATTTGTTTTATCCAACAGACCTCTTGTTCCCCAGTGAACTGCTCTGAACCCCTGGGGAGAAAAGAGGGGTTTTATTTTTAATGTGTTGAAACTCTTTGAGTCCATGCACACAAAGAAAAAGGTTCACTATGCACATGTTGGATGCAAAAGGAATAAAAAGTCACTAAGAACGACATACTGTTCGTGGCATTGTCCTCTCTCCCACCTGTCCATTCAGCAGTGTCATAGGGATGTTGCAGTAGACGTGGCGCCCCCCGGGGCCAAGGGTGGAGAACTGCATTGTGGGAGGAGGTGGGAGGGGGGGTGACAGAGAGGAAGGCTGTGGGGGGAGCTGGAACTCGTAGCTGCGGCAGAAATGCCTCATTTGCGCTGCTGTTGCTGTGTGACCCCCTCCCAGTGGCAAAGTCATCTGGTTGTAGTCGGGAATTTCTGTTGCCAAAGGAACCTGTAGCAAAAAAAAAGGATTTCCATCATTTAGAGTATTTTTTCCAAAGGTACCAGAGTAATTAGATCAAAAAGATTTGCAGACTATTTTTTTTCGATTAAAGATAAGACGAGAGAAGCAACGGCAAACTGTTGAAAGCTGTGAAGCTAAATGGAGCTGGGGTTTCACTTCTTTTTACCCATGCAAAGTCTCATCTTTGGACCCAAGCTGATCTTAACTGATATTAACTTTAGCCTTATCAGCAGAAAAACCAAGTCTGCACTTTATGTAAATGTAGTTTCAGACAGTCTACTGTGCAAAGCTACAGTATCATCAGCTCTTATCTGACTGACCGATCGTGCCAAAAAGCTGACCTGATGATGTCCATGGCGACTCTCATTAGGGGGCATCAGGGAGGCAGAGGTGGTTGTCATGGCAATGGTGGAGACAGTGGTCTGTAGGTCACCGAAGAGGCCCTGTTCACCAGAGTCCATCACCTGTTCCCATAGGAACACAGTCATACAGTTAAATGCAGATTAATGGAAATATTTCAACAATCAAACACATTTCATCATATTATACATAAAATACAACTTGTGTTAGCCACAATACCAACAATAAATCTGACGAAAAGCCCAAAGACATGCATGTTAGGTTAACTGGTCTCTCTAAATTGTCTGTAGGTGTGAATGTGAGTGTGCATGGTTGTTCGTCTGTATGTCTATGTTTTGGTGCTGCGATGGACTGGCGATCCGTCCAGGGTGACGCCGCCTCTAGCCCGAAGACAGCTGGGATAGGCTCGAGGCAGATCAAGCGGAAGGTAATGGATGGATGGACGAAAAGCCCAAACCCAACAACAATTTGCATGGGCATTTAATCCTGGTTCGTCAAAGAGCCATTGTTCTGCCCTACCTACTGCTAATTACCTGAAACTACGAAGCCAAAGTCCAGGGTGGCTGGATAACAAGTAGGACAGTCTGAAGAAGCTATTTAGATGAGTGCTGAAACATTTCAACCTAACATGAAAGAAGTCCAGTTGAGTCAGGGACTTCTAGATACAGTGCCCTAAGTTTTAAGTTTTACTTTAATAAGACAACAAAATTACACTCTACAGTACATTTATGAAACAAACACACTATAAATTCAGAAGGTGGTGGTGGTGGGGGGGTACAGATTGTGTATGACACAAATAAGAAACACATTCTGGGCAGATGGTGTTTAAAGATTTACTGGCTGTAAGAAAAATTAAAGTTGACCCATGTTTTTTGCTCATACGAAGTTTAAGTCAAACCTCTCTTGCATTGTACCTGGCGTCTGGACAACATCTCTCTGCGCTTAGCAGGCATCTCATAGACCACCTGTTTCCAAAACTTAGATGACAGCTTGTTGTTTTTAGGACCCCTCCATTTGATGATAGATAAAACCTAAAGAGAAGAGATAAGAAGCAGAAACAGTTTTCATGCCAAACTGCTTCAGTCTGCTGGTGGTTGATGATACCCCTCAGGTCACTCCTCAGTTCATCCCAGTCTCTGTACCTTGATGGTGTGTTTAAGTGCCTCCACCTCCTGGTAATTGATGACGTTCTTCAGGTCTGCACATTCTATCATGATCACCTGAAAACAATAAAATTCCAGAAGCAGACGAGTTTTACAAGGGAGAGAGATTTCTTGCACTGGACCATATCATAAAACAGCATGTCTTCAAGCATTTTGCAATTTCCTTGAATAATAACCAAGCCAGATAAGTTTATGACACACATCCAGCTTATTTCTCTGCCTGATTTTCAGTATGTTGCGGATAATACCTTGATTTCCCCAGTAACCAGCATAGAGTGGAGGCGCGTCTCTATTTGGAAGATGCTCCATCCTCTTTTGGCAACAAACTCTGGAGTCAGGACAATGATCAGACGCCTGCTCTGCTCGACGCTGCGAGCCAAGTCCTCAATGTAAGCTGGGAGAGAGATAGAAAGAGACGTAAAGACAAAACAAACGGACAGAGAGCAAGAGGGAAGTGAGGCAGCATTTAACAACATGAGGAACATGGTTAAGTGACTTGAAACTATACAGTAAAAATATACATTACTTTTACTACTACATTTACTTGACAGCTTCAACTATTTCCTAAAACAAAACAGTGAACTAATAAATTGGGTAAATTATATATATTATTGTATATGACGTCAAAGAGACACTATATATGCAGTTGCTGATGGGTCCATACACATGAGAAAAGTAGGTAATTGCACAGGGCTGCACTTCCACAGGCACCCAGCGTCCACATGTGAGCAGATCTCAAACAGAAGGAACTGTTTTTTCTTTTCAAATCTTTGTGTTGATCTCTGATAAGGGCCTTACGTCACAGAGACTTGACGGAGCACAGATCTTTTTTTCAAACAAGGAAGCATTGCTCTGTATCTCTGATTACAATGTACATTTAAGGACATCCTCAGGTATCAGGAAAAACAGCATCAGGTCTCAGGATCAAGTG
Organism: Microctenopoma stevenorrisi; assembly: GCA_032270685.1. Lineage (NCBI taxonomy): Eukaryota > Metazoa > Chordata > Actinopteri > Anabantiformes > Anabantidae > Microctenopoma > Microctenopoma stevenorrisi. The sequence goes on along the minus strand of JAUMTR010000002.1, from coordinate 3,677,050 downwards.
TCAGGGAAAACGGCATCAGCTCTCAAGAAAAATGGCATCAGGTATCAGGTAAAACATCATTCTGATACCTAATGCCGTTTTTCTTGAGACCTGACGGAGTTTTGTCTTATACCGGATACCTGACGGAGTTTTGTCTTATACCTGATACCTGACAGAGTTTTGTCTTATACCTGAAGATGTCTTAAAATGTACACCGTAGCTATGCTTGTTACCCTCCCACCTGCAGCTTTCACCAATCATGATTGAGGACATAGTGGCCTGGTAACTCAATGGGTTAAGTGTCAGACTGGGAGGCAGAAGGTCGCAGGTTTGAAACCCCGTCTGACTTCTAATCCATCACCTACAATGTGTCTTGAGCCAGACACCCAGCGCTAGCTCCCTGTAATTCGCTTTGGATAAAAGCATCTGCCAAGCAAAGTAAAGGACAGAAATAACTAGATATAAAGAGGGATTTTGTGTTAAAATGAAACAATATAATTGGTCTGTGTGTTTGTATGTTACATTGGAAATAACAATAAAATAATTTCTAAGCTCTCACAGGCCACATGAAATGAGGGGCCGGTTTGACACATATAATATAGGATTATATTATAGAATATAGGAGCAATTCTTTACTCCAGCAACTTCAACTTGAGTAAAGAATTGAAAGTGTTTTTTCTGCCACCTCTGTTTACTTGAGATGAAAAGGAAGCTATAACCTGCAAGGCAGACCTGTTACAACATGCATTCTGTAGTACGCAAGAGCCATAAGCAGAAATGATCTGAAGCCATGGAGTCAGCTGTTAGACATTTCATAGATGCCATTGTGATTCAACAGATTATCAAACCCAGAAGCAGCTTATCGTTAGCCTGGTGACTGTATCGTTTGACAGAAATTACCATTTTTTTTTCACATGAGATACACATCACAGAAACCGTTTGTTTTTTTTCTTTGGTTTGTTTCAGTGAGCATGCAGGATTTAAATAGATGGATAGGGAGTTGTTTCTTCTGGCTACACACACCTTTATAATATACATAAACACTGCAGTTGCTGTGTTTGATACCTTATGAAAATAAGACTGCTTTAGTGTTCTTACATGGTGTATGCTTCTTTTTACTTTGACAGAGTCAAACTACCCGGTCCTCTCTGGCTCCACTTTTTATGAGATTAACATGTTGATGCAAGTACTTAACTTTAACACGCAGGTGTGAGGTTGATACATGTTTACAAAACTGTAGGGGGGAAATATGCAAAACAATAAAGGATATCATTATATATAATCAAATATTCTGAGACATCATGTGTAAATGTTTGACAAACATTTGCATGTTGAAATCGGGCTGGGCTGATAATACAATGTGACCTTACAATGACAAACATATTCAGGTAGCTCATGTCATGCTGAAAAACCAATATAGATTACTCAGTTGTACCCTGTAGTACTTCAGTACAATATATTATATGTTATGTTATGTTATGATACATATAGACAGCTAAAAAATCAGTAACATACAAAAATGATAATCTGGAAAAGGGGGCATGGGATTGCAGAGCCCACCCCTCTGCGCACAGCTGCTAGTAGTCAGAGAAACAGACCAGCTGGTCTATCTCACAGGCCGCCCCTAGTACGTCCGCCTGCTGAACTGTGTGTCTGACACTGTGGTCTACAGCACAGCAGTTCCCCAGGGGACACTCCTGTCTCCGTTCCTTGTCACGCTCTTCACATCAGATTTTATGTACAACTCTGACTCCTGCCACCTTCAGTTCTTTGATGACTGTGCAGTTGTAGGATATATTCAGGGTGGAGACATCACAGAGTACACGGGAGTGGTCGACAATATTGTAGACTGGTTTGAGCAAAACCATATCCAGCTCAACACAAGTAAGACAAAGGAGCTGGTGGTGGACTTCAGGAAACCTGGGGGTCCTGTCACTCCTCTCATTATTTGGTGGGTGTGTACTTTTACTTCCTGTTCTTTGTGTGGACCTGGAACCTCTACACGTTGTAGCTGAAAGGAGCACAATCTCCAAACTCCTCTCAATTCCGGACAGTCCCTCCCACCCCCTACACAGTATCCTGGCTGGACAGAGGAGCACGTTCAGCCAGAGACTTATCACTGTCAAGTGCTCCACTAAACGCCACAGGAAATCATTTCTTCCTGTGGCCATCACACTGTACAATTCCTCCCCTGCCTCCCTCCATAAAGGGGAGAGGGAAGAACAACAACTCTAGAGATTGATGTTATCATGTTTTTGTTTTTTGATCTTATATATTTGTTGTTTTTGTATCTATATTCGTTGGTGCTGTTTATGGTTGTGGGTCTTCGAATCCTTCTGAAATGAGAGCGGCTGTATTCGTGGCAAAACACTTTCCCTCTGGGATTAATAAAGTGTTTTGAATCTTGAATCTTGGTTACCTCTGCTTCTAACATTTATTATTTTATTTATTCTAGGAGAGCAGGAAAAGCTACAGACACAGGAAAATAAAATTGAATTGAGCAGTAAGCCTCCACCTCTAGTATCTGCCTTCTTCTCTGCTGGCTGCATCCTTCAAGTCATTATGTTCATAAATGACTGGAATGACTGACAGGAGTATATAGTAGAGTGACAGAAATGCTTGTGCAAGATTTCTGGCTGTGACACAGTGATGTGAAGTCAGCTCTTAAATGGGGATTAGAGTTGTGCTGAGGCACCACAATCATCTTTTACTTATAAGTTAGGAAGAGGAAAATGTGAACTTGAGCAGTGGGACTGGCAGGTGATGCCGTGCGAGAAGTCAGCCAAGGCGGCGGAGGTAGAGCTGCTCTGCACATCTAAATGCTTCTCCTCTTCCTCACTGTGGTGCTGTTGCTTCACGCCAACTCCAGCGTCCCCGTCTAACTTATTTATTTGTGACACTTTCGACGTGTTTTGCAACATGCATCAGCAAAATTGCTCGTTATTTTTCAAATGCGTAGTTACTGAAGATGTCTGAAGACTGCGTTCTGTGAACGATGAATTCCCTCCTTCTTAATGCCCCCCCCCTTCACCACCTCTCTCGTTTGCCTTTCTTTTTCACGCTTAACCTTCCCTCGTCTTCCGTGCCCTTCGCTTCCTTTGTCCCGCTCTCTATTTTTTACAGATTATGTAAATCAATTAACCTAAACTGATGACTTTGTGCCACCACCTCTTTCTGTTGCCGTTGTTTATTTCTCGCTCTCTTGTTCACTGGAAGGCTAATGGAGTGGATAATTAAGCGGTGTTATTTCTGTGTTGCTCTGTCAGTGGCTCTGGAAGCAAAGAACAGCACCTCTCTGTCTTTGTGATTCACTCATTTAGTCTGCTGTTCATGCAGGGGATAACTTTCTGTTCATATGCAGCTTAGACAAAATGATGTGTGCAGATATGCAGCTGCGGACATTTGTTTGCAGGAAGATTTCGGGGCATAGGGACGAAGCCTCATTTTGTGAAGAAACATGAGTTGTTGTTTTTTTCTTTTCAGGATGCTGTGTGTGTGTGTTAGCTTAGGAAGGAGGCATAATTATGGCTAAAGGTGCTGTGCAGAGCATGCCAATTCATTACGAGCCACATTTAAATAGATGCATTTATGGATTTTGGAGAAAACATTAAATAATGCACAAAAAAATATCAGTTTTTTTCCACTTCCAAGCATCCTTAAAAAATTATTTTAGCAACAACATTCTATGTAAGAAAAAAAGATGCTAACAGAGAGGAGATAATAAGAGTCTTTAGAAGATTATATTTCCCTTTGATAGTCGATAGAAAGGATGTTGCATAACGAAACACTCTACAGACTACGTGTGTGGTTTTCCTCTTCTTCAAACACCAAGCAGGTAAATAACACACACATACACCATGATGCACATAATCATCTTGACGTTGTGTCACAGTCAATGGCTTTATTACGGCTCTACTGTAGGAAAATGTTAACACTGTGTGTTTATGTGATAACAGCTGTGTGGAGCAGATGAAACCCACTACATCCCAATCTAAATGCTCTATTTACCATCGCTGCAGCTACCAAGGTCAGAGATGAGCCTAACAATGATGGATGGGCATGTGTGTATGCTGAGAATGACAAATCTTGTGTCTATATTGCATTATACCTGCAGTTTCTTGTCACTCCCGCAGGCTCGCTTCCCTGAATTTCACATTTTACTTTTTTTCAGTTATTTGCATGATGCAGACTTACATTATTAAGTCAACAGTGAGCAAAGACTATATCATCTTACATTTGGCTAAATTTGCTGCACCTTAACTGTGGGTAAAATAAGGGCCAGTAAAATAGATCCAGTTTTATCACATTTTCATAGACTGGTGTTCAGTACAGATCATTTGTGTCCAAGTCTAATTCAGTTTCGACTAACATGTCTTGTTTTTCACACGTGTACATTGACAAATAGCGCAATAATAGTCATATTTCCCCCTCCAGTTGGCTAAAGAGTGACATATAACCCCAGAAAGAATGATAAATGGTACGTGTTTGGTGTGTTTCTGTGTGTCCGTGTGTGAGTTTTAACACTCTGCAAGCTACACAGCCCGTGTGAAAATGTGTGGGTGTAAGAGCTCAACATAAGCGAGGTGGTGTGTGTGATTGTTTATTTGAAAGAGGAAGTAACTGTGTCCGAGACATGCGGTGTTGTGCACGAGTGTGTGCTTGTGGTTTCAGCCTGTCTGTCTATAAGTGAGATATGATGAAGATCAGCATTCATTCTTATTCATTCTGACAGAGTGATGAATTCTGGGTATTGGGGGTTATAGTGGCCACAGAGCGTGTGTGTGTGTGAGTGGAGAAGAGGTAAGGTAGATAGATAGGTCAGTACTTACTACTGCTGGGTATTAGATCTCTGTCTGGTATAAACAGCTTGTATCCGTGATGTTTCTCCAAAACATCTGGCAGAATCTCTAAAGCAAATGTTTCCTCGTCGCTGCTCGTTCTGCCAGGAGAGAGTAGAACAGTTATGGATCCAGAAACCAAACACAAAACCATCCATTAAAGGATGGTGGCTACAAATACATTTAACATGTATGATGTGGCATTATAAAGCTCGCTGTGACATGGTATCATCGTCTTTACGTAACTTTTACTTTGGAGCATCCGCAGGATAAACTATAGCTGTTATGCTTTTAGAGCAGAAAGTGCTAATTCCAAATGTTGACCACACATGAACACAGTGGACCAGTCTAACATCTGTACTTCTAACCTGCCCAAAGAGTCCAGGTCCACTTTAGTGTAGGACAAATATGCATCATATTCCTTATTATCTGTGAAGAAAAAGGAAAGAGGAAAGAACAAATGAAGAAGAGAAAGTACGGGGCAGAAGGTCAGAATAACTGAAAAATGACTCATATATTTAAAGGATTTGCATCACAGGACTTAAGTTAGGACCCAGTTATGGCCTCTAACCGAATGTCAACTGACAGCAACATAAAACATTTGAGATGATGAAACTAAATAAAATGTAACTTTGCTACAATATACTTGAATTGAACATTCTTCAAACAAAATATTTAACAAAGTCAACACAGAATGTACTGTACTACTCATGTACTGTACTACCAAGTGTAAAGCAGTGAACGTCTAAAGGCAGACGGCGTGATGACCATCTGGTCTACTCAAAGTCCAGACTAAACTAGCTGTTAAGTTCTTGCATTTAGAAAAACATTTTGGTTGACATGGTCAAAGTTTGGACAGTAACATAGCTTCTGTCCAAACTTAGCCTTAAACCAACAAGATGGCGCCTGTGTGTGTGGCGAGCCGTCTGCTACCTGTGTTCCTACCTGTTCTCCTATGTGTTCTACTTCTTATGCCTTTAATTGTTAAAGAT
>JAUMTR010000002.1:3642645-3670882 GCA_032270685.1 Microctenopoma stevenorrisi | reverse complement strand
TGTGCAGCACTTTGGTCAACTTGTGTTGTTTTTTAAATGTGCTTTATAAATAAACCTGACTTGACTTGACTTGACTAAATCGGTCAGCAAATCATCTTTAGGGGACTAGACATTCGCGTCAGAAAATGAGACTGACTCAGGACTTTAAGTTGAAATCAATACTGTCAATCAATACTACAAACTTCCTCTGTGGTCATCTTCTCTCCATTCTTTTACACAGCTAAAATGCTCAAATGCTTTGTCTGTTTAACTTTTCAGAGGAGCTGAACAAATAGAACAAATCATTATTCCATCAGCTGTCATAAGAACAAATTACCCAATCAGCTAAGATAAACACATGCTTTCTGTGGCTTCAGTGTATCTTTTGTGCACATGTTTCTATTATATCACACCAGTGATGAGTGTGTGCATCATATGCTCTCTCCTATTGCCACACTGCTGTCTTCCTTGCTGCCAGTGCTCTGCTTTTGCTGTTAGTGTGTGCACTGCACGTTGATCTGATGTGTGTATCCTGAAGTGAAAGTGAGCACTCAAAAAGGTTTACCATCTTCAGTTTCATCACTGCCGAAGTGTCTCCTGTAGCAGAGCATGATCTCCAGGTTGTAACACTTATAAAGCGCTGTCAGGACTCCCAGCAGCAGCAATATGACTCCGAGTCCGCCAGCCAGCTCCAGGCGATACATATCTACAGTGTGAGAGACGCAATCAGACAATCCTCTAAGAATAAAATACTATTGGCAATGAAACAAAATAATCACCTATTTTAGAGAACTGTGACTGTTTGATTCATTTTCACTGCTGTGGCATGTTCACACTCGAATAAACAAAGTGACTATTTGACCTCAAGAACTTAAATGACCTTGAAATGCATGACATGACTTCACTGTGATCTATTTAAAACCATGAACCCTGGTGGCTGGCTTTACTAAGCTAGGCAGCTGCAGGCAGAGGTGTCACGGAACGAAGTACATTTACTTCGTTACTGTACTGCAATCCAAATGATCGATATCGGCACTCATTGGTGATGGTATCAGCAAAAAACCTGATCGGAATCTATAGTATCCTGTTAGAAATTTGGTTTAAAGAAAAAATAGACAATATCAGAATTTCTGAATAACCTCTCTATACAACACAGTGAAGGTTGTGAACAGAAGAACACAAGTCATGTGCTTTGTTTAGTCTTTTTTTTATCCTCAAAGACATTTTTTTTCATTAAAGTTTTTTTCTTTTTCTACTGAAGTACATTTCAAAACCTTTTACTTAAGTAAAGGATTTCAACCTGTACTTTTACTTTTACCAGAGTCTGTACTTCTACTGAGTTCTTTTGACATGTCTGGCTGCAGGAATGTCACAGTTCTACATTTAAGATAAGCTCAATGAGTCAGTATTTCTGTGATTGCCTGTGACGTTAAAGAGTTCCCAGAAGTGCCAATTCAACTTTATTCTGACAAACCAGTGTAGCTTCAGCAACCAATGTAGCTCATCAGTTGCTTTGCTTCAGCTGATGTAGTCGATGCTGTAGCAACACCAAGGTGCCTGTTTGTAGCCTAAAGTGCTACAACATGAGTCACCGAAAGCAAAAAGACGATGCTCAGGACATTTAACTGTCCTCCGCTGGATTTGTAAGGCAGTAGGCAGGAAGTTGTGTAAGGAGTTACAGTGCCCACAGTGTGTGTTGGCAAAATACATATAAGCCTCAACACAACCGAAAGAGACAGTTGCCCTCATGCCACCACGTTAGACGCACACACACACACATACACACACACACACACACACACCTCGGATGGTGTGTGTACGTATGAATGAATGATAGTTCTGTCATTGGCGGTAGGAGTGTACAGGAGATTAATGGAAAAAGCTGGTGATTGATGTCCCAGGACACATGATCTATTACCACGTGTATTTCTTAGTGTCTCACACACTCTCACACAGAACCACCCACATTTCTATGACTCGTCCTGGGACAGCTGAATTCTGAAAGCATTGTTCCTTAGAAGTACCTGCTTGCTGAGGATCATTAACATAAGCAACATAAGCACTATGAGATGTATTATCCAGTTCTAGTGTTGTTACTTTTGGAGTGACAGTATAGTGTAACTGTGCTGTTTCATCATCAATGCAACATAAATACATTACAGACATTTGTCCTCTGGGCTTATTCTGCAGGTCATTTAAGGTAACTCTGAGGACAAAACCAGCATTGTGATCATACTTCACATGTAAAGCAGCAGTCAGTAGCCTCCTGTTGCCATCTGGGAGAAAGACGCCACCTATTGGTCCAGCTAACCGTCTTATGTAATTATTCAAAATACTTTTTCCTGACATCATTTACATTTGTAACATCTGCAGCACTCGTACGAAATAGTTGAGCCAAATAAAGTGCAAAAAGTGATCAGATCCTTCAGCATTTAAATAGAATCCGACTTACAGTAGAGTCTTGATCCTTGTTAGTGTTTCTTTGTTCTTATGTCAGTTTTATGCCTGTGTGACTGTAATAACAATATTCAGTCTGCACCCACAGAGTCTGTGTGTGTCACAGTACGAGCTCCTTTTCCTTTGACATTTCATTCAACTTAAACTCTGTTGTTTGGCTGTAAGTGTCAATCAGAGTTGTAGTGATCACAGAGCCCATCAGTAATGAGCTGATTTTACACTCTACAAATTATATTATGGAACAATATTAAAATGCTTCTGTTCAATACCAGAAATGGTTACTTTGAAAAAAAAATCTTTTTATTTGCCAAGGTAAAGTACTTATTCTTACATGCTATTTTATCATTGTTCCTGATGTACAGTTAATGTCAGTGGAAATATTTAAATCTAAAAAAAAATCTAAAACACAATCTCTAACGAACATTCTTATATTAAAGTAGCTAAGTAAAAATTATAGTATTTGCCAACAACGTCTGTGTAGTACTGTGTACTGTACCCAATGTCACTTGCTATAGGTTCTGTGTAGCACTGTGGGTATAGACTTTTGAGAACCCAGCTCAGTGGCTACAACAGCTTGTGCCACCATTTAAACTCACTTTAAAACTTAAAAAAATAAAGCTGAAGAGATCTCTAGTTCTCAGTAGCTGTTCCATGAGTTGTTAATATGTAAATAAATACAAGTAATAACTACAAATAAATAAATAATATGCATATATTTTGCATAGTATATATAAAAACTATTACATATATTTCACACACGCACACACACACACACACGTTGTTCAGTGAGTTGTCCCTAAATAATCAAATAAAGTTTAAGAAGCAAGCTGTCCTCATTCCCAGTTGGAACGTATTGTATAATGATTGTTTATTCTAATAATTCTTTGTTTTAAAATCCTAACAGCATGATTCACTCTGATTATGTAACTTGTGCAGCAAAAAAAAACAGCTGGAGCACCTGGGGTTGTTGTGCATCATTTTATGTTCTGTACCTCTACAGTGTGGAATCTAGCTGAAGTTACCGCTTATTACCAGTAGACGTCTCTCCAACTCTATTCTAAATCAGCTACAACACTTTGACTTCCACACTGATGCACTATATGGGACAAAGAGGTGGGACAGCGACGGAGGGGAGAGAGTGTGGGTGTGAGGGAGAGGGGAAGGTAAATAGTCTAATCTAACTAGTTACCAAATATGTGCTGCACAGTGAGCTAACGTGGATTGCTTACTATACTAATGTGACACATTTAGAAACCTGCGCTTCTTTCTCTGTCTTCCTTCTGCCTCCACCCAATCCTCTCTCCCTCTCACCGCTCTCCTCACTTCCTCGCTGCTGCCCACTTCATCTGCCGTGCTTTGATATTTTCCATTAGTAATAAGCCACTTGCCACTGTCTCCTGATATCAGCGCATGAGAAAATGGGAGCAGAATTTGAAGGTTGAATTTTAAATTTGCTTTGTACTTATTAGGCATGAAAAGAGAAGTCAGTAGTAATGGTGCTGCTGGTGTGAGGAGGGAAGATAAAATGAAAGAAATCAAAAACATTTTTTCACTTTTCTCCCTGTCACACTCTCTTATAATCAACATAATGTAATGCTCCGCAGACACCACCTGGTTCAAAGTCTTACAATTCCAAACATGGTGGGCAGAACCAGGCCTCAGCTCCAATCTTCAAAAATCTTTTGAGTGGCTTTACAGAAACAATGTCCAACGTCCTCTACCCTTCTGTTTGCCATTGTACCTCAATCCTTCCTCGCTCCTGTCAGCTCTGTCCCGCTCCCTCCATTTTTCTTTCTAGTAAGACTCTTGTCATGGTGGCTGAAGGCAGCTCTTTCTGCTCTGTCAGTCACAATACGCGGACGTGTATGCTCTGTGTACTGTAGGTGTGTGTGAGTGTGTGAGTGCATGCGTGCAGCATAGATGCATCAACCCATTACCGTGGGTCATTGCGGGGTGAGAGCACACCCTAATTCAATCAAACGCATTCAGTGCATGAAATCAAGCTTTGCTAACGTGTGCTAACTTAGGATAACTTGTGCTTTGTTTACGCTGTCATGTCGTGTTCGGGGGCTCTAATGTTACTGTGTTGGCTTCATGGCTCCAGGCCAGGAGAAGTTGAAAAGGTCTGCTGGCTAGTTTTCCTGGTTATTGGTTAGTGAACTTAAACTAAAAAAGTAGCTGGACACCTCACTTTGATGATTTGTTTAATTTAGTTTGTTTCTTTCAAGTTGGGGAGAAGCTTGGAAACTAGTAAAGACTTTTTCATTATCTTATGAGGATGTGAGATATATTAGGCAACAGGTGAACAGTCAGTTATTTAGGTTTAGAAGTTGGAAGAAAGGAAGAATCTGAGTGACGTTGACACAGACCAGACGGTGGTGGTTAGATTGCTGGGTTAAAGGTCCAGTATGCAGTGGTCAGAACCTACCATGATGGATTCAATGAAAGACAACAGGTAAATTGGAGAGATTATCGTGGTTCATAAAAGCCTTCCCGGTATTAAAATCAGGGGAAGAGTAGAGTAAGTCATTTTATGACTGACAGGTATTAGAACACAGTGCATCACCGCATGCTGCGTGTGGGGTTCAGTTAGTGGACCCATGCTGTGAGCGTCAGAACTGGACCATGGATCAAACGTTGGAGAGTCTATCTGGGTAAAGGCAACCGGACTGTGCAGTGAGGAGAAGCCTTCAGTGGTCAGAGATGCTTTAGCTGCAAAAACATTTTAATGTTGCGCCTGATCTAGTGTGTGGGTTCATACCCATTAGATTTGCATGTAGCATAATTAGCATTACTTTAGAATTACTGCACAATGATCTTCCATCTGAAACACTCATTGGCTTCCTAATTGGAAAGTGTGTGTTATATCATATCATATTCTCTGATGAGAAAAACTGTACACATCTCATTGTTTGCTTCTTACCATTACTAACTTAACCACAGAATATCCTTGTTACTTCATCATCTTACCATTAACTCTGTTCAGGTTTGAGCTTCAAACTCATACACAGCGATTACCTCCTTCAGAATCAACATATATACATGTACTATCTATATAGTAGAGTAGGAGATCAGGAGGAGCGGACAAGAGCGAGAGAGAGGAAATTTTAAGCTGAGGGACGACTGATTGTATGAAAGAGTCTACAGCCAAAAAATCTTACTGGAAGTTTTTCACCAATAGTCAAATCTCTGGTAAATATTTTATAGTATTTACAATACTTACAAAAACCTAATGCATATAGAGAATTAAAGCTGTTACTGCTGCAATAAATAACAATTATTCTAGTGATTTATTCATTATTTCGGTTATGAGATGTACATAAACACACACACACATACACACATATACACACACCAGTTTCAAGCATTCATCCAGTTAATTACAGTGTTAAGTAATGACAAGCCTACAATTCCCGTCGAAACTCCCTCTGGTGATGTTTGTCTGTGTGTGTGTGTGAGTGCGTCTGTATGTGTGCACTTGCGCTTGTTAAAGTCCCTGGGGTGCTAGTTAAGTATAGTAAGATAGATTTGACACCCAAGGCATTCAGCAGGAGTCAGATGGGGAGAGGAAGACCTGTTTTTAGTCCTCCTCCCTCTCTGTCTTTTTCTCTTCACTCCGTCTCTTCCTCTCACACCTCTCACCTTTGCCATCTTTATTATTTCTCTGTCTGCATTTATTATTTCTCCCTTGTTCCCCATTCTTACTGTCTCCTGCTGTTTCTGTGCCTGTTTATCTATTTCCACATTCTCTCAATTTCCCAATCCCTGTCCCTGTTTTTCCAGTGCTGCTTCTTTCCATTCTGATTTGAGCTAACACAGGCAATTTCTCTCCAGTGCAATTTTGTTAGTCTCTTTTTCATAGTCTCTCTAGGTTCTCTGGGTCGTGCCCCTTGACTCAAACAGGCCTGTTCTTTTCACTCATCAGATGGAGAGCAAGCTACTGCAGGACTGCTGCAAATGTTTTACAAAGGGAGCCGTGCCCTCATGCATTTTTCAGCTGAATATTTAAAGCGGTAACTATGAGATGCATTCTCTTTTCAATGTTGTCTCCATTTGTGGTGTGCAACTCTCTTTCCATGTTGTTTTTCATACCACTCACTGGAGATTATCTGCCTGTACAGTGATATCTTCCTTCTTTGATTTTCTGCTTGAGAATAAATCCTGAGATTAGCTCCTGTATATAGATGACATCACTTTCTTTTATTCAGCTGTTTAGGAGCAGCTACACAACCCAATTACTTCCAAGCTTTTACAACTCAAACATTTCTTGATGATAGCCAACCATTAAAGTCTTTATCTTTAAATGATCTTGGAAGCTGTTTACATCCACAAATATATACTAGGCCATAAAAAGCAGCTTCAGTAGATGAGCTGTGGGGTCAGACAGGATCATCAAGAGAGCAGAGCAGACACGAGTTTACATTAAGCTATAGTAACACTGCATTGCTTTTTTATATGAGCCTAGCTTAGTGAAAAAGTGGCCTTGTGTTGATGTTGGAGTGTTAAAAATTGTTTACCTGAGCACATCTTTCTCGGTGATTTTGAATACTGATAAAAGCCAGGCTAGTTGTTAATTTGCTTATGCTAATTGAAGAAAATTGCTCTCTGACTCTGGCTCACACGTACTGAGTAACATATTCATCAGTACAATGATTTCCCACTTCCCCAATATTACATACATTCCTCTTACATAACAGAAAGCAGACATGGAGAACCACAAGGCTCTGCTCCAGGCCCCATATAGAATTTCCAAATATATGCTTCGTTAAGCACAAACTGTGTTTTTACCTAAAACACTACACATTTAAACTTTTGTATTATGATAGTAATATTGATGGTGGTTTGTAAAAGTTACTGCTTCAGTGCTTTAATGAGAGATTACCTACATGTTGCATCACTTACATTATATAATTATTACTATTCATGTATTGTTGCAACAATAATATATATGATGATAATATGTTTAATTAAGATTTATGTACAGTTGTTGCATGTCTTCTTGACATTGATTGTTTCTAACTAGGAAAAGAACCAAAAGAAAAGAGAAAAGAGAACTTTACCTTTCTTCTGCAGGATAGCACTCCCACTGCGTCTCCCTATATGATTTTCCACATAACAGGTGTAGTTGGCCAGGTCTGTTTCCTCCACAGCGTCAAATGTTAAGGATAGCTGCACCTCCTTCTCTCCTAAATGCTCCCTCAAGATCCTGGACAAACAATTACACATAGATGACACAGACAACAAGAACATCATCTGTCTTCAGTTGTACTTATTTATAAGTGTTTTAAGGGATAAAGAGGTGGAGAAGAATCTCAGAAGAGCAGAAACACAAGAGACAACTGGGGTTTCTTCACTCCCTGATAAAGTCTTAAAAACCAGGGAGGAAAGTAGAAAAAGAAGGGAGAGGAGAAGATTCAGATGTAGTTCACATGCAAATCTTAGACACAGAAGGACCTCAATGGCTCCAAAATTACTTCACTGAAATTCTTGCAAGTGGAAAGGGGAGGAGAAATTAGAACAATGTGGAGCAGATACAGTAGATTAAAGACAGAGGCAGCGAGGAAGCATGTGTAGAAAACACTGGCCACAGCTGGACAAAGCCCCTAGACTCAGGTGAGGTCATACTCCTCTTAATGCCTTTTGAGAAGGAAGAGACTAAGTTGATGTTTGGGGCATGACATGCACCGTTAACCCTAATCTAAGGTCAGATTCAGTCATAACTAGTGATATATAGTGGTATTAGACTAACTGTGCAGGTGGCAGATTTGGAGCAGTCGGCACAGATGGCCCAGCAACATCACAGGATGGGGAATGTCTCCTAGTTAGGTTAATGTGTCTGTAATAGTGAAGACCAATGACCTAATTGCATTGAAATTATTTTCCTGTATCTTAATTCAATTTTTCACTGCAAAACACACATAGATACACTTTGTAAGGGCATATAAACACACCATTTAATCCATTCTTTCTGCATTTTACATTAGCATGAATAAATCAGAAGACAGCCAGTGCTTCCATACATACTATATATACCAAAGTGTTTAAAGGAGGAATGTAATGAACAATCAATTACAATAACCCCATCAGCTAACCTCTATAAAACTGCTATCAAAATTATTCAGTGGTTCAGAGGCAAAGATTATTTAAAAATTAATGTCTTGTGAAGTGAACTCTGAGTCAGCTACCAGTACTTAAGTAATCAGAGCATTGAACATAGCAGCAAAATTGTCTTCGCCTAGGACAAGGCCAGAAAAATGGATAAAAGAGTGTGTGAAAAGATTTAACTGAGACAAATTTAAACAAGCTGTTAGAGCATTCCCTAGCATTGGTTTTAGAAAACAGGCTACAGGCCACATATATTTTGTATTATAACTAGGGTGTAAGGTCTTCAGGTGCTGTTTGAACTTGTTAGGTTTCTCCTGCGTCTCTGCCGTCTATCTTTTGACTGTCAAACCTCTCCATCTCCACTAGTCCATCAACGCTCGTGCGTGTGTGTGTGTTTGGGGTCGGTCCTACTTCTGCTGGATTAAACAGGCTCTGCTGCCACCTAGCGACTGGGGGTGATTTAGCGTTGCAGCATGGAAACAAATAGCTAAAAATAATGATTTCTCATGCGTCTCATGCCCGCCCGGGCCACCACTTGCCCCACTAATTGAGAAACACTGCACTAGACTAACAACAACTATAAAAACATACATATAAATCATATAAAAAGTTGAACCACGCAAAAAATTAGGGGCATAGTGGTTCTGTTGAATTGACTGTAAAAGGGTTTCCTTTGCTCTTTTCCCTGAAGGAGCAGACAAAGAAAATGGACTCTTTAGGACTTTAGGAGTTAGTACTATAACATCATGATGGTCAACATTACTAAAGACCATTAGTTACTGAAGAACTACACCAAAAGGATATTACTAAAAAGTACATAGCTTTTTTCAACTGTGTCATTGGTTTTGAATGTGTCATACTTCCCTTTTCTCATCTTCATTCTAATAACCCCCCAACCCCCATTTCAGACCACCGTATTTATTCTCTTTCTCACCTCCCTCAGTCTCCAATCTATGTGTAATGCTGTCTTGCTGTGCACTACTGAACATACGTCTATACTTTCACAAAATTATGCCCAAGTAGAAAATATTGATTTATTTTGCTCTTTGATAGTTTTTATATAAAATGAAACACCACATGAGTTCCCTCATCTTCATGAAATGCTAATGTGAATATAGTCTTCACTGTTTATGTGGAGCAGTGGTGGATCTAGGAAACTCTTCTTAGCGGCAAAGGAGTGGCAAGAGCTCTATAACAACATAGGTAAATTGGGGAGGGTCAGCTAGAAGTGTGATGCTGTGCAGCAGCTCCCCGTAGATCTACCCCTGATGTAGGGTTCTGTTTTCTTTTCTATTCTTGTTTCTTGTTCTTTTTTCAGGCAGGGATATTCCATACTTCCATAGAAGAGATTAATGAGTTATAGCCTATCAGGCTTACACAACTGATATGTGGATGGATCAATTCATAGATGGACTGGGAGTTTTTTGTTGACAAACGGAAGAAAACTCAAATTACAACATCAAAAATGTGAGTGATTGCTTTTAATGTAGTCTGGTAAAAGCTAATTGCTAATGACACGTAACAAATAACTAATAATCTTCACTGATACATATTCACTACAAATAAAAAGTCAAAACTATAACCACAGTTAGAATGGATAGTTGATGTGAATGTCAAGCAGGCTACGAAACCTCTCCACACCACTAAACATATGGGACAGCACTGCCTTCAAATTAAAATAAGAAGCAAGCGCTGGCCAAAGTGGAAATATTGTAATTACATATTCATTGCACACGATTGAGCCATGAACTTTCACAGCTGAGTTGCAGAACTATGAGATAAGTGGATAGCAGTGAAGCTGTGCCAACAACTGCAGTAAAAATGATGATACTGCTTGTACATCTTGATGTGTTTGGGTATAGTTTTGAAGATTTACATGTTCACAAGATGAACATTTGTAGTGTGGAGCAACCTTCTGTCTGTCACACATCCACAGTGTATCATTCTCTCCAGGTGGTGAAATAATGAGGTGAAAGAGTCCCACGTCCACTCACAGCAGCGGCTGTACAAGTCTGGTAATTACAGATATTCCCATTATCATGGAGAACACAGTATTGGAGCTTATGCAAACAGAGGTGAACCCACACACTTAGTCCAGCTCTACAGCAGGGTGGGTGGAGGGAGCTGAGACCGTGGACAGATTAATGTGCATGGCAGCAGGAGGCCGTAGTGTGATTGTTGAATTTGAAACACCAGTGTGATTGGATCAGAGTTGGCCAGAGGACCGGACTGAAAGATTGAGAACTCATCAGGCAAAGGTTAATTTAATACCACAGGGCACGATTACTTTCAAGTTTAAACACTCACACTCCAGCACATCACTGCTCTCTTTATCTACAACACTACTTTCCCAGGAGGGAACATTTTCAGAGGCCAATAAGTTGCTTAGCAGTTAGTGATACCATCGCTCAAGAGGAGAACCTGGTTGCTGAAGTAAGCCCTGTCAGCTTCAGAGTTCTGAGGGCTATGGTAGCTGACACTGACCTTTGACTCTCTGACGAGGTACTGGTAATAACTCACACCAGTATTGGTGGACTGAGCTAGTGACATACGATGTGTCCGTTCTTCCTGTTGGAGAGAACACTTTGTCTGTGGAATAATGAAAGGAGCATAAGAGACTGACTGAATAAGAGAGAATAGGAGTCTTTCCAAACTTTCAGTTTACCGGTTTAGTTTATAGAAAACACTTAACAGTGTTTGCTACTGTTTCCCTGTGTACACCGCCACGCCTGTACAGGATGGAGTTAGTTTATCTTTAATGCATAATGCTGCTTCATACGTAGATGATGTACTATACACCCACATAACAGTGCTGCTTGCTGATTTTGCACCTGCAGTGGCTAAATCAGTGCATAGAGTAAATATTTCATCTAGTTACTGCAGCACTGCAGCACACAAGTGAACTTTCTTCAGGTTGGTTTAGCTGTATGTACTCTAAGCCTGTCCCATCTCTATTGCCTTCACAGAACCCTTGCAAACAGAGCTACTGTTATTACAGCAATAACTAACTCTTTAGGATTGTTGCAGTGTGTCCTTGAATGTACCACAAAAACAGAGACCAAAAACAGTTTGAGAGCTTCCTGTACGTGAGCTTTAGTTACTAAGTTTTATTCAGCAGAAACAAGTCTCATATGGGCTCAGCCTGCAGCGATGTTGTTTTAGAATAAACAAATGAATGTATAAATAAAAATATATAACAGATCCAGCTGTTGCTCTACAGACCATCCAACAACTAATTTATGATATAAGCTATATATAGCAGACCAATTGGTACGTTAACCTAACTTTTAATACATTTAATACATTATTTGAATGAAAATAAATGAAATTAAAATGTTATGGATTCGTTTTCAAGAGATAAGTTTGACATCATGACAGTGTGTGTGTGTGTGTGTGTGTGTGTGTGCGCGTTACTTTGTGAGTGATTTCCATATACTGTATCTGGCACCCTACAGACAGTCAGGCGTTTCCAAAAAGCGCCCAATGTAATTGGTCCCAATAGGGGGGCAGGTAAATTCAGTTTAACTTTATTATTATTATTACATTTGAGGGAAGTTGTCAGAGAACCCTGTGTGAGTGGTAAATCATAAGGGAACGAAGTGAGCTTCTGACAGTGAGAGGAGAGCAGCTGGAGTGGAGTCTTTTCAGGAATTAATTACCAATAGAAACCTGTAAACTTAAAAGGCTGTAATTGCAGTTTGGTGAAAAAGTTAAAATATGTGGATGATTTTAATCCCTGCGGTTTGGTCCCTCTCCCTCCATGAGAAAAAGATTAGAGGTAAGAAATAAATACTGATGTTGTGTTTACCTGACTTCACTTTCTTTAATGTGTCCTGCTAGTTCTTCAACAAACTTGTCTCCTTTCATCCAGTAGATGATGGGCCTCCTGTTTTCACCACTGTAGCCAAAGAAAGCCTTGCAGTCCAGGCTGAGTGGCATACCTGCAAAACACACAACACACCACCGTCAAAACTCAGACAGCAGCAGAACGACAGACAGCAACACCCTCTCCATCAAAACATTACTGCCATTCAGGCTTGCAGGGTTCGACTGAAGCATGATGCTGCCCCCAGCAACCATTACGATTAACTGATTAATCTGATTAATCTGATTAATCTAATTAAAATGACCAGTTCACAGAATCAAAATGAGAGCACAAATGACAGCATTTTGCGTCGTCCTGCTCCCCACAGTGTTTTGTCAGACGAGGTTCATGGGAGGCACCCTCACTGTCCACGTACACACCCCCACACCGAATTGAACAGGCTTTTTTACAGCCTCCTTGTCTACTGTACTGTGTTCTGTTCTGTGCTAAATCAGTATGCAGAACAGAACAGATTACAGAACTAGCAACACACACACACACGCACTGTATGTGAGTGCGGGCAGCATCCACGCGTGCTCTCACTCACCCTCCTGTTAGACCTTGAAACCACCACTCTGTGATTACAGCTATCAATAGTGATGATGGAGTATTAATGAGCATTCTAATGAGTGCTACCTCGTTAGGCAGTCAATTAGCAGATAATTATGATAGACCTCGGTATCATCATAATGATAGCTCTATCAGCAGAGTCAGGCGCCAACAGCGAATGCTAAATTTGTTTGTAAATCTTTGTGTTTGTTGTCAGACAAGCACTTGAACTGTATTTGAACACTGAACATATTTACATGTCAAGCATTTCCTGTAGCTGATACTCTTACACGTGAGTGGGACATTTTGGGAAATGAAACCCTGCAACTTAAAAAACAACTTAGAAATAGAGCAGCCTTAGAGCAGCGAAGGAAAAATGGCCGCGCTCTGGTTATCGGCTGAATAAACATCGGACTGAAGATGAAAGTGTTTCTGTATGGAAATGTCAGATGATTACTTTGTGTGATTCCATTGCATTATTCATATTGATTGATGGAAAAAAGGGAGATAACAGACGGCTTTCATGTCTGCCTGCCTCTAAGATTTATCATTTCTAACAAGGCGGGAGAGAAAGTGATCTGCAGAGCCTCATGCGTCTCGCATGTGTTGGTGGGCTTTCGTGGTGGGAAGTGTTTTGTGCTGAGACAGCCATCGTACACGCGCACTGCGGAAAGTAGTAAAAAAATTGGATTACAGTGAGATTAGTTTAGCTTGATTGTGTGTGTGTGTGTTTGCAGGTGTGTATGTGTGCTCCAGAGTAATTGATTAGCACCCCGAGGGTGTTTTTGTGTTCACAGCATGTTATGGTGATTAAAATCATCACCTTTGTTTGCACTTGTGTAGCATAAGAGTATGTGTAGCTTGGTTTGAGTGTGTGTGTGTGTGTGTGTGTGTTCTCCAGCAATCAGAACACAAACCCTGAAATCTAGTCTGAATTTACAGTGAGCGAGTCATCATTTCTATTTGCGGCTAAAGCAGCCGGGTGTGTAGGAGAGACTCCGGTGAAAGACTGGTACTGTGTTGTCGTCTCTATCAAAGAAAGACTTCATACAAGTGACTGATGGGAGCTTTCTCATCCCCTCACACATGCAGCTGAGTGCGATCGCACCTAGACGTAGTTTCCTTCGGTGAGAACAACACTGGAAGAACTCACTTGGCCCAATCACAAATGAGTCTGCAAACAATAGCCACACGACTCACGAGTCAGAGCGGAAGTGCTTCCTGCCTTTGGAGCCTTAACTTGGCACACTTTGCTCTCTTTGCTCTTTAACGTACGCGCTCTCGTCTCCAACATTCATAACACGTAGACGCACATAAGAGAGCAGCATCAGTCCAGACTGTGGTTTGCCCACAGTTTCTTTTTTAATGCTGTTTTTCAAGCATGAGGAACGACTGGTTATCAGACACCAGCATCGGTTTCCTTCTGCCTGTTAAGCCTTGTGTTTGGAGGTGGCTTCCTGTCGTGGATTTAGACCACAGTCTCACAATGACTGAAAAAGAAGAAGTAAAAAAACGTTCTTGATTTGTTCTTATGAGCCCGAATAAACCAAATGTTTTATTATACGTGTGGTTATGTGTTTGACATATAACCTGGCTTCCTTTTCTCTTTTTCTTTTCTCATTTGTTCTATAAAATACGAGGTTTCAATTAGTCTGTTTCCTAACGTTACATCTAGTTTGAACAAAATGTATTTGAAAAATGACCACTACTGTTTCAGAGTGCACACCGGACCCTGGATATGGGGTAAGGTTTGTACATCCGTCTCAGTCCCAGTGTGATCCCGCCCCTTTCTGTTTTCTGCAACTGGAGTCTTCTCTCATAGGTCATGATGTTTTCAGTTTTCCAGAAGCCTCACAAGGAAATTCTGTGTGATAGTTCTCCTTCTGACTGCTTCATCTCACCCTATCCCTTAGATCCTGCTCTGTCACACCACCCGCCTGCATGTCCTCTGTCACTACATCCACAAACCTCCTCTGAGGTGTTCCTCTTTTCCTCCTTCCTGGCAGCTCCATACTCAGCATCCTTTGTCCAATATATTCCCTTTCCCTCCTCTGCACATGTCCAAACCATCTCAACCTCACCTCTCTAACTTTGTTTCCAAACTGCTCAACATGATCTGCCCCTCTGATGTTCTCATTTCTAATTCTGTCCTTCCTGGTCACTCCCAATGAAAATCTAGTGTATGGTTCTCAGGTACCTTCACTTTTACTTCTCTTGAATGATCTCCTTACCACTCGTCTCCCTCTCTTTCACACACGTCTTCTGTCTTGAGTCCACTGATCCAGAGCATACCTCCACCTCTTCGGGCTCTCTCCTCTGGCCAGAGGATACACTAAGCCGTTTCTTTTCCCACTCCAGCTGTTCTTTCCCAGTCATCTTTCCCAGTTATTCTTGTCTCTATCTTTGCCTTAATGTCAGATTTCATCCTACAGACTACCACCCGGTGCTGCCTATCTAGATTCTCCCCTGACACCACCCCACAGTCTCCTGTCTCTTCCTGCTTGTACCTTCTGTATAACATGTTCTCCACCTGCGTGCTCCTTCCTCCACTCCTTTTAAGAAAATACACTACCATCTGTCCTTCTGCATTTCTGCACTTCCCTTCCACTCGGCCACTCCCTCTGTATCTTTCTGCAGGTATCCTCGGCCACGGAGTTGTGGTTTCTGGCCCCACCAACTTGCCCATTGCCTCGTCTCCTGCTCCTTGTTGGTGTTTTTTTATCTCTGTTGCCTGCTGTTCTTTTCTCTATCCTCTTTCCACTCACTCCAACCTCAAGGCAGATGACCACCCTCCATCTTGCATCGTATTGCTTTGGTTTTACAGCCTACACCTTTTCTGGTTCTCTACCAGTTTCTCATTGTTATTTCCAGCAGCAGAAGGCAGCTATTTTTAGCAAAAGAGCCTAATAAATCTACAATATATGCCCAGCACTTGACAGCAGCCTGACAAAGTTAGAGACTAGCTGTGAACATAATGGAGCATTTAGCAGCTAAAGAGCCAGACATTTCCCCCAGGAATTGATGGAGATGCAATCAGGGCCCAAAAAAAAAAGATGGAATATTGGACTTACATTTGTCATGCAACCAGAAACATCCAGATAAATGGTAATGATGCTCTGTATCTGCTGTGAAGACATAATTGAAAGCGCTGTAAGAATCTCATGCGTACTTTTTCATCCACAGCATACAGTATCATTGAACAGTTCAGGTAAATTTGTATTTCTGTGCAGCCCATAGAAAATGTCAATTCAAACAAAGTCAGTCCATTCTAATGCATCACTAAAAGAAATATTACATTTGATATTAATAAACAACGTGTAAGCTGATTCAAAGTCACCTTCATTTTTGATTTTCTTATGAATAAAATGTATTTAGGAGCACATGGTACACGCTTGGATTTAAATATTCAGGACCACACTTCAACCTGTCTTCTGCCAAATGACTGTTTCTAAACGTAATCTGTGATTGATATTCCCTAAAAGAACTGATCATACCAGTGATGTTTCCTACACCTGAGCAGGACAAAGCAGTGACTCTGTGTCCTTGGCTTCTTCCTCTGTAACTACTGTAGCTACTGTTCACATCATTAGTCTGTTCCACTTGTCACTCTTTGGCTTTCCGTGTTCTCTTCTTGCTTTTCACTTCTCATCACTAAAATAGATTCTGTCACCTCTCCGTGCCTCCCTGTCTTGTCTCTATCTCCTCTTTCACCCACTGTATCAGTTTTTTTTCTTCGCTATTATTCCCCATCTACAGTATGTCCCCAAAGTCTTATTCTTCCTTCTCTCTTGTCCCTCTCATTTGTCTTTTTACTCTTCTTACTCTTGTTTCTTCCACCCAGGTCCCCGAAGGGCTTGATTTTTCATCCCAATATTTTATGGCCCGGAACATATATTTTTTTTTATCATATTTTATGATTCTAAATTGAATTTAATGTTAACTTCGGTTCTGTATCAAATGATGACACCATCTGTCATTACTTTTACATGTACACTAGTTCCTCCCATGTCTTGTCTTGTTTTAATCATATCATATAGCATTTTTTTTATGTTATTCAGGCTACTCTTCATCAGCTTCCCATCGTGGACACATCATCCCGTATCCTAGTGAGGGGTGTGTGATTGCGTGTGTACCAGGATGTTGTTTTGGCCACATTTTACAATCCGGATTTCATTCTTTAAATCAGCCTTACATAATTTAGAGTGCACACTTTAAGCCTGCATTAGCTATTTAGATAAACAGCTGATAAGTCACAGTATGCTGCTTAAGCTAGCAACTAGCATAAAACTGCAAATCAATGCACTCTTCTTCATCCTGCCGTCATTTCCTCTGCTCTACTCCTGCACACACTGCACAGCCAAATTACAATAAATAAAAAGCTGCTTTTTAAAACAAGAAAAGTTTAAATGTAATTGTTTTCATCTGCCATAGCAAGTTTAATTAGTTATTTATGATGTTATCCGACATCCAGTTCAACATGAAACACACACAGGCAACGTTAAAACCAATCAACAATGTGTTAATTAAGCTGTTAAGAGGTTTGTATTTATTCTGCCTTGTTTGTTTTAGTAATTTGAACAGCTTACGGACATATTTCTCATTTTATTTTACAATTACAGTTTTAAGAACTGAACAACGTCTTTACGGTCTGTAGATCTGCCCCTGTGACCAGACAGGATAATTTCCAGCTTAGAAATAAGTAAATCTAGCAGTAGTTGCTATAATTCTCTAAATGGCTGAAAGGACTAGACTCATTGCTTTCAGAGGTAAATATCTCCACCCTGGTGCCAGATTTACAGGAGCCATCACAAGGTATAGAACATAATTTTAGTAAAGTTAAATTAGTCAAGAAAAGGAACACACTTTTAATTTGTAATTTTTGTGCAATATTTCATAGCATTTATATCAATACTGTTTTGAGAGCTGCTGCTTTATGTAGACCTGTGTGTATGTAGATGGTAGATGTGTTCAGTGGGATGTCCAGTAAAACTCTTTCTCCAGTGATAATTGGGAAAAGTCAGAAAGGAGTTAAAAGGTAATAATAGCAAATTGATTTTGACCTATCAAAAGGAAATGAGAAATAATTTTTGGCAGCAACAAAACAAACACTAACTGCGTGGAGGAAGGAAATGAGGAAAAGGAACAGATAACGCTCAGGTGAAGAATTGTAGGAGAGAAGTAGGACGATGCTTAATGAGCGAAATGAATCACTGAAAACTGGCTTTACACAAACACACACACACACACACACACACACACACACACACACACACACACAGACTGAGAATCCAACATAAGTTGACTTGACAAATATGTATGACAAACACGGACCTAAGTTAATAGACTAGGGATAAGAGAATGATATGTTTTTATATTTCATGTCATCTGTGATTCTGCCCCTCTATTAAACCTTGGCCTACTTACCACCAAGATTAACGTTAAATAAACGTTACTGGATTGAATTGTCCCCGATCCCTGGAAATTCAGTGGAGCCGGGGGAGCAGTGTATCCAGAGCTGTACATCTGGTGCAGATGTACAGCTTTTAATTAGCTTGTTGGACAAAATTATAGGAAGAATGCTGCACAGCACAGAAAGAGAAGGTGTCTGATTGTCCTTCACGGAGTTTAACTCATGCCCTAATCTAACCCTGACCATGAGAAACCTGTCAGACCAGTGGACTTTTTACAGAATATCTTTCCTGTTTGGTTCACTCTCAGCCTCTTACCTGAGTGGGACACATCCCTGTGACTGTATGTGTATCTGTGTTTGTGGTTATGAGTAAATTGTTTGACAGCTTTTAAATTGATTTTAATAAAAATTGGAACAGTCACTTGTTTCTGCTTTAATACGAACTGTAATAACCCTTGTGATTCTTGGACGTTCTCCCTGCCAGCGTCGCTGAGGATGACTCATCTTGGCAATGATTAAATAGAAGAAGACGTTCATTTGCCTCAGCACAGTAGATTTTATGTCAATCTGTGGATGCAAAGGTTTAAGCACGGACTAAAACAAACATGTAGCCTGTAACATGGAGACTAGAGGATCTAGCTGGCACGTAACACCATGCAGGGACTATGTGTTCTCATCACAGCACAGGTAGGCTGAAAGCTGGCTGATGATGAGGCCTCTGCCTCGCTCTCCACCGCCTGTCTACTGCTCTTTTTATGCACATCTAGCAAAGAGCACTAGCCACTTTCGACAGCGGGCTGCAGCCAGGCACGACTTGCATTGACACATTGTTTAATTGCATGCTCCAGTGACATGGACCTAACTAACACACGGATTCTTTCCACCTATAACTTGTTTCTTTGCTGCTAAGCCAAAAACATCCATTAGAGCACAGGGCTGAAAAAATGACAACAAAACAAAACAAAGTGATCCCATTAATTCCAGACATCTCGACTACAGTGACGATGTACTTAAGCTTTAATCTAAGAGCACTGATGAGCTAACTTCACTTAAAACTCCTCCCACAGACAATAGCAGAGGTTCCTCGTGGTTAGGAGACTCACAAGCTGCGGAATAACGGGGGTAGAAATGACAGGAATGACAGAAAAACACACACTTCGCAAGACAGGGTGCTTATGTGAGAGGCACATTCCATAATACATGCAGCTAAACACTATTCTCATCTGACACTGTCCTCCTCTGTAGGCACCCTTACCTGACACACACACAGTCATAACTCATTGTTATTATATGTAGTATTTCTGTTCAAGAGATTATGAGCACATTCACGTTGAATTTTAAAATAGACGATGCTACAGGAAAATACATCATCAGTGCAGGATGTTGTGGTTGTTTGGTGAAAGGGCATCAGACGTGACCCCCCTGTCCCCTCGCTGGTCGATGGGGTTGTGTGCAGGAGTCGAGAAGTTGGTTGCTGCAGAGCTGCAGAGCTGCAGGTTCTGGAAGCATTCCTCCCTGGAAATGCTCATCATTAGCCCAGACTGCTGGAGCTACAGCAGGCTGTCCTGCTGGCTAGAGTGACAGATTTTCTCTCTCAAACTAATTTAATGTTCCCGCAGCTGTATAGGATGCCGCTCTAGTCACAAGCTAAATGCTACACACACGGATCAGTACAATCTCTCAACAGCCGTATTTACTTGATACCTGAAGCAGAGCTGTCCTTAAAGTAGAGGGGAGAGTAAACTAAAACTGAGACATACACTGTCCATCTGCTTGTCTCTCTCTGTTTGTGTCTCACACACACACACGCACACTTCATCAGAAATCTACGATACATCTCCATCTGCTCATGTAATGCCACACACAGTGTAAGACCTCTAGGTGGTTTTAAAAACTGAGTGAGTGTGTGTGTGTGTGTGTGTGACTGTGAACCAGGTACAGGGAGTATGGGGGTTGTCTTGGTAACAGCTGAGTTTTGGGTCTCGGGCTCCTAGGGAGCGCAGCTGCACATGGCAGCACAGATGGTGTCTCACACGCGTGTGCGAGCACACAAACACACACACGTTAAGGCCAAATACTTAAACACATACATACACATCCATAATCTCAGTGCAAACACACACATGCAGACACACATCCACGTGTCACCAAGTGGGCAGCTCAGCTGTAACCTGGGTGGCTGTGCACTCTTTCATTCAGGCTATTTGCAGACATCCTGCCTCTAACAAATTACTCCATTTTTATTTTGAATCCTTACTATTATTAGGGAAGCTGTGTATGCAGCAGTGAGGCTTTTCCAGAATTTCATCCTTTGTGCCAACAACAGTTTTGGGGATTTAAATACTAATCACTGAAATAATTTGCTTCCTATCTTTCTTGCCAAGTGTCCATTGCTGTGCTGCTTTTGTGCTGCACTTCCTTGTAAAACCGTTTTCCCTCGTTAGTAAATTGTAACTTTTCTTAATGCTTCACTTCCTTTGTATCAGAGGATTTTCCTGAAAGACCAATTAAACACTGAATTTAAATGCGTGTTGTGCTCTGCATGTTGACACGTTAACAGTTGGAAGAGTTAGTTTAGTCTTAAAGGAAACAAGTTATGAAGTGTCACTTGCTGACAGTGAGATGAGAAGGTACAGCGACTCTACCACTGTCACGTCTGTAAATCAGTGTAGCTTGGACTAACACAAATACTGGAGCTGAGGGGAGCAGCTAGTCTTGGACATATCACACAAAACTCACCAACACTTTTAAAACTCATTAAGAAACTTCTACAAAATTAATATAACATGGTTTCATGAGAATCGTGGCTGTACTGAGTTTGTTCTGAATGTTAGACAAAGTCATGCTAGCAGTTTGCCCTAAGCTTTTCTTTATGCTAGAGCGAGCTAAGCTAAGCTTCTTTTCCCACAGTAGCAGGAATTGTAATTTATTAAATAATTACCATTTGTCATAATAACTGTTTGTGACTCATCTGTGCCTAAGTTCACCGGAGACATTTCACTTTTTAGCTTCTCAGATTGACTTGAATATTTCACATGATATGTAATATGATAAACAAACAACCAGAATAGCTAAACGCCCTCATATATGGCATCTGTCCAAATAATAATGACAACTGGAAACTGTATGGAAAAACATGGTAAAATTAAAAAGGAAATATAATTAAAATTCAACAGTTAAAGAAGCTACTGATATAAATAGTTTTATAATTATTATTTTCATTGATGCAAAGCCAATATTTCAAATATGAACAGTGATATTAAATCCTCAGAAAGCCCTGTGCAGACTTTCAATATAATTTGACATTACAATCCTGCATGAGAAACTGGATATTATTTGACAAATATGAGATGGAGAATAACTTCTGGAAATGCTGAGGTTCAATATCCTGTCAAACAGGAAATGAAGCTGCCACAAAGTTGGAAAGAGACATATTTGATTATTCTGAATAAACTAAATATTTTCCTTTTTTCTGTGTCTCATTGTTTCTGTCACGTCATCTTGGTCACCACTTTATCACTCTTCTCAGCTTTCACTCCCTCTCCTCTTCCTGATTTATCCCCAGAAACACACACTTTTAAACCACCTTAGGTGATTCTCACACAATTAATAACTCTCCCAGGAAAGTAATAAAAGGAACTCCCCCCCTCCTTGTACATATTTGGCCATTTCCTGACAGCTCTAATTAATCAAGTCCTTTATGCTACTATAGCTGACATTTGATTGGCTGGGGGGCTGGCCTCATTAAAACTGTTTTAAATTAACAGATGAAATTAGATTCGAGATTACAACAGATTTGCTTGACGGGGTTAATTAAATGACCAGTCACAAGGGACTTGTTTTAAATTCAACATCAGCGACAGATTTAGAGATAATTTAGTTTCTCACACCTGCAAGTTTGTGATTGTTTCCTCTTTTCAGGTAAATTTAATCAAATGCATCTGGTTGTGGAAGTTTAAAGCTGCAGTAATTGTATTATTGTTTTTTTTTTTATCATCACTTAGGGCCAGCAGGTCATGCTGTAAACAATACTTTAATAACTACAGTACTGGCTAACGTTGCCTATTTACAGAACAACCTATCTAGACATTACCCATATGAGAACACAAATGTCTGACCCTTCAACTTGTCTCATCCACCACCCATGCTTAATGTTTGACTGAGCACATCAGTGTGTTGACACCGTTCCTATAACTCGAGTGGTGATTCTGCAAAGTTCTGTGATCAAAGTGATTCCTTGACTACCCAGCCCCCCCGAACACCACCCTGCGACTATAGCAAGTATTAGTAGTAGTAGTAGTAGTGTCTGATGTGGACAATCTCCTGTTGTGTGACGGGACAGTGTTCAGAGTTCATCTGAAAAATAACTTATATTTTGTCTGCTCAGTGTGTTGCAGCCCTTAAAAACGTGGGTGCTGCCAGTTTAGGATCACTGGTTTAGACTGTATAATGACATATAAAGACATTGCCAAGATTATGTCTGTGAGCAAGCTTCTAGTTCAGGTCAGGTAAATAATCAGCAGCTACCACTGGAATCAAGGACATAAAATGTGGAATGTGGGAGTGAGCCTATGGGGTGGTTGACTGTGAGCTGAATAAAGAAACAAGAATCAGGGAGATGTGTAAAATAAAGGACGGAGGAAAGAAAAACCAAATGATCCCACATGAGGTTTGGTGCTAATGGCTTTGGTCTCAGTGGTGGTTCTGTGGGTTTGGGGAGCGGGTTTCATGACAGAACTGGGTAGAAGATGATGGCTGACTGACAGCTGTTACCCGAGGGTCACAAAACATTAGAGAGTGTTCTACTTCTTCAGCTTAGGTCCAGTGGTTAACATAGCTAACTTTAGAGAAGGATTGCACAGAGAATGAATTAATTTGTTTAATGTGGTTTAAACGGCTGTAGACCAACAAGTGACTGGAATGTTGGTTCAGGTTGTTTGTGCTAGCAGGTGTCGCTCAAACAAATACAAAGGCCTGTTAAAACGTCAAGTAATTTGTTTAAAGTAAATAAAATATCTCATATTATCATTGAAATAATGATTCATGTATTTGTGCTGGCTATATAAAACATGACACTGTGAGCAAAGGGAGTAAAATCATTTGATAAGAAAGAGGTGGCTTTTCTAAGGTCACTGTTCTACAAAAATGTCTGAAGAGGAAATAGAGTTGTTTTCTGGTGACTGGCTTGAATAAAGCCCCAGACATGGTCCATGCAAGTACACAGATACTAAAAAAAAGAGTCATTAAAATGAAATGAAGTAAAAAGAACACAGGAAGTTTTCTTTTTAGAAAACCTAAAGCAACCCCATGAGCATTAATGCCTTTAAACCTTCAAAAAACTTGGTGTTTTAAGGTCATAAAATCCCCTTTTAAGTGCACTGAGATGGTCAGTGTGACTTAGTTCTCCTAACCCCCATTCCCTGTCTAAAAGTGGTAGAAACAAACTATTCCACTTAGGATCTATCTTTGGTTTCTCTCCTCTTGCTCTTGCTCCCAAAGCAGTTAAAGGTGTGAAAATGTTAAGTGGGGTAAAGAAGGTCACGCCCTTAGAGGACAAAGAGACACGCAAACAAATTGCACACTTAGTCACACACTTATGCACAGACGCCAAATCAGGTGCAACAATATCACTACAACAAGAAATGAAGTACACTGGATAAGGGTAAATAAGCACGGGTTGGATCTGCTCTTCTTATTCTACTGCACACGTTTCTATTATGCACTAGACATTTTATGAAGACATACTCTTAGTTTAGTTCATTTTAAATAAACTATGAGTCGGTGTACATTCTTCAGCTAAATGCAAAATCCCCAAATAATAAACAATGATTAAACAAATTTAAATTAGGCTAAAAAGACTCACATCATACTGTAATTAATGCTTTTCTAAATGAATACATTATAGTGGGGTTTGTTAGTGCCCCGCGATGTTTTGTAGCTGGAGGTCTGAATTAAACTACAACCAAGAAAAGTCACTGAATTAAAGAAACTCTCTGGGGATGCAGAGAATTGTCAGGGGGTTTGTGCGAATGAGTAACTGTGCACAAATATATCAGAATGTGTTGCATTAAATTGTGGTTTGCAGTCATTTTTCTACAGAGCAGCCAACTGTGAAAGAAGCATATTTTAGATTTTAAAGACACCCCAAGTCCCATGGACATCATTTTTCCCTGTGAATTATATTTAAATTAACTATTGTACCTTTCCCAAATGGCCATGCAGTCACAATGGCAGGGGCAGACTTTACCATTAGGTAAGGTGAGGGTCCCTAATAGCTACAAATTCACCAGGATGTTTTGATACAATGCAAAAGAAATTACTTTCTCATTCAAAGACATACAGTGCATATCCTACCGCACAATAATTTAAAAATGCTCTCAAAGCACCTACTTTTTCCTTCTATTCATGAAGTGACGTGAGGAAAAACCAAGGCAAATGCCTGCATCAGCAAGCTCCTTAATACCAACAACATTCTCCGTTAGAGAAAGGGTGAGAATGAGGTACTGGGGAGGCCCTGTCTGTGTTTGCCTGGGGCCCTCACATCATTAAATCTGCCCCTGCACAATAGCCACCTTAGTGGACCAATCAGACAACAGTGGCTCTGTCAGCATGAGACAACCTGGCAAGAGATAAAAGGCAATGATCCTGAATGCAGCAGAGAAGGTATATGCTTATATAAGACCAGAGCAGATGCCTTACCAGGTCTCCTCATACTACCTGCTGACAACAACCATTGTCTTTGTGGAATGATATCAGATATGACAGACCCCCCCCCACTTCTGTGTGGCCACAGGGAGCTTTCTTCTCTCTGCATTTATTTAGATCAACCTAAGATGAGCTTGAACCTTCTTGGTAAAATAAATCACTTAATCTCACAGTTGTAAACTTAATGGGATGGAGTAGCTCCAGTAGTCATGGACATGGTCAAAATGGCTCCTAATCTCAACTGGGAAGGGGTTAAAGGTCAACAGACAAAAGACTGTGCATGGCCTAGTCCCTCCTCAAACAGAGACAGCAGGTTATGATTTCCCCACTATGTACAAGCACTGTTTAGTACGATTAAGAAGCAGAAACAACTAAACCCTTGGGCTGAAAGCGAGAGAAACTAAATGTACAGTGATATAAACCAGCTTTTAAACCAGATCCCACTGATTGGACGACTGCGCTGTTCGTCTTTGGTCTCAATGTAATTGTGCTTCTCAATTTGTTTTTGTGATTCTTAATTTGATTTTTTTGTCTGTTTTTTTTTGTCCTCCGTATGATGGTAGCTCAGTGGGTTAAGGCATGAGGCTGGGATGCAGAAGGTCGCAAGTTCGATTCCCAGCCGCGGCACCCAGCCCATCCCCAATACCAGGTGTGTCCTTGAGTAAGAAACTTAGCACTAGCTCCCCGGGCGCCGTCTGTAGCTGCCCGCTGCTCCCCCCAGGGGGATGTGTTGAGTGCAGAAGGACACATTTCATTGTATCAGCAAGTGTAACTATGTATGTGACAAATAAAATTGGAATTTATTTCTTAGTCCTATGCACCTTATCTGTCTGTATTTGTTTTGTATTTACAGAATTTATAACATATTTCAATCATATTTACTTTCTTCATCATTTCAACATAATTCATTTCTCTGTTTGAAAAGTGAGTAGGTGCAGTATAAACTTATATGGCCCTACATTTAAAAATATTTTGTGTATAAAGTGTAAGGTGAAAATGTGGTAAACTTTGGCTTAAAGGTGGCCTAATATGTTTAGGTAATGGTAAGTGGTCAGCAAATTGAAATCTCACTGGAGTTTGTTGTTTTCACATTTCACATGACTGTGCTGTTGTACAGGACCATGGAAAAAAAAGCTACTGATAGTAAAAGATAACAATCTTTAACCTTAACCTACCGGTAACTACATTTAAAATGGATTCAACAGCTTTCATAGAACCTGTAGGAAACCAGGTAGAAGTACTAAGAAAGAAAACAAAAAAGAAAGAAAAATGAGAAATATGATTCAGTCCAACAGTCTGTTGAGTCTCATTGACAGTGAACATCAGCTTTCATTGGCTCAGCCTTTCAGCCTTTTGGGTGTGTGTGTGTGTGTGTGTGTGTGTGTGTGTGTGAATGCCACATAATCCACTCCAAGGTAGTGTAGGTGCTGCCTGGTGGTAATCCATCCTCACACAGCCTCACTTACACTCGAGTCATTAATCCTTTCAGGTTCACACACACCCACACCCCCCCACACACACACACACAGACCCACACACACACACAGGTGTGGGTTAGGTAGATTTTAAAAAAGGGATTTTTACTTAATAAAAATCCAATTCCGGCTCCATTGGATCCTTAGCCCACAGAGAGAGAAGAAGAGAGAAGAAGACAGAGAGACCGCGGGAGGAATAATGAGACAGTGATGGAGACGCTGAGATCACACTGTACCAAACAGCAAAGACTTTTTGATAAAAAGGTAACTCATTTAAACATCTTGTAAAAAGGCCAACTACAAAAGAGTTCACTATTCAAAACAAGGAATCAATAATAATCACCTTATCAGCAGATAACTGTAAAACCAATTAGCAACCAATGAGCAAATTAAGTCAACTTTGAAACCCTTCAGCACTGTTTTAGTTTCATGACCTGCTTCTTGTGCTCTTGCTTCACTGCTTTCCACCTCTTTTCCACTTGTCCTACAAACTTACAGCATGTGTGCAGGTTCACGAGCTAAAGAACCAGACGCCAGGAGCCACTGGACATCGAGAGTAAGTGAACGTTGGGCTTTTATTATGGTGGACAGAAACAGGATAATTACGTTGCTCCATGTGTAAAAAGTTTTACTTTGACATCTTATTATGTTGCCTTGAAGTAGCCAAAAGATCTACTGCTTTACCATGGAGAGCAAACAGCTTGCATTGCTCCAACGATTTGTGAGAAAATAATTCCTGACAACTAATAATGTTGTACATCTGCTTGTTACATCTGCCTATACACACAAGGTAAGAAAAGCTTTTGCAGCTTTAAGATGCGTTAAGTTACTGTATCTGAATTTTCTGTCTCTGTGAAAACACAGTAAAACATGTCTAGGTGACCGACTCTCCCCCTCTCCTTCATCTCTGCATCAGTCCCTGCTTCTCCGTCGAGGTTTCAAACAGCAGCTTATTTCCATATTCATAGAGGCGCCAGATGACGAATGAAAGCAGGAGAAAATAAAAGAACCAGCTCCATTCTTTATCGTGTTTTCATCGCATATCGATCACACTTTCAACTGCAATTATTTCCTCAATTCTTTTGATGCACTTTGTCCTCCCTGTCACTTTCCAGTGTCCCTCTATTACCTCTTTCTCATGGCTGTCAGCAGCCTGTTTATGTAAAGGCTCCAACTCAGTTCTGTGTGTGTGTGTGTGTCTGCACATAATGACAATGATGGAAATGCTAAAAACCTTAAACACTATATTATGTACTGTAAGCTGATGTTTTGTGTTTGTGGGTTTGTTGTGAGTGATTGGGGCGATGGATGAGGACTGAAACAGCGAGTATGTGTGTTGACAGTGATAAAGAGGAAACTCACTTGCTGCCTGTGTGTGTTTGTTCTTCATTCCTACTTCCTTTACTGATCCTCTATTCTTTTTCTTTAGCTGCATTCCCTCTCTCCAATCTCGCCTCCTTTCCACGATCCCCAAAGGACTAGCTCGTCTGACTTTTGTTCATTTTATCATTTGATCAAGAAATATCAAACATCTATAAGACAGATTGACAGTGATTTTACTTTATCGCACCCATGCCATTTACAGCATGATGCTCTCATTTAAATAGATATATGCTGTACAGGGTGATGGCTGTTGGCAGGAAGGACGTCCTGTACCTTTCTTCATCACAGCAGAGCTGAAGAAGTCTACTG
>JAUMTR010000002.1:3624692-3642545 GCA_032270685.1 Microctenopoma stevenorrisi | reverse complement strand
TGGTAACATTTAAGGTCAGGTGGCTGTTCCACTGATTCACCCAAGAACAGCTGATTCGTCTGAGAACTTCTGCAGATGACCGGACTCAGTGATGATGACATCATCTACTCCTACCTGGTGGCAATAAGCGAACTGTAGTGCGTCCAAAGATGTTTCCACCTGAGGCCTTGAGTGAGTCAGTACCAGTCTCTCCAGGACTTTCATGACATGTGAGGTGAGAGTGACTGGTCTGGAATCATTAGGAGCAGCTTCAACCTTTTCTGGTGCTTTCAGACAGATAGTAGACACACCCAGTCTAAATAGCCGTAGGTTGATACCTACTTCCTGAGCTCCCCTATCTCCCCTTATCATTCTAACTGCTCTAGAAGTTCTTTAAACTTTTCCTGTCTTCACAACTAACTGTACTTTATTCCTACTTTTCTCCTCACACTTCCCTCTCCCCTGTCATTCCCAATTTTTGTCATTGTCCTTTACTTTTTTATTCTCGTGCATTATTTTTCTTGTTTGCCTCCATTTAATTCCATATATTGTAAATGATTACTTTTCCTCTCTGGCGCCTTGTTCTTTATCCCTTTGACCTCTCCTCACTTCCGTTCCATCCTTTAACATTGTTTTTCTTACCCACTTACCCTCCTTATTTCATTTAATCAATAATCTTCTTACCTATTTTTATTCATTTCTAAGCACCATTCGTTAAGGTTTTATTATAGACACAGACATTTTCACTTTTAACTGCATGGGCAAGGACAAATAGATGAATAAATCATTGTGCATTATTGTTGCAGATAATTTGACACTTAGGAGCTATGGTGCTGTATTATTCTACTCTGAATTACATAGCTGTGGCTGACTAACAACAGCAAACACAATCAGTCACCAGTATTCGGTAGAGTCTGAAATATGAAGATTCTTCTTGCATTTTCTTCATCTTGCACACATCCCACCTCACGTTATCTCTCTGTGACAGTTTGAAAGGGAATAATAACATGACACATTACCATTTTAAAGCGCATGAATGAAAAGACAGAACGCGCAGGAATAAAAAGACAAAGGGACAGTTAGAGATATAGAGAGAAGCGGAGGGAAGACAGACGGATGGAAGGCAAGTGAGATAGAGGCAGACACCTCGCAGGGACAGAAGGAGACAGACGTATCGAGATAAATACAATGGGGAAAGGAGAAGACAGAGATAGACGGAGAGAGACAAGAGGGGAGGAAAGAGACAGAAAGCCTGCCTCTTTATCTTACTCTGCCTTTCACAGCCAACCACACACTGACATCTAATAATACTGTGTGTGTGTGTGTGTGTGTGTGTGTGTGTGTGTGTGTGTGTGTGTGTGCGAACGGCTGAAAGTATCTGTGTTTGCATGGATTCATGGTATAAACGGACACATTATCATTATCAATTAATAAGCTACTGTGTGTATTATTAATTCAATAACCAGCTAAAAATCTGTTTCCATCAGCAGAGAAGTACATTTTTTTAATAAAATGATATAAAAACTAATCAGAATGCAACGTCTGCAGAGAGAAAGCAGAGAGCTGCACAGAACAGATGTGTGACTGATGTTGAAACACTAATTGTTACTTTGTTTTTATATCTATGTCTCATTTTGACTGTGTTGCAGCATCAAGTTCTAACCTCGACTACATTTAAAGATACCTTTTTTTTATTTGATAGGTTGGGAGTTGAACATTTGGGAGTTCTGCTCTGGTGTCTTTGAGCTCTTGCCCTTCAACATGTGACAGCACTGAGGGTAAACATGACTGTAATCCTCACTGTCCAGTGCAACACACTGCTACGGTACAATACTCATAGTAAATGATGGACCATAACAGTTTCTGGTGAGTCATATATTTTTACACTGTTTCATTTATCAAGTCAAATTATGCTTGATGTGTATTTCCATGGCTTTTTCGCTCTCTGCAGTCATAAGCTTCATTCTTCTGACTAACAGCAGTTCATTGTTTCAGGAATTTAAGTTGTGATATAAGATGTGTAATAAATGAGTTGATCACGCCCCCGATTTTTCTGAAAAAGAGCATAAAGTTAATGAAACGTTCCTGTTTGGGTTAATCAAATAAATCGCCTCGTTAATACTTTGGATTTCAGCGCGCACAGAGAAATGTAATAGGAGATATTAAATGAAAAGATGTTTATAAAGGCAGAATGAATCCTGTTCTGTTCCCAACAGACCTAGTCTACCAACTTATTGATTAGTTAAAAATGAGGCCTGATAAATGCATCTGACATTGTTGATCCTCAGCTATTTTTAGACTCATAGTACTGATAATTTTGCATGTACATTACACACCTACACTCTTATGACGCTGACATTTATCAGGGGACGTGCAAATAATCCCTCCAGCTGCGTTGTTCCTTTTTATATATTTTTATTATTTTACACTTTTTTATATCATGAATCATTGGTTAATTATGAGCTCTTTTTCACTGCCTGTTGCCCGTGGCACACATCAGTGTAGTGTAACAACAGTGAGCATAATGAATTATCTATATTTCCCACAGCAGTATAGAGAAACATGAGCAAACCAAAGGATGTAACGTGGAGGAGAGAGAAAGGAATCAAAAACAGACAACAAAGGCAAAAGGAACAAGGAAAGGGAAGGCAAGGAAGGTGATAATTCGTGGAGAAAGAAAGAATAAAGAGACAAAGTGATGAGAAAAGGGAGTAAGAGAAAAGAAGAAAGGAGGGAGGTGGGGAAAAAAGAAAATGAACACATAACTGTGGTTGCTGATGTAAGTCTCCCTCAGGTTAAAACAAGATGATAATTAAAAATACACTGCAGGGTCACGCTGTGTGTGTGTGTGTGTGGTTTATTGTGCAGCCTTTATTGCTATAGGTGTTTTGTGTGTGTGTGTGTGTGTGTGGTGGCTGCGGTGGGGATGTAAAGGCGTTGAGACTGTGGTGCCCATTAAAAGGTGTCCCTGCTGCAATCAGTGTACACAGGCCTTAGGGCCTATTTGTTACTACATCAATCTGGAGTTAATGGAACACACACAACACAAATATACGCACTCACATCCAAACACATTTCTGCCTACAGTGGTAACATTGTCAGGGAGACCGCGGAACAGCAGGACACACGCATGCATGTACACACACACACACGCAGCTGCAAAGGAAGCCAGCCAACCAGGCCCAAAAAAGAACACATCACATACTGTTTCCAGCACAGGCACACCCTAATGAGATCCCTCCAATTTCTACATTACTGTCTCCTTCTCTGTTCCTGCGCCCTTGTATCTGACTTGCTGTCCCGCTGTCATACGCTCTGATTGGTTGAGTTTACATTTGTGATAGAAACCTGCAAGTATGTGGATCAAGTAGTTCTGAATATCTTTTACGCTCTATCTGAAAAATGTCCAGTGAAGATAAATCACAGTAAAAGGACTGAGCTTGAAAATGTGGTTGTAACTGGCTGTTAATTGTCATCAGTAGATAAGGTGGCATAGCAGCAAGTTCTGTACAGATTCTGTAAATGTTCTAGCACAAATAATTGGACTTGTACATATCTGCTCGTAAGTCACTGTTAATTGCTGAGGGGAGGAGATAAAGGAATGTAACACAGCAGGACTGGAGTGAGGAGAGCGCGGACAGGCAGAGAACAGGAGGCCAGCAGAGCAGCCTAACGCTCGCTGAAGCACCATCTTTCAACTGTCTGGGCCAAGATACCAAATTCCCACCAGCTCCAGGGCTGCTGTTCTGTAGCTGAACCCGACCTCTGACTAGACAGGAGGCAATGTCTCTGCAGGGTCCAGTAAATTATATCTCTTTATCAAGCCAATGCCAGGTGGGGAGGTGATCTTGACGTAGTGACCACAGTCAGTATTGCAGGCACCAGATTCAGAGGATCACGTCGGCTTTTTTTTTAAGAATCGTATCCGTCCGATCAAAATCTTTTCCTCCTTTAATGAACCCGTCTTGTAGTCCAACCCAACCTGCTGGTGCTAAAGTGCTGCTCTCTGTCACAGCATTGTGCTGCACAGGAAAGTGAAAATAAGGGTGTGTCTGAGTTCTCACGTTTTTATTTCTCATCAGCAAAGGTCAGTGTGCAATTTATTTCCTAACGTTTGCTCTGCTGGCCTTGAGAATAATGACAAACTTTGCCAGGAGCAAGTTGTTTTAGCTGTCGAGACTATTAATCTGTGAGGAAGAGATGTGTGGTGGGCGCCTGTATAGAAGATGCTTTAGTATATACCAACATTAGAATATAACGTATCTGAAGAGAGACCCAGCAGAGTGAGTCATCTTCACTCTATACTGGGCTCAGTATTGGCCTCGGATCAGGACAAAAAAGTTGATCAGGAAACAATGCTACGGGAATGTTGGCTAACAAAATCAGGGAAACAGTGGCCAGACTTTTCTGCAGAGGCATTTATGTAGCAACCTCGTCCTCCTGTGGAGGCGGAGGAGGGCGTCGGAGGATGCTTTTCTTGGTGTTCAAAATGTGTGCGCCGTGACAGACAAGCATTTCATTAGGGGTCATTTATGTACCGCATGAAGGTCATTCTAGAATGATGCTTAAGGGAGCTGTCAATGGTAATATCTTAACAGGGTACGGACACGGCAGACCACAGAACTGAGCACTTTGCACCAGTAATGCAGGCATGAAAAAAACGAGGAGCTCAAGGATTCCCACTTTAACCCGAGCATTGAATAGAGAAGAAGTGTTGGTCCTTACCAGGCGTGATTTCTATCACCGTGTCTTGTCTCTCTGGGGGAAAAAGGACCTTGGGAGGCTGAGTGGTCTGGAGAGCTGAGGAAGTAACAGATTGAAAAACATTTACATGGGGAAGATTAATTATCATAAGAGTTCCAATTGCATCATCATTTATATCAAAGGTCACATAAAAATATTTTGTAAAGGATGCACATTCCTTCCAACTACCATTATGTACAAACACTTTCAAGCACTGGTACATTAAGCCAGACAGGTTGAGGGTGGCAGAAATCAAACACAGAGCAGGCAACATACAGTTTAGTAATGTAGAATCGAGCTTTGGATTGTCCTGACAAACATATGCTGCAATGTGTCTGTAAATCTATACAGCACACAGCCCAGGTAGAGAGCTGACCTTTGTTTGACAAATTGATCACTGCCCTGAATCATCACAAAGCCAAATATATAAGACTGGAGCTCATTGACTGTCACACCTATGAGATGCTGCCTTAGCCAGGGAGGCCGCTCAGGGTTCAGCTTGTCTCACCTCATCAATTCTTTCTGTCTCTTTGCAGACAAACAACTAGAATCACTGCCCGGCCTCCTACTCTGATGCGCAGCAGACAATTTTAACTCAATGGACACCAATACAGCTTTTTGCCCTCGCTACACACGCAGCGTATCAAAGTGTAACTTTGCGTTGCCCTTGTACTGGCTTTATTAAACAACACTACGAGTCCCTGAAATTATTTTGTCTGTTTTTGTCTTTTTATATTGGTCATACTACTAAAATGTTTGTTAATTATGTGCAACAATGGAAACTTTCTTATACTCTGTATAATGCAGCTTCATTCAAATCATTTACATAATAAGTTACATCCTACAAAACACATATGTGATTGTAGTTTAGTTTTACAGGAATGTTACACAGGAAGTAGAAAGCTCTCTGCTTACCAACATGAAAACACCATGTGAACAGGGTAAGAAGAAATAGGGTGCAGGGAACATCATAGTCTTGGGCTTTGTTGCCACAACTCTACGTCATAGAGGAAAAAATATATTCTCAGGTGTATCTAGGTATGTTATAGGATAATGTGAGGTTGCTTCCCTGTGAATCTCAGTAGAAGGTAGGTGATGCAGCAGATAACTCTACTACAGGACAACTTCAAACAAACACTTGGGATGAATTAGAGTGGAGTGTGAACAATGTGAACCAGGCCTGCAGAACTATTCAAACTATTCAAAATAAGCCTGTAAGGTTCCAGCAGGGAGATGGTTTAGGTAAACAGTGCATTAAAGATTATCTGTTCCATATTACAGTAACCTGTGTGAAGTGGGCGTGGCTTAAGAGCTTCTGGGTACTGCAAAGATGAGCGGATAAACATAATTTCTCTATATTCCTGTTATCCATTACACATTTATAAGTGTTATGTTAATTGTTTGTCATGTTTATTGTTTTGAATTTAAAATATGGCTAACTCTCTACTAGTAGAGTAACAAGAAAAGAAAAAACGGTAAAAGAAGAAGTTTCACTGATTTGCATCCAAACTCTACAGTGATGTGTATAAAGTGGCAATTAATGGTCAGATTTGGACAAAAAACAAGCAACGTTTTGCTATAATTGACAAAATACATACCTTTAAATTAAGTGACACCTAATTTTACGATTCCATTTTTTACAGTGTAGATAGATTCAGATCTGAATGTGTGAGACAGATATTGTGAGCTCAGCATTCACGTCACACATATTGCTTCAACTCATTACTCTCAGTGACTGTTGATCCTTCTACGGCGTTTGTGGCAAAATATTCTACCTTTTTTTTCCACCTCGTTCTTGTGTGTTTTCCTCAATAAAACCATCCTTGACTGTCCCTGATAAATCTGTTGGTTCCATTTGCATTCTAAAGGGTTCTGCTGCACCTCTTTTAAGATTGATGAGACAACTCTTCACCTAGACCTCCTCCCCCGTGTCCTCTTTCCTTTCATGGCCTTTCCCTTCATCCTGTAGGACTTTAGCTGATGCTGTTTTCCAGAGAAAACTGAATAATTGTACTGCTCATATGTAAAGCTGAACCTAATACATGGTAGGTTACTTCTATCAACTTGAAACAACATTTGAAGCTGTTCTCATATCACAGAAGATCCTGTATTACTGGTGTGTAAGCTGGCTGAGTGCCACTTTGCCGGGTGTACACAGGTGTAGAGCCTGGTATTTTGGTCACTCGCTGTGAACTTGACTCATCAAAGTGAGAAGGAGTCACAGCAGGAGCTGTGTCACAGTGATTAAGTAGTGGTGCAG
Organism: Microctenopoma stevenorrisi; assembly: GCA_032270685.1. NCBI lineage: Eukaryota > Metazoa > Chordata > Actinopteri > Anabantiformes > Anabantidae > Microctenopoma > Microctenopoma stevenorrisi. Next base: position 3,635,563 of record JAUMTR010000002.1, on the reverse strand, counting down.
TGTGCCCCTCCTACACACAGTCACGTCTTTAGCAAGTGATGCACACCTAACAGATCAGACCTCAAACGCTACATGAGCATGTTGTGTTTGTTGTGTAAATTGTCCCTTCTGCCACACAGAAAGTCTCAACAGCAGGAAGTATTATTCTAATAATATCTCCATCCATGCACACAGACTTATATTTTATTATTTTGGACATTACAGTCCAACCATGTTCCAACGGCACTACTATTACTGGACACAAAATGACCGTTGGTTTCCAAACACTGAAAAAGCTGATTTACAGAAACCAACTCTCAGTGGAAGCGAAGACAGACGGATGTTTGTGGCCTGTCAACCTGAATAAAAATCGGAATATCAAAAGGTTTGTGGTGGTGAATTGATGATAACGATGGGGTTGCTGTTTACCTTTGGCACACGGCTGAATACACTCGTACATATGAGATCTTTGAACTTTTCATAAAGGTTGCTTGTCTTGAAAATTACAGGCGAGTTTTGAAATGGAAAATGTATTGGTGTCTGACTGAGGAGCTTTTGTGTTTGAGGTGTTGGCAAACTTCAATCACACAGTTACAGGAACTCATTCACGGTGACTAATGTCAGTCCTTTTGGTTAATATAAGGCAAAACAACGGCTCATTTTGAGTCATGTAACAAAACAACACTGTCATTTGGGGGATGTTTGAAATGATGCTAGAAAGAAGACCTGTAGAGATATAAATGGAGATGAGATCTGCTGAGTGCTTCAGTTAATACGTTAGAGCTGCATCAGCTGTGCAATATGAGGAGTAAGCCCCGGATGGCTGATAAACCAAAGCAATCATCCAAAACAGTCAGTTGATTGTTACGTTAATAAAACGAGTAATTAATATTATAGAATAATATTAGAATTCATTACAGATTTTGCATCATAAAAAATAATCCCATTTTTAATGTTTGTCACACCAGATGTAACCTTCTCTCCTCAGTGAAATATCCACAGTAAAGTTAGATGAACAACTCTCACGCTGCAACCGAACACAAGAGGACATCTGCTAACATTTGAAAGAGTATTCAGAGTTATGTCCATTTACTCAGCGTGACGATAACTCTTGTTGAAATGGGATGACCTCAGCATTTTAAAAATCACTTCATGTTCGTCTTCTGCTCCTTTCCGTGTCATCTGACCTTTGCCATGCTGAACCCTTTATTTAGTCAAATGGCAGAAAATGTAGGGAATGTAATTTGAAAGACATTTTATTACACTTGCTGCCATAGAGAGATGTGCATAGAGGCAAGGGCGATGTTATGACAAGAATGTATGTTAATACAGAAGAGAATGAGAAAGAGCATTCAGTTGTTGTTTAAAACATACACAGACTGTGGCGGTTCTAGGGGCGGGGCCACAGCTGAAATCTGGTTGGCCCCCTGAGATGCCCCTGTCCTGTCACTCTTCTTTTCTCCTAATGCAATTAGATGGATGCAATTCGAAGCCCAAACGCTAGTAGTGCTAATGAGGCAAATAGGAATATCAAGCGTCAATAAAGCTTACAGAAGAAGATAAAAAAAGGAAAAAAGGTTTTAAAAATGGATTTTCTTACATGCTTTGTTTGTTGTTGTGAGTATTTTGTCTATGTATCATAAGAATGCACGTAAAATTTGGTACAGAGATTTTACCATGTATGTTTTTAAGTTGTTGGACAAATACTTGGCCCCTCTATGAATATTGTGGCCCCTTGATGGCCGCTTACTCAGAAAAATCCAAGACCTGTCACTGTACACAGTGGCAAAAAGTGAACAACTTGTGAACAACAATGTGATGTGATCTTTCTAAGCTCATAAAACAGTCATGATCTTTCATGTATCTGCTGATGGTGGAAAAAGTAAATGAAACTCTGTATTAATAACTACCTGAACAACCATTTGGCAGCAGTAACCTTGAGCTAGTGTTTTCTGTAGCTGTGGACTAAACCTGCACAATGTTCAGCAGCGTCTTTGAATCATTCGTCTCAGACATATTCTTCGGACGTCTGGTGTGAACGGCTCTCCAGTTGTTTGGTTTATTTGCCGCCTAACACATCCAGATTCACAGCTGCTTGCCCCCCATTAACCCATTCCTTTGCACCCATATGTGTGAACAGGCCTAATGATGGTGTCTTTGAAACAACTGAATCGTGACAACCTTCAAAAAAGGAAGAGACATTTCATGTGCCATTAGAGGTCACAGTCATAAACCTCACCATCCACCTTGGTAGATGTCACCTATCAGAGAAGTGAGAAATAAAGGGAGGCAGGTTCGAGGTGGGGGTCCATTGTTGTCCATGTATAAGGTGAGGACTGGTCTATGGCATCACATGTGAGGGGTGGTCAACATCCACATTCTTCCAGTCTTCCATGCGTGACAGCTTCCTCATCATGTGACCACACTTAGGTCACATGTGAGGCCGTGATTATGCTTATGGACCTGTGGAAGTGTTAAATTATTATTAGAGTTAGGACTGTGTAAGCAGTTTTTTACCGTTGTGGCTGATGAACAACAGTTAGTATGTGGGTTAGAGTCACTTAGAGTATGAGCCCAGCAGTGAGAAAACATTAAGAGAAAGTTAAAAACATTCTTCTTGTCCTAAAAACACAGCAGTGTAAAATGTGCTTTTTGTGCCGCTCACCTCGCTTCATCAGATGATCTCTGTATATCAAATTGATTTGACCTTTGGGGGGAGTATGAAATGTCTGGAGAAGCAGGGAAGCAGGAGGTCTTTATGTGTAGTTCAGATACATTTAGACGTGTATGTCCTGCCCTACTCACAGTTAGAATCACACTCATTTTGACTCTGATCAGCGCGACACTGTAGAGTACGTTTGATTGTGTCTGAAGATGTGTGTGTACTTTAGTCATGTCCTGTAAATGGAGCAGTTGATGGGTGAAAGTGAGTTCAGTCAGTGTGTGTGTGTTGGTGTTGAGCGTGGGCCTTATATATGCACTGTGAGTTAAAGAAATGTCTCTGTGCCACGCAGCGCTGTACAGGATGTACTGTGTGGGTGTGAGAACATGTGTGTGCTAAGGTGCATGCTAATTTCTGCATGCCTGTTTTTATCAGACAGCTGAGTCAGTCTGAGTCATCGGCATGTTTGAGTACAACCCTGGCCCCTAAAAGTGATGCTCCCATGCAACTAAACTGCAATTACAGTTTTGAAGGGGAAGAAAACGTCTGGATGAATTATGCTCTGAGGCCACATCTTTTCTGAATGAATGAAGCACAATGTTTGGAGTTATTGGGAAGTGGCTGCTCGTTTATGATTCACTTGCACTTTTAAAGCTAGAAAGAAACTTTGGGACATTTTCTGCTGAGTATTTCTGCAGAAACAAGTCCCTATATAATCAGCAGAAGAATATTTTTAGGTAGTACAGGTTTTAAATCCAAACTCTAAACATATCTTAATGTGCAGGGATGCAGACAAAGACTCGAACATCCGGGCAGTTTGGTGAGAACATTTTTAAGTGACATCTGCCCGTCTAACCAATCGGAGAGGGTTCTGCTAGTGCAGCTTCTGATTTCTTGTAATTTCACAACAGTTACCTGAAGGGCTGGGCCGACCAGTGCACTGATTTTGACTCATGCCGACAGGACTCTGTGGCAGCACAGTCGTGTCCTAAGTATCTCCACAATTCTCCTCTTCATCGCTTACTTTCCATTCCATCAAGTAGAACACCATTCATCCCAACAACAGGCCAGTACTTTAAATGTTCTTGGATGTAATTCCATCATCTACTTAAAAAGAATTAAGCGTGAAGCCTCTTGGAGACAGAGAGCTGAATCGTAGCAGAGCCAACCAAACTCTAGTTTTATGCTAATGTCATCGTGATGATCCGGTGTTTTGTGAAATGCACACAGGAGAGAGCCAGAGCCTGAGGGTGGAACACAGTGTGTAAAGCAAGTGCGTATGAGATCGATGGGCCTTAATGTGACCCTGGTGGAAGTGCTGAGGTTGGGGAAACATTAGACCAAAGTACACCTGTCTCTTTCCTACACACATTGCATTGTAGATCATTATCACAGATACCATCTGCTTCAGAGCAGTGCCACACTGGAGGGATACCCCGATGGAGAAAACAAGCGCTCTTACTTAACTGCACGTATAGCTGAACGATTAAAGGCATAAATTTAAAATGGAGGGCTCAATGGGAAAGCGTGGGAGGTGTCCCTGTGTGACGGTAGAAGGTGAATAAATAAAACTGGCTAAAGACAACTAGCAGACAGGATGTAATATGTTTAGTGACACTACGACACGTGGTTCTACTTATTTTAGTAGAACAAACGTGTAATAGATTAGACATTCTAGCAGGTCCTGTTTCTAAATATCCTTTTGATAACACTGCTTAAAGAGTCACTGTGAGACTTCTTTCCTTGCGTCAAAGTGGGGAAACTGCTATCAAAGTGCTGTGCTAGATGAATCTCTTGTTGATCTTTCTCTTTGGTGGAACTTGAAACATTTTTGAATGGTTCCTATTGGATCTCTAGTTGAAGGATTTAGAAGAAAGAGTAAAGCTGTCTGGGATAAGTCCAAATATCAGAAGACGTGTGGGTTTGAAATCCTGGTCTTCTGTTTTTGTATGTACATGAATAGCAGGTAGTGTCACTGTCACAATGAGAAGCTTCAGCAACATAATTATGACATGAATCTGAAGTCAAATGTGATTAAATGCAGACAGTGCAGCCCGAGTCTGGTGGTGAGACTCAGCAGAAGGTAAAAATGCTCTTTGGGGGTTTTACAGTGAGACTGTTGCTGCAGAGACCTGTCCCTGTGTCAGCAGGGGAAATGCTCCAGCAGGCAGGTGTTACAGGATACCTGGAAGCTTGGAAATAAAAGTAGGTGGAAAAAGAATTCAAGAAGAACTTCAACCAATAAATAAGGACTTTCCACAAACAGAATCCGGATCAGTCCTTGAGAAGCACAGCTGGCGTTGCTGTCCCTGTCATGTGTCCACCAGCGACTCTGTGTGTGTGAGACAGAGTGTATAGTTAGTGATTCTAATTAGTTGATTTAAATCAGTTAAGGGACTCCTACCTAACTGCTGCTGGTCCCACCGACAGCATGGATGGGAACATGCGCTCTTTCCATTGAAGGGGCTGGGGGGGGGCGGCTCAACCACCCGTGGAGATTCGGCTAATTATCTTTCTGCTATCTGTAGGCTATTGAGCTCTCCATCTCTTTTACAAAGGGCTCCCACTGAGCTGGTGGGGATAACTGTCAAGGCGCTGAAGTGGCAAGAAATGCATCAGCTTTTAACTACTCCTTTAAAGGACTAAGATCCAACAGACGCTAAACACTCGCTCCACATGGAGGAAAAGAATGACTTGTTATTGTTGTTTCCTTCATGTTTAAAGTTATTTCACCACGGAAGCGCTTGTTAATCTCACTCCGTGCAGTACGTGTGACGTAAAGTACACGTGGTGTTACTTTTTAATGACATGACTTCGTAGGTCTCAGAGATTACAGACACAGGAAACTTGGTGGTTGTCTTTAACTTTTAAAACTACTCTTTCAACATCTGTGACAACTACAGTCAGCTCCATCAGCCCGTCAGCAGCACAGTGACAATGTGCCTGTGTCCCCTAGATTCTGTCCACATGTCCAAGTGTCCCTGGACCAAACATCAAACCCTGCAGCTGCTGAAAGTCCCTAAAGGAATCAGTGATAAATTATGACGTATTAGCCACCTGAAAGCTAAATGATTTGTGCGTCTTTACGTGACAGTTCCAATAAGGTTGAATGTTAAAGCTCCACCAGTCTTTTCTATTACTTACTGTTAATGTGTACAGTGTTAACAGGCTCCTGTGGCTAGTGATTAAATATCATTAGTGTGGCGCTGTCAGTTTTCTTTTATTGAAAAAAACAAGCTCAAGGTAAGAGTACATATCACAATAGCCAATGTACAAGAGTAATAAAGCTAACATACCACAAACCGCTTTAATGAATAATTTAATGCTTTAATTTAATGAATGAATTGCTTTAATAAATATCATCTCCTCTACTATTAATTAAACATGTCCGTTCAAAACTAGTGTTAGCTCACATTGCTACTTGATTATTTCTCCTTTGTTCTTAACAAAAAGTACTTACTATACTGTTACTTTATCACTATGAGCATTGACGGCGTGTGTTCAGTAGTATACGCATCATATACGCATGTGCACAAAGACAAACTGAAGGTACTGTAACCGTGACCTAGAAAGACCCTCACACCATCTCTAACAAAGGTGAACTGGTCACAAAACGTTGATTATAATGACAAACGCATATATGACTTTGAACAAGATGTGAGGTCTGTGTGTGTGTGTGTGTGTGCGTGCAACAGTGTCTGCTGAGAGGTGATAAGACCTTTAATAATGAGCTTGTTCAGTCCGTCATCAGTCAGCCCACCGTTACTGTCTCGGCCACATTCAATCATTAATACATTTTTCATTTATACACACAGACATTAATAGAGACAGAGCGGGAGAGTAAATGAACACTGAAAATGGTGGAGCAGGGTCTAGACAGTGACAAATTCTTTCTCTCCCACACACACACACACACACACACACACACGCACACACACACACACGTTCGGCTGGCGCCGAGGTCATACTCTGTCATTAAACGGTACATTTACATACCAACCTCATCATCTGCACACACACCTTCATCTTCCACCCATTCATTAGTCGGTGAATTCTCTGAATTAAATATCACTTCATTTCCTGCGAGGAGATGTTGTCAACGTGTGAATTACAGGAAACATCTTCCTCTCTGGCACACGCTTCTGAATTAAGACAATTTTTATCTTCCATGTGCAAACAAGCGTGGTTCCTGTGGAAATGTTCACACTGTGGCTCATGATGTGTGCTCCTGCACAATGCTGCAATGTATGGCCTTAACCGAACCAAAGTCATTAAGTTTGATTCAAAATGTCATCGTTTCCGGTGACTGCCTGGAACAAGCACCTTGGACAACTAGGAGAGGACGACAGAATTCAGATCCCTTCATTGTAACACACACACCAACATAATGAGCCTGGGGTCTGATGCGTAACACACACACACACAGCTAATACCGAGTCACACACACGCCTGCTGATCGATGGGTGCTAGCCTCCAGCCCAGTATCAACCTTGCTTTGATGCATGATGGGTAATTATTCAAGCCTTTTATGTTTTAACGGGAAACATGCCTCCGACATCCATTTCATTAAAGCGTCTTGCTGGTCATTCTGCATAATCTGTCATCGTGAACAATGTGTCTCAGTGACAGAAAAGAATTTCAAACATAAAAATCAATGACACATCAGTCTGATTGTAAAAGAAGGAATATGTTGGACAGCACTGAAGCCACCTGATCATAAACAGTAATCTATATCAGTGATGTGGTCGGGCTTATATGAAATAATATGGGGTTTCTATCCAAATATATGTAAATCAATGTAAAACAAAATGCTAAAAAGCACCACAGAGATACACACATAGATATTTACCTGTGTCTGGGTGTGTGTCTCTGTTAGAGCATGGACTGTGACTGACCCCAGAGCCTAACAGTGCTACTCCCCGTGTTATTTCTCTCCAGTGTCTATCTTTCATCCACATAAATACTTTCGCTTACATTGGCAGAGAAAACTTTCTTCAGCCTCTTTATTCCTGCTTCACATTTACTAATATGTTAAATGTTTAAACTAGCTTGTTAATGTGTTTCACTTGTGTACCTGACAGTTACTTTTACTTACTAAACTAGAGCTTTCAGCATTTTCAGAGGCACTTGAAAGACTCTCCCTCTCGGTGCTACTTCACTAAGTATGTTCCCTGGTGTTACAGCACGTGTTCAGAATAGGTTTGGGGGTGATATTGTAATGAATGCACAGAGCCGTTAGGCTGGCCACCTGCCAAAATGCCTGCACCTTCACCTCCTCAGGTCGTTTTGTGAAGAGCACCGACGAAGCCCCGAGGGACACAGAGCGCTGTCCCCATCTACTGAAAGTGCACACAGGACTGCATCAGTGCAGATGGTGTTTGAACTCTCGCTGTGTTTACTGCTAAGTTTCATCACAGGTGTGTGTGTGTGAGTGTTACTGTGTCTGATAAACACGTTTTTAGGGAAGTTGGATGAAAAGGTTTGTAATAAAGAAATGCCAGTTCAACAGGAAGACAGTTGTGTCCAGGTAATATCACAGTTAGCAGGTGCCACGTCTGTGAAACTCCAATAAAGCTCCATGTGTACAGATAGAAATTAGGGGACGTATATGCTCCACATCTCTGTGGAGTGTTTGGGTGTGTGAGTTTTACCTTTTCTCTCTCTCTCTGCGTGCTTTTTTTTCCTTTGTTTTGAGTGACATAAATTTTCCATTAGTATCCAGCTGTTCAGCAGAAAAGAAATGCATTTTCCTTGATTTTCCAATAGTTTGGCTCAGTCTCAGGGTCACAGTATGGCATCATTACAACTGGAAAACAGCGTCAGCCGTCAGAGTCTGTGGAGGAGGAGTGGGCCTCTTGGTTTCCATCATATCACACAGCAGATGAGTCACACTTACTCAAAGACACGTCTCCAGGAGTGCTTACACAGGTATAAAAAGTGATGCATGAAATATTCACAATAGTGCTGTGCTCAGACTCCAAAGAGTTGGATACTGTGTTCAGTCACATGTTGTTCCCCGAATTCTGCTGCTTCCATCTGTAGCAAGTGCTGAAGTCTTTTATTAGCGCGCGCGATGCCACATGTACAAGTTCCCACATTCTGTAGAAGGAGAGTTAAATGAGAGAGTGGCCACAGGAATGATATTAAAATCACTCTCATCACCTCTTTATGTTATCGACCTTTCCAATATGCCCCCACTCATCCATATAAAATCAAAGGACCACTACCTGCCTGTTATCACCATCGTCGCCTTGATATTTAACCTTGTCTCCTGGAACTCAAAGTTAAAAGCTTGTTTTTCTTACATCCTGTGCCATTTGTAAATGATTCGATCTAATGATTCGTGTTACTATATCTTCAAAGTGACATTATATTCGTATTGAGCACGTCTGCCAGTGTTTATGATCTGTCACAGCATTAAATCCTCCTGGTGGTTCTAATGCGGAGGCGGAGCGGGGTCAGGGGCCTGTGCTATGTTTGAGTACTCTCTGAGATGAACAAGCTGCTGCTCTCACTTTTAAATAAATACACAAGAAGCAGCGGAACAGAACAAAACGGAAAACGAGGCACCCACCAGCTCTCTCGTGACCGCTTCACGTGGCAGCTTGTGGCAGTGCGAAGCCGGGTCCATGTGTCTGTGTTGATGACGAGAAGTGGCAGAGTCATTTGTTTCAGGAGCACAAACACATCTGTGAACCCGAGCAGAGCAGGGTCGAGCTTCAGATGAAGGAAGCTGTCAGACATAAATATGTGGAGGTGAATGTGCACACTGCGTGGACGACCCAGTGTGTGTGTGTGTGTGTGTGTGTACGTACAGGCTCTCTGTGTTGTACCGAGAAAGTGAGCTGTACAACGGGCCTTTGGGAACATATTGTAAAACACACAATTCACATTAAAAAAATAAAATTAACCCAAATTATCCAAATGCTCTGTACATCCTCAGAGGACAGAATAAAACCACTGACTGCTGAGTGCCTGCTGCTTTGTCTCTGACCCTACTGTTTACAGCTCATGACTGCATTCAACAGTACTGAACGGGGAAATGTAAAAAAAAAACATCAGACAATATCCAGTGCAATGTGGGACTCAGAATTTGACCTGCTGATGTTGCTAGTGAGTTGCTAAAGAGTTACGGGTCCAAGCAGTTCATCAAAACCCGAAGCTACTAATCGTCGCGACACATACAGTATTATACTTTACTTTACTTTGCTTGGCAGACGCTTTTATCTAAAGCGACTTACAAGGAGCTAGCGCTGGGTGTCTGGCTCAGAGACACACCTGGTAGGGGATAGCTTAGGAGTCAGACGGGGTTCGAAACCACAACCTAAATTTATAGTTGTATTCTTAGATTCTGAAATGCCCTAACCCTTGAGATTATTTTTGTTATAATTTGCCACTGTATAAATAAACTGATTGGAACTGAATTAAACCTTACCATACAATCAGAACATGTCACTTTATATACGCACTGTACCATGACTCTAAAGGACCAGTGCCTGAGTATAAAGTGTGATTCCTAAGTGACTATCTCTACAAGACATTTTAACAGTAAGTGTTAATAAGATGCTTTTTCCTGTCCTTCCTATCCACTCTGGCTAAGGTGGCCACTAGCTGATCCAGATTGAGGCACACAGGACAGAAGTCAATTAGACCTCTATGTGGTAAGTGAACCTCTGCACCATTATTCATACTATTTCAATTAAAGCCATCTAAGAAATGATTAGATAATCAGTTGCAGGCTAATGGAGTCATATATCCTTGTTATGTGAGAACACTGGTCATCGGCTTGGGAATGTCTGGTCAGTGCCAGATGTCACAGAGCAATGCCAAATAAGCAAGACAGATAATAGAAAGAGGGGAGGAAGAAGGCTGGTAATGAGGGACAAAGAAAGGGGAATGCTTATTAGGCCAATAGAGAATGTAAATGCAAATTCATTATAAGCTTTTGACAACATTTGTTAAAAAATAGTAAACTAATACTACTACTAATAGCAATAGTAATAATACTTTAAATTGTATTAATTTTTATTCTTATAGTGTCTTGTCCTGGGACACTTCAACATGTAGCTGAGATTCAGATTCAGATTCAGATTCAAATTTATTTGTCACGTGCACAATCATACACAGTACAATATGCAGTGAAAAGCTTGTATGACTAACAGCGACCTATGAAGTGTAAGAAATATGAAGAAAGAAGAACACAATAAATAAAGAACACAATAAAGAAATT